>CM077166.1:25089421-25689421 GCA_039583875.1 Platanthera guangdongensis | reverse complement strand
TGTGTTTTGGGCAGATTAGGATCCTCTCTATTTGGGATCACAAATGGAGGACCATTTTATATGGTAAATAAGGCATGCCCACCTTCAAAGGTGATCGACAACATTCAAAGGATTTTTAATATTTATGAGAGGATCTTCAGCGGTTTACAGGATCAAAAAAGAAACCTAAACATTATGATTCAACATGAGTTTAGTATTTATTAGAAAATGTTTACGAGAGGATATGATTTTTAATATTAGAAAATGTTTATTAGTATTTAGTATTTTTAATGTTTATTAGAAAATGTTTACAGGATCCTTTATTATTTATGAGAGATCATCATCACAGGAGTATTAATGTAGGATCAGAAAATGTTTACCTCGCATGAAAATATTGAGAGAAGAAGAGGAAATAGAAGAAATGCGGAGGGCGGAGGAGTGTGTGACTTGACAGGGTAAGTGCAAAAGCAAAGTGGAAAGCTAACCAAAGGATCATCATCGCCTAAACACTAACCCAGCGGTTATAAAAAAGAAACCTTAGCTAGCTAGAATCAGAAAATGCTTACCTCGCATGAAAACATTGAGAGAAGCAGAGGAAATAAAAGAAATGCGGAGGGCGGAGGAGTGTGTGAGCTCACAAGGTTTGGGAATGAAGTTATCCATGTCACTGGCTCTTCCTCAGATACGATCTTGAACGACTCCTTCGCCCGACTCCTTCGCCTCCGTCATCTCTCAAACTCTCTTTCTTTCTTGTGATTGCTTCGCTTTGGAGATAGAGCAAGCGAAAAATCGTATATTCAGCAAAATGAGGAGAAACTGTTGCGATTTCACCTACTGATGGATTTCACAGCAGTTATGAAATCGTATATTCTGCAAAATATTCAGCAAAATCGTATATTTCACAACAGTTATTTTAGAGTGGAAGTGGAGGACATCACCTACTGGAAATCTTTATATAGCTAGGCCTGCGAGCGGTGCGGTTTGGTGCGGTTTGGTGCGGTTTGGAGGCAAACCGAAACCGCACCGCATGGGTGCGGTTTTCGGCCGGCCAAAACCGCACCGCACCTAAACCGTGCGGTGCGGTTTGGTTTCGGTGCGGTTTGGTGTCGGTTTGTGCGGTGTGGTTTCGGTTTTGTGACAGTTTTTTTGATCTTTTACAAAACAATCAATCAACACAATTATAACCGTAAACCAGTTTGAATACCTGAAATCATGATAACACTACTAAAGCAAAACTGCTAATACCTTCCTGCCTAGCAAATCATACACCATGTTGTAGGTTGATACAGTAGGACTATTGCCAAAAAGAGGTTACAAAATTTTCAGAACATATGACATATACTTGCAATATAACATGATATAACAAATACTTACCAAATGACATGATTTCAATTTCAGATATAAAATGAATAAAACCAATTCACCAAGTAGCAAAGCCTACATATCAAAAAGTCATATTTTCATTATAATGTACATTTACTTGCAAATCAAAATTCAAATGTATGATGCATGTTGCTATATTTACCAAAATTCAATTTCCATCTTCATTGGTTTCAGCTTCGTCATCCACATTAGCTTGCATTTGTTTGTCCAGCTCTGTTAAGAATTTAAAATAACATTTAAAAAATTGGTAAACAAGTACAATACTACAAATTCAATGCAAATACACTACCTTTATCGAGCTCTTCGTACTTGTCAACATCAATAAGCATCTCCTCTATCTCATTGAGGTTTGACTTGCAACGCAACCAATCACGAGCACAAATCAAAGCTTCTACCGTCTTAGGTGCTAATGAACTCCTGAAAGGATCAAAAATACGTCCTCCAGTACTAAAAGCTGACTCAGAGGCTACAGTAGACACTGGAATAGCTAAAACATCTCTTGCCACTTGAGATAATATTGGAAATTTGTAAGAGTTCAATCTACACCAATTCAAAATATCAAAATTTGTCAGCAGCGTATATCTTGGAGCAATGCTTACACTTCGCTTTATCTCTTCCTTCAGTATCTTTAAACTTCATGAACCAATCCCACACAACTGATTTAGCTTTAGTACTATCAGAAACATCCATTTTTGTTTTCTTCTCTATGTGTTTTGTATCATCATTGTGATTCACAATAGGTTCACTAACTTTATTTTTAGTACCGCTATTTCCCTCCATTACAAGTGGTTCTTTTCCTTTGTTCTTTTTGGATGCCATCAACAACTATGCACAATAGTCAATAGCACGATGACTCGAGTTTATTAAAAGGGCGGACAATAAAAAAGTATAACATATGAAGAAAATAACCAACAATATACCTCCTGTCCTCCTCAATTGAAACTTGACAAATATAATCAGATGCCCAACACTCCAAGTCTCCAATCCTTGAAAGTGATCTGCATGGGTTCCAACACAAAATTACATGGGAAGATACTATACCTTATATGGTGTATTTACTTGATAACATTTGTTTTTATCTATGTAAGTAAATGTTAGCAAAATTAGATGTAAATGCACGTCAAAAAAGCACTAACAAAAATTGACTAATTAGGCACTCAATCAATATTCGCAAATCCAAAAGCAACATTAATATCAAAAGTTCCATCTCCAAACAAAAATATTTACAAAATAAACACTTATCCAAACCTCAACAAACATTAAGCTATTCATAATCTAAAACAAGAACTTGAATCAAAAGCAAAACCAATAAAAAAACGAGTAAGAACATGTTCATCTGTATAAGAACAAGTAGGCGAGACCTCAATCAAATATGCTTGTGCTCCTTCATGATTCTAGTCTACTGACTACGACTATATTTCAAATAAACACTTATCCTAACTACAAGCATAGCTAAGGATCCAGATGTTAAATAAGAAAAACAACTCAGACAAAAAAATATCAAGTCAGGCAATTATAATCAAAATAAACAAACAAGCATTGTAGAAAACACTTTCAACACAAATAACAGATCTAAAGCAAAATATGGATGCTCATAAACCCCATTAACAAATGCATATTACAAAAAAAATACAAAGGGCATGAGCAAATAATAAAGGCCAAGAACAAATAAAGGTGTGGAGCACTAATGGCAAGATGATGGTGTTTATGGGAAAATAGTTGTGAGATTAGAATTAGAATGAAGATGTAGCAAAGAAATTAGCTAATCAACAAGGAATTTTCGCAAGGAGAAAGGAGGTGGAGCAGTGCCCAACCTTTGCAAGGAGAAAGGAAGTTTGGTGCGGTGCAGCCCGGTGCTAGGGTTTCACAAATAGGAGCAGTAAGTTTGATCGCCGAAATATCTGCAGGAATTTCCGGAATAGGAGCGAAGTTGACTGCGGGTCAGCGGCTGGAAGTTTGACGCGGTGCGGCCGGCGCTAGGGTTTCGCGAATCCTCTCTTTCTTTTCTGCGGAAAGGCGGACTGCGGACTGTGCAAAATGTAATGCGGGAGACCGGAGACGGGAGTCGGGAGAAGATTTAAGTATTTAACTCTTAAACAGAGCCAGTGAGCCACAGTTTAGGTTAACCAGTTAAACTAGTTAAACCATGCCGGTCCATGCAGTTTAGGTTAACTAGTTAATCAGTTAAACCACAATCATAAATTAGTAAATAACTAATGGTTAAGTTAAATCATAAGCCACGGTTTAGGTTTTTAAGATTTCTAATTCGACTCACGGTACGGTGCGGTGCGGTGTGGTCGGTTTTTAAGATTTCCAAGCCAAACTGAACCGCACATGTGCCGGTTTTCAGACCCCCAAAACCAAACCGCACCGCACCCGATCGGTTCGGTTTGAAATAAGGTGCGGTGCGGTTTTGCGGTTTGGTGCGGTTTTCGGTTTTCCTGCACAAACCTATATATAGCAGAGGAGAAAATCATAAAAAACAGTGTGAAAAAACAGAGTGAAAATCTTTATATAGCAGATGTAAAACCATGATGATGCAGAGGAGAAAATTATAAAAAACAGTGAAAAACAGAGTGAAATCTGTCTTTTTAGGTGAAATCACTGGGAAATAGAAGTGAAAAACCTTAAAGCCTATGATTCAACTGGAGTTTAGTTTGCACAACCAACACAAAAGTCACGGACTTCGAGTTTACTTACCAAAAAAGAAGAGCTTCCTGGGAGGAGGAGTTTGCCGGAAGGATGAGATTGTCGGGAAGAGGAGCGAGAGGCATCAGAATCCTGATGGAGGAGGAGCTCTTGAGGTGTTGTAGATTGGTGGAGAGGAGGAGCTCTTGATGTTGTATAGAAGTTGTTTTTTGTGGGGTTGGGAGGAGGAGGTAGGGTTATGTAGGCGGGAGGAGTTGACAGGATGACATTCAAGGAAAGACAGGAGGAAAGGGTAGCGTGCGATGGAGGAGAATCAGGTGGAGATGGTAGTGTGCGATGGAGGAGAATAAGACACTAGCTGTGGAGGATAGGATAGCAAGCGGAAGAGCAAGGAGGTGCAGGTAGCGTGTTTACGGAAGATTTGATCATTAAGGGTGGTGGCAGGAGCTCAAAAGTGAAAATGCAGAAATATAAAAATACAAAAACAATCATTCATGAGTGTCATGTCAAAAAGACCAAAAAGCCCTAGAGATGAGCAAGGAGTGTTATGGAAAATGAGGGTATTATGAGATTTAAATGTTACAACATGGGCTTTGGAGGTGTTTGCTTATATAATAAAGATGAAGAGGGCTAAGCGGCCAAATCAGATTTTCGCGCGCGGATCAATCTCGTCGCTCTGAGCGTTCAGAAGTTCGCTAATATCACTCGGGTGGAACTCTTACGCGCTTTATGGATTGAATTCTCCATGAAATTTATACGGCCACAAGCAGAAATCACACACAATAACTTATGAAAATACGACAATATAAGCAATTGAACGTTTGACGACAAGCTTAGGATTATTTTGCAGAGCACAAAAAAAAATAACTAAATGAATTGGAGCGAGAGTACCCAAAACTATCTCAGTGGAGTTCGGCCAAGCCAAGGACCGTCAGGCAGGGGTACAGAATGGCCTCCTCCTTCTCGTATGCAACAAGCAGTCCTTTGAGGGTGCCAGAATCGAACACTGCAGTCGAAGACATCCCACACACAGAATCAGCGAACGATGTCGGACATGGAGTGGTAAGTCGTCGACTCCGGCGACAGGGAATGGTAGATGGGCGGTGAAGACGCGCGACAGAGCCCTCACTGGAGGGGACTTTGCTGGGACGACATAATCGTGGCCGTTGGCGTCTTGGACAGGGAAGGACCGGCCGACACTTTGCAGAGAAACGTAAACACATTTTCTGCTTTTGTCTGGTTCCCCTTTTTCTCTTGTAAAGTTGTACATGCCAATATTAAATAACACATGCCTCCTACTTTTGGCATGGAATTTTAATGAAAGGTCCAATTACAGATGGCATAAATGTTTGATTTTCCTATGACTCCATGATTTTGGCAAAAAATTATTTGTCCAGCAAGATCTCATATATACTAATATACTATTCCTTATTACTATTTGCTCTTTTTTAAATTTAAATTTATGTGTTCCTTAAGGGGGTGTATAGTCCACTGTTTTGTTCGTGCCCTTTGTATTGCTGTCAAGTCATACAATGCCTAATAAACTCGATGACATCGTGCTTCATATTAAGCCAATAATATCGAGCACTCACGAGATCTATCAATTTGGATTGACCCACGTGTCCTCCTAAACCAGATGAGTAGAGCTCCCTAAGTAGTGTCTCTCGTAATGTTCCTTCACAGATACAAAGGTTGGTGCCCCTGAATAGATATCCCTCACTCATTACGTACTGTTTAGTGGGAACAGTCCCACTATGTTGACATGAGTTCCAAATATCGCGGAAGAAAGGATCAGTAGCATATAAGTCGCGTTGTGAATCTAAGTCAGTGATGCAAGGTTGTAGTGTAACTAACAGATGAGTGCGACGACTAAGTGCGTCGGCTACTCGGTTCGTGACACTGGGTTTATGTTTCGAATGGAAAGTGAACTCCTGCAGGTCAGCATCCCACTTGACGTGACGTCTGATCTCCTTATGGGAGTTCAGATGTTTTAGAGCCTCATGATTAATATTCAGCACAAACTCGCGCTGAATCAGGTAGTGTCTCCAATGACGGAGAGCCTGAACGATAGCGTAAAACTCAGTCATAGGCGGAATACCTACTCTTCGCCTCATTCAATTCCTCACTAAAGAATATGATAGGTCGACCCTCCTGACTCAAAACTGCGCCAATGCTTATAATTGATGCATCACAATCAACCTAAATTTTTTTATCAAAATCAGGCATCGCCAAAACGGGTGCACTCGTGAGTTTCTCTTTGACTAATATAAACGCACGCTTGGCTTCTTCAGTCCAAATAAATAATCCCTTCTTCAAACAGTCAGTCACAGGTGCTATCAAGGTACTAAAGTTTCAAATAAATCTCCGATAAAAAGATGTTAGCCCATGAAATCCCCGAGCCTCAGTAATCATCCTAGGGCTAGGCCATGATTCTATCGCCCCGACCTTCTCTCTATCAACTTTAATGCCCTCAGAAGAAACGATATATCCTAAAAAGGTCAGGCTATCAGTCAAAAACGTGCATTTCTTCAAATTTATATATAATTTACTTTCACGTAGGATCTTTAAAACTTGTCGAAGATGAATCATGTGTTGATCGTGATCAATGCTATAAATCAAAATATCATCAAAGTACACCACCATGCAAACTTCAATGAGTGGTCTAAGCACTTGATTCATCACTCGCATAAACATGTTGGGGGTATTGGAGAGCCCAAAAGGCATCACCAGCCACTCGTATAATCCTTCCCTAATCTTAAAGTAGTCTTCCATTCGTTCCCAGGTCGAATTCTAATATGGTGGTATCAACTTTTAAGTCGATCTTCGAAAAAACACGGGACCCACTAAACATATCTAGCATGTCACTCGTGGAATCGAAAAACGATATTTGATCGTAATTTTTCAATTGCTCAGCTGTCCACACACATTCTCGCCACATCCCATCTTTCTTAGGGACTAGAAGTGTGGGGACGGCGTATGGACTCATACTCTCTCTAATGTGTCCCTTCAAAATCAGTTCGGTCCCCTGTCGATATAACTCCTCATGCTCTCTTGGACTCATGCAATAATGGGATAAATGAGGTAAGCTGACTCTTGAGATGAGGTCGATGCAGTGTTGTATATCTCTCATTGGGGGTAGCTGATCGGGCAACTCCTCAGGCATAATCTCAGAGAACTCATCTATGAGTGGTCGCACTGTACTAGGGATGTCTAATGTAATAAGGGTGGAATCGATGCCGGACAACATATAGACGTCCTCACTACCCTTCATCTCCTCCTGGAATTGTGACCCAGTTAGTAATGGTGGCAGAGGGAAAAGATATCGCAGAGACAGTGTAAGGTGGGGAAAGGATATCGCAAAGGAAGCACCTCAAGTAATGATTTGGGGAGAGGCTTGACACATGCGTGGCCACTTTGGTTAACTTAGTGATGTACGTTACGATAGAGTGAGCTTGATGAATGGTGTCGAGGTGTTCATACGCATTTTCCGCTTAATACATGTGGTGGTGAAGGAATTTGTCTTTAATTGTGGTTCATGTGAGATCAATAATGATTTGGCTCATCCAACAAGCTCAGTGGAGCGTAGTACCTTCTAGTTTACGGGAGTTGATTGGAGATCGAAGAATTATTCTACTCGGGCCATCCAGCTGAGAGGGTGCCCGCCATCGAACATCAATATCTCAATATGATTGTGGCGAGCTTGGTGAATGTCCCCGACAACATGTACGAACCCGTGTAGTCAACAGTGGGTCTCTAGGAGGGCAACGATGTAGTGGGGGTGATGCAGAACGACGGACACGCTAATGTATTCTTACGTGAACGTGCGAAATAAGTGCGATCAAGCTCAACTTAAATGATGCGTGCAAGTTAATTGTTTTGGAAAATAAAAACTTTAGCAAGTGAAATTATATAATTTTATCAGCTAAGAAAAATCTACACAAAGTGAACTTTGAATATTTGAACCACTACCAAAATCACACTCGTCTTCGCATGTGATGCTATCCACCATTACTTGCACAAATAATTGTTACAAGATTTAAAAGAAAACAAAACAATAGCGCTAACAATTTTCAATACCCAAAAAAATATAGCATGTTCATCTACAATTTAATATATAAAAGCATAACACAAACGATAATACTCACAAAGTACGAGGAATTCGGTGACTGAGGCAGGTGTGGCTCCACAAATGACTACTGTCTTTGAGGGAAGGTAAGGAGTGTTAGACTGTATTTGAAGGGGGAAAGAGCAGTCGACTGCTTCAGGTGGTTGGGGGAATGGAGACTTTGCTGATGGAATGCGCAGGAAGCTATAGTTGATCGATCAAATGGGGGAAGGAGTTTTTGTGGAGGCGCCTGTCTGCTAGAGGCAAGTGAGGGAGTGACTGTTGGCTGCGTGATTGGTGGTTCCACGACAAAGAACGGGATTCATGGCGTGAGGAGCGACTAGAAGTTGTCCTTCCTTTCCATCCAGGGATATGGAGGTGAACATGACCCCTTTGATGAAGGAGGTGAATAGGAACTCGTTGAGGAAGGAAAAGATGAACAAGAGAGTTTTTGTGAGTGTGGCTAGCGATGAGGGGAAAGTATCGAGCGAATGGTGGTTTTCTGGAATCGAGAAAAGTCCCAGACTGGAATCGCAGGAGGGTTTGTCATTTCGTTCAGGGATCAAGATGGGGAGGTGGACGAGGGTGAATCATGGTAGGGAAAGACAATCGAGACGAACGACTCTGCTACATGAATAATCGAGGAAGATGAACATGAACAGGAAACTGGCGGTTTTCTCCTTCAAAAAACAGAGGATTATGGGATAGAAGGAAGAAACAATGTGGGCTAACTGAAAGGAACGGGAAAATGAAAAATAAACTGGGACGTCTCACCCCGGGGCTCGTAGCGTTGCACCGCGAAGAATTGTCAGATTTGGAATCCCTCACAATCTCAACAATGAAAATGAAAATGTGAACATTCGCCCCTATTTATAACGAGAGGGGGCGGTTGGACACTCGACGTGAACGGCCATGATTGTCCGTTATGCTCGGTGCCCTAAAACACTAAATACAACTCCAAAAAAATAAAGCAAAAATACATATAAAATATAAAATGACGCTCCAAACGCTCTCGCAATCTCGGATCACCAATCCAATCAATGCATCCTAGGTAAATATGCAAAAACGGATCCCACCGAGTGTTGACCCAATCTCCTCCATTGATCACGATCACGCGACTGATCCCCATTAATGGGCTAAAGAGTTGGCTGACATTGTGCAATGGTGTTTGCGAACTCGCATAGGAGCGTGAGATCTTCCAATCAAGCTTCCTGCCAATCCAAGTGGGTGTAATCGGTGGATGATGATGCAAAGGCTCCTTGTCAATGCATATTGTCATGGAAAGAGTCGTCAGTATGAAGCAGATGAGTTGAAGGAGGCGATGAAGTGACGCTGACACTCTACGAAAGAGAAAGCGTAGAGAAGTTGATCTCTTAAGGCACAACGAAGTTAGCGTTAAGGGGTAGACGACTGCACCAACTGCTGGCCAGAACTTGGCCGGGGTTGCGAGAGCAGACAATTGTTTAGAATCGTGCAAGGGCTACATAGTGGGTCATCCCGGGAGGAGTTGCTGGCGGAGGGAACATTGGTCTAACTACCGGGAGGTCATCAATCAACGAGGAAGGTGCATTCATCCTCGCACACGAAAGCATAGCTCAAGCGGAAGTTGGGCGCTTTGAGCTAAGGGGTAGGCCGTCTTTAGGTTACTGGAAAGGAGACTGTGCGAGGAACAGTCATGTAAACGAATGGAAAACTCAATCTTCAATATGCTTGGGAATGTAGGAACTGACCGGTCGGTGCCAGAGTCAGACAAAGAAATTGCTGAGCATGAGTTGTAGCTTGAGTTCTAGGCGGGTAACAACACGATTAGGGTTATTAGAACCCAAGCAATCTTGGATCTTGGTAGTCAACTGAGTCGGGTAGGTCAAATCAATTCGATATGTAATCAGAAGATTGATTGCACTAAAAATGAAACGAGATACCAACTCACGAATTATGCGTGAGAGTGGACATACATCACTACTACAAAAATGTAACTAGGCCTGTAAATATGTAAATGGCAAAACACGTACGATACTAAGATGAATACTCTCGATGGGGCGATTGTGGTCCCAGAGAGTCGTATTCATATGAAATGATTCGTGGCACTTTTGCTAGAATACAATTTTATAGCATGTCCATAAGAATTGCGAAGACTTTGAAAGCTAGTTGGTTTATGAGATGTGTTGTTGTGATAATATGTTTCCCCATAAAGACTTGATCACATTGTTTTGAAATAAAAATCTTAGTTTTGTATTCATTAAGTGATATTTTTTTTTCAATAACTCAATTGTTTACATAGCGTGAACATAAAATGACTCATGCACATTGTTGTAGATGTCGGCCGACATGTCCGATATGTCATCCGACATAATGATTTTTGGCAGAAAACGCCACAACATCGACATTTTGAGAAAAAAATATCTTTTTTGAAAATATCCCTGATGTATCGTTCTTCAGGCCCTGATATATCAATTTTACCTGATATATTAGGCGATATCTCGCGGACGATATATGACGAGTACTAAAAATATATATTTTTTATTTCTTTTAAGTGTCCGAGCGGTAATATTTTGTTTTGTGCATCTCTCTGAGCCAAGATTTAACTTAATTCTTGTCTCACTCTCATTTGGTTTTCTTTATGTTGTTTAATGTCATCAATGCTTTTTTAGCGTAATTTATAAATATACATTATCTGCATATATGTTTACTGTATAATTTATAAACATACATTATGTGTATATATGTTTATTGTGTAATTTTAAAAAATATATTATGTAACTGTACGTATTTACATTAAAATGTTTATATATATGAATAAATTTATTTAAATATTAAAATCTGACATTGTAAAATATCCCCGATATATCCCCGCAATTCGACATACGACATTTCAAACTCAAAACGACATGAACCCGACATCCGACATCAGCAACCTTGCTCATGCATTATCAATTCCTTTTAAAAGTATGAAGTCAAAACATGATTGAAATAATCTCTAGTATTGGTATGCACAGATCTTTTGATTAACCAACAAATTGATTTTATACCATGATATGGAAATTTGAAAGACTTATAATCACATTAGATTTGTGATCGAGTATAAAGACCCAAATGACTATTACAATCATCAAAAAATGACAGAATCCATCTTGTTTTGGAAATATTAAAATATCATTATAGATTGAATGAAAAAGGAATCAAATATAATTTATTGTTAATTGGGAAGGTTAAGCATTTACATTATGTCAATGCACACATCACAATGTAAATTTTCACATCTAGACCTTTAAACAAAGCAAGAAAGAAACTTTTGAGAGTATGGAATGATGAGAACATCCAAGCCTACTATTATGAAGTGAAGTCATACCTTTTCTTTTTTTTGGGTTGACAGATTTTGGAAAAAGGAAAAGTGAGTCATATAATCTGTTACTCTTGAATCTATAGCCTAGGAGTCGGCAAAAATTCTATCCGTGGCATTTAATCCAATAGAAATAAGAAACTCGCCTAAATGCCTCAAGAGACTTAGAAGAGATCTTAACATCTCAATCTCATCTGGGTTAAGTCCGTTTTACATCATCTTGTTGGCTTAATAATTATTTAAACTAAGCAATTCTAAAATTTTAATTATACTATAAAATAATACGTAACTATTCTTCTCTTAGTGCATCAGAGTGCTCAACTTCTTGGCACAAATGGATGCAATTATATGAGAATGTAGTGACTAGTGAAGGGTGGCCTCCAATGAGTTATTTTTTTACCTCTGTGTAAAATTATTTATTCTTGAATGCTTAATTTCTGCAGGAAATAACTCTAACCGTGGTTGAGGCAGAGGTGAACTTCCTAAGTCAAATTTTCACGTGGGTGTGGAGCGGGTCTAAGTATTCTGGTTTGTTATGCATGGTGTCATCCTCAACCATTTACTACATCATGGAAGTTATGATGGATACTTTTCCAGGTCAGATTTTCCGAGCCATTAATAATTTGAAGTAGATTGCTTAGCGGGGTCGTTATGATCTTATAGTATATTACCTAAATCCTTGATAAATTTGGTTGTCAAATCTTTTTTTAAATTTAGAAAGTTATATGTTACCCTCATGCATACACCATAGTGACTTCTCGCCGTGACCACCAGAGCACGCATATGGAAACCGTCTTAATTTTTTTCGTGTAATTATTGTTATATTTTTTCCCTCCCTCATATATATATAAGGGGGATGGGTTTAGGTGTTCGATCATCTTGGAATGTTTTAGGTTTTGGGCTCTCATTTCGAGAGAGAGATCATTGGAGGACCTAGCCTCCTTGGTCTTGACCGGAGTTCACTCCAGATTTGTATCCGTACTCGTTCTAATTAATGCAATCGTCGTTCTTCGTGTTCGTGCATTTTCTTGTTGGTAATAATGGTTCGACCTGCCGCCCCTGTCGGCTCATTCCACGCCGTCGGGGCTCGAGCCACGCTGGACACACTCACCGCCATCGAGCGCCGCCTCGATGACCAAGACAATATCTTTGCGGCCCTTCACACGTGTCTACAACGTCTCGTGGCCCATCGGGACTGCCTGTCACCACCTCCTTTCAGCTCACAGTCTACCCCATCGAGAGATCCCGACATCAAGCCCCTCCTAACCTCCACCTAGCAGGACCGTGCTCCCCGCCCAACCGTTCCCGTCGTTCATGTGAGCAATGTTTTAAATATAGAATGTCAGACACATATCAGATTGTGTTTTTAAATGTCGGATGTCGGAGACATGTCAGAGATATTTTAAAATATCGGATTTTCATATATTATAAATAAATTTTTTATTTAATGTATACTAACTATAATTATATGTTATAAAAATAAAAAAATAATATAACAAATAGATAAAAATGAGTCATTTATATTATGAAATAAATTTAAATAGTATCTAAAAAAATATTATTAACAAATACAAAATGATACATTGTAAAATATATTTAATATTATACACTAATTTTATTTTGATAACAATAAGTTTATTGCAAATTAAAAAGATTTAAAAGTTAAAAATACTTGATTTATTATAAGTTTTCTCAAACTTATAAATTTATATTAAAAATATGAAACAATCACCTAATAAATGTATTAAATACTTTCCTATTTTTTATAATATGAAATTAAAAATTTGTGAAACAATTATACAAATTTGATTGTTAGAATAAAACGTTAAAAAATGAAATAATAAATTTAATCGATTTAAACATACATAATATAGTATCCATAGGTGATTTAAATATATGATGTTTGTCTGCAAATATAACATAAAATAAAATAGCGGGTGATATATTTAAATGTCGTGTTGGCTGATATATCAAAAAAGATCGGACATGTCAGTCTATATTTTACAAAAGGACATAATCTATTATTTTGAGAAAACATCGTTTTCCTCTAAAAAATGACACGTCGGGAGACATGTCGAACATATCAGAGGACATTTAAAACAATTCATGTGAGACGCCAGATCCCACTCAAGCGTGGAGGGACACCACGGGGTGCAAAAACCACATGTGGTCGGGAACAATTTGAATTGGTGGCGGTGGAGGAGAGGCTAAAGGGAGATTAACTGTCACAGTAAGTCCTCGAAGGATGAGAGTGAGATCCGCCAGCTAAGCTTCGATGTGATCCATGTGCTAAGAGTCCGAGATGACAGTGGTGGAGGTGTTCTCGTCCAGGTGGAGGGCCATTGCCCGAGTCGTGGACATGAAGCAACGACTAGGTGTAGCGGCGAGGAATGTTGGAAGGCTGCAATAGTTATAGGAGGGCGGCCCGACACGACAGAAGGAGGCGAGGAGGAGAAGCGGCTGCTGGAAGGCCGCAAAAGCCGCATGAGGGCCACCAAAAAGCGGGTGAAGAAGCTGGAGGGCCGCTGGAAGTCGATGTAAAGACCAGGAATTGTTAGAATGAGCAGGTCAGAGGCGTAGCAGGGTGGAGAAGGCATTGACGGAGGTTGACGACACTGGATTCGGCAGAAACGTTGTTGGAAGCAGTAGACGACGCTGGAATGATTGGAGCTGTCGACGCAGATGAGGATCGGGGGCCGCAGAGATGATACGGCGCGCGCGACGTGAGGAACAACGAGGCGGGGCCGGAGCGGAGGCGATACTGGCGACGAATGCTCGAGCAGAAGGGCTGCTGGAAGTAGCGTTGGACTCGTTGCAGCAACCACACAGCTGGATCACATAATCAAGAGGAAAAAATGAAGTAGCGGGCGGAATCCGCACTCGCGGAAATTGAAGGAGGCGAGGCGACAGAATTAGGGTTCGGTGGAACCCTAAATGAGGGCAAGTCGGACCAATTGATACACTCTGTATTATCAAGGCGCGCGCCTAGGCTCACCTAAGGCACCAGGCGCACTCCGTTGCGCCTCGACAAGACTTAGGCGGGCGATGTGCCTGGGGCGCGCCTATGAGCGCCAAGGCGCACTGGAGGCGCACTCGAGGTGTAACGTCCCCTTCCACCTTTCGTGAATCAATCACTAGGCCTTAGGCGGACCGTTACCGGGCTGCAGCCCAAGCACGCTTAACTATGGAGTTCCTTCACATCTCATCACCAATTGAGCTGCAACTCAATTGGTGATGACAAAAAGCGATTGTTAGTGGCCGGTTTGATTTTGGTTCTTGTTGAATCAGAATCGGAACCATTGACACGACTGTTCTAAATATTATGCTGAAAGCGAAACCAGACCCAGACCAGGTGGAAATTAGAGTACACGCTGGGACGCGGGGACGTTACAATAAAATTGCACTTTTTATTGTAACGACCCTAGCCTATTCAACGTGGCAATGTCACGACTCCGCTCTAGGCGATGCTACCGGGCTGCAGCCCAAGCACCCCAACCCCTCTCCAGCACTCTGGCTGGTTGTTGGTGGCCACAGCCTCCCTTTGATGAGCGAAACTCGATAGTCAAGCACGCACCACGGGGACTTCCCAGAAGGTCACTCATCCCAGTACTACTACAACCCGAGCACGCTTAATTATGAAGTTTCTTCACTTCTCATCACCAATTTGAGCTCAATTGGTGATGAGAAGTGAAGAAACTTCATAGTTAAGCGTGCTCGGGCTGGAGTAGTACTGAGATGGGTGACCTCCTGGGAAGTCCCCGTGGTGCGCGCTTGACTATCGATTGGTGATGAGAAGTTATGAGAAGTGAAGAAACTCCATAGTTAAGCATGCTCGGGCTGGAGTAGTACTGGGATGGGTGACCTCCTGGGAAGTCCCCGTGGTGCACGCTTGACTATCGAGTTTCGCTCATCAAAGGGAGGCTGTGACCCCCAACAACCCGCCAGAGTGCTGGAGAGGGGTTGGGGTGCTTGGGCTGCAGCCCGGTAGCGTCGCCTAGAGCGGAGCGGTGAAATTGTCACGTTGGATCGACTGGATCGTCGACTAGGATCGTTAATTCGCACGAAGGCGCCTAATTCGCTGAAATTGAGCGAATTGGGCGCCCAATTCGCCGAATTCAACTGATTTTTTTTTTGCGCCTCACGTGCCTCAGACGCGCCCCCGCGCTTAGGCTCCAGGGCCCTTTTGCGCCTCGGTGCGCCTTGCGTCTTTAATAACAACATAAAGATACACTACAGTCGCATCAAGATCGAAAGATGAAATTGCATTGCATTAAACAACATAAAGATACAATCGAGAAACAAATTTTCGCCAAACATCCAGAGGCTGGGTCCTTCTTGACACTCCACGCTCCAAGAGAACCAAAACCTAACTCCAAAAAGGTGATCATCTAAAGATACTACCACTCCTATATATAAGCGAGTGGGGAAATTTAAAGTGCAATAATGCTCATGGGCTACATAGAAATATCAGCGTGTGGAGGCTCGCATCGTATCAATCACCCGCTGCAAGCTTTTCTTCAACAACCAAAGGACGTCGTGGGAAAATCGCTTGGGCATTGCCTCGTTCCACCTCATGGACCCAACCCAACTTTGGTTCACTCAGCTCCATAGGGAGCAACCCTAGCTCACCTGGGAGGAGTTCACGAACTCTTGAATGCTCCGTTTCAGACCCCCTTACATAGTAACCCTCTTGGCGACCTCATCGCCCTCAAGCAAGCGGTGCCCATTGATGACTACTTGGAAAAGTTTCAGGTTCTCCTTGCTCATGCTCCCTCCATGAGCCCTTCCCAGCAGACCCCCATCTTTGTGGAGTGCTTTTATGAGCGCCTTTGCCTCGATGTGGAGTTCCATGCCCCCCCGATCTCACGACCGCGATGAGCCCCACACGGGTTTATGAGAAGCGCCTTCTCTTAGACCGTCTCTAGTGCAGTCACAAATATACGACAAAGCCTTTTCGAGACAGCAGCTCCCTGGGGCAACTGCCCCTGGATTGTCGAAGGGTCCCGATTCGGGTCGCCCTCCCTTTCTATGCCGGTTCCCTGTCTCTGAGATGGATGACTTTCGCGCTAAGGGCCTCTGTTTCAATTGCGATGAGACCTTTGGACCGTGCCATCGATGCAAGCGTTTCTTCTGGGTGGTAGTGGACAACTCGTCTTATGATGATCCAGCCTCAGGTGTTTTGTAGATTTCCATGCATACTATCTCCATCCCTCAGGAGGGTCCTACGATCCAGATGGCTGTTACACTCGGGACCAGACCCTCTTTGCCCTCATGGATTCTGGAAACACGCATGGTTTCATCAGCCAAACTAAAACTCACCGCCTTCACCTTCCGGTCACACCACACAATCCTGTGCGTTAGTTGGTGGCCGACGACCACCAGATGGAGTGCCCAGGTATTTGCCGCAGGATTCCTATTGTAGTGTAAGACCACCACTCCCTCGCAGACCTCCTTGTTGTGGACTTTCAGGGGTTCAAGGTAGTGCTTGGCGTTCGCTGGCTCCGGACTTTAGGGCCACTAACATGGCATTTCGACCGCCTCACTATGTGATGGCACCATGGCGCTCAACGGATTGTGGGGGCACATGCACTCCCAGATGACAAACATTTCTTCTTTCTTGGTCCACGAAGCTCCTCGCGCGAAGGTTTCCCCCGACCTCCATGAGCTCCCACAGGATTTCAGAGAGGCCTTCACACCACTTGTCGACCTACCTCTGATCCGCAATCAGGTTCACCGGGAGATTTCTCTTGTCATGGGGGATTGGGTTTGGTTGACACGCCGACCTTACCGCCATATTTCGGCCTCCACCCCTTCCTCCAATAGGCGGGACCAAATTTTCTGGGTCCTTTCCGACCCTCTAATGCATTGGCAGGGTGGCATACCCACTCCAACTCCCACTGGAGGCCCGTATACATGACGTCTCTCATATGAAGCTATTCAGGGACGCCCCTCCGACGGAACCATTAGTTCATTTGCCGCCACAACTTGAGGGCAAACTGCATCTCGATGGGGAAGATGTTATGGACATTGGAGACCCATGTTGGTGGAGCATGTATCAACGACACTAGGGATTGATAGTTATTATCCTGTCGCATCTTGCATGTTTTATTATATCACGCATAGGTTAGTTGGACTCACTTGTCTTATGGCCCAAGTGAGGGGCTTCAATTTATTTGTATGATTTGGGTTGATGAAATCATATTAGAAAGTTATTATCTCAATTCCTCTTTCTCTCTCTCTCTTCTTTTCCCTTGCCCTCTCTCTAATTTATGTAATCCCTTTTCCTGCACAATAACTCACGCACGAAGCAACACCTGTCTCGCGATATCCGCAACAACGCCGATCCCTCTTCTCTTCCACTGGTCTCGCCGAATTCTCCTCTCAACAGGAGTTGCACCCTTCCTCTCTTCTCCTCCCGTCTTCTTCCTTGCAACCATAACTTCACCGGGCTCTAGAAAAGGGAACTTGAATCCCGGGAGGGACTTCTCCCTCCCTCGCCCTAGCACGTGATCTCAAACTGAAGCACATAAAATTATGAGAAGTTCTCTTGCTCTTTCTTGTTCTCTTCCCCTCTCTCTAGTTCTTTCCTCTTTATCCTCATTCTACTGTTAGGGTTGAGCATGACAACCCTTCTTCCTCTACCTCACATTCTCTATGGGTTGAGCTCGTCTCCCTTGTAAGTTGTATCTCCCCCTCCATCACCACCTCTGACGAGATCCCAACGCCTTATGGGATAGACCTATAACATATCATCTTGCACTTATTGTTGAACATCAACCAAAATAGGAAGGGGGTAGAGGTGTCCAGATCACTTGATAGATTCTCAATTGCTCAACCTTATGAATAATAAGATTATCTCCTTGATTGGAGTAAAAAAGAATATCCTCAAAGAGGTTAACATCTTTGGAGATAAATATCTTATGCATCTGTGGGGAGTAACATTCGAACCCTTTTTTGTCAGTGACATAACCAATAAAAATACATTCAATAGTCTGTGGCCCAAATTTATCTTTGTCAAGTCCAATAATGTAAACAAAGACCATACACCGAAACACTTAACGATGAGGTTTAAAGAGGGTAGTGTTGGGAAACAAATCTATAAATATATTTTCCTCCCAAGGCAGCTGATTATATCCGATTAATCATAAAGATAGTTGTAAAGACCTCTTAATCTCACAACATGCACTTTTTTGAAGCTTGTATTTACTACAACATGCACTTTTTAGTTTCCAAAATATATTTATTCTTCTCAACAACTCCATTCTATTGAGGTGTCTTTGGATACGATGTTTGAATTGCAATCCATTTCTGGCCTGAAAAAATCTTAAGGGTCTCCAAAGCACTTTTATCTTGCTATCAAATTAGGTCTCCACAATCTTGTAAAATAATTTAGAAATCTCACAAATTTTAATTTTTCTTTTCATGAAATAAATCCAAATGAAGTGGAAGAAATCATCAATAAATGATATAAAAATATGAATATCATGTACATAATTAAGAGGAACAGTTCACATATTTGAATGCATAGAGCATTTGATTCTCCTACTAGTGGGATAAGTAGTGCGTCAATGTTTTTCAAATTCACATGTTTGACACTGAATAATTTTATTACAATCAATAGATAAACTTAGAAATATAGATTTTTATAGTCTTCAAACTTTCATGCCCAAATTTGTGATACCAATGAGTCAACCGATCACCATTAACTTTTCCCGCTTCATATGTTTTCCCGATATCCATAATATAGACCCCGCTAATTGTCTTCTCACTGGACCTTGAATGGCATAATAGGAAGAAAAATGTGATAGAATAGTTAAGTTGTCTAGTAAGAGAGCTCACAAATAATAAATTGACAGGATTGCAAATTTGAGAGAGCGACCATGAGAAATCTATAATCCCTTTACAAAGCACAGGGATAGCAGACCTATTTGCAAGTTTGATACTTTCAAAAGAAGGAACAAGAGAGGTAATCTGGCTCAAAACTCATGTCATATGGTCAGGTGCTTCAGAATCAATAGTCCACGGAGCATTAGATCCTCTAAAGGTTGAGGAAGAAGCATGTGCAGCTGTATTTGAATATTTCTGCAGGGGAGTTCGCCCAACAGAGGCTTTCAAGGCTGCAAATTCCCTCGATAGATTTTCTTTTTCAGCAATAAGACTCTCTATCAATAAAGCAGTCTGGCGTCTAATATAGCTCTCATCTGTTCCTGTAATCATTCTCTTAGGAATCAAGTTGTGAAGCAGTTCTCAACATTTGTCTTTCCCATGAGCACCTTTTCAATAGTTGGTGACTTGGTGCATTTTGGCTTATTTTTATCATCCTGATTTTTAGATTCAGTATAGTTGTTAGAGACTTGTTATCTCTTCTCATGTGATTAGCAACTAAGGCAATTTCTTATGTCCCATACTTCCATTAGGATAAAAATAGTTAATATGACTGGTCTCACTTCTAATATAATGTGCCGTGGAGTCCATGTCATGAACGCAATCCCTCCTTAACATTTGAATTTCTGAAATTCAAGTTTGGGAGGACCCCTGAGAGCATTTCAAAGACATCTCTTTTCATATGATTCTTTCTATAGTTCTCCAAAAATTGAAAGTTTAAATACTGAACAATTTTTGTTTATTTCTGTGCTAATTTACTGCAATAACCCTCAAAGTTCTTTATATTTGTCTTCAATCTGCTCAACATGTAATTGATAGACTACAGCTAGATTTTCTTTGAAAAATTCTTTTCAATGAGACCCCACATTTTCTTAGCCGTTCGGCAAAAAAAGGTTAAAATATTGAGTTTTATAGAATTTAGTAACCAATCCATAACAGTCAAATCCTTTTCACTCCTCATATGGTTCATCAGATATAGACTGAGGAGGTTTTGAGGCAGTGTTGAAACCAAGCTTTTTGTGACTCTTAATAAATATATGAAATGGAGCTCATTATTGGTAGTTCTACATATGAAGTTTAACCTGAGTAACTCCATGACAATATGATAGTTGAGAGTAAACAATGCCCGAGCTACCAAAATGAGAATATGGAGTAGTAGAAGAAGCAAGTTGTTTACCTTATCCATCAGAAAACCACATGAAAGATGGCAACCCTAACTGACAAAACAAGAATCAGGTCGACTGGACCTAGCTAAGACCAACAAAAGCTTCAGAAAAGTCTCCGGAAGACTTCACTGGAGGTCTTCTCAGAAACCAATAACCACTGAAGTCTTCATTGATCACACGAAGAAACGTTGTTGTCGTCAGAGAGAAAAAGTAACATCGCTGGCTTTGACTGGACCTCAGAACAACATCGTCATCGTCGCTGGAATACTCTGTTGAAACCAACAATGCTGGTATCGGCTGAAAGCAGTTGTGGCGCCATTAACTGGACGTTTTCGTTGATAGGCCTAGACAACTCTGATGTCGAATAGATGATTCAGATGATAGACCAACTTGATGTCAAATAGACCATATAAATATAAAGCTAGTTCTCCGATAACATGACCGAGATGAATAAAGGAATACTTCTAGGGCTGCAGAATGTACACACTTTGATAGGAAGAGAACACAACTTCTTTCATCATTTTTCACACTTTGACTTGACTGCGATTTATTCACCTCCCGGAAAGCTTACCAAGTGATCCTCTCATTTAACTTGTAATTGAACAGTTTCATTATCCTGAGATTTTTGTTTTCAATAATAATGCCCCGTGTACTCATCTACAAGGTTGATTGGAATCTCTTTCATATTGGCGTTTTCTACATCCTCCCTTGAGATAGTTTCGGATACGTTTTGACGGGCAGGCCATTTTGATATGCTCTATTGCCAGTGAAGAGGAGGGCTGTGATATGCAGCGAATGTAGGTATCTGCCATATAATTGGTTAGTATGAATTTACCTTGTTTGTGCTTCTAAATTGCTACTTGAAATGCTTTAATGCTATATTTCAAAAAAAAATCCACAGAAGCACGAATCCTTGAAGTCAAGCCACAATAATTGTTTCTTGTTGTTTTAATTAGTTTGATCTATTTAATTTCTCATACATCAATCTTACATGGGACAAGTATTTGTACATTTATATAGGAAGAGAGAGTAGAGCCTAAAATTTATTTTAAGATGTGAGACTAAATACTAAGGAGGTAATGGACTCAAATTGGGCCTTTTTTATGGGACTTTGTACATATTTTCGTAGCACTCCCCCGCAAGCTGGAGCATACAAGTTGTAGGCATCAAGCTTGGACAAGAAATGATAAAATAGAGATCGCGGTAAAGCCTCCGTAAGAATGTCCGCAATTTTCCCAACAACAGGAACATGTCTTAATTCCATTTTCTTTAGTTGAGCCTTTTCCCGAACAAAGTGACAATTGGCTTCGATATGCTTGATACGTTCATGGAATATGAGATTCCTGGCAATATGAACTGCAACTTAACTATTGCAAATTAGAGTTGCCAAAGAGGAAAGATTGACACCCAGGTCTCTCAGAAGGCTCTCCAACCATGTAAGCTCAGAAACGACCGAGACCATTGAGTGATATCAGCTTCAGTAGATGAGCGTGCAACCACAGATTGTTTCTTGCTTCACCAGGTGACGAGATGTGTACAAAAGTATGTGCAATATCCACTTGTGAAACGTCGATCATCTAAAGACCCAGCATAATCAGCTTCTGAATAAGCAATGAGAGATAAAAAAGAGGAGGGATTGTATACAAGTCATTGTCTAGGAGCGGTCTTCAGGTATCAATGGATGCGCTTAACTGCCTGGAGGTGAGAGATCCGTTGTGCATGCATAAGTCGACTGACAACCCTAACAACAAAGAATATATTCGGTCTTGTAATTGTAAGATAAATAAAATTCCCTACAAGACGACGATACTACTCGAGGTTTGGAAGTAGTAGATCAGAGTCGGAGGTATGAGCGTAGAGCTTGTGATTGACATCCATAGGTGTGTTAACGGGCTTGCATCCAGAGTAGTCAACGTCATGAAGAAGATCCAAGAAGTACTTCCGCTGCGATTGGACGAGGCCATCAAGACGCCAGTCCACCTCGATACCAAGAAAGTACTGGAGATTTCCCAAATCTTTAGTTTGAAATGCATAGTCTAAGTGCTTAATCACGTGTATGTCTTTGAGATCATCACCCGTAATTAGAATATCATCAACATACACCCAAAGTATCACTGTGGCTGTCGGGCAATGTCACGTGAATAAAGAGAAGTTGGCCGAGCTTCGGGTAAACCCAACATCACGAACAATCCGACTGAACTTATCAAACCAAGCTCGAGGCGACTGTTTGAGACTATAAAGAGATTTGTTGAGGTGACATACAAGAGACTCTCCCGTGTTCTCAAAATCGGGAGGCTGGTGCATGTAAACAGTCCCAACGAGGTCGCCATTCAAAAAAACATTTTTGATGTCTAATTGATGTAACTGCCACTGCTGATGAACATCCAAAGAGATCGAGGCTAACCGTATTTAATTTCGCGTCTGGTGAGAATGTTTTGTCGTAATCGAGGTCGTGTTACTTAGTAAAACCACGAGTCACAAGATGAGCTTTTAGGCGTTCAACCTGTCATCCAGACCATGCTTAATGGAGAAGACTCATTTACAACCCACACAGGTTTGACCAGGAGGAAGAGGAACAAGATCCCAAGTATGATTGACTCAGAGAGAAGTAATTTTCTCATTCATAGCTGTCTGCCACCCCGGATGCTGAACAGCCTCCTACAGAGAAGTAAGGGTGAGGATAGACGACAAGGAGATTGCAAATTTGTGAAGCACCGAAAACAAATGATGTAATGAAACTTAATTAGATAAAGGGTTAGCGGTAGAAACCGATGCCAATTCAGCAGTCTGAGAAGCATCAGTAGTAAAGGGTAACTTCCATAGAGCATCTGAACGAGGGGAGCGTCGAGTGTAAACACGTATAGGAGGAGGCTTAGAGGGCATGGTGGCTGAAGTAGGTAGGAGAGGAGGAAGATGAGAGGTCACAGGAACAACAGGGCGCGGTAGTATAGAAGTTGCTGGGGGGGCCGGAGGTAACAAGTGAAATGACTGGTCTTAGAGAAAGGTCACATCCGTAGACATAACTATCTCGCGATCACCAAGAGAATAACATGCATAGCCTTTCTGAGTGTGAAGATATCCAACAAAGATATATCGGGTAGCCTGAGGAGCAAGCTTTTCTGTGGAGGGGCCAAGGTAGTGAACATGATAGACATAACCAACGACATGAGACAATACTAAAAAAGGTGGTGTGGATGGGGAAAGAAGACTGAATGAAGTCGCAAAGTTGAGAGTAAAGGAGTGCGTGCGATTGATGAGATAACAGATGGTAGAGATCGCAAAATGCTATAAAGTTTGTGAATGTGCATCTAAAATATAAGGGAGCGAGCAACCTCGAGAAGGAGACGATTTTGCTTTCAGCTACCCCATTTTGTTGGGAGTATAAGCATAAGATGTTTGATGGATGATCCCGAACTCAATACATAGATTTTTAAACGCATGACTTGTATATTCGCGCACATTATTGGTCTGAAGAGCTTTAATGTGGTTAGATAACTATGTACGAGTCTCAACAATAAAGACACAAAATACAGGATGAAATTAAGAGCGATCGCGAAATAAATATAATCAAGGTCATGAGAGAGTAATCATCAATAGAGAAAATAGTGATACCCAGAAACACTAGCTATTTATAAGGTCCTTCAGATATCATAGTGAACTAAAGGAAAATGAGCACTACTCCGAGTACAATAAGGGGGGAAAAGAAGAACAATCTTGTTTGCCAAAGATACAAGAATCATAAGTGAAGTCGTTGAGGGGTTGATCAGGAAGAGCTTTCTTGACAATTGGGAGAGGAGCATGCCCGATACGTTGGGGGGGGGGCGTCCAAAGTGAAAAGCTTGTTAGACAGTCGCCCTTTACCCATGATATTATGCAATCGTCGATCCTGCACAACAAAGGAAGAGGAAGAGAAAGTTACAGAGCAATCCAAATCTTGAGTAAGACGACTAACAAATAGAATACTGAAAGGAGAACTCGGAACATGAGAAACTGAATGAAGGGAGATAAAAGAAGTCAGGGGCAGATCGTAGAGCCGCAAACTTAGGTGGTGTCGTCATTTGCCACTGTGATGAACTTAGGATACACATAGTCTAAGTACTGCGGAGGCTTCTGCGGAGTGATATGATTTGTGGCTCCAAAGTCCCCGAGAGCCGATGCGAGCCCCACGAGCTGGTGGAGGAGCGAGGCGAGTTGTACAAGCATGTTGGAGAAGTGTCGTAGAGACAATCCCGGGAGCATCGGCGACGATGTGACCTTTAAAAGCATGAAACACACATCCACAAGAGAAGGAATGGTGGAGGATGATAGGATATTGGCATGGTGACAAGGATACTGTGGAGATGAGGCGGGACATGAGCCATCATTATGAAGATACCAACAACTTCTTTCTAGGCACGTTGGGCGGCGAGATCCACCATGGGAGGCCGATGTTGAATCCAGACCTCGACAGAAGTTTTGGGCCTCACAACAGAGGAGGTTAGGTCGTCGTTCACCCACCGGGTCAAGAGATTGGAGGTCTGTGAGTATGTCGAACAAGGTGTTGCAGATTTTCCTTGCCAGAGTATATGGAGGGAAGTTCATCCCACATTGCTTTGGTCATCTCATGATACATAGCCATACGATATAGTTCACTATCCATAGAATTCAGAAGCCATGATTGGACGCGATCATCATCGCGGAGCCAATCCTTGGCGGACTTAGTTGGTTGTGCTTTAGAAAGATGATGGAGTCATTTTGTCTGTAAAACACAGCGTGCAGAGTGTACCCACTCGACAAAATTCTTTTTTCCACATGGAGAGATAGTGGCGATTCTAAGCTCATCCCGAACGTCAGGGAGAGGAGTTGCGACATGGGCCAAAAGAGACAGCGCATCATTCAAGGTCATTGATCGACAAAGGGAGAGGAGAACCTGCAGTGACGAGAGGAGGGAAACAAACAATGGTTAGGCGAGCATTGTGCAAGATGTCGCTGGTTGGAGAGGCAACCGAGGGGAGCAAGCAGCCGAGGCGTGGTGAGAGACTTGTATCGACAGAGGACTGTGCGGGTAGAATGCTACTGAAAGACGGTAACGACTGACGAATTATGCGGATAGAGAGTGGCGTCGGTATCGGCAGACAAATTTCGCGAACAGACAGTAGCTGGCTGACAGAAGCTGCAGATAGAGAGCAGCGGTCAGAAGATTCTCGACGGGTTGAGGAAGCACGAACAAAAGGGGGGATGAGTGCGAGCAGATGGAGCGCGAGCACAGGAGGCTCTGCGACGACAAGGGGTGATGTAGACTGAAATTAGGGCTGTAGTTTTAAACGATAAAATTTGCGATCTCTTTAACGAATTGTGGCGCAAAGAGGCTCCACAGACTATTGTAAATGAATAAACGACCTAGGCGACGCCAACGAACGTAAGACTACTGCACAAAACGTTACAACGTCACGAATCATAATTCTACAGACGGAGAAATCAGGTGGTTGCATTCACGTGTTTGAAAATAAACGATAATCAGAAGACGGAATTAGTTAGAGCAAGCTCATCATAATTAACTATTCATTTAGAATGTGAGCATAAAAACAACTAACGTTGGAGAGTGAGGTCAATAAGTATACCAAGGGTAGAGGTGGCAACCACTGAAAAGTTTCTGGAAGGATGGAGGAGAAGCCACAAACAGCTGTTGTTCTCGGGACTGTCTGGAAGAGGAGAAGCTCTGGGGCCTGCTGAAGTGAATAGGCTGCTCGAGGGGGTGGGGTGGGGTGGGGTGGGGGGCTAGTAGATGTGTTCACTAAAGATCAACTAGGGCTGTAGTTTTAAACAATTACATTTGTGATCTCTTTAACAAATTGTGGCGCAAAGAGGCTCCATAGACTATTTTAAATGGATAAATGACCTAGGCGTCATCAACGAACGTAAGACTACTGCACAAAACGTAACAACGTCACGAATCACAATTCCACATGCAGAGAAATCAGGTGGTGACATTCACATGTTTGAAAATAAACGATAATCAAAAGATGGAATTAGTTAGGGCAAGTTGATCATAATTAACTAT
Organism: Platanthera guangdongensis; assembly: GCA_039583875.1. Taxonomy (NCBI): domain Eukaryota; kingdom Viridiplantae; phylum Streptophyta; class Magnoliopsida; order Asparagales; family Orchidaceae; genus Platanthera; species Platanthera guangdongensis. The sequence goes on along the minus strand of CM077166.1, from coordinate 25,662,875 downwards.
TCATTTAGAATGTGAGCATAAAAACAACTAATGTTGGAGAGCGAGGAGGTCAAGAGGTATACCAAGGTAGTGGTGGCAACCACTGAAAAGTTTTTGAAAGGATGGAGGAGAAGCCACAAACAACTGCTGTGCTCGGGACTGCATGGAGGAGGAGGAGCTCTGGGGCCTGCTGAAGTGAATAGGCTGCTCGGGGGGGGGGGGGGGGGGTGTACGGTAAGGGGACGGGCTGGAATTGACTAAGTAGTAGTCTCTACAGCCGGATGAGGGGGCAGTGAGTTCGCCGGAGGCCGGAGTTGTCGTGGAAGATAGCGATGAGTCAGGACGAAAGTAAAGAACACTGTGGCAGTTAGAGCTGGACGCAAGCTGCTGGCAGAGGAAGTGTCACCATAGACTGGAGGTTGCTTTGGTAGCATTAACAGCGTCCAACGGAGCTTCACGAGAGGTTTTTCGTCGAGGAGGCTGAACACTGGGAGGATGTCGTGGCTACAGGAGGAACCATCGTGAGGGAACAACGATTGGGAGAGAGGTGGTGGCTCCGAGAGTCTTCCGTCGGGAAGAAAGCCGCTGGAAGGTGCGGCTACATGCGTTTTCATCGGGAGAGACAGAGGGTGGCGCTGTGTAGAACCGAATGAAACCAAAAACAGGTTCGTTCAATTCCTTTCCCAGCTGCTATCATCGATAGAGGAAGGTTTTTTTTATATAGGAGATATTTAGGGTTTTTCCTTTTTAGGAGTAATGTGTTTTGGTGACGGGCCTTTCAAATGGGCAGAAATTAAGGAATGTTTAAATTGGGCTTGAAATAGGGCCGGCTGCAATAAACACACGATCAAATAATTTAACGTAAATCTCAAAATAAAGTTCAGAAATAAAAATAAAATACATTCAAATATGAAAAATTGCGACGAACGCGATTATAGTCTCCGATCCCAAATTCAATGAGCCAAAAATCATCAATCTCACAAATCGATCGATCGTGGCGCGATGTTACGGACGAGAACAAGATTCAGGAGAGAAAGGAGAAATCTAGTGTTTGAGAGGAGGAGAAAGAAATACCCGAGAATACTTGTTTGTCTATTGTCAGGAAACCCTAAGGGTATTTATACCCCTCGGGCCATGGAGGGGCCGGCCGGCCCCTCCCATAGGGGCTGAACCCGTCTGGTTCAGCCCCCAACCCCCATCTTGTTTTAATTAGGGAGGGCTGAACCGGATGGTTCAGCCTAGGCCTCCTTCCGCCGCCTTTGGTATTGTTGTCCCGCGACCAGGCCGTTATGAGTATTCATAACATTCCCTTCTCCTTCATGAACTTGCTTGTCCCTAAGGTGAAAGTCTGGGTGACTGTGGGATCGAATGTTGGTCGTCTCAGTCCCTTCCTTCAGGCTCATAACAGTCATGTCATTCTCTTGTTCTCACAGTTTCTCCAAGCATCAAAGAGAGACCTTTTTCATCGGAGAGATTCTGATCCCGTGCAGGCAGTACTCTCTCTCATCCTAAGCAAACTCCATGGTCAAGTTGTCCCAATTCAGGGTTACTTTACCCAGCTGTCACAACCGATGGACCACCAGAACCATATCTGACCCCTGGATGGGCAACAAGTAGACATCCGTCATGCATTTGTATCCCTACACACTGACCCCCACTCCTTTCAGCACCCTTCGCACTGCAACTTATTTCCGCCTGCCACCATGACTTGAGGAGCGGCTTCTTTGGTGATCTCTTGCCCAGCTTCTGTGCCACAACGGGGTCGATGAAGTTATGTGTACTCCCGTTGTCAACCAAAATGGTCACTTCCTGTTGGCCGATCCGCCCTGCAATACTCATAGTGGGCGGTATGGATCCTCCCTCCATGGCCAGGATAGATACCCCGAACTCGATTGTATCCGGGATGTGCTCCTGTTCCCCTCCTGCATTTGACTTCTCGCCTTCTTCCTGCAACATGTACACCTGGATCATCTGACATTTGTGGCCTGGGGTGAATTTCTCATCACAGTTGAAGCACAATCTCTTTTCCTTTCTTGCTTGTAGCTCTGGCCATGTCAATTTCTTCACTGTCGCCCTTTCCGTAGCTCCTTGACCCTTCTTATTGTTTGGCGGGTTTGTAGTGTTCTTTGTATTTTCCTCTCTGGACTTCTGTCGGTTGAGTCGCTCTTCTTGAATTCAGGCCAAACTTATAGTGTGGGTCAAACTGCGGGGCATATAGGCATGTACCTCATCCTTGATGTGCTCCTTCGATCTCGAAATAAAGCAACTCATTAACATCTTCTCTCCCCACTGTACCCCGTTGGCTAACATTTCAAACTCTGCTCGGTATTTCATCACCGTCCCTTTCTGTCTCCGTTTCTGGAGAAGAGCCTCAAAATCTTCGTACTCCAGTGGGCCGAAATGGGTTGTAAATCCGTCAACAAATTCGTGTGCCATGGTGCGTGGTCCCGTCCTCGGAGAAACCACTGAGTCCACTGGAATGCGACCTCTTCAAGCTGAAAGGACGCTAACTTTACCCATTGTTCTTCTGGTAGTCTCTGGTAATTGGAAAATAGCTCCGCCTTTTGGACCCATTCCAATGCGTCTCCTCCTTTGAATTTTGGGTAGTTCATACGTGTCACTTTTGGCGGCATGTATATCCTCTATTACGGCTGTCCGGGTCCCCCATACTCTTGTCCGAGTTCTTGCGGTCGTCGTAGATCAGCGACCACATGTGGGTACCCCCAATCCTCTCTATAGGGGTTTCCAACCACCAATGACGGTGTAAACTCCCATCTGCCTCCTCCTTTGTCACCCCCAACATGTCTCGGCATCCCTGGAATAGGAAGAAGTCCATCCCGATGTGGGTACTCCATCCCTCTGGGTCGCCGGTCCTCCTGGCACCCTTCCCGAGCCCAGTCGGACCCCTGGGTGCGTGCATCCTTGCTGTAAGGAGGAAAATCCAAGGTCGACGCTTCGATTTTGCCTATCTAGGTTGCCTCGGGCCATGCTGGTGGTCGTCGTGATCCTCCTTTCGTTGTCTATCCCCCAACCCCCTATTGATGATGGAGGCTCGATCATTACCTTCCCTCCCCACATAGTCTACGTATCCCGCTGCTGGAGACAGAGGGGGAATCAAGACTGCGCTGGTCTCTTCCGCAACAGCCTTGCTCTTGATGTGTTGAGTCAACAAATTTTTTATCTTATCCATGGCGACAAAGGATCCATATAGCCAACCCCACTATAGTGGGATAAAGGCTTGAATGTTGTTTTATCCATGCGCACATACAACTCATCTTCCAGTCATTTCTCCGATGCCCTCAACTTTTCTTCGATGACCGTCACCGTGTCGGATAACCTGATGTAGTTCTTCAAGAGTTGCCAACCGATTGGATTCTTCTTGGGAGCGAGTCACCATGGTGGAAATCTGCGTTCGAAGCAGTATAAGCAATAGAGAAAAGTTCGACGAAGTCGAAGCTGTCAAAGAAGACGATCGACGATCTGGCAGAGTTGCTGCGTTCGACGTCGATGATCGGCGTTAGAGTTGCTGTCGTCTGAGAGAGAAGATGACAACCGGTGAAGGGGTTGCTGCAGACGGCTGCAGTGGGAGAGTTGTTGCTAATGGCCGCTCAGGATGAAGGCTCGGAACGCCGGCCCGGCTCCGTGGAAGCAAGCGGCAATAGCAGTTCCACGATCTGAAAAAGCAGCGACTGGGATCTGGCGCTGATCGCGCAGAATCGGGCGGGATCTGGCGGAATCGGCCGGAACAGACGTCGATCGGGCGTAATCGGGCGGGATCTGGCGGAATCGGCCGGAACAGACGTCGATCAGGCGTCTCGTGCGGGATCTGACGTCGATCGGGCGGAAGTCGACTATCGGGCGGGATTTTGGGTGGCTGTCAACGTGGAAGATGAAGGAACGGTGGTTGGTTAGGAGGAAAGTACCGGACATTCAGATGCCCAGATGGAAGTCCGATGATCTATAAAGGTCTGAGCGAAGTTGCAAAAAACAGGATCTCGACAATGAAGGCCAGAAAAATGGTGCAGAATGGCTGTGAGGCCATTTTGGTAATGATTAAAGAAGTGAAAGAAGAAAAAAAAGCAATTACAGCTGTGTCCGTAGTGCGGGACTACGTGGATGTATTCCCAGAAGAGCTACCTGTGGTACCCCCAGCCAGAGAAGTTGAATTTGAAATTAAGGTGATTGAAGGAGCTGCTCCTGTGGCTAAAACTCCGTATCGAATGACGCCAAAAGAATTGGCAGAATCGAAAGTGCAATTACAAGAATTGCTTGATAAGAACTTTATTCGACCGAGTACCTCAACTTGGGGCGCTCCAGTATTATTTGTGAAAAAGAAGGATGGATTTCTTCGTCTATGCGTCGATTATCGTGAGCTGAATAAGTTGACAATAAAGAATAAATATCCTCTACCGCGTATTGACGATTTGTTCGATCAGCTGGTAGATGCACGTGTATTTTCAAAAATTGATTTCGATCAGGATATCACCAGCTGAGAATTCTAGAGGGAGATGTCTTCAAGACAGCATTCAGTATCAGGTATGGGCATTTTGAATTTGTGGTTATGCCTTTTGGCCTAACAAATGCTCCTGCAGCTTTTATGACCATGATGAATCGGGTGTTTAAGGCATTCTTGGATCAGTTCGTGATAGTGTTTATCGATGATATATTAATTTATTCAAAGACAAAGGAAGAGCATGCCCAACACCTGCGTCAAGTCTTGCAAACACTGAAGGAACAACAGTTGTATGCCAAATTCTCAAAATGTGCGTTTTGGCTGACTGAGGTGGCCTTTCTAGGTCATGTGATTAATGCAGAAGGGTTGGCTGTTGATCCAACTAAAATTGAAGCAATAATCAACTGGGCTTGACCGAAATCCGTTACTGAAGTACGAAGCTTTTTGGGCTTGGCTGGTTATTATTGGAAATTTGTCAAGTACTTTTCGAAGTTAGCACTACCCTTGACACAATTGACTCGAAAGAACGTAGTGTTTACGTGAGGGGACGATTGCCAACAAGCATTCGAAGCTTTAAAGGAAAGATTAACGACAACGCCAGTATTAGTGATGCCTGAAAGCTCAGATAGTTTTCAAATTTATAGCGATGCGTGCTATAACGGATTGAGTTGCGTGTTAATGCAACGTGGAAAGGTGATTGTCTTTGCGTCCTATAAAGGATTGTCTTTGCTTCCCTCCACTCTTGTGTTGACCATGAAATTTGTGTAAGGATTGATGATAGGTGAAAACCCTAGAGTTTGGGGTTTTGGTTTTGATTCATATTTTTAAAACCTAAAGTTTCTTTATAAGCTTTCCAAGCCCTAAACCTTGAATTTGAACTAATTTTGGGAGAGATGAAGTTAGGGTTTCATTGAGGGTTTTGTTTTGACCCCTTTGCAAGTTTGTTGCCGGCGGGGTTGTGGAGGGCTGCCTGGGTACGACCGGTTGTGCTGTTGGATTGCTTTATGATTTCTGTCGGTCGGTAGTCGTGTACAAAAGGACCGGGCCCAGTGGGCCGTCTCGAGCCCGGCCCAGTAAAAGCCCGGCTAGGCCCGACCCGACAAAGCTCGGCCCGGGCCGAGGCCGGGCCCAGGGCCCATGCAGGGCTCAGATTTAGAGCCACTACCCGGCCCAATACCCGGGCCGGGTCGGGCAAAGCCCGACCGGTGAAAATTATTTGCATAACGCCTCTTATTAGAGCCGTTAATTAAACGGCTCTAATAAGAGCCGTTAATTAAACGACTCTAATAAGAGCCGTTAGCAGCTGCCCCGCTGGCCGCTGCTTTACAGCTGTACAACAGCTGCCCCAACTCGGGCAACCCCCCTCTCTCTGACTCTCTTTCACTCTCTCTCTCCCACTCACTCTCTCTCAGCTCTCTCTCACTCACTCTCTCTCTCTATTTCTCTCTCTAACTCACTCAATCTCTCACTCTCCAAGGCTCTCACTACATCAACGACAGCATGACATCGTCCTCCTCAACACTTGGGTCGTCTACTCAGAGTACGCCTGTAGTGGTGGAGCATAATCGTAAGACGACAGTTTGAGAGCACTTCGATAAGGTTCAAGTTGGCGCCGAATTTAAGGCGCGGTGTAAATTATGCTCGAAGTTGCACCCTTACCAGCAACTCGACACTATCAAGACACCTTAAGTCTTGCGTGTTGAAACATGCTCCCGAGTCCAGTCAGACCCAAATTTCAGGAGCAGGACAAATTTGGACATACGATCAACTTCACCAACGGGACCTGCAGATGAAACATGTCATCAAACGTGGGTTGCCATTCAGCCATTACGACAACGAGGATGCGACGGAGTACATACATGAAGACCTTCAACCCAAATATCAACAGGTAAGTAGAGCTTCTCTTAGGCGCGATGTCATTAAAGCTTATTTAGAATCAAAACTTTTTTTAATAAATTTTTTGAAAATTTCGAGGGTCGTGTAAGTTTAACGAGTGACGTTTGGAGCAGTAGCATAAAAATAGGATTATCGTACATATGTATCACGTGTCATTGGATCGATCCCGTCTCATGAGAGTTAAATAAGCGCATAATTTGTTTTGAAGGTTTCGAATATCCGCACACTCGTAAAGTTATATATAATGTAATTATGAAATGTGTGCGCGAATTTAAATTTAAAGATAAAATAATGAGTATTTCTTTTGATAACGGCTCTAACAATAACATAACTATTGATTAGTTAAAACGCGATTTAAAACCAATGTTAAACAGTGCGTTTTTTCACACTCGTTGTGTTTGTCACGTGTTAAATTTAGTAGTACAAGATAGCTTAGCCGCTATGGAACCGTATATTGAAAAAATTCGTCTTATTCTTAAAGTCATTTATAGATCTAGGCAACGATCTCAGGATTTTTAAAAATTTGTAAACGCACATGGTAAAAAATATTTGAAAGCACAATTTGATATGCCTATTAAATGCAACTCAACATATAAAATGTTAAAAAGAGCGTTTCAACAAAAAATATTTCTTATGAAATATTATAATATGGTAAATAGTCATGATTTAACCGATGCCAATTGGGACGTATTAGGACATTACATGAATTTATTAAAATGTTTTTATAGGGCGACAGTTTTTTTATCTGACGTGTACTATCCCACCAGCTCACTAGTTATTGAAAATTTTGTAAACATCGCACAAAAATTTAATTATTATAGACAATATGATGAATGACTTCTATTAATTGAAATAATGGAAGAAAAAAATTTAAAATATTATAGAGAAATGTGTGCAATGTTTTCGTGCGCCGCCGCTTTAAATCCGTTATTCAGCGTAGACGGCGTAGAAAATTTGATAGAAGAAATAAATACAAACTTAAATTTAAATTTAAATTTCGATGATTATGATGACGTTAGTATTATAAAATTTAATTCTCTTTTTACCGAGTGTTACAATTATTGTGATAACTTATACGGCTCCCGACCCCACGAAGAAATATCGCAACCAAAAACAAAGGATACTTTTAAAAACAAAATTTTAGAATTAGCAGCTAGGAAAAAGGCGCGCACATCTAGTAGTTTAAATGAATTAGGATTGTACACTAAAACACAATTCTGTGATTTTATGAGCACGAAGGAGATTGAAAACTTCGATCTCTTAAAATGGTGGAAAAGTAAAGTTAATACGTATCCTATTTTGGCATATATGACCCGTGATTTACTAACAATCCAAGCTAGTACGCTAGCTTCGGAGTCCGTTTTTTCTCTTAGTGACAGAGTTTTGAACGAGCGGAGGAGCCGACTCAATGAAGAATCTCTGAAAATGTGCATCTGCTACAAAGACTACTTGGATGCTATGAAGATGAAACAACACATTACAACATTAGAGGATAGCTTAGAGGAGATCAAAAAACGAGATGGACGCGATGAATTTACAAGATGATTGAAGAGCAAGCGCACATCTAGTAGCTGTCTTCAAAGTTAAAACTGTATTTTTCTGTTTTGTTAAATTAATTAATATTGTAGTTTTTTTATCTAAAATTAAAAATGATAATAAATTTCATTTTTTTTAATTTCTTTCAATTAATGTAAATTGTAAGATGTAAATATTTTTTAATATTAATGAAATTGAATTTTTTTTCATGCGAGCGAATTTTTTTTAGTGTATTTAATTTTTGTAGTATATTAAATTTTTTTAATATAATTTAATTATTATATTTTTTTAAAGAATCCAATTGTAAAACCCGGCCCGGGCCCGACCCGAAGGGCCAGATCAGGCCCCTTCCTGGGGCAGGGACCGGATCCCGGCCCAAGCCCGGTTTCAGAAAAGCCCGGGCTCGGCCCGGTTGAGAAAAGCCCGGGCCCGTTGGGCCCGGTACCGGGCCGGCCCGATCGGGCTTTATGCCCATGACTACCGGTCGTGCTTTTGTGTTGCCTTATGTTAAATGTCCGGCTGTTTTAGAGGGAAATTACACCTTGCTTTGAGCTGCTATTCGCAGTCCTTGGTGTTGCCATCGTGACAACCCTCGAGGCTGTGCATTGGAGCATTTTGGATCGACTATCGTGGGTATTTGAAACCTTTTGTTGGCTGATGTTGCACCTCCTTTTTCCCACGCTCGTCCTTTTCCTAGACAACTCCTAGAGGCCGTACTTGTGACCGTCGTAGGAGTCCGCTCGTAATTATTTATGGCGCAACCTTAAAGTAAATGATATTTTGATACTGCAGAGGATGACGTCCGGCGATAGACGTGACGTGAACCCTTCGACGGACAAGGGCAAAGGAAAAGTTGGGGTGAGTTCTTACTGCTTTTTCTTCTTTTGTGAACTTTTCAGTTGTTTGATATCACTGAATATATGTATCACCGAAAATGCTAACATGGTTTAGCGAGCGATAGAATTCTGAGGGGAACTAAATACAAATAAATACTATTTTGAATTAAATTGAACGAATCGAAATGATTGAAATGGAGAACGCGTTGACGCATCGAAATACTAAGGGTTAGCCTAGTAGGGGGGAATGTTTCAGACTCCTACACCTCGTGAGGGGGTAGAACTCTCACACCTCGTAGGGGGGTCGAACTCCTACAGATTATATGAATCCAATAGGAGGCGTTGAAGCCTGTAGCGCGTAGAAGCGCCCTAAAGTGGATAATGATATGAAGGGTCGACGGACCCGGATAAGTGAGATATTCGAATGACCCTAAGAATTTCGAGAAACGAACTACGAATAACAGGAAAGATAGCTTGATTTAGATATAGAATTGTGATTTTACCTGTTTCTAGCATAAAAACATGTTCATATAGATTTCATTACTGTTGACTCTCATGTCTGCTTGCAGGGCGAAGTTACTGGTAAGGGTAAGGAACTCACTTAGTTTTCAAAACTAATTGGTTCCTCATTTGTTGTAGGAACCGAGCATCAGCGTGCCAGACCCCGCTAGACGGGCTCAAGAAGAGGCAGAACGAAGACCAGTTGAAGACGTGGCTCGTCCACGAGTTAGCATGAGTTTATTCCTTGTACTGTTGTTAGATATTTGTAATGTAAGAAATGTAGACACTTTTGTCCCTGACAATGTATATATATTCTGTATATTAATAAAATGTGATGTTATGTTTTCACTGGTACACTTCTTTGATTATCCTGTTGTGTATAATTATGTGAGAAACCCCCTCAGAAAAAATGAAATTAAATTGTGACGGGTTTTGGGCCGTTACACTGAACCCGTTCGGTTCAGCCCCCAACCACCATCTTGTTTTATTTAGGGAGGGCTGAGCCGGATGGTACATCCCAGGCCTCCTTCCGCCGCCTTTGGTATTGTTGTCCCTCGACCAGGCCATTATGAGGATTCATAACACGCGATCGATCTTCATCAATAAATTAGCCAGCTGGAGGGTAGATGAGGCACTTATATTATTAAAAAGTATTTATTTGGTGTGTTCCAATGGCCTGTTTACCAAATTTCACTCCACAGGACTTATACACTTCTTTGTATCTCATGTTTGGAATTTGGATTGCATCTTCTGTTACTCTGCCACATTATCTGAGTTTTATTTATTTTCCATTACTTTACCTGACTGGTTGAAATCCTTGTCCTCGTTTCATATTTTTTTAAAAAGCATACCATTATCTTTATACATGTCTATGCTATTCCACTCATTTGGATTAAATCATGGCTCCTGTGCTCCCATTCTATTGTATATGTACAGTTTTAGTTCAACTTTTTCTTTCGTGATCTCCATTTGGTTACTTTGACCATGTTATCAACCTTCATGTTGCAAACAGAATGTTCTTAAGCTACCTTTTTATCTGGTCAGATACTGTTATGATTCTTTATGGCTGCTTAGAATGAAGTTGTGGTTGTAAATATTAGAATGAATTTTGTTTTACATTTCTTCTTATACTTATGTTCATATTTTTCCCTTCTGTTGATGTGCAGTTGAGGGAGTTCCACTGTTTGAATCTATATTTACAAGATGTACCATTATCTTGCTCTTGTCAATTCTATGGTTAAAAAAGGTTGGGCATCCAGTAGTGGCACCAAAACTTGCAAGAAATCTACTAACACTAAGATCCCTCTGTGGGTTCATCTCACTTTTGAGTTTCATTTATAGGTTTGTACTAGTTTTATTCTTTATTCATATTAATATCATTGTATTTTGATAGTCCAATCAGAATTCCTTAGTTCATGTGCATTTTTATTTTGTTTTATTGACAATATTCTCTTTACTTAAGTTTTGTGAAGAGATTCTTATCGTGCAAGGATATACATGCTGATGGATAATAAGTAATAACTACTGAAGAACGGAATTAATTGGATTAAATAAGAGCAGTGGATACATAATACCGAGATATGCTCGCTATTCTAACTCTTCAGGGCAAGAACCCTCTAAGAGCCCTTCTCTTGTAAGAGAGCCAAACACATTAATATCCAAGCTAACCCTAAGAAACTCCCCCACTCACTTATATAGGAGAGAGTATACATAGATTTAATATTACCAAAATGCCTCTAGGGCTACCTAGTAATTAAGCACGCGTGATAACATGGTGATGACGCTTGGAGAGACAAATATGGGCTTAGGGAGTCGTATTCGTATCAATACTTGAAATGCAACTAAAATTTTATGAGCTTGTTATTCCTAGAAATATTAATATACGTCTTATATTCAATGTAAAATATTTGATTCTTAATTTTAAGCCACCTTGTTAACGGAGCCTTCTACTTGACACTTAATTGCAACCTCAGCCATAGCTTTACCTCGGATTTAGCCTTCATCTCACTGCAATCTTATTCTCCACATCTACAATGACTTACATCATTTGTGAAGCCCTCACGGACGACGAACTCCAGTGAACACGACACCTACTGACCTCACGGATCGCGCGATGCAAATTAAGAAAGAAGTGCAACAACAGTGTACTAGTCAAGGCAATAAAATGTGTGAGTTATCGTATACACATGGAATACGGAGCAAAAGTGGCCTACAACTACAATGTCACTGACTATTTAAGTTGATTGAAAATCGTTTTCACGAGCATTCAAGACTAGAAGTTGGAGATTAAAAGGAAAGGCCAAGAATCTTTCATCCAACCATCACCCATCTTAAGTAAACCAAAACACTGTCATTAATTTAAAACTTGAAAGTGAGTAATTGTTTTACTACAAGAGAAAAACTCAAAGCATACATCCAAAAATATACAGGGAACTCTACATTATCAAAGCTTGGGCGAAAGGAGGATGAAGATACAGTGAGAAGAGATTCTATTCCTCGATTATGAGAGAAGAATCGCGGATCGTCACTCAGGCTTCTCTTGCAATCCTTTGCTACTGTCTGGGCTCGAGGAGTTGTCACCAACCTCCTAAATTATCCATCTTTTCTCTAAGTTTTCTCGTCTCCATGTCTTCTTCTTTACGCCTTCTTGTGTCTCTCGTATCTTAGAGAACTCTTTTAAGCCCTTGAACTTCTTGTTTATGTTCTCCAGCTTGGTGAGCATTTCGCTCTAACACTCTTCCATCAGGCGTATGCGCCCTTCCAAGGTTGTTGGCATGGAGGTGGCTTTCTCAACAAGCGGTACGTTGCTGACGAGCAAGTTGGCGGGAGCTTTATCAACACGTTGCTCGGGAACTACCCCATTGGTAGTGCGAGTGTCTCTTTGCGCCATTGAACCTCCTGGGATGGCTAAGAAGAAGAAAGTTTCGAAATGAAGAAGTCCCCCAAAATGCCTTAGAAATAACTTATATAGACAACATAATAATGGTCGTGCACGGTCGGACGCTCGATCGTGCACTCGATTGTGCACTGTCAATGAAAGTTTTGGCAGGAAAACTTGCACTGCTGAAAAGGTAAGACGACGGGGTCTCAGGATAAGGTGCATGATTGTGCACCATGAGGCCCACTGTAGTGCTTCTATATGCACACCACCTCGACCATCTAGAATTGTTATCAACGATCGCGAACACACAGTTATGCGTGAAAAAATACACGGGCGGAGGAAAAAACTCGGTTTTCTAGCAGAAAATAGGATTTTGCTCGCTCACGATCATGCACAAATAGCGCATAGTCATGCGCCTGGCCAGCCAACGCATGAATAATCGACACAGCTAAATTTAATGCATGGCTAATTGATGCATGTTCGACTGACACACAAAATAATGAATGGGTGTGTGTGTTCACAAAAAGCACGTAAAACAAATTACACGACCGTGCTCCTCAAATTACACGACAGTGCCCCTTAGGAAAATTGTAGAAACATATCCCAAACATTTCCAAATAAGCCCGAAAGTTGTCTTTTACACCATATAAGACTCTGCATCAAGAATTAACAAATGTATGCAATATTTAATGATAACATCATAAAATAGAGGGGATCAATGGTAAAATAAGGCAAAAGGTATTTCAAAATAGTTACATAAAATACACACATCACCTACCATGGGCTGCGAGTTTGACACGACTTCCGAGTTCATGTAGTTACCTCCATTCTTGCCTAGCCTGCACCAAAAGCATGTAGTCTCCATTCATTAAAAATGACGATCAGTTACATCCCCATTTGATTGATTTTGATCTTCAACCGTTTCTGGATCATCATATTGATATATACATGTATGTATATATATAATGTTTTAGAGAGTTGTATTTTGAGAGATAGGGTAAATCATTTGATCGTGTGATTGAAGCCGTCAGATTCATTTACCTGTATTCCCCATGTATATGCCATATTAGAAGTTAGGTTATGAATTGTGGTTGAAGTCCTTTTCTGAAACCGCCAATCATCGTTGGTGTTAATGCCCGCTAATTGAAGACGCTGACTTGGCCTACAACGCCATCCGTTCCCGTCGTTGCCTCCCCCCTCTAGCCTTCGGCCAGCTCCCTCTACAGCATTCGGCCAACCATCTCTACAGCCTTCGGCTACCACCGTCCCTACTCATCCCACATTCCCCTCGCTATAGCCCATCAACTACTTCCAACTACCTAATTTTGCATCCTACCACCCGTGGAGCTGTTGTTTACCCTTCCACCTCCTTCCATAATCCCATCTAACCTTCCCCTCCATTCTTAGCCCTAGGGTTGAGCATATTATTCGAAACTCGAAAGTCGCTCAAAAATCGTTCGAAAATTGAGTCGAATCGGAATCGAGTTGAATCGACTCAATTTGAGTCGATTCAATTTGACTCAATCTGATTTCGAGTCGATTTCGAGCCAGGCCTGAATCGCTTGAAATATGATTCGAATCAACTCGAATTAATTAAAAAAATTATGTATTTATTAATATATTCTTATTTTAAGATTAAAAATAACAAAATTTAAACATAAATAAAAAGAATGAAGGCTTTAAATGTTTCATTTGCTAAATTTATAGGTTGCCCAATTTAATTTTTAGCAAAATATGAATAAAACGAAAAATTGCTCAATTTCAAGCCGATTTGATTCGATTTCGAGCCAACCCGATTCGATTTCGAGCCGACTCGGAATCGAGTCATTTCGAGTCGAGCCGTCTCGACTCAAAATCAATTTTGATTTCGAGCCGAGTTCGAGTCGAAAATTTCGATTTCGAGCCAAAATCGCTTGACTTGATATCAGCCCTAGTTAGCCCCTCCTTTACATCCAACAGCCCTGTTGTGCCCCCCTTAAAGTTCACCTATTTTCCCCCTCCACATCACCATTTCCCCTTCAACCCTTCCACCTTTGCCCACAAATCTTCCCACAACACCATCGACCACTTCCCCTCCTTCCCGGCCGATTACAATTGACTCTTTCCTGACCTCCCATAGCCATGATCCCCACCAAAATCTAAATTTCAAACTCTTAACTTTCCCAAGCCCCAAATCCATAAATCTTGGCATTTTGTACCATATTTTCTCTGCTAAGCACACAATGGATCCCTCACATCACTCCTACTGCCACCCCTCACATCACACAATAATTTGTTTACATTGTATTAGGGTTAGGACTTATGTTGTGACATAATGTTCATTAGATTGTGTTCATACATTCATTCACATCTTTAGTTCAGTCATTCCATAGTTTCATTTGATTTTCACAAGCTTGCTGACATTCATTTAGAGTTAGAGTATCACACCTGTCTCCTGTAGATTCATACTGTGTTACTATATACACTAAATCTTTCTGATGATTATTATTTTAGTGATAAAACACCCACTCTCTTGGACAAGGAATTGATAATTTTTAAAGCATAATGATGAATTTGCTAAAACATAATTGAATAATGAGCTCCTTTTAAATGATCATTTGAAAATAGTGTCATAACAACTCAATATCTTGTATATTATTGTTGAGACCTCTCAAAAATGTTATATATTCTCAAAAAGAAATGTTGCAACTCTCTTCTCTATATATACATGAAAGGAATGGCAACTAATCTCTATATGAGATGCGAGACTAAAGAGAAGAAGAGAAAATTACATGGGCTCTAAATTAGATGGGGATCACATCAGACATGAGTTTATGCGACGATCAAAGCCGTTCATTTTTTGTGGATCGACAATTCATGGTTTTTAGTTTTTTTTATTTAATTTTAGTGTATTTTGGAGGCTATCATGATCAGAGAATCATGACCGTCTGTAGTTGCTTCTTAGTCTGTAAATAGGGATAGATGATTCATTTAGAAAAGATCTGAAGTTGAAAGAAAAGTTTAGTCTTTAGTCACTCGGTGCCAAAGCTAGACTCTAGGTGTCAAAGCTTAGATTTCCCCTCCCGTCCCTCCCTCCCTGCCCGACATTCCCCTCTTTCCTCCTACATTTCTGGCCACCACCCAAGTCTCCAGCCACCATTTGGCTATCCAACAACTATCCTGTTATGGATCCCACGCCGTTGGTTATCTAATATTAGAGTATTAGTCTTTTTATATTAAGTAGTATTGTGTCGAGTCATGTTACGTGCGTTGAATCAAGTTATGTGTGCCGACTCAAGTTATATGTGTCATAGTATTTTATGTGTTTTAATATTTCGCTTATTGTGTTTGTATCTGGTATTTGCGTTCGTGCCATTGGGGCCTTATATAAGGAGGTTTTGTCTGTAAGAAATCAATCAAATAATGAAATAGTTTTCTCTTCATAAATTCCTTTCCCTCTTCCTCAAGCCCTCTCCTCTTCTTGGGTTTCCTCTGTTCCCTTACCCAAGCTCTGTCTTCTCTCATCTCCTCCACCATTTTAGAGATTGCCCTTGTATCGCCACCTTCATCTATCCCCAGACAAAAGAAGCCCATAACATACCCTCATCTCCACTCCCCCTCTTTTTCCATAATTTCCTAGTAACTACCCCCACTATCTCAATAACTACCTTATAACTACCAATTACCCAATAACACCCCCACTGCCCACATCCCTCACAAATAACTTTCATAACTCCCGTCTACCCATAATCCACCAACCTTTTCCCCTCCACAATTCAACCAATATCACTCCCTTTCAATCCATCCCATTGAGAATTATTAGTCCAATCCTTCCTCCAGATAGCTACACGTGTTCTCCAGTGCCTGAACACAAGTCTACCCCCTCCACGATTGCTTCCATTAACACTCCACTCACATCAATCCCATGTTTTGGTCTAGCAGTCGGTCCAAAGAAAATTATAGCCGCTTGACTCTATTCTAGGAGCTGGACTCACTTCCAACAATTTTCCCCTCCTCCAGAGGCCACCCACCATCATTTCTTCCCCTACCCAGGAACATTAATTCTGATCAATGGAACTTCTTTCCAGTACCCAGGAACCCCAATTCCTACATACCAGTCCATGCAACCCCATAGACCTCTCAGGCCATCCCCAAACACCTCTGTCTCTCTTCCAGTTCAAACCCCCACCAACCAGCTCCCCCACGATTGCATTTCAGCCTAGGACAGTCGTCGAGCACTTCAAATCTCCTTTGAAAGTCCATATTCAATCCACCATTGTCTCTTCAACCGCCAACACGTCATCTCTCATCCACTAAGCATTTTATCCTGTAATCATTAAAAATTTATTTATTTGCTGCAAATTCTTTTTGTTGAGTTGTATGTTATTTCATTGTTTTGAGAGATATTTATTTGTAATCATGGTTTGTGACTTGTCGTGTTTCCTTACGTGCTTAGTTTCTTGCACTCGCGCATGTGCACTGCTTTACTTGTTCTCTTAATAAAAACTATACTTAATTGTGATTATTGTGTCGCACTATTTATAACGTCATTATTGCAAGTTTAGGTTACATGTCCCGTTATCCATACTTTGCTAGACCCGCCTCGCTTCTCCCTCTTCAAGCTGTTGAATATATTTCAATCGTGCATAACTTGATACACAAGAAGAGGTTTGATGAATATATCAGCCGGTTATTTTTCCAATATAACAAAAAAAGTGCATAAATGCCCATTGATGTCCTCTTCTGTAATGAAATGACAGTTCACTTCTGTATGATTTGTTCTTTTGTGAAACACATAATTTTTTGATATATAGAGGCCACTTTATTGTCATAGTACATCGACGTAGGTGTATTGTCAGTTTCTTCCAAGTTGGTCAAAAAGGCCCCGAGTCATTTCAATTCATAAATCGTCTGTGTTATCCCATGATACTCTGCTTCTAGGCTAGATCTAGAAACTTAAGTTTCCAACTTAAGTTTCTTTCTTGTTTTCCCATGCAACTATGTTTTCTTCAAGGAAGGTATAATAAACGGAAGTTGACTTTCTATCATTCTTGTCATCAACATGGCTAATGTCAGAGTATGCTTTGAAAACAAATATCATTTTCTTGAACCACAAACCTTTGTCCAAAGTGTTTTTAATGTATTCTAAAATCTTCATAGCTTCATTAAGGTTACACTCTTTGGGAGTACGCTTGAATTGACTAATTTTTCTTACTGCAAATGAAATATTAGGTCTTGTTATTGTAAGGTATATTAGTTTTCCAACTAGGCACTAGCACCTAGTAACATCTTGTAGTAATGATGATATTTTATCACACAGACTGTTTTCTCGAGGAAATCTATGACATATTTCCTTTATGATAGTGCAATCCCTTTGTTGTGTTTGACAATTTCGATGCCAAGAAAGTGTCAAGGAACTCCCATATCATTTTTTACAAAGTGTTTTCTTAAATATATTCGGTGACTTCCATACCAGATGCATCATGGCCAGTAAGAACAATATCATCTACATATATTGCAAGAACCATAAGCCCCGTGTCCTTCCTCACAAACACCATGGGGTCGATTTGACTTCGATGAAAGTCAATAGCAGAGATATCAAAATTTACCATACCATGCTTTGAGGCCATATTTTAGCCCATAGATTATTGTTTTGAGTTTGCATATATGGGATTCTCCCTTAACAACATACCCTAGAGATTGCTCCAGCCTCCATGTACATTCTTTCTTTGAGATTACCATATAGAAATACATTATTGACTTGGAGCTGGAACATATATCAGTCGTTGTTGATGATCATATGGAATAAGACTTGTATGAAACAAATGCGAGCCACAAGAGAGATGTCAAAAAAATCGTCTCCATATATCTGTGTAAAGTCCTTGGCGACAAGTTTGAACTTTTATTTATTAATTTGTTCATCAGGAGGAACTTAATGATGAAGACCCACCCACACCCAATGTCACCGGTGGGGGGAGGGAAAGGCTTCAAGCATCACGAAAACAAAGAACTGATATCTTCTCATCCATAGTAACATTCAACAGTCAGTTTTTTATATAATGTAGGAACGGTTGTTGATAAGGCTAAAGCAAATTTACTTTAAGAAGTACTTATTTGTTTAAAAGAAAATACATTACCAATGTGATGGTAAGTAACACACAGTACACCCTATCAAAGAGAAATCAAGGTTGGTGTCGAAGGTTGTTGATGGAGATGCTGCTAGGGGAGCTAATTATGGACTATATGAGTGAAAGGGGGAAAAGGATCAAAAGGAGGTGGTTGTTTGTGGAATGTATGAATGATAAGAGGTTGGGAAAAATGAGAATGAAGAACGGGATGTAGAGGTGGGTAATAAATGATATGGACATAGGTTGTTGTGACAGAGAACAGAGAATCATAACTTATATTAGTTTCAAAGGAAAGGACTTCACCTTGATCATATGAATATGCGTGGATTGGAAGAAAGCGACATTAGCTCATACATATTGACATCGAGAGAGCATCGATGCAACATTATCCTATTACGTACCTTGTGAGTGTATCTTGACTTATTGGTGCAGTCAAAGGCTGAGGCGAACCGGAGATGGGGCGCTCGAGGGGGAGCTCCAAAACCCTTGATGTAAACTATGAGAATTCTTTAGAGAGGAGGAGTAAGATATTGTAACTCTTTATTGATTTCCTTTCACTCCTAAAAGGGTCCTACTTATAGAGCCACATTATTATGGGCAATAAATAAGCCCAAACACAACTATACAAAATGTTAAAATACACTAAAAATGATAACTCAAAACAATGACTCACAACATTAACTCATGATGACCATCATATGATAGACTCGTAATATAGACATATAAATATTTTATCTAAAAGGCATGATTCATATGTGTGATACCTAACAATCCACCCCCTTCAATTTGATCTTGTCTTCCAACTCGACGAAATGAGTATCTTTGTGCGAGATCCCTTTATTTCGCGCAAAGACAACTCCTTATAATGAGTTGCCGAGGTCAAATCTTTATCAACAAGTAAGCCTCTATCGTGATTACTGAGTGGAGGAGGGTGGTGCTGATGTTGGGTGGTTGTTGATGGCATGAAGGTGGTGGTGACAAATTTGGTAATTGACGGTTGTCGGCTTTAGTGCTCGGGGGCTGGAATTGTGTGCTCGCAAATGAAGGAAGGGCCTGCTGGAGAGAGACAAGGTCGGTGTCGACATGGTAGATTGGATCGGAGCCCTCATGTTTGGTAGCGGAGGTGTTGTTTGAGAAGGAACAATTGGTGGTGACGATGGAGGACCGTCCTACGGTCTGAAGTGGTCAAATGTTGAGGTGTAGAATGAAGTTATTGGATGAAAACAAGTGGAAACAAAGTTGATGAAGTATCGATTTCTGTTTGGATGGTCCCCGATCCATATTGGGCCTCCAATTGGTTCGACTCGGAAAGCTCGTCAATGTTGGTGACGAGCTGCAAAACTGAGACTTGTGTTGCCTCTGAGATCTCCAATAACTTTTGTATCATCACACGGATGTCATCTTGCTCTCTGTAACTCGTCGCGATTTCGAAGGAATTAATAATCAATTAAGTCATAAATTGACTTTTGTTGGTCATAAGGAAAGTTGTGCAACAAGGTTATATGAGGCATGTGGCTAGGTGGAATGGGGATCAAAGTGATATAATAAAAGATGTGATGGGTTCGTCAACATGATTGCAAGGGAAGTTGACTAGGCTGGAAGAGAGATTGATGTCTGGCCGACTGGAGTTTGCGTCATCTGGGAGCCGGCAACTCGAGATTGATGTCTCTCAACTGTTTCAGAGGACCATGGAGGCGTACTACTGAAACAACAGTTCATCAACGTGGATTTGTAAGGAGACTGGATACTCAATCCTAATGGAAGAAAACAAAAAGAAGGGAACAATCACTGAAGTGGGAGGTTGACAAAGATGAGCTAGGGAGACCGTGTCGATCGGGATTGCATCGTTTGGGAGCTGTCCGAATGAAAGAGAGGTAATCTCTGCTGGTAAGAATTGGGGTTGATATTTTGTAGGAAAGACATACATGGTGTCATCTATTGGATCACTTGAGGGATCACAACCTGATTCCGATCGTCGATGACACTGATACAATGGTTGTGGCCACGAAAGGCTGGATCGTCGATGACACTGATACCCAATGTTACAAACATCTCACGATATTCGAAGTTGGGGTTGAGAAATCAATGGAGGTGAAGGTCTCAGCCCTAAATGGGAACGCACCTTGACTCTATCAATGATGCCGAAGGAGGAGGCGAATCCTGCAAAGATAAATGGAGCCTTGATGTATCTACTTGAGACGGGGTGCTCAAGGGGGAGCTCCTAAACTCTTAACCTGAATTATGAGAACTCATTAGAGAGGAAAAAATGATAATTCTTGCTTGATTTTCCTTCATGACCCATACTTATAGTTATATAATGGCATGTACCCCAAACATAAAGACTACCCAAAATATTAAAATACACTGAAAGACAATGACTCGAAATAAGGAAGCACAACATTGACTCATAATGACTCATAATATAGACTCATAATAAAGGCTCATAAAGACTCTAAATGAAAGACATGACGAATATGCGGCGATACATGACATATCCTTTTTGGTTAGGAGAGTACCCCAAGTAGATGCATTTGATTGCACGAGACAAGGGATGACATGTGATTGATCCAAAAATAAGAAAGGAGAGTGGCATGGCCCAATGTAATTCGGGAACATTCACTTGATGCAATAGGGTTCGTGCTACATCAAGTAGATGATTCTTTTCGTTTTGTGACATTATTTTGTTGTCACGTATGCACACAACAGATCAGATGAATAATAGTATTATACGTTAAAAAGGAAGAAAATGAGACTCTCATTCTTTTGCATTATTTGTACAAAGAATTTTCAAAATGCATTCACAGACATCACACGTAAATAGTTTAATTGACGTACATGGAGACGAAGTTGAACTGAGCTAGGAGAGTGGAGTTGGGAGGTGGTCAAAGTTGCATAGACGAGTGACGGCAGTCGTTCTTTTCGCTGTTATACCAAGTAAAATAAAACTGAATTGAATTAATTCCTTATTAATATTAACCATACATATACATGAGTTAGGAATAGTACACATTACAAACATTGAAATATTATATAACTGAGACTTGAGACATTTATTCGACTTTTAACAACTTCATTTTTTTTGTATTCCGCAGAACTTTAATTCTTATGTTTCATAGCATGTAAAATCGCTTTTTGATGGAAAACATATTCCAAATGCCCTAATACTTTATATGATTATCTCTTTTATTTTAATCATCTGCAATATTAAATATGTAGGATATCAATTGGGTGACTGCGGCTTTTTTTTCAGTGTTAAAAATCTTCCGCTGTCATATGCTATTTGTTTGAACTTAGCTACTCCAATTGTAGCATCTATTGGTGCAAAGATCATTTTACAGGAGAAATTGGCCCTTTCTGACATCGGAGGTATGCTTATGTTTTTAGAGTCATTGCTCTTTGCTAGAATATCATTTTATGACTTTATTAGCTGCTAGCTGATTTTTATAGGAGAAATGATACCCAAGATACATGGAAGTTGATGATTCTCTGGTGATGAATTAAGGGGCCTAAGTGTTTATAAATCGATCAAGACAACTTGAGATACTTGATGTGGGACTAACTGGGATAAACAAACTGTGGAGAAAAATCAAACTTGTAAATACTTTCTCTATATTCAAATACAAAGTATGAATACTTATTTATAGGAGGGAAAAAGAGAGAAGAGAGTCCTATACATGATGTGATACTAAAGAAGAGAGAGAAAAATAAACAAATACATAGGCTATATGGGCCCCTTTACATGGGCTTTTCTAACACTCCCTGCAAGCTGGAGCGTACAAGTCGTATGCACCAAGCTTGGACAAAAACTGATAGAATAGGGTATTTGGTAGAGCCTTTGTGAGGATATCAACAACTTGTTCAGTGCCCGGAACATGCTTTAATTCTATCTTCTTCGTTTGAACCTTTTCCCGGATGAAATGACATTCTACTTCAATATGCTTCGTTCTCTCATGGAAGACTGGATTCTTTGCAATGTGTATAGCTGCTTGGCTGTCACATAGCAAGAGGGCAGGTGAGGGAAGTTTTACCCCGAGCTCGACAAGAAAATTTTCAAGCCAAGTTAGCTCAGAGACAACCGACGCCATTGATCAGTATTCTGCTTCTGCTGAGGATCGAGCCACAACTGCTTGCTTCTTACTTCGCCAGGTAATGAGATGACCTCCAAAGTAGGTACAAAACCCACTGGTTGATCGACGATCATCCAAGGAATCAGCATAATCGACATCAGAATATGCAACTAATCTTGGAGCAGAAGATGAGGTCTTGTAGACCAATCCTTGACCCGAAGCTGTTTTAAGATATCTGAGGATGCGCTCAACGGCTTGAAGGTGAGAAGTTCGCGGAGCATGCATAAACCTGCTGACCACTCCAACAACGAAGGATATATCCGGTCTTGTAGTTGTTAGGTAGATCAATTTCCCAACAAGTCGTCGATAGTATTCCGGATTTTGAAGAGGAAGATCTGTGTCGGAAGCGTGAGCACACAGTTTATGATTTGCATCCATTGGAGTAGTAGTAGGCTTGCATGCAGAGTAACCAGCATCTTGAAGGAGATCCAGACAGTACTTTCTCTGGGACAGGACAAGACCATCTGGTCGCCTTGCGATCTCAAGGCCAAGGAAGTACCGAAGGTGACCCAGATCTTTCGTTTGGAAGACCGAGCTAAGGTGCTGTTTAACCGCATGGATGCCCTTTGAATCGTCTCCAGTGATCACGATGTCATCAACATATACCAGCAGAAGAACCGTTTCTCGTTGCTCCGTGCCGTGTAAAGAGAGAGAAATCTGCTGAACTTCGAGTAAAACCGACTTCCCGAACAGCCTTACAGAACTTGTCAAACAATGCCCGAGGAGATTGTTTGAGACCATAGATGGACTTCTTCAGATGACAAACTCGGGACTCCCCCGTGGTCTCAAACCCGGGAGGTTGCTGCATGTACACTGTTTACCGGAGGTCGCCATTCAAAAAAGGATTTTTGATGTCCAGTTGGTGTAACGTCCATTGGCGATGAACCGCTACTTAGAGAAGGACACAAACGGTGTTAAGCTTTGCTACTGGAGAGAAGATTTCCTCGTAATCAAGACCGTGCTGCTGGGTGAAGCCACGAGCCACCAGGCGGGCCTTCAGACGGTCAATCGTCCCATCCTGAGCATGTTTGATTACAAAGACTCACTTACACGCAACGGGTCTCTGACCGGGGGAAGAGGTACCAGGTGCCAGGTCTGGTTCGCCCAGAGAGCCGTCATTTCTTCTTCCTTGGCCGCCCGCCAGCCCGGGTGTTGGAGAGCCTCCTGCACAGTGTCAGGTACAGAAATAGAAGATAATGAAGTGGCAAAAGTGTGGAGTGGTGGAGATAGGCGATGTAAGGATACATAGTTCGCCATGAGATGAGTGGTAGAGTATGGTGCTGGATCGGCAGAACGCGGAGCGTCAGAGGTCGAAGCTGACTGCAGTGGGGCAACAGAGGCAGGATGGCGACGATTGTAAGCACGTATAACAGGTGGCTTGGAAACAGGGGGAGCCGTGTCAGGAATTTATGTAGGTGAAGGAGTGGTAACGGGAATGGCAGGACGTGCGACCGTTGGTGGTAGAGGTGTAGGATCTGAGGCAGAGAAGAAAGGGAGATCCTCCCGAAAGGTCACATCAGCAGATACAGTTACTTTTCGGGTAGTCAGAGAGTAGCATACGTAACTTTTTTGGGTCAGAGAATAGCCAACAAAGACATGTTTGGCCGCCCGGGGATCCAACTTGTCCATGGATGGACCAAGAGTGTGGACATAGCAGACGCATCTAAAGATGCGGGGGGTGAGGGAGAATGGTGGAGTAGAAGGGAACATGAGGCTGAATGGACTGGCATTGTGGAGTACTGGAGAAGGAAGACGGTTGATCAAGTAACAGGTCGTGGAGAGAGCGAAGTTCCAATAAGATTTGGGAACTTGCATCTGAAGCATGATAGAGCGAGCCATATCGAGGAGATTTCGATTCTTACGTTCAGCGGTTCCGTTTTGTTGCGGGGTATAGGCACATGAGGTTTGGTGAATAACCCCGAATTCAGAGCAGAGGTTTGCAAATTCGTGGCCAGTGTATTCGCGGGCATTGTCCGTGCGAATAATTTTGATAGTTGTGGAGAATTGCGTGCGAGTCTCAAGGAGGAAAGCCCGAAAGACTCGGGAAAGCTAAGAGCGATCACGAAGTAAGTAGAGTCATGTCATTCGGGAGTAATCATCAATAAATGTTAGGAAATAACGATAACCAGAAATGCTAGTAATTTTGTACGGTCCCCAAATATCGGAGTGTACTAAAATAAAAGGAGCAGTGCTCCGGGTACAATGAGACGAAAAAGATGAACGCGGTTGCTTGCCGTAAATACATGCTTCACACTGAAAAGAGGGTAAAGATACATTGGGAAGAGCCTTCTGGAGGACAGGCAAAGGGGCATGCCCAAGACGGCGATGCCAATCGACGGAGGAGACAGAAGACAAGATAGCTGGAGGGTCATCAAGGTGGTAGTGCCTGTTCTGCAGCCACCATTTACCAATGATAGTCCGTGTCCGTTGATCCTGTATCAGAAAAGAAGAAGTAAAGGTTATTGAGCAGTTTAAATCAGTAGTAAGGTGACCAACAAAAAGCAAATTAAATGGGGAGCCCGAACGTGAAGAGCCGAGCAAAGAGAGAGAGAGAGATGAAGTGAGGGGGATATCAGCCGAGCCGGAGACAGGAACAGTGTCTCCATTAGCCACTGTAATACACTTGGGATGAGGAGAAGTCGGGTATTATTGTGGTCGCAGAGAGGTGATGTGATGAGTAGCACCAAAATCCACTATCCAACGTGGTCTAGTGGAGAGATAAGCGATACCTTCATGTGAGATGGAGGAAGCAGAAGCAACCGAGGCAGGTGGGCGAGTGAGCAGACCATGAAGTTGTTGCAGCTGAAGGCGGACCTCTTCAAGTTCAGTACGAGCGGAGGAGTTTGTGGCAACAATAGTAGCCTGCGGGCGAGGGGGGAACCCATGCTTCCGAAAGCAAACAGCCTCAAGGTGGTCGTCCTTCCCGCAGAAGGAACACTTTGGTCGAGGCCGAGCTCCCCGACCTCGGCCCCGGGAGCCAGAACGACCCCCACGAGCAGGAGGGGGAAGAGGTAGTAAGGGCACCAAAGCCTGTTGTAGGAGAGTCGGTGATGGGGGAGCAGAACAGTCAGGAGGAGGCGAAACCTTGAGCAACATGGCACACACATCAGATAGGGATGGGGTAGCCGCAGAGGAGAGAATCTGTGCCCAAATGCTCTGAAGATGATGCGGTACACGAGCCATCATCATGGCCACACCGACAGCTTCTTTCTGTGCACGTTGTGCAGCGAGATCCAACGTTGGAGGTTGATGCTGAATCCATGCTTCAACCTGAGTCTTGGCGCGAGCAACAAAGGACGTGAGGTCGGAGGCCCCTCCAACATCGAGATTCTGAAGATCAGTGATGATGTCGTAGAGGTGTTGGAGACTATCTTTGCCAGAATAGAGGGTCTGGAGCTCATCCCACATGGCCTTGGCAGTTTCATGATACATGGCCATGCGGTATGGTTCACTATCCAGAGAGTTGAGGAGCCACGTCTGGACCCGACCGTCGTTGCGTAGCCAATCATCAGTGGGAGGAATGAGAGCGGTTTGGGTCAGATGGTGAAGAAAGCCTTTTGATTGAAGCACACGACGAACCGAGTGCACCCACTCCGTAAAGTTCTTCCCGATCAAAGAGATAGTAGTAATCCGCAATTCATCACAGATTCCGCAATTCATCACGAATTTCGGGGGCAAGAACTGGGCGGTCAGCAGATGAAGCCGCCGATTCGGCAGATTTAATAGAGGACCCCATGACTAGGCGGGCAGAGGACTAGGCCGCCGAGAGGTCAAGCAGCGGATAGACGGGGAGACCGCACGGGAAGACCAGAATCAGACAGCAGGCAGGCCGCACGATCTGGGTGATAAGCCACCAGCGGCAAGAAGCCGCGACCACGATGCTAAGCCCGAAGCGGTTAGGGAGACCGCTGCGATTAACCGACCACGATGCTAAGCCGGACACAAGAAGTCCGCACGGTCAAAGTGAGTACACCAACGACATGGGAAGATGCCACGACCAAGTGCGGAAATCGTCGCGGATAGAGAAGCCGCGGGAAGAGAGGAAGCCGTGTGGTTAGAAGAAGTCGCCGCGAGGGAAAGGAACCGCGAGTAGATGAACCGCGCGAGTAGAAGAGGAAGCCGCACGAGTAGATGAACAGCGCGAGTAGAAGAGGAAGCCGCACGAGTAGAAGAGTTCGCGAGTCGAGAGAAAGCCGCGCGAGTATAAGAGGTCGCAACGACTAACCGCGAGTAGAAGGAGGTCGCCGCGGGTAGAGAAATTCGTGAACAGAAGAGGTGGCCGCCGCGGGTAAAAGAAGTTGCCGCGGGTAGAGGAAGTCGCACAGGAGAAGAAGAAGAAAACAACAGGGAGAGGCCGCGAGCAAAGAGGGGAGCTTGCTGCGAGAAGAGAAACAAGCCGCGCGGGTAGAGAGGAAACCGCCCGGGTAGAGAAGAAGTGGGAGAGGGCCCCACTAGAGAGAGAACTCCTATAAAGGATAAAGAGTAGAGTGAAAGGAGGTGGATGCCACGAGATAGGAGGAGGGGAAGAGAGAGAGGCAGGTAGAGAAATCATAGCCGCGCGGATAAGAGAAGGGAAGGTCACCCAGTTAGAAAAACAGAGACCGCGCCTAGCTCAAGCAAAGGAAGGTCGGGCGGTTAGCAAAAAACTAGCTGCAGGGAGTGACCGAGTCCCTCTGATACCATGTGGAGAAAACTCAAACTTGTAAATACTTTCTCTATATTCAAATACAAAGTATGAATGCATATTTATAGGAGGGAAAAAGAAAGAAGAGAGTCCTATACATGATGTGGGAGTAAAGAAGAGAAAGAGAAAAATAAACAAATACATGGGCTATATGGGCCCCTTTACATGAGCTTTTCTAACACAAACTAATATATGTGGCTCACACTTGGATAAAGAAACCAATAGACGTGGCTTACACTGGACCGTAATCCATACAATTCATGGATACACCAGGATAATTCCAACACACCCATCAGATGAATATCCACACTAAGCTCTGACACCATGTAAGAATCCAAACATTCAACTCCAAATCAATTGGTTAAGCGTGGAATGACCCAAGTGCTTGCAAAGCGCACATGACAATTAGGATACCTGATGTGGGACTAATTCAAGTCAACCATATTGGGATGAACAAATTAACAGACGCGGTGTTGCAGGACGGTCTTAAAAGACGGGAATAATGGGTGAATCCTACATGCAACCATACACGAATCCATCGACTTTAGAACTTGCAATAATTATTGTTTTATAAATCAAAATTTAGGATAGCCACAG
The DNA here is from genome assembly GCA_039583875.1 of Platanthera guangdongensis. Taxonomy (NCBI): domain Eukaryota; kingdom Viridiplantae; phylum Streptophyta; class Magnoliopsida; order Asparagales; family Orchidaceae; genus Platanthera; species Platanthera guangdongensis. The sequence goes on along the minus strand of CM077166.1, from coordinate 25,635,278 downwards.
TGGCGCAGGATAAGGTCCTAAAGGAACTATGGATAAATGCAGTCACAATTTCCAATGAAATTAAGCTTGCTATAAAGTACTTTCATATAACAAAGGTCTTTTGATTTGCCACGGAATTTAAAGAGAGAAACACAAATGCAAGAGCGCGCGAAAATAAATGACTAATTAAATGAGAAAATACAAAGATTTAAACAACTGAATTCAAAGTTTACAATCTAATATCTCATCAAGTAGAAATTAAACACAACATTCAACTAAAAGAGTTAACAAACACACCTTGGACTTGCACAATACTGAAGGGGAAGGGCTGAAGGTATATTTGGAGAGCAGTGGAGTAGCCGGGAGAGCCACCTAAGGATGGATTCAGGTTCCAATATAGTTACAAATGGCTGTCCGTGGCCGAAAGGGGCTGGAATTCAGGAACCAGCTGTTGGGAGAGGCTCGATTGGGATCTGGGGGCTCGGGGAGGCTTTCGGGCTGCAGGGGGGCTTGTTGGCCGTCGAGTATGGGGCCTGGACAGCAGCTGAGAGGAGTGTGAGGCTGTAAACTGCTGTCTAGAAAGTCTCCTGCAGTAGGAGGTCAACGGTTGGGAGGGGAATCAAGGAGGTGCTACTGGACTGTGGGGAGGTTGGGGGGTTTGGGAGGGGAATCAAGGAGGTGCTACTGGACTGTGGGGAGGTTGGGGGGTCCGGTTTGGGAATGAGGTAGTTTGTGGCTCCACGTGAAGAGTAGGGAGGGGAACAGGTGGGTGGGGGGGGGGGGGGTTGCTATGGAGGGAGTGGGGAGAGAAAGTGGGCTATATTTTAGAAATGAATCCTAAAATTTAGGGGAGAGGGGAAAGTGGTGTAGTGAAGGAAGTTGGGAGGTAGTTATGGGGTGGTTGTGGGGTAGTGGGAGGGGGGGTCTGTCGGAGGTGGTTTCCGACGGGTCGCCGGAGGTGGTGGTGGTGACCAGTGGTGTTTTCCGGCGATCCCCGGTAAACAAAAAATTGGAGGAAATTGAAAGGGGAATGGAGGGCTTTCACTGGAGGTGACCGGAGAATGATTTTGGTGATCACCAAAGATGAATTCAATGGGATTAGGTAAGAGGAAATTGAAAGGGGAAATATTGGATTCGAAATTGAATTCGAATTCAGATTCAGGTTTGGATTCATATTCGAATTCACTTCAAATGGTGTACCAAATAGACTTTGATCGGACGACAAGGATCATCTTTACAAATAATATAGATTTTCTTATTATTCGTGAACTATTCACGAATCTTACCAATATGACTTTGTAGAGCGTGGTTTGGACGATTGAGTAGCTTTAGGATAAAGCATGCACATGGTGGTCATTTTATTTGTATGTGACACATGGACTTGGTTTTATATTGTTTGTTGTTTATGTGAATGGTATTATTATTACAGAATGATCCTACAAGTATTAGTGTGAAGGCACATGTATTATAATAGTTTTAAAACAAGGGCTTGGTTCCCGACAAATATTTCTTGGAAATTGGGATGACATGAGGAAAAAAACATTAGTTTATCCCAACACCAATTCACCTTTGATCTTCTTGTAGAGACGAAGATCACCAATTCCCAAGCTTCAAGCCAATTCGTTGATAGTGGATTGCAAGTTAGATTATGAGAAGGGATAGTTGTAGAGACGAAGATTCATTTTACCATTCACATCTAAATCTTGCCTATTTTGTGAGTATATTCGTCAGTTCATTCCAGAGAACAAGTACCACCTCCAACATCAAGCCAGCATTCGTCTCCAAGCCATCAGTAGGAGGCCATGTGTCCTCAAAGTGGAGCAAGTGCCAAGCATAAGGGAAGAAATAAAACTATTTCTCTATTTTTTATGAGTCATTACAAGAATATTGAATGATAGTTGTTTTTTCAGAGAGCCTTTGAAGCTTCGGCTTTCTTAAATCATCGTGGTTCTAGTATGAATTGAGGTTTCAATTGATTCATAGGGTCAACAAGAGAATTCCTAAAAAAACAGGGAAGAAAAGATTGACCCATCACAATTCACTAAAGAAAGACGAATAGGAGAGTATTTATTGATTCATCACAAAGAAGATATTATTTTTCTTACAGGTTCCCTATGAAATGAGGCATGGAACGGAGCCACTACGAAGAAGTTCCTGGAGTGACGAAGGAAGCTTCGGACTCATATTGTTCATGGGTTGAGAACGGGAGTTGAACTCTATGAGGTCGAATCTCCCGTTGTTCCTCAGTAGCTCAGTGGTAGAGCGGTTGGCTGTTAACTGACTGGTCGTAGGTTCGAATCCTACTTGGGGAGATTTGATTCATTCTTCATGAAAGAATGAAGAATTGAATGAAAGGGCTCGGCTCGCTTTGACCGTTAGGAGTAGGTAACTCGTTCCCTTCTTTGTTTATTTCTATTGCCTACATCGTATCCATTCTGTTCTACAATATTTGAGAATCACCGTCAATACCTCGGCATAGATCCGAGATAATCCATTGGAACTAGCCAATTCATAATTCTCAGCAGTGCATCAAAGATGCAGTCATCGATTCGATAGGCCACAATTATCGCGAGCAAACATCTTGACGAGGAACGCATTTTTGCTATGCTACTAATACTTGTACTTGCTCCGCTATTCTGCCCAAGCCTGGCTGAGGAAAGTACGGGGAGTCGAACACAAATATCCATTCCGGCCGGGTGTACTATATGTAATAGTACAGAACTTACTGATAAATAAAATAAGGCCATTCCATTTCGGCAAAGGACCATACCCCAGTTCAATAGCTTTGCGGCCGCTATCCCGATCATTATTTTACGACCCCCAAGGGAAAGGTCCTTCCCTTTTGGGCCGGTTGTGGAGTCTCGAGGAGGGATTCACCCCCGACACCGTGGTTTGGCCACTCTAATCCTCTGGCTACAGGCCCCCCGTCTCCACTGGATAGGATAGTAGTCTGATGCAATTCAAGAAAGATGTTGGACCGCCGCAAATGGAAGCACTTCGAGGGCAGCCGTATTAAGAAAGATTCGATCCAATCACTCCAACACCCGTGCCGCCCTCGATTTGTTGTTGCACCACGCGAAGCAGGGCCCACCAAATTTGAGCTTGTGCAACTCCAATGAACTCATCCATTCTTCCATTTCACATGACCCCGGCGTATAGATGAAAGGACGCTCGCCCTTCTTATTTTCCTTGCGTAAAAGGCAGTTGAAGTCACCGCCTATGATTAGAAGTAACTCAACAGAGAGACGTGGAGAAAGGATTTCTCAAACATGTTGTCTGCCATGGTAATCCTTGTTCGCATAGACAAAAGCAGTCATCCATTGGCGGTGATCCGGCACCGTAACAAGCCCAAGCACACATTAGCTCGAGGCCTCCATAAGCGTAAATGTATAGAGCTCTGAATGCCATAACATGGCAATGCCTCCCGATTTACCCACCGCCGGGTAGTGGTAGAAGTCCCATTGGCGGCATTATATATATGAATCCTATAATATTTGAAGGGAACTCTTTGGAAAAATTTGTTCTTAGCAAAGAAATGAAGTCTATGAATTGAAGGGACATTCATATATTGATTATAGTGGTTGATACTGGACATTATATTTCAAGTTATTTTGTATTTATGGGTGGTAACCTCGTGTCAGAGCAAATGATCGAAGGTAGTATTACGGTCTTACAAGGCACACTTTTAAGGTTGGTTCTCTCAGAAACTTCATAGTTGAGTTTAGTTTTCCTCTGACAGTCCTTTGCTATTGTGGTGTGAAGAAAATGCAGCTATTTACCATAGAGAAATTCTAATCTTTAATGAGCTCGCAAAATATATTGAGATAGATTGTCGTATTAAATGATAAGTTAAAGGAACTACTATCTATCACCACTTCAAGAAGAGTGATCAATTTGTAGATATTGACACAGGTTTTGGGTAGGAAAATTATTTCGGATATTTGTAGAATGTTGGGCACAATCAGTATCTATGCTCAACTTGAGGTCAAGTATTAGCACCTGTATGTGTACGTAATGTTGGTTAGTCCATTTATTTGTATATGACATATATGCCTGCATTTACATGAATACATACATAAATGTGCTCAGTGAGTCAATGTAGCTTCTGAGTTTTCCCATTATATTTCACAATGTATATAGCGTGTGCTCATCTATGTAAATAGTTCTCCCGTTGAATCATGTTCAACAGTTTAGTATATGAGTTGAAATTCATACTCACTTGTTTATTTAATGAGCAAGGCGAACACGAATAGTTAATGAACCGTTTGTTAAAATTTATATCCACACGATAGGAGTTGGAAGTTGAATTTAAGTTATGCAGATTTTAAATATTTTCAATAAATGGATTGGGTTTATTGGAATTACTTATCGAGAAAGAGAAATTTACTAAAACTAGATTATTTCAACTGTGCAAACTAACAAAATATACAAAATCTCTAATGCCCGCTATACAATAAGAACGACATTGAGGTTGTCTCGGTTACCTTAAGTATCAGTTAGAAAAGGGCACACCAAGGCAGATTAATGTAAGTTTCTTACTTTTAACATCATAGAGAGTTTGTTTTTGTGATTTGAACTTGTAAGCTTGTGATTACAGTGGTAACAATGTCACCATTACTCGATGTCATGCTCTTACTTTGGGCATCAATTGGAAATTTGAAGTTAATATTGAACCCATTAGAAGGTCGAGGCTATCCTGATCAATATTTATAATATTAATGTAGAAATTATCAATTTTATAATTTGGTCATGTAATTATATAGCTTTTTTTTAAATCCGAAGTAGTGTAGCAATCAAACATGTATTACATGCTCTTTGTATCACATCTTAAAAGCTCTAAAAATTTGATATTCTAAATATTCACTAATAATAGACAATCATGGAAGATCAATCAATAAATTGTTTATATTGAGGAAAACTTATGTATATATTTGATTAAAAACTCTTATATCTATAGTAGTATAGGTGCAGTTCATGTGTATAAGAATCAATGACTGAGATAAAATTTATGGGAAGAAAAATACTAATAGCAATTTCTTATTTCCTACTAACACTTAGCTGAAGCATAGATATCAGTTAACTCAGCTTGTTACATAATTTAGAGAAAATAAAAGACCTGGAAACTTTGGTTAAGATATGAGCAATATTTTCTGAGATGGAGACGGGTATGGTATTCTTCTTAGAGAGAATGTCGTCTTGAATGAAGGGGTAGTCAGTTCAGTATGATTGATCCTTTCAAAAAACTTGGGATTGTTGGCAATGTAGCTCACTACTGGATCATTAAAATTTTAAAATAGATAGTCCTACATTGAGTAATAAGAAAACCAAAATTTCCAGTGGACTTTTTTACCGCATCATTTTGAAAGCATTTTAAGACGAGTTCTATATTCTTCTGCGACAGTAGATTGAACTACAAGAAAGACTTGATGTGTCGTATACATAGCCAACATAATTTGCATCTGAAAAGGCTTCCATGTCCAAATGTTTAGTCCTGGCGAACAATTGTCTTTTTTCAGAAAAATATTGATGTATTTTGTTAGAGTTATTAGTGTTGAGTATTTTAGTATTGTTGAGTTTAGTCCTACACCGCCTATCGGTGATGAGTGTCTTGATGTAAGTCTTATATATTGCCCCTATGTGGAAGAATATAATTGCACTTTCCATTTTCCTTCTCCTTTATACATGGTATCAGAGCCAAAGATCTGAGACCTAAAAATTTTTTTCCGATCAGCTACTGTTTCCCCCCGCTCCCGTCCCGACCTAAATCCCCTCGACCCGTCCTTCCGCGACAACGAGCTGCTAGGGCTCACATATATAGTTGATCTCCTCGCTCCCGTCCACGGAATCGTCGTCTGATTCCGGAGACGGGAGCGGGACATTCTCCCCCCGGTCTGACGGCTCCGCCTGCCTCCGCCTGCGACATCGTCGTCTGATTCCGGACCCGTTCTCCCGTCGACATCGACGGTTCTTTCTCCCGTCGAAATCGACGGCCTATTCTCCCGACGAAGTCGTCGTGCGCCTCTTCCATCGACATCGACGGCTCTTTCTCCCGTCACAATCGATGCATGCTTCTCCCGTCGACAGCAGCCCTTCTTCTCCTCCTCTGGCACGTCTTCTTCTCCTCCGACATTGCTACCGCTTCGTCTTCTTCTCCGGCCTGGATACTTTCTCCCGTCGGCTCTCTGCTTCTTCTGCGACATCGACGACCCGCCAGCCTCTACTTCTCTCTCCAGCTGCTTCTTCTCTGACCCAGAAGGCTTCTTGCCTGCTGCTCCTCTGTCCGACCTGCTGCAGTTGCAGCAGCTTCTTCTCCGTCTGCCGCTGCTTCTCCGTCTGCCGCTGCTTCTCCGGCCCGCTGCTGCTGCAGCTGCGTCTTCTCCGTCTGCGGCTGCTGCTCATCTTCTTCGGCCCCTTAGTTATTTGATGTTGTTGTTGTTTTTTTTAAAGTTGTTGTTGGGTTGTTGTATTGCGTCTCTATGATTTCCGCCTTCTTGCACGTGATCTACGTGAGGGGGAGTGTACGTCACGTCCTCCAGGCGTAGTCTATACCTTCATGCACGTATTCCACGTGAGGGGGAGTGTTTGTGATATCGGCGACTCGGATGCTTCTTTCCCGACTCCTGCCTTAGTCACACCCGACCCCTAGGTATAACCTATGTCTTCTTGCACATATCCACGTGAGGGGGAGTGTTTGTGATACGGCGACTCGGATGCTTCTTCCCCGACTCCTGCCTCAATCACACATGGCCCCCAGGTTGATCTCGTATGTTGTTTGTGTCTCCTCGTTGTTTTCTTTGAATTTGGTATGGTTGGTTTGGTCTTTCGTGGTTGACCGAGTTTCCGCTCCGAGTGTATCCAGCGTTGTCATGGTTGGTTTGCGGACCAACGTCGTGTGGCTCTTGCCCGGTTGAAGTATCCCCGGTGACACACGGTTGGGCCTCGGTGGCTGTTGTTTTGTCACTCGTTGTCAACCTTCTTATACCTTCCGTTTTATGTTGTGTTCAAGCTGTAGGGTCCCCCTTCAGCAATTGTCTATCGGTTTTCATGTAAGTCTTATAATATTGATGCACTTTTCATTTTCCTTCTCCTTTCTACATATCTGATAAACCGTTTCCTAGTATTTTAGTTTTAGAGTCTGCATGTGCTGAATCACACATACAATAAAAAAGATATCAAGTCTAGTGACACTCATATTTATTAATTTTCCCACAGACCTCTAATAATGATATGGTCACCCAGAATTTCTTATTTGTAGATATTATATGTAAATCTATAGATGTATTGGTCGGCCTGTGACCAAGGTGATCAATTTTTTAGGATATTGTTATCATATTTTCCCTAAGAAAGACCCCCAAGTCTGATTTAGGTACCTCAACTTTAAGAAAGTATTTAAATGATTTGATGTGAATGAAGGAAAAGTTGATCATTTCAATGATTTGATAGCCAAGATGATTGACTTATTGGTTTGCTCTTTACCCAACCGGACCATTCAATTGCCAGCACTGATTTCATCTTAGACTTTCCAATAAATATTTCTATGGAAGAAAACTAAGGATCTTCTCTGGATGTCTCTGTATTGGAGGTCTTTATACTGGATCTTGGGATGGTAGTTTACTAACTTATCTTGGCTCGCTAAAAATATCTTGATGAAATGCCTAATTATGGAAATTATTCGATGAATGGTCACATTTCATTACCGGGATAATTTCTCGTGCTTTTGTTTATGCATCAGGTCTTTCTTTAAGTTACCTTGGCGTTCTGTTCATTTTCCAGCCTACACTTCTAATGCAAGGTATATACTGTTATAATGAGGATTGGAGTTTTGTATTATCATATGCTCCTGTTTGTTTGTTTTATAGTCGATCTATTTATGATTCCGTTTGAATCAACATAAGTTATATGTTCCATCTTCAGTCACTTCTTCTCTAGTGTATTGTTCATTTCATTATATTACTCCTCCAAGTTATGTTGCTATAGTTAATGCTTATTATAGTGATTTATTATCTCAAGATTCAACAACTCAATAGAAAATTGAAGCAGATGGTGAATGTCTATGGTTAATTAGATAATCAGAATGACAGTAGTCAGCTCTGCAATATGTGTATTTGGTGCTATCATTTCTGTTTTCTAAATAAACTTCTACAAGAATGATAAACTAAGTGAGAAGAACTAGCTATAAATTAGTTTGTTAGTTCTTGATATACAATGGATGTAGTTAAAAAAATTGAATGTGCCTGGAAACTTATTATCGAGGATTTAAATTGTATTTCTGCTGGTGTTGTAGCTCTAAGTTTGTTAAATGAGAAAAACTTTTTCAGAAGCTATCATCTCCAAAAAACAAAATGAACTCGGATACTTTTTTTGTTAGTATGTTCCTTGCTTCCATGCCTATATGAATGAGTTTATGAGTGTGATGAAGTTCTTTGTTTATACTTTGAAGTTTGAATCATTTGAATTTAGTCACTGCTTATCCATCAATTGTTATTAGTGTAGCTCTACATAATGAATGATTTGTGAAGTGAGAAAGAAAAACTCCACGTGCACAGCTTGGAGAGTATATGAAAGAAAATTTAGAGTACACCACTTGGAGCGATCCTTATAAAGAGGGAAAGAAATATGCAATCAAATTTATTCATGAATATAGTCTTGCCTTACACGAGTATTTTGTGCCTCAATTTAAAATAGGTCCTAAAAGAGAAGACCAGTAAACAAATTTATATTAAAAAACAGAAAATAAACTACTTTCCCTTGACGATTACATAAAATACTCAACATAGATTAATAAAATAAATAAAAAATAAGAACTAAACTCTTATGACAAATAACCATGAATATGGACTCAAACATCCATCATTCTCCCAGACCACAAAAGCATATGTGACTTCCCTAGAGGATTATCCGGAGGCTTTGGCTCAAGAACACCCAAGTAGCTTGCAACACAATAGGAAGCTTGGGTTCATGCTGACGTGCGAACTGCCAAGCGATGATCTCGAAGATGGCCTTTTTGAAAAAATCAGAATCCTAAGGCTCATTGATGAGTCCCGTTTATATAGGGTTTTGCGGACTCATCTGGGCTGGTTTTCATGACTTTGCACTTCACTTTTCGGTTGTTTTCATTGATATTTCGTTCCTACTGCGTTTCACGTTTAGTGCACTTTTCTAGCCCATGGGTGCGCAATTGCGCATTCGATTGCTGGGGGTATGCTCTTGGTGCTCCCCAGGGCTCGTTCCAGTAGTTTTTATTGCATTTTGTTGATTGCTGGAGGGTCCTCCTTTGTGAGTTTTTATTGTGTGCAGGTGGTCAGTTTTCCCCACTTCAGAATTCTGAATTGTGGAAAACGCACAGTCGTGCGTTTTCTTGGCGCACGGTTTGTTTCCGTCATGCGTTTTCTACAGATTATTTTGGAAGATTGACCAGCCCGTGCGATTGCTTCACACACGGTTTCTTCGGAACCGTGCGCGAAGGAAACACACGGTTTTCTTGTAGCCTTCTGGTTTTACTTTGTTCTGTGGTTGGTCGTGCGTCTTCTTCACGCACGGGCGGAAGCACCCGTGCGCGCGTAAGACGCACGATTACACCCGGTTGTCTGCAATTTCAGCTCTCTGTCGTTACCCGTGCGAATTACTTCACGCACGGGCGGATCGCCCGTGCGCGTAGGAAACGCACGGGTCAACGCTTCTTCTTCCTCAGGCGTTTTCTGGATATTAATATCGCACGGTTCAAGCACGGTCGTGCGCCAGACCGTGCGTGACCATTTTTTCTGACTTTTACTATTTAAAGCCGCAAATTTCTTCTGGACCGGAACATCTCCGTTTTCCCCCGCCATTTCCGCCCGTTTGAGCGGGAACTCGTCCCTCCAGCCGTCATTTTCTCTCTCCTCCTTGGAGGGTTGATCCGGCCACCCATTCTCCTCCAAAGAGCTTGTTAAAGCTTTGTCTCCGACCGCCATCGCCATTGCCGACCTCCAAGCTACTGTTTGAGTTCTTAGTTGCAGAACTTGTGAAGTATTTCGCTCTGATCCGAATCAGCGACCACAACACGAAGAAGACGGGTGTGAAGAAGGAAGTGACAGCCCTTTGGGATCCCGGATACCTTCCAAAGACCGAGCTAGGACGAGGCTCGACAACCCTCGCTTCCGGCCGCTTAACAACATAGTTTGTTGTATTGGAGTTAACCTGGCTTGAAAGTCTTCTTAATGATTTGGGACTCAAGCTCTCGTCTCCGGCAATCTTATTTTGTGATAGTCAAGCAGCTTTACATACTGCCAAGAATCCAGTTTTCCATGAACGAACGAAAGATATTGAAGTTGACTGTCATTTCATTTGAGAAAAAGTTCAATCAGAGAAGATTGAATTGGAACATGTTCCCACTACAGGACAAGTCTCTGACATCCTAACTAAATCCCTCTCTCGACCACAATACTATCAGTTCTTATCCAAGCTTGGCGCCTACGACTTGTACGCTCCAGCTTGCGGGGCAGTGTTAGAAAACTGTTTGTAAAGGCCCATTAAAAAGACCCATTATAGATTTTCTTCTTTCTTATGTATTAGTCCCGCATCCTGTATAAGGGATGATTCTCTCTCTTCTCCATATATATTTGTACTCATACTTGTAATTTGTAATTCAAGAAGGATATACAAGGATTACTCCATTCTTCCACCGATTCGATCGAAGACGAAGAAAACCCTAGTCAATCCTGCTTTGGTCTTTCGTGTAAAAGCCCATCAAGACCGCCACAATTTTTAAACATTAAAGTTCTTTAAAGCAGAGATTTTTTTTAAAATGAATTTTCATGTAATGGTGCACAACAAAAATATGAATGTCTGTATCATCATGAGACAGAGCACAGCATAATGTAAAGAGACATAAAGTAGCATTAATAAAATAGTTTTGGATACAACATCATATATATACATCTACATATATGTGCCCTTAATTACAAAACAAAAAAGTAGGGCATCACATCATAACCACAACACCTGGATCAAACTAGATTTCACTCCTCACTACTTGCCTCTCCGACACTAAACTATAAGCCCTAAACCTGTCACTAAGGGTCTTCTTTCCCTTTGTTGTGTTCGTCCATCTTTTCCAGTAGTCTTGTAATGACATGGACCCAGAGTCAGTGTTTTTCCTCCTTCATTTGCCATCGTCTTTCTTTTGACAATTTACTGGTAATTTCTTCCTACCTTTTCTTAATCCTAAAAATGTTGAAATATAAAGAATTAGTCATAAATGACTATGTGAGATCTTACCTCTTTAGTTCCTTGCAAATAAAAGGAATGTTAGCATTAAATAGTAGAAAGATGCATGACGAATAAAACAAACAGTGAACGCAAATGACATGAAGTAAATATTAGTAGGAGGAAACATTTTGTTAAATTTACCATCATATATCTACATTTCTTACAGTTCTTTATTCTAGTTCTTTATCTTGATTATCAAATATATATCTACATTTCGTACAGTTCTTTATTCTAGTTCTTTATCTTGATTATCAAATATATATCTTTCATTCCTTAGTCTTTCTTTCTTTATTTCATTCGTATGACAATCTTAAGGGCAACTTGCTCTTTAATCATCATTATCATCTTATCATGTGTACATTCCATTGGTTCAGGGCCATCAACAAGCATGAAATCCCTATGGGACACCTAAACCTACATCTCATCATTATATTAATTTAGGATATCAACAAGCATGGAGTCCTTATGAGACACCTGAACCGATCTCTTCCTTGTCAGACAATTCATACTCTCCTGCAAGGATTAATCCTTCATATGTCTTATTCTTGTGCATTGATGTAATTCTTTTCAATTTCATTCAACTTTTCCTTTTTTTAATGTTAATGTCATAGGTTGTATTATTATTTATGCTCTTTTCTGAATTCATATATTTCATAATATTCATGTCCTTACAATTGACGTGTGTCGACCGGGCATCTAGAGTATGTTTAATCAGGAAATTCATCATCATATATAAGCATACAATTATTCATGCTGATAATATAATGTGCAAGCATAAATATGCACTTAAAAATAGAAACTAAAGAAATAAGAATTTACCGAAGCTTTCCACTTCCCCTTATCCTTTCTAGGGTCAATATCTCTTCCTTCCGTCAATGCCATCTCGAATGCTAATTTTTTCAACAGGTCTTTTATTATTTGGGAACAGGGCCTCTGAGCTGTATAGATTTCACTTTTTAATTTCCATATTAACATAAGTTGCAATTTAAGGAAAGGGATTCTATTTACTATTCTAGGAGGATTATTTGGTAGTTTTTAAAGGGTCTATTGGAAATAGGGAATGCTTATAAGGAGTCTTAAAGCATATAGTTTTATATTATTTAACTCTCCCAGTTACACCTTTACATAACACAACTTCACATAAACCATCCTTGATATAATGGCCCTTTTGAAATCATAACCAAAACTTCAACATGAACAACCCTTCCTTAAGTTAAAATTAGAAAACTGATTAAGTATCAAGCATAAACCAACCAACCAGCCTTCTTGATATATAAATGCATTGGCATCATGGCATCCCAAATCCACTCCAAATCTTAGCCCCAACTTACTTTTAGAAACATAATTGATCACAAACCAGCCGGCCCACCTTAATATTTAAAGAGATTTTGTAAAACAATTAGACCAACACATCATTGAAGGTAGCCCCCAATTTTTCTTGCAAAATCTGTGACACCTGCTTGCATAGAGTTCAAAGACAAAAGACAATTATAGTTATATCACCAAAAATAAGATTCCCAAAATTTTAGTTTTAGAATAATGCAGCCAGCCCAAATAAGAGATTTTACAAACAAAATAAACCAGCTCACTCAATATCCAACCATCCAAAATTTCCCCAGCATGCCTAAGCAAGCAGACATATACTAAAATTGTAAAAAGAACCATACTTCAACATCAAATTGCTACCACGCCATCTCATATCACCAAAGAAGATTTATTTTACAAAAAAGAAACCTTAGATTTCAGATCTCTAAAATCCTCATGCAAGCTCAACGAGATAGCAAGGAGCTCATGACAAGAAGCACGACACCCACAGTCAGGGCTCAATAAGGGGAAGAGAAGAGGGAAAGAGAAGATGAAATCCCAAGGTCTAGGCGCCCGATTCCATCGCACGAGTAAACCCTAAGGCCCCGTTTGGCCGACAGTTAAGGTCAGTCAGAATTGGAATTGGATGAGGCGGAATTCAATTCGGTTGTTCGGCAGTTTGGAATTCACACGGATTTGGAATTGGGGTCAATTCCAATATATTCAAATAATGTGTGGATCAATTCTTATTGGTTAAACCCCGATATTGGTCGGTTTTGGCAGAGTGGAATCTTTCTTGTCCTCGCGCAGCGCTTCTCCTTCCTCATCGCTAGGTATGAATTTGACCGTGCACCTCTTTTTCTCCCTCACCTTCCTCATCTTCCTCTCATTCTTTGTCTTCTTCTTCTTCGTTCTTCCTTTTCATCCTCTTCTTCGTTCTTCCACCCTCCTTATTTTTTTCTGAATAAATATGACATTGAAATGGCAATATAGTAGGATGCAGGAAATTTAGATGCTCAAGATTGTCCAATTTCAATTCTTGATGCTCAATTCTGCATAGCACCCAAACAACATAATTGGAATTCAGTCAATTCCAATTCTTGCGTGATTTGGAGTTGGCTAAATTCCAATTCCAGTCTGCCGAACGGACCCTAACGGCTCACGCTCGACAAGAGCTCACAGAAGAACATAAGAAATGACGGGATCAAAAAGCCAAAACTTTCTTAAACCCAGCTGAGCTTATGGTGACTTCCCAAATTGCTCTTAAATCGAACGTTTCAGAATTTTTCCACCGGCATAACCAGCATTCTTTTTAATAAAGCCAGCTAATATAATACTAACGTTAATTTAATGGGTAACAATTCAATGGAAGCTAACATCATAGCAACATAGCAAATGAACATAACCGGTCCATGCTCAAATTCCGTGTCTGAAGTATCAATTAACTGCAGCCACTTGAGAAACGCCCAAAAAGCTCCGTTTAACACCTACTCCGTTTCCACCCGCCGGACGATCCGCCACCGCCGAAACAAATGAAGCCTTAAACTCAAACTAATTATTATTTTCCGTTCTCCAAAAACAAACCAACATTAATATAGAATTAACCCAACATAAATAATTAAAATAACACAGGAAGAATCACTTCCACCTCATTGTTTCATCATCACGGAGTCTTTTTAGTTAAATTTATTCGTATTCACATATTCATTTGATTAGTTATTAATTTAAATTTAATATTATAAATTAAATTTATGAGTATTATGTCCGACATCATTATTTAAGATTTATGCATAATTTATATTAAATATTGGGCTTGATGGGGAGAGGTATTGCAATTCTCTCCTCCTTACAGACTCCGTCTTACATACTCATGTGAGGTGATCCGCCAACAAATTTTGAGAGAACCTAACACCCCCACCTTGAATGCTACTGTAACTGTCATTTCTTTTGTTACTAACCTTCTGCAGCGGCGTCCACTCGTTTTCTCCTCGCCCTCCAACATTTTTGCTCATTTGATCGGTCGAGGAGCTCACCGCGGTAATGGAGGGTGCACCGGGGGTTGTGGAGGATCTCACCCTCTTTTCTCCCATTGTGGACGGCTTCGCCACCTTGTCAAGAGGTGCTTTATGAATCATCCTCACCTCCGTCCTCAGGCCCATGCCAGTACTACTGCAATTGAACCTTCTGTCACATTGTCCACTCCGCCATAAGAGGACGATTATTTTTGGAACTGAATGCAGCGATCTCTACCACCTTGACGATCTTCCCACTTCCTCTGCATCTGTCGTCTCCACTTCTCTACACTAGTAGCACTGCCTATCTCCGACGGGTACACTTTTTCCCCTCACCCCTGTATGTGTTTGGCTGTACTGCTTTCGTCCATCCTCCCGCATCTGGTCGCAATAAACTCTGCACTCGAGCCACAATATGTATCTTCGTGGGGCACTCTCCGACGCAAATGAGATTTTGTTGTTTAGACCTTATCTCCAAACGACAGTTTGTCTCAGCCAGCATCTCCTTTTTCAATTCTTCCCCTTATATTTTTGAGAATGGAGGAGCCCTTTCTCTCAACATCCTTCCTCCTCCCTCTACAAGCTCTCCTACTCCCACTTATTTTTTCATCGTTCTATATCATTCATGCTCCCTCCCTTAATATCTCACCGCCGACACAAACTCTTGCACGCGTCCCTCACATTTCACCTTTTCCATATCATTATCATCGACATCCGGCTTTCCCGCCTGGCCTCACTCCTTCCACTCTAGTGTCCCAGTCGACAGCTCCCAGGCCAGCGCTTTCCTCGTCAGAAGGTTCCCGCACTTCAGTGGGCTCGGATTTCGATCTTCCTATTGCTTTGCGCAAAGGGATAAGGGAGAGCACACAACATCCTCTGACTAATGTTGTATCATATGCCAATCTCAGTCTCTCTTGCAATAAGTTTGCATGGGCACTCTCTACAACCAGTATTCCTTCTACATAGAAGGAAGTTATTCGTATACCTTGTTGAAAAACGGCTATGAATGCGGAAATTTTCAGCTTTAAATTCACGAGATACCTAACCCTCCAAAATACTTCTTGGGAACATTTTGTTTCCAAAGATATGGGTCTTCCAAGATACTTCTTAGGAGTTGAAATTGCGAGATGCAATAGCTCAATTGTTCTCTCTCAACGCAAGTATGCTAGATATACTCAATGAAGTCAGTCTCTTTGGAATGAAACCTGTACGCATGGTTATCAGGATCGCGATCCGGATTCTTAGGATCTTACGATCGTACGATCCATATTTTGTAAATCAATCTGGATCTTACCTAGGATCTAAATCGGCTCATCTACGACTGAGATTGTGATTCAGATCTTAGGATATTTAGGATCACTATCCCGACCTGATTCTGCTGGTCTGGCCAAAGGTAACTAGAAACATGTCTAACCCTATCCCGACCTCATTCAATCGATCTAACGCCCATAATCCATTATTTAACCTTTTCCCGATCCTGCCCCATACCCCATCACAGTATCATATCACACTGCCTTACCGTATCCCAAGTGTTGATTGTTAACTGCAAATAGAGGCTAAGAGCGACGTCTTCAGTCACTTCCAGTCCAGACAATGTTTTTTTCCTTTCTTTTTAGGTTCCATTTCAAATATTGTCAGTGTCTTTTCTTAGATTTTTGCGTATAAGCAATCCAGTGGTTGGTAATCTAATGGCTCCTTGCTTCCTATTTTCAAGACGACGTCTTCTCTTCTTTTCAAGCGTACAAGCAATCTAGCAATTAGAAAACTAGTATACGAGCAATTCAAGCTTCCTACTTCCGTACGAGCAATCCCGCTGTCTGGGTTCGTCTTCTTACCTCTAGGCTTCCATCAATCCATCTGTCCAAATTTGTTTTTATTATTAGTAAACATTGAGTGTCCTACTTGAAACTGAAAGTGAGTTTAATATGATATTATCTTTTGAATTTAGTTATTCAATTTTTTTTAATATAATTATTCACATACTGCTCAATTTATTAATTGTTTGTTAATTGAGCATGTAATTAGATGATACAAAATTCAATTTTATATTTTTAGCCTTAATTTATGAATGTTGTAGGATCTTACGATCCTCGATCCGATCCTACAATCTGATCGACCTCGAAACTATCTCACCTAGGTAGGGCTGCGAGCTGTCGGTTTGGACCCAAACCGAAACCGAACCGACATGTCTCGGTTTTTGGTTTGTCTAAACCGACCCAAATCGAACCCGGACGGTTCGGTTTATAATCGGTTCGGTTTTTAGTCGGTTTTTTGTGGTTCGGTGTCGGTTTTTTGCGACAACACTATAGAGAAATAGTTTGCAAGCTTGTTCGGTGTAGTTTCTAGTATAAGATCATGTGATATTATGTGATATATGCACATGAAGATATAAAAATATTTTTGTGTGATGATCAAAATTTGTGATGATCAAAATTAACGTATATTAAAATTTGTGAAGATAAAATATTGCCAGGAGACTGTTCACTTGAATAAATTTGTGAAGATATATACACAGGTTCGGTGTCCACCATTGAAGACTGCTCACTTGAAGAATTTGTTATGATCAAATTAACGTCTATTAAACAGTACTATCTCCACATTTACGGGCAAAGTTGCTTATTGGCATAATTCAAGAACAAGAAAATTCAAATAATGATTAAGATATTTGAATGATGTCACATTGGAAGATAATGTTATCAGAAAAGTTGGTGTACAGCAGGCCCTCAATATAGTTCAATTTTTGATGCTCTTTCATTCAATCATCAAGTAGCTAATTCGCTATAGATGAGCAAGTCGTAGCCCGTAAGTGGGATTATTTCATTTATTTAGGTGGGCTCTCGTGGCTCTAACCGAGTCATAAAATTTAAGTGGTTCTTGAACTTGACTTGAACTCAAGTTCATATAGGTCTTTTACATCCTTTATAATTATTATAAAATAGAACTTAATATATATATACATAATTTATAATTATTATAATATCAATTACTAATGTCGGTTCAGTTCGGTTTGATCGGTTTTTATAACCTGAAAACTGACCCGAACCGATACGGCTTCGGTTTTCAAAAGCCGGACCGAACCGACACCGAGCCGGGCGGCTTGGTTTCAAAATCGGTGTGGTTCAATCGGTTCGGTCGGTTTTCGATTTTTGCTCCTCACCCCTACACCTAGGATCTCGATTTTGACAACCTTGCTTGTACGAGATCTCATACCATGGGCACTAACAAGCTTTGGGATGAGAAATCCCCTCTCCTACAGGACGTTACTCGATACATGTGTTTGATCAATAAACTCATATATTTTACCGTAACCAAACTTAATATCAATTATGTTATTGAAAGGGTAAATCAATTCATGCAGACTTGCAGAGAGTGTCATATTCAAGATGCTCTAAAAATATGAGAAGATATAAAAGGGTCTCCAGGTAAATGACTGTTGTTTCAAAGAAACAATCACTTACGCATTATGACATATTCTGATGTAAGCTATGCAAATGATAAAGGAGGTCAAAAATCCACTTCTGGATATTGTACTCGTGTTGGAGGAAATCTAGTCATGTAGAAAAGCAAAAAATATGTAGTATGCTGACCAAGTGTTGAAGTTGAATATAGAAATATGGTTGAAGCAAGCCATATACTCAGCAACCGTAAGCGCAACGTTGCGTAAGCCACACAACTTATCGAGTAGCTGGTCTCCAGAGGATGCAGGAAGGTACTTGTCTTTTAATCTCTGCTTCATATCATCCCATCCGGTGATGGGATAATAAGTTTACCTATCAACTGATCTCTCTACACTGGTCCAAAGTGCTTTAGCCTGCTCGATTAATTTCATTTTGGCAAATCAGACACATCGCTCGTCACTCATGTCATCTCTCTTGAAATATTGGTCCATGTCAATGAGTCAGTCGCTAAAAGCTTTTGGGTCCATGCAACCGTCAAAGGAAGGAGCATCGACGTGAATGTGTCGGGTGATGTCATCCTCCTATGGGAAACCACCTTTGGATGGCTCCAGATTATCCTCAACGTACTCATCATGTGCTTAGTCGTGTAAAGTGGGTGGGGGATTGTGCTCTCGACGATCGAGATCATAAAATTCATCACGGTCATGATCATGACAACTGTGTTGGGGCATACAATCTCTGTGATCATGTGGAAACAAGTGGGGCCCTTCGCGTTGAGAAGGATGCTTGCTCAGGGTTCCGCCTTATAGTTGGTGCGGGACCCCGACAAGGAATATCATAATGGTGTCACTCAAGGGGAGGTCGAATACCCATTGGACGTTGATCATGACGAGGAGGAATGTCGAGATCTCCCCCACGAGGGTCTTCTTGCCATGCCGACGTGTCTCTCAGATTTTCTAAATTTTCTAACTGATTATTTATTTATGCAAGGTCATGAAGGAAGTCCTGGAACTAGGTACCTATAATGTCAAAAAAGTCCAGGACAAGTCGTTTAAATTCGACTAGAGACGTGCTTGAATTTGAACTAGTTCGGTCATCAGTGATGTGTGGTTCAGAAGTGGGGGATCTAAAAACACTACCACTACGGAGTATAGACATGGCCCAAACCCGGCTCTGATGCCAATTGATGTATGACATGGTGTGTGGTGCGAGACTACAATGCAATCTTAGTGAGTGGTGGGATGTTGGCCTTACGACCTCAACACTAAATGTGATGTGACCATGAAAGGAACGCCGACAATAATCAAAAGCTACCAATAAACATTAAACCCGCACAATTATAAATAAAGCGAAATTAATTTTCTTTTGGGCTAGCAAGTAATGACTTTCCTCCGCGGGGAGGCCAAAGGCAAGCGCACGGCGAATGATTCTCCCTTGCAGATCGCAAGCAAATCTCAAACAAAATTCCACAATATTATATATCCAAAAAAATGAGAATTCGCAACACCATATTTTAGTTTAGAAAATAAAGATAAATACAACAAAAAAAACTCAAAGTACGGGGGCTACTATCGGAGGGGAGATTCGAAGACGTGCGACGCGAAAGAGGCGATCTAGGGAAGTATTCAGTGGCGGGTATGGGAGCTGGATGTGGGCGGTGGATGGATTTGAAGGGAGGAGAGGTTAGGGAAGGGTTGCTCCTCACAGACTAGGGGAATTGGTGGGGGTTGCGGTTGTGGAGTGGGGGCAGGGGGTGCGGATTGTAGGACTATAGGGTGTTCGTAGGGTTTAGGGTGGCTGTGGAGGAGTGGGGGAAGGGGTGCAGACAATAGCACTATAGGGTGGTCGTAGAGGGTATAAGGCGGTGGGATTTGTGGAGGCCGGACAATTATGGAGGCAGCAGGGTGGGCGGCGGCTGGATGAAGTAGTTGCTGTTTGGAGGGGTTATATGGGGTTGGCTAGGACTTGGGAAGGGGACAAATTATGGTTATGGATGGGGAATAGCTTTGAGATGCAGAAAAATACATAGGAGTCGTCACATAGGGCCTCACGGAGTCGTCACCGTGTGGGGATTGCCGTATTTTAGGAATGAACTTCTCCAAAATTTGCAATAGCCTTTTAGTAGCCCACATACTCTTTATTTATAACAAAAAATATTAGGCTAACCCGACATCGATGACTATGATTGACCACGGATGCGGTAGACCCGATGACATGAAATAAAATAAAACATAGCATTACAATATATGAAAAAAGTAGGTAAACGACGAATGTGACACATCCGTGGAGTCACATCGCCGATCTGATCAAGTCCTGTGCGAATATACGAATGTGGTCCCGCCTTACGGTGAGCCAACTCTGATGGATCCCCATCAACTCCCCTCGACTGAAAAGCCTTCATCTTCGATGAATGGAGATGTTTCTATGCTAGTCGAAGTCCGGGGTGAGTCTATCAAGCTCTGCAAAAACTATTCAACGTCGTCGATGAAGGGCCGTCCACGCCAGTGTACCTAGTATTGGCACACAGGACAATCCGAAGAGAGGACATACTCATGTGATACTATTTCAGTAATTCTCTCAATGCTCAACTCTCATGTAGGTGATCTTGGTGCGATCGGTGGTGACAAAGGTGAAGCTATAGTAGACGGACCCACAGGTGGGTGAGGATCGAGAGTGGATGAATGTGGGATGGAGACGACTGTTGTGTAGGCTCATGGGGGTCTCCACAATACGGATTCATATACTCGTGAGGCTCGTAGTATAGCGTCAGGTCCTTTTACATTAAATACAGGATGTGTACCCATGCTTCCAGGGATATTAAGTTCATAGGTATTTGTCCTTGTGCGCCTCATGACTTTGTGGGAACCCATTCGCTTAACTCTTAACTTTTTTGCGGGCCCCCAAGTGAGTCTCTCAGCGTGGACTTGCACCATCACATGTTCACCTTCCAAAAATATCCGCTCTCGCTTGTGTACATTTGCATGTGTTTTGTAATATTCATTGCTAGTAATGATTTGTCATCGGACCGACTTATGTAAATGACGTTCAAGGGACTTAGCTGACTCGCTAGGTCGGGACTCTAGTTGAACGAGAATAAGGTTGATAGGTTTCCTAGGTTCGTAACCTGACACTATATGAACCCGACTCAATTTAGTAAACCTATTTACTGAACAGTTATATGTGAAACCCGCAATTGGGAGTACCAAGTCCCAACTAGATGTGTTCTCTCACATTAGACACCTAAGCGAATTTCTTCGAATCCTATTTATCACCTCAGTTGGCCCATCATTCTGGGGGTGGTAAGCCGATGAGAACTTACGGGTGGTGCCAGTCTTTCGTCATAGTGTCTTCCAAAAATAGCTTATAAATCTCACGTCCCTATCCGACACTGTAGACTTTGGTAGACCGTGCAATCTAAAGACGTCTCTCACAAATTATGATGCAACATGAGATGCTTTAGCAGTCTTGCTACACGCAATGAAATGGGTCATCTTTGAAAACTGATCAACTGCAATAAAGATGGAGTCGTGCTTCTTCAAAGTGCGAGGTATCCCGAGCACAAAGTTCATACTAATGTCCTCCCAGGGGCAGTGTAGAACGGGTAGTGGGGTATACATGCCAATGTTTTGCTTAGTGCTCTTGGCCGTTTGACAGATACGACAATGTCGGACAACACTAGCCACATCATTCTTCAGCTCGACCAATAAAAACAATCCTCCATAATAGCTATCAACTTGTCCCTACCAAATTAACTGGCGGAGGCGCCCCCATGTAACTCCCAAACTAAGTAATCATGATAGGTGGTCCTGGGTATGCATTGGTGGTAGCCCCGATATAGATAACCGTCAATAATCTGGAACCCCTCGATGGGTTCTGGAGGGTCCCTCGATAAAGCAACATACAACTCTCCAAAATCAGGACAAGCCGGACAGTCAACGATTTACTCAAGCTCTCATCATCTGTAATAATGTGACTTGGGGGCTAAGCACATCAACGGGTTTGTTCTCATCACCGACACGATGTTTAAGAGCATAATGAAAACCGTGTAAGTACTCAACCCACTTTGCATGTCAATGACCTAACTTTCTATGTAAGTCTAAATAATGCAATGCCTGGTGATCAGAATGGAGTACAAACTCTTGAGGCAGGAGGCAGTGCCTCCAGTAACGTAGAGACTGGACAATGGCATAAAACTCTCGATCGTAGTTCGAGTATTTCTTCTTGGCTTCATTTAGTTTCTCATTAAAGTAAGAAACTAGGTCTCCCACTTTACTCAATACACTACCAACACCAACACCCGACGTGACACAAGACCTCAAACGCTCTATCGAAATCAGGGTGTCTTAAAACAGGAGCAATAGTTAGCGTGTCCTTATTCTCTTCAAATACTCGAGTGACCGTTGTGGTCCGCTGGAAATTTCCCTTGCAGATGCAACTCGTGAAAGGGCCATAATCGTGCTAAACCTCATAGTAAACCTCCTATAAAGGTAGCAAGTCTTGAAAGATGTGGGTTTCATGAATAATTGACGGTATGGTCCAATCACAGATGGACTTGACCTTTTTTTGGGTCTACAGATACTCTAGTGAAGGAGAGGATAAATCCCAGTAAGTGGGCCTCACTCGGACAAAAATGAACACTTTAAGTTCATGAATAACTTCTCCTTGCGGAGGATATCAAACAGGAGTCTCAAATGCATAGAGTGATTAGTCTGAGTATGATTATAAATTAGGATGTCTTCAAAATATATGACTAGAAATTTTCCTATTTACGGTCGCAACACCTGTGTCATAACTCACATGAAGGTACTTGGGGCATTCAATAACCCAAATTGCATGACTAACCACTCATACAGACCGTCCTTGATCTTAAATGTTGTCTTCCACTCATCTTCTTCTCGAACTCGGATTTGCTGGTACCCACTACAGAGGTCGATCTTAGAGAAGATCTGGACACCGACCATCGTGTTTAGCAAATCATCGAGTCGGGGATTTGGGAAGCGATACTTCACAGTAATCTTATTGATCGCCCGACTATCAATACACATACGTCAGCTGTCATCCTTCTTAGGGGTAAGAAGGGAGGGGATTGTATGTGGCTTCAAACTCTCACGAATGAAATGCTTTCGAAGAAGCTCATCAACCTGCCTTTTGAGCTCAGTGTGCTCGCCAGGGTGCATATGATAATGAGTCAGGTTTGGGAACGAAGCTCCCGGGAGTAGGTCGACATCGTGCTGAATAACATGCAGGGGTGGTAACTCGTCAGGCATAGTGTCAGTAAACTCATACAAAAGGGGACGATTATTTGGGTGGGGATTAGGTGCATCAGTAGGGCAATCAGAGGCCATGGTGTCCCCCACTACTTTGGCATTACCAGCATTCTCGCTGCCCCTCAAATCTCGCTACGTCTTAAGATATGTACGGGCCTTGAGGAGCTCGCACTAATTGATGGCCCAATCCAACCCTTAGGTTTCTCTTTGGGTTCGTTTGCAGACAACGTTATCTTCCGACCCCTATCATAAATGTTACACGTGTTCAATCGGCCGAAACACATAGTATCATGATCATATAACCAAGACCCGCCAAGCAATACATGTGTGTTGTCCATATGAATGACATCACACCACACTCGATCCTCAGAAGTGGCAAGGCTAATCGGAACAAGACACCACTGTGTGCCATGATTCACGGTTTTGCCTACCCAAATGATACGATAAGGGTGGGGTGAGACTCATCCTTCACCTTCATAAGCTCTAGACCCTTTTGGGCAATTATATTTACGCAACTCTCACTATCTATCGCTAGCTTGTAGAGACAACATGTACTAGGAAAATGAGTGTAAAAGATAGCGGTGTGGCGCCAGTCCTTATCCGCACGAGGGGTGTGCAGGAGACGTCTAACTGCGTCCATATCCAATAATCTTTCATCGTCATTCTCCCAACCCTCCTCAACGGTGGCCGGAATCTCCTCAACAATCTCTTCGACCTCTAGACTAGGCTTTCTCTCCTTAATTAGTAGGTTTCACGTAAGGCACTGGGTTGTTTTGTGTCCTCTGCCTTAACATCTATAACACGGGATTCCCCCGGCTTGGGGTGCTTAGTGATGGCGTCCTTGCTCTTCGTGTTCTCGGGGGCACGGGAGGGCACGACAGCGGTGGCCGATGGTGGGGCAGGTTTCCTGAACATTTAACTGTTAGGTCTAGAAGGACCCTTCCTTGGCTCCAAAGAGCAAGAGTACTGCTCATACTCTAAGGCGAACTGATAGATCTGCTCAACGCTCTCAAGGCAATGAGGGCTCAACTCCCTACGAATATCAGAGTGAAGGTTGGTCCTAAATGAGATGCTGTAACAATGGGCTCTTTCGCAATGTCACTCATAACAAGAAGCTCATCAAAGCGATTCATATACTCAACGACCGTAAGTGTCCCCTGCCGTAAGTCATACAACTGATCATGTATCTGGTCTCTGTAGGACGCAAGAAGGTACTTTTCTTTTAGTATCTGCTTCATATCATCTCATCAAGGGATGTGATAATAACCTTCTCTATCAACTGATCTCTCTGCACTGGTCTAGAATACTTTAGCTTGCCAGTTTAATTTCATTTTGACAAAACGGGCACATCGCTCGTCACTCATGTCATATCATTCTAAATATTGGTCAATATCAAGGAGTCAATCTTTAAAATATTTTGGTTTCATGTGACCGTCAAAGGAATGAGCATTGGCGTGAATGCGTCAAGGTGATGTCGTCCTCCTATGGGAAACCACCTCTACCCGACTCCGGATAATCCTCAACGTACTCATCATGGGCATAGTTGTGTCGAGCGAATGTGGGGACCGTGCTCTAGACGATCTGGATCATAAAATTGATCACGGTCATGACCACGACAACCGTGTTGGGGCATACGATCTATGTGATCATGTGGAAACAAGCAGGGCCCATAACAGTGGGGAGGATGCCTGACATAGGTCTCAAGGTTCTTCCTTTTAACCGGCGCGGGACCCCGACGTAGAATATCACGATGGTGTCGCTCAAGGGGACGTCAAACACCCATCGGACATTGATCAGGACGAGGAATATCAGAATCGCCCTCAAGAGGATCATCTTTTCGTGTTGGTGTGTCTCAGGTTTTCTAAAATTTCTAGCCGATTTATTTTTACACGGTCATGACCAAACTCCTGAAACTGGGTACCTATAGTGTCAAAACGGTCAAGGACAAGTCGTGAGTCAGATACCATTTGATGTATGGTAGGGTGAAAGGCGTGAAACTGTAATGCAATCCTAATAGGTGTTGGGATGTTGACTTTACGAAACTTTGTGATGCGACCATGCAAGGAATGATGAAAATAATCAAAAGCTAACAATAAACATTTAACACACGTCATTATAAATAAACAAGCAAAAGTAATTTTCTTTTGGGCATTCATGCAATGACTTTCCTCCGCGCGGAGGGTCAAAACCAAGCGCGTGACGGATGATTCCCTCCTTCAAATCACAAGAAAATTTAGAAAAAAATCATAGTACTATATATCCAAACAAATGAGAATTCACAAAAACATATTTTAGTTTAAAAAACAAAGATTCATAGAATGAATAAAAACTCACAAAGTACGGGGGCTGCCTTGAGAGGGGAGATCTGAGAATGTGCGACACAAAAGAGATGATTCGGGGAGGTATTTGGTGGCTGGTATGGGAGCTGGATGTGGGCAGTGACTGAATTTGAAGAGAGGAGAGGTTAGGGAGGGGTTGCGGTTCTCAGGATAAAGAAATATGGGTGGATTTTGCGGCTGTGGAGGAGTGGGGGCAGGGGGTGCGGGCTGTAGGGCAGTAGCAGGGGTGTGGGGCGGCAGTTTGCTGCAAGGTGGCGGCGGCAGGGAGGCAAAATTGAGTGGAATTTGTGGAGGCCGGACAGTTATGGAGGAGGCAGCAGCTGGATGGAGTAGTTGTTGTTTGGAGGGGTTGAGTGGTCGGCTAGGGCTTGGGAGGGGGAAAGATGAAGTTTATGGATGTGGAATACCTTTGGGATGCAGGAAATCACATAGGAGTCATCACCTAGGGCCTCACAGAGTCGTCGCCGTGAGAGGGTCGCCGGATTCTTGGAATGAACTTCTCCAAAATCTGCAATAGCCTCCTAGCAGCCCTCATACTCTCTATTTATAACAAAATAATATTTGGGCACCCCGACATCGACGTCTACGATTGGTCGTGGATGCGGCGTGCCCAATTACATGAAACAAACTAAAACATAACAATATAATATATGAAAATGTAGATAAACGACGGGTCGGATGCATCCGTGGAGTCGGATCGCCGATCTGATCAAGTCCTATTGCTCGAATATACAAACGTGGGTCCCGCCTTGTGAAGAGCCAACTCCGGTGGATCCCATCACTACACCTACTCCCCTCAGTCGCGAGTTTCTTTTTGTTTGGTTTTATTATTTTCATCATTGTTGTATGAACGTGGTTCCTATATGATTATAAATGTCTTGTCTTTGGTAGTCTATTTGTTTTGGGACTAATCATGATTTGCAGAACCTTTATCACTTGTGTGTTATAGCTTTTGGCCCTCCCATTGAAGAAAAGCCTAATTTGCTAGCCTTCGAAATTGTTTGCAACTGCTTATGTTAATTGTGTGAGGTCTATGCTTTAATTATTATTTGTAATATACTATTAGATCCTTCTTTGCATACATGCAGCATTCTAGAGTTTGATTTCCTCGACACTACACCGAGGGTTGCATTATCTAGTGTTCACACACCTAGCCTACCCTTCTCACTATGCACTTAGCAACACTAATCTAATTTCTTTTTTGTTCCAGAAGCTGGTGGAATGATTGACACAGTTTCTGTAACAGGAGGGCAGACTGTTTATGCAGTCTTACTTGGCTTATTGTCATCTTTCTTGAGTGGAATTTGCTACTGCCTCATAAGAGCTGCAGCTAAGGCATCTGATCACCCAGTGTATGAACTCTCCCGTGCATTCCAAATTTACAGTGTTATTGTAATTATAAATATATTATTCTATTATAATTTAATTAGTGTTTTATTTACTGTAGTTGTTTCTGTTATAGTTTCCCTGTATAGTTCTAAAATCTGTTCATTTTCAACTTGCAACTTCCTCTGTATATTTCTTTTTTTGGCTCCTAATTATTAAAATCGTGGCCAGTCCATATCCTCACCCTTCAGGTTTCAAATGTTTGATTTATTTGCAAAAAACTGTTTGCTGGTTATATGACATCCTCATCATCATATGTTTCTGCATGCTCATGTTTCTGAATATTCGTCACTTTGGAGCAATTCTCTTGAAATTTAATTTTTAGCTCCGCATCTAATTGTGGCTGCATTGACATTATTGTAATTATTCATTTCTTGATCTGCTTTCACTCAAGAATGGTTGGAATAATCACTTAACAATTTACATGGTTCATGGTTAAATGTGGCCATGCGCAATCTAATTTTGAGTTTAGTGGAATTAAAAGCAAACGCCCCAAAAAAATAAATTCCTCTAATTTAGAGTAAATTGTTGACAACCCCCTTAATTTTTTTACCATTCTCAATAATCCCCTAATCTTTAAAAACAGGTGGATAACCCCCTTATCCTTAATTGTTCAAGCTTATGGGAGGGGGGGGGGGGGAGGGGGAGGGGGTGGGGGGTTATGTACTTATTTCTAAACATTAAAGGGGGTTATAACCAATTTATTTTAACACCATTTTAGCACATTTCACTATATGAAATTAATTATTTTGGAATAACAACGACACTCAAGCCTTTATCCCACCATAGCGGGGTCGGCTATATGGATCATTTGTCGTCATTGCGCCCTATCTCTAGTCATAATCTCACTAATGTCTAAGTACATCATGGCTTTCCTTAAAATTTCATTCCAAGTTTTTTTTGGTCCACCCCTCCCCATTTTAACATGCCTACTAGCTAAACTCTCACAACGTCTAACCGGCGCCTCTAATGGTCTACTTTGTAGCATGTCCGAACCATCTTTATCGATCTTCTCGCATCTTCTCTATAATTGGTGTCACTCATGTCTTATCTAGGATACATTCATTTTTAATTTTACCTAACCTCATGTGTCCACACTTCCACCTAAGCATTCTCATATCTACAATTCCCATCTTTTGCTCGTGTACATAATTCACTGCCTAACACTTAGAACCGTAGAGCATCACTAGTCCAAATACAGTAACGTAAAACTTGTCTTTAGGTATTAATGGTACTTTACGATCAGATAAGATCCCATGCGCTTCTCTCCACTTCAACCATCCTACTTGGATTTTATGTATCATATCTTTATCTACACCTCCATCTTTTTGAACTATCGATCTCAGATATTTAAAGCACTCACTGCGAGAAATATCTTGGTCACCCAACTTAATGACAGAGTCCTCCGTCTTTCTTGCACAACTAAATTTAAGCTCCATATACTCTGTTTTTTTGTCCTGCTCAACCTAAAACTTTTTTTTTCTAAAAGTGTCTCGCCAAGATTCAACTTTTGCGTTTAGACCCTCGCACGTCTCATCGACCAAAACAATATTGGTCGTAAACAATAAACACCAAAGTATTGCTTATTGAATGTCTAATGAGCTCATATAAGATAAGGGTAAAGAGATAAAGGCTAAAGCTCACCATTGATGTAATCCAACAGTGATAGTGAATTCTTATGTTAATCCTCCAGATTTTCTCACCCTTATGACTGTGTATGCATATTTTTTATTACATTAATGTATTATACATTTACACCTTTCTTGTCTAAGGCTTTCCATAATTTGAACCATTTCATAAGCTTTCTCAAGATCGATAAACAATATATGCAAATCTTGTTTTTAACCCGATAGTTGTCTAGGAGTCTCCTCAAAAGGTGTATAACTTTCATGGTCGACCACCCTGGCATAAATCCAAATGAATTCTTCGAAATGCTAGTCTTTCATCTTACTATTCTCTCAATTACTCATTCACATAGTTTCACTGTATGACTTATTAATTTAATTTCTCTGTAATTGATAGAATTATGCATATCTCATTTGTTCTTATACAAAAGTACCAAGGTACTTCCTCTTTGTCTTCAATATCTTATTGAAGAAAAATGTAAGCCACGACATTTTTTCCTTCCCTAGGTATTTCCAAACTTCGATTGGTGTATTGTCTGGTCCAACCGTATTTTCATTTTCATCTTCTTCAGGGCATCATTTACTTTTGATGCTTGAGCTTTATGATAAAAAGTTATGTTTTTTATATTCCTCCGATTTACTTAATTTTTTCAAGCCCAATTTATTGTCTTTTTATTTCAAGCTCAATTCATTTTCTTGGGATGAAATAAAATATTGCACTCACTCACCGAAGGCTCCGTTTGTCATGGAGGTGACGGTCGTGAACGCGATGTTTATGAATCGTCGATCATGAATGCCCGACCTCACCTAAACAATTCCATCCACTTTTATGTTCAAATTAGTTTTCTTACATAAATTGGTGCACCGGTTGAGGTGTTCTCATATGACCTTGAGGTCACGAGTTCAAGTTTGGAGCGATCTCTTACAAAAATGCAGGGTAAGGTTTACCTACATTTTACCCTTGTGGTGGGACCCTTCCCTAGACCCTCGCTGCGCGGGGATGCTTTGTGCACCGGACTGCCCATTTTTTACATGGTAGCGGTCATAACCGTTGTCATGCCAGACACATACTTTATAATGATGGTGTTTTTGTCCAAACTCACTGGAGTAAAATGTCGCGCCAAACGGAGCCTTAGGTGAGTGAGTGCAATATTTTATTTCATTCCAAAAAATTTACTTTAATATAGTTAAATGTGTTAAATTACATTGTTGATAACCCCCTCTAATTTTTAGAAATAATAGCATAATCCCCCATAAGCTTGAACAAGTAAAGATGAGGGGATTATCCACCTATTTCTAAAGATTAGAGGGGTTATTGACAATGGTGAAAAAGTTTTGGGGGATTATCAGCAATTTACTCTTAATATTATGAAATTTTATATTTTGAAATCTTATAAATGTATAACCAACTTGCTTATCTAACTTATATGGGGTTAGGGCACTTTTTCTAAAGTGCGCATTATTTTTCGGCGAAGGTATTTGGTAAAAAAGGTGGATTTTTATGGTATCCGTGGACTCTTAATATTTTTTGTATGCTATTTGATCACAAAATGTGAATTCTAAAAGATAAATATATACAATTGTGGTGAGATTGCTATGCCTTAAGGCTATATTATTATGAGTGTGATGCAGGACAGACGTCACACCTGTCTTCCACCCTAGAGTCGCACAAGGGGGCCCACCTTGGCGTCCCACCAAGGCGGCTTTATCAAGGTTGTATCCTGTAGACCCCAACCCGTTTCCGGTCCCACCATAGGGCACATTGGGTTGTTGAGGTCAGGGATCTAACATCCGATCTCCTTGATAAAGAGTTTGTTATGAGAGTCTTCAGACACAGTTGGTGATGAGAGTCTACCTGAAGTTTTTTTATCAAGGAGGTCAGATGTTCAATCTCCGACCTCAACAACCCGTTGTGCCCTGTGGTAGATCTGTAGACGGGTTATGGTGTATGGGATGCAGCCTTGATAAAGCCACCTTGATGGGACGCCAAGGTGGGCCCTCTGGTGGGATTCCAGGGTGGCTGACAGGTGTGACACATATCCTGCATCATAAAAGTGCACTTATTTCAGCGTCCAAGAGCATAGCTAACACATGACATATCCACGACACTAGACGACCACACTATTTGTTACCTGACGGTTTACTATTTATGATACTTGAATTTCATCATGGGAGCTCGACTCACATGCCCCTGATCTTCGTCAGGAGTATGACCATTGACATTCTATGAAGATGAATGTTTTTAAGTCGGGGAGAATGGATGAGAATCATAGTTCACGGGTGGGCCAACTCGTATTGGAGACCGTTTGGGATTAAACTCATAGGAGAATGGGTTAGGGTCGTTGTATGGACAATCTGAGTCATTTGCCGCGTTCAGAGCATGGACAACATTTTTATATGTATTGGTTTTTTTCACACATTATTTATGTAGATTTTTTGTGTATTGTGACTTTCAATCACAACCACCCATTATGTAACTCCTACCTATAAATATGTTTGTCGAGTTTTTTTGTGGGCATTGCAGGATTTTGAGAGATTTCAATTTTTTGAAGCCTAATCGCCGTTTATTTCCTCATCTTGTCGACCAACATACTCCACCGTCAATTATAACCATTAACTCCTCATGTATCGATTACACATGTTGATAACTGCCATGATTACCGCCTC
Organism: Platanthera guangdongensis; assembly: GCA_039583875.1. NCBI lineage: Eukaryota > Viridiplantae > Streptophyta > Magnoliopsida > Asparagales > Orchidaceae > Platanthera > Platanthera guangdongensis. The sequence goes on along the minus strand of CM077166.1, from coordinate 25,604,053 downwards.
CCTTCCTTCCATCGTGAACTTACCCATATCTCATCGTCTCCACATGTCGACCCTCGCATAATTTCTCTGCACCCTCTCCTCTGCCTCAGAAATTAATTTCCCCGCCAGCTTCCGAGCCATACTGCATTGGACGACCTATCTTTTGCAGTCGATACCTGGTTGCATCCTGTCATCGGTTGTATACAAGAGAATCTTACTAAGATTTGTATCCATCTCCCTTGTAGCCTGTGTTTTGACCCTCCCTGAAGAAGAAATGGACTTTCTCCATTTTGGTCCTGTTTGGTATAGCGGCAGGAATGATGCACACCGCTGCAGCACATGAAGCAGCGTCAAACACAAAAATTAGGTATCGCGGTGGAACAGTGCGGCATCGCGACTCGTGAAAACAGCGGCAGGCAAGAGTTTACGCATCTTTCCTCTTCCCCGATTTCTCTCCCAAGCCCTAGCGACACCGGCGATCTTCCTCCTGGCGATTTTTCTCCCAAGCCCTAGCTACACCGGCAATATTCTACACCGGCGACGCGTGCTTCTTCTCTGGCTTCCACGACTGCTCGTAGGCCAACAACGACGATCTTCTCCGCCCAACATCGTTGTTACGGCTGCTCGATTTGTCTTCTCTATCTCTGGACGATCTCTCCTCCCAAGTCCTCTCGTTCTCCGGTAGATCCGGTACCAGGAAAGCCACCAAATCCTGTTCATCTTCTCTGGTCATCGCCTTCTTCTTCCTGGTTCCATTCGCCGAATCTGCTTAGGGTATCAACATCTCTGGATCATCTTCTTTCATGTAAGCTCTCAGGTTGCTGACTTCTTCTTTCATGCCCAGGGTTTTGTTTTGTTTTGAGATGTTGATGTTAAGATAGTTCATGCAATGTTAGTTCAGATTTTGTTCTGATGTCCTTCATTTTTTCCCTTCCCGCAGAGAATCGGCCGCCGGACATTTGCCCAGATTTATTGCAGCATTTGGGGAATGGGGTATAATTTTTTTGCTCATTTATTCAGATTCTTTCAAGTAGGGTTCGCGCATTTATTCAGATTCATTTTTTTGTTGATGTAATTTTTATTTGTTATAGAGATGTCTCGTTTCGTAGGGATGGATTGTAATTTTTGTTTTTTAAGTTGGATTGCGATGGCCGGGAAGAGGGCTACTGCTGCCGCTTTTTTTATTCTCATATTTGAGCTGTTGTAGCTTTTGTTGTTCTTGTTTTCCAAGGATGCAGCTCCATGTTAGAGATGTAAGAGCTATGGAACTGTTAGCATCATGTTAGCATGCTAGCATAGTTTCCTATGCTTTTAGCATCACTCATTGGCCGAACTTTTAGCATCATGTTTGCCCATCTCTGTGCCTTGACTCATCTCTGTGCTCCCAAATGTTGGATCAAGTTACAGAGTTGCTCCCAAATGTTGGCCTTGGCTCATCCCAGTGCATTTCCAAAATCAAAATGATGAGAAATTTTGTGATCTCTGTATTGTTTGCTACTGTTATTGTTACTCCAGCAGCAAACATTTTAATTACAAAATAGGCCAAAGATTTGTCTATTTTGTCCATTAGGAAATAGGCCAAATATTTTAATTAGGAAGTAGGCAAACTAGATTTTCAAAACATTTACTTTTTTAATTATTCCATCAGGGATCCAAAATCAAACTAGATTTTTAGTGTTTCACATTTTGTCCAGGTAGGTGAGTGATGGGTAAACCAAAGGATGGTGTCGTTTCAGCGCAGTGGGATTCTGCGCACGTACACCTATTTTGTGATTTCTGTATTCAAGAGATTGACTTAGGAAATAGGTCAAACACCCATTTCAGCAGAGATGGATGGATCAATCTGATTAAAAACTTCAAAGACCGTACAACTTTTAATTACACTCGAGCACAATAAAGGAATGAAATAAAAAGTTTGGTACTCTTTTGTATTGAAGAACAAATGAGATCAGTTGAAGCGTGAGTGGAAGCTTTGGAGGGATCTCAAAAAAGGTGAGACTGGTTTGGGGTGGAACTCAACCAAAAAAACAATTGATGCTTCTGATGAATGGTGGGAAGAACGCATCAAAGTTTTACGAAAATTCATAGTCTTACTTAATTCCATAGAAAAAATTTATGTATAGTTCTATTAAGATATACAGGCATAACACCAGAGCTTGAAGAAAAAATGGAGAAGATGTTTAGCTTGGTGGTTGCTACTGGAGAGAAATCATGGATCCCATCAATGGGTGAAATGCATCCTATGTTTTCTCAATCAGAGCCTCTTTCCGATGACGATGATCATGTTGTCGAGAGTATTGCAACCCCAAATGCTAAAATAAATGAGAGTGTACACATATTGGGTTTATTATTTACCAAAACCTCGTTGCGGAGAGCGCTTTGGTAATAAGCAAATACGTACTCCAATCTCCTATTAAAATACCTTGCATGACCTCAAAGCAAACTGAGGAGAAATGGATGGCAGAATTATTAACAGGGCATCCAGACAAATTTTTTGATAATTTTTGTATGTTCAAGCAAATCTTTTTGGATTTATTGATTTTACTAGAAGAATCATATGGTTTAAAATGATCTAGAAGGACTGCAACCAGAGAGGTTTTGGGAATGACACTGTACATTCTTGGCTATCATGAAACTCTACGAAAGACATCATGAGACAGTTAGCAGATTTTTCGAGGAAGGTTTACGTGCACTTACACAACTTTCAATAGATATCATAGCTCCCACCGATCCACAGTTCGAAGGAATTCCCGCGCATATTCAAAATGATGATAGATACATGCCGTTTTTCAAGTACTGCATTGGAGCAATTGATGGAACACATGTGGATGCTTGCATTCCGATACATGAGCAAGTCGCATATATTGGCCGACATGGATCGCCGACTCAAAATGTAATGACAGTGTGTGATTTCAATGTGTTTCACATATGTTGTGCCATGATGGGAAGGTTCAGCTCACGATAGCCGCATTTATCATCGAGTTGTGTGAGATAGAACGTGTAAATTTTCATATGCGCCTCCAGGTAAATTTTAGCCGGCATTACTAATCAAAGTTTTTTTTCCCCTATTACTATTTAAACTTGTGCTTTAAAAAACATTTCAATACAGGAAAATATTATCTGGTGGATGTCGGATATCCGTTAGAAACTGGACTGTTGAAACCATTTCTAGAAACAAGATATCATTTGGCGGATTTCGCTCGAGGCAATCGATATATTGAAGGCCGTCGTGAAATATTTAACCAAGCGCACTCATCACTGCGTTCTGTTATTGAACGGAGCTTCGGCGTTTGGAAAAATAAATGACGCATCCTTAGAAAAATGTCACAATACTCTTTCTCAAAGCAATGTGTAATTGTGGTGACTACAATGACCCTTCATAATTACATAAGAAGACATCCGTCTAGGGTTGATCCAGAGTTCAGAGCATGTGATCTTGATGAGACCTTTGTGCATCCGGAGGCATACGAACATAGGGCACAGCGACGAGGAACCGTCGGAGTCACGACTCCGAGCGTAGAGCCGGTAATATATGATGGGACAGGTGCACCTGAGATGTCTGCTTTGAGAGAGTTGATTGCAGACCAATTGGAAAATGCTCGCGGGTAAAATTCAATCATATGTAGTTTAGCATATACATTATTTAATTTATATTAAATTCATCTACTCTGGCGTAAATCTCTTTTGCAGATGAGAATTATTCGCATTGGAGAAAAGAGACCATCAGGGCTTTCAATTATATTTACCTAATATTTTGCGTCGAGCAAGTTGTTTAATGCGGAGTTGGACATTAAAAATGACGCGAACTATTTATTTTAATTCATGTTTAATTATGATTGGCGTGAAATTTACATTACAATTTAATTATGCACAAATGTTTAATTTTCATTTCTGTTTTGTTCTACACCACTGTTTCACACAACACTGCAGATACAGTTTTCCAAACAGTTTCATGAATTTTTTCACCACTGCAAAACATCAGATACTTGCACCACTGTTTCTCACCACTGCTTCCTACACAACCACAACTTAGTCAAACAGGCCCTTTATTCCTATAGTCTGGCCTTCTTTTCAGCCTCCTGCTACAACAATTTTTTCTTCTGGGCTCCATTTCTAGATCTATGTCTGGGTTTAATCCTGTGACGACACATGGCACAATTTGGAGCGTCAAATAATAAAAACGTCTTCGCGCATAAAACTCCCCCTAAACCGTGCTAGTCGTATTCTTCCATGTAGGCAATTTGGTTATTTTGTAAAATTGTTGGCTCTCCCCTCCGACGAATAGCCTGGAATTTCTTCATCGAAAAACCGATGATGTTTTCTCCGATGAACAGTCGGGTAGCTCGTCATTGTCGATGTAGAAAATGCTGATTATATTCTACAAAAGAATAATGGAGACAAAGAAGGTAATTCTTCTTTTCATGACTAGCAATCTCTACCTGAAAATGAACTGGTTTTCACGTAGATGACTTTTGATCTTCGCGGATAATCTCCGTGGAGCTCAAAGGTGATGTCCATGAAGATCATCACTGGCATTGGACTCGGGAATAAAAAACCCTAGACTAACGAATTAATTGCGATCGAACTCACTAATTCCATATATCTGTGACAAGGTCGCCGCATCTATTCTAAGACTACCCGACACCGCCACGAGTTATAAAGATCGCCGGAGATAGCGTCAGAGCTTCTTTCGCTTCTGCATAGTCAAGTCCAAGTCACCGGAGAACCGCCCAGTAATAATTTTCGCAAGCAATGAAAATGAACATGATGTTTGCAGTTCTTTAAAAAACTTTTTTATTATTTGACGATTGAGATTGCGCCACGTGTCATCACGGGATTAAACCCAAACTTAGATTTGGAAATGGAGCCCAAAATCAAAAAATTCGCCCGGCTTCAACCATCTCTTGGTACGACTCTTCTCTATCCCTGGTGATGCAGGACAGCGTGTAGGGTTTGCGCGCTTGCCAATTTTTTCTAAGGAAACCATAATGCATGCAATGCTTTATAAATTATGCAAAGACTTTGAGTAGGCGTTGCACAAACTTTATGAAAGAAGACGACTTTAATTTTTAGTAAAGCCAATGTTTTAAATATCGGATGTCGACGATATATCAGATTAAGTTTTTAAATGTCAGATGTCGGAAATCAGAGATATGTCTGAGATATTTTAAAATATCGGATATCCTTATCTTATAAATTGAAATTTATTTTTATGTATATTAACTATAATTATATGTTATAAAAATAAAAAAAATAATATAACAAATAGAGAAAAAATTGGTCATTTATATTACGAAAAAAATTAAATAGTATTAAGGATAAAATATTATTAACAAATACAAAATGATAAATTGTAAAATATATTTAATAGTATACAATTATTTTATTTTGATAACAATAAGTTTATTAAAAATAAAGAAGATTTAAAATCCTTGATTGATTATAAGTTTTTTCAAACTTATAAATTTATATTAAAAACATGCAAACAATCAACTAATAAATGTATTAAATGTTTTCATCTTTTTTGTACTATGGAATTAAAAATTTGTGAAACAATTATACAAAATTGGTTGTAATTATAAAATGTTAAAAAATTGAAACAATAATTATAATCGATTTAAACATACATAATATATATATATATATATAAGTGAGTTAAACATATGCTACTAGTCTACTAATATAATATAAAATAAAATAGCAAATAATATATTTAAAAGTCATGTCGGCCGATATATCGGAAAAAATCGGGCATGACGGCCTATATTTTACAAAAGGACATTCTGTTTTTTTAGAAAAACATATCGTTTTGTCCTAAAAAATGACATGCCGGAAGACATTTAAAACAATGAGTAAAGTGTTATGAATCCTCATAATGATCTGCTTGTGGGACAACAACATCAAAGACGGCGAGAGGATGCGACATCAAGAGGGGCTAAACCATTTGATTCAGCCCTCCCTAACTAAAACAAGACGGCGGTTGGGGGCTGAACCGGACGGGTTCAGCCCCTATGGGAGGGGCGGGCCGGCCCCTCCATGTCCCGAGGGGTATAAATATCCCTAGTGTTTCCTGGCAGGAGACAAGCAAGTATTTCCAGGTATTTTCTTTTCTCTCTCTAAACCCTAGATCTCTCCTTTCTCTCCAAAATCTCTATCTGCTCAATCTTGTTTTTAACATTTGGTATCAGAGGTTTCTTTCCTCTCAATTTTTTCAGTCGTATTCAAGACTACAGGACGGTCCCGTCCGGTCGTAGCCTCGCCGAATCGGAATCGAACAACGTCCACGACTTTCGTCATGTTCGTCAATTTCTGACTCCGATCCCATGTCGAGCCGCACGATCTCGCCCTGCGCCAACATTAAAAGCTTTGATCAAACGATCAGAATCGCTGTTGCACCCGGACGAACGCCACTTCTTCCTGCCGGTTTCATTGATCAACGGGTTCGATCGCCCACATCATCGACGAACATCATCTCCGACCCGCCTGCATCATCGACGGAATTGTTTGCCTGCAACATCGACGAACGAACGTAGCCTCCGTTTGCTTCGTTCCGGCCCAGGTCTCATCCTGACAGGTCGTCCTTTCCCCGTCTGACTGCTGCGGCCTCTCTTCTGCGGCTTGTCCTCTACTTTCTTCTTCTCCGCAGCAGGCTTACTACCGACTTCCCCTGACCTGCTACCTCATCCGATTTCTGCAACGCCCAACATGGTGACTCGCTCCTCAGGAAGAATCCAATCGGCTGGCAACTCTAGAAGAAAATTACACCGGGCTGTCAAACACGGTGGCGGACATCGAAGAAAAGTTGAGGGCATCGGAAAAACGACTGGAAGAAAAGTTCGATGTGCGCATGGAAGAAATCAAAAATTTGTTGACCCAACACATCAAGGGAAAGGTCGTTGCGGAAGAGACCAACGCAGTTATGATCCCACTTCCATCCCAGCAGCGGGACACGAAGACTGGGCTAGTAGAGATGGTAACGATTGGGACTCCATCAATAAGGGGCTTGGGATCGACAGCGAAAGGGCGGGGGGCTCACGACGACTACCAACATGGCCCGAGGCAACCCAGAAAGGCAGAAACGACGCGTCTGCCTTGGATTTTCCTCCTTACCGGGAAGGGCGGCAGGAGGATCGACGACCCAGAGGGATGGGGTGCCCACATCGGGATGGCCTCCTTCCTATCCCATGAATGTCGGGACACGCCGACGTCGGCCGAGGAGGAGGCAGATGGGAGTTTTGGCCGCCAGTAGTGGTTGGAAACCTCTATGGAGGGGATTGGGGGTACCCACGCGTGGCCGCTGATCGACAACGTCCGCAAGGACTCGGGCAAGAGTACGGAGGACCCGGGCAACCACAACCGAGGGCATACATACCGCCAAAAGTGACACGTATGAACTACCCCAAATTCGAAGGAGGAGATGCTTTGGAATGGGTCCAAAAGGCAAAGTTGTTTTACAATTATCAAGGAATTCCAGAAGAACAGTGGGTAAGGTTAGTATCGTTTCACCTTGAGGCAGACGCATACCAATGGACCCAATGGTTCCTTCGAGGACGGGACCGTGCACCATGGTACGAATTTGTTGACGGATTCACAACCCGTTTTGGCCCACTAGAGTACGAAGATTTCGAGGCCCTTCTTCAGAAATTGAGACAGAAAGGGACAGTGATAGAATCCCGAGCAGAGTTTGAATGGTTAGCCAACAGAGTGCAATGAGGCGAGAAGACATTAATGAGTCGCTTCATTTCAGGGTTGAAGGAGCACATCAAGGATGAGGTACATGCCTACATACCACGCAGTTTAACCCATGCTATCAGTTTGTCGTGGATTCAAAAACAGCGACTCAACCGACAGGAATCCCGAGAAGGAAATACGAAGAACACTACATATCTGTCAGGCACAAATAAAAGATCAAGGAGCTACGAAAAGGGCGACAATGAAGAAATTGACATGCTTAGAACTACATGCAAGAAAGGAAAAGGGAGTGTGCTTCAACTGTGATGAAAAATTCACCCCAGGCCACAAATGTCAGATGATCCAGGTGTACATGTTGCAGGAAGAAGGTGAGATGTCATATACAGAAGGAGGGGAACATGGGCACATTCCAGATACAATCGAGTTCGGGGTATCTAGCCTGGACATGGAGGGAGAGTCCACGCCACCCACGATGAGTATTGCGGGGTGGATCGGTCAACAGAAGGTGACCATTTTGGTTGACAGTGTGAGTACACAACTTCATCAACCCCGCGGTAACATAGAAGCTGGGGCAAGAGATAAACATGGAAGCGGCGTCTCAGGTTATGGTGGCAGACGAATATAAGCTGCGGTGTGAAGGGGTGCTGAAGGGAGTGGGGGTCAGGGTGCAGGGATACACCTGCAGGATGGATGTCTACTTGTTGCCCATCCAGGGGTCAGATATGGTTCTGGGGGTCCAGTTGTTGCGACTGTTGGGTAAGATAACCCTGGATTGGGGCAACTTGACCATGAAGTTTGCTCAGGATGGGAGAGAGCACTTCCTGCACGGGATCAGACTCTTACGGGTAAAAGGGGCCTATCTTCGCTGCTTGTAGGGACTGCGGGAACAAGAGAACAACATAGCTGTGATGAGCCTGAAGGAAGGGATTGAGCAGACCAACACTCAACCATACCGTTACCTAGATCTCCACCTTGGGGACAAGCTGGTTCTTGAAGGGAAAGAGAATTGATGTCTACAAATTCATTTCGAGAATAATTCCGACTAGCAATCCAATGAAGGCAAGTATACCTATCGAATTGTAGCAAGGGGACACAAGTGTCGTATTTAAAACCGGGAACCGTTGAATAATTGTACTCACACGAATTACTATTATCTTATCGAAATATATTTTAGGGTTGCTTAGAAAATTAGAAAAGGAAAATTACTTGCAAATAAAGAGAAGGGTTTAAATGATGATAAAGAAATAGTACTCGATCGTGAATCACATCGGCATAAGTTAATCAAAAATGAAATAACAACCTAAGTCTTAATAAGGTAAAGGTCCTTGACCGTGGGGGTTCCCAAAGCTTGAGCACGCTTCTCTCGAAGCCATGCCCAACTGAGTTTAAGAAGATCCGACCAAACTCTCGTCCCGTATTCAGATACCTAAAGCTCGCCTTAAGTAATGAACCCCGCTATTGTATTTCACTCCAATACAGGAGATTTACGTCATCCTCTCTCGAGGGGTGCGTGCAACTCTCTTTACTCTTGAGTGTTCAATTCAAACTATGAGCCTCTCGGCTAGCTATAAGTGAAAACCTAAACGATGACTATATATAGATAATATAGTTACATTCAAAATAAGTCAAGAGTAAATCGAAGGCCTAAGTCCTAAAAAGAAAAAGAAATCTAAAGCATCATAACTGATCAACTCATCATCGGATCATCGCGATCGAGTACTATGAGGATTTAGTTACTCATGATGAAGTAGGAAATAAAAATCATGTTAAGAATATGCATAATAAGAAAGAGAGAGAAAAAAAGGAATATCAAACTATTTTATTTCTTATTGGAAAGAAGTTACCAAAAGGACCAAAGGACATTACAAAGAGAGTTTCCAAAAAGATTACAAATATGATAAACAAGATTGCAAGAACGCTAAGGAATGAAAACATTAAGCTAAAACATTATGAAAATAAACTCTCAACAGCTCTCTACAAGGCTTAAATATGGTCCCAGAACACTTGGAGCTTGTGACTATTTATAGAAATTTTTCGGGAAGTACACGCCCGGGTCGGGCGTGCACCTGGGGCGTGTAATACTTGTTGACTTTGGCTGACTGAAATTAAAGTCTGGAAGTGACTGGCGCGGTAGTTAGGTTACACGCCCGTGTAGGAGGGGCGTGTCAGATGCAGCGTGACGGTGGAGTGGGGAAAAGTCGCGCTGCGGTGATTTTTCAGGACTTGGCGGGACACGCCCCCGGTACACGCTCGTATCGGAGGGCGTTTCAGCTGCGGCATGTCGGTGGAGTGGGGAAAAGTCGCGCTGCGGCGCCGAAATTGTGGACTTGCGGTACACGCTCCCGGTACACGCCCGTGGTGGTGGTACACGAGCGTGACCGAGGGCGTGTAAGCTGAATTTTCCCGGATTTTGACTTCGGACCGTAGCTTCATTCCAGTTGGGTTACACGCTCTAAGTACACGGCCTGGGAGGGCGTGACCTGGGGGCGTGTAACAGGAGAAATCCCAAAAACCTGAAAAACAGAAAATAAACTAAGTTAGAACAATAATTATAAAAAAAAACTAAATATGGGATAATTGCATACGTTTAAAGTAATAAAATTCTAACTTTTACCCTAGTAAATTAAACTAGAAAAGATATTATCACGAATGTTATGAATCCTCATAATGATCTGCTTGTGGGAGAACAACATCAAAGACGGCGGGAGGATGCGACATCAAGAGGGGCTGAACCATTTGGTTCATCCCTCCCTAACTAAAACAAGACGGCGGTTGGGGGCTGAACCGGACGGGTTCAGCCCCTATGAGAGGGGCTGGCCGGCCCCTCCATGGCCCGAGGGGTATAAATATCCCTAGGGTTTCCTGGCAGGAGACAAGCACGTATTTACAGGTATTTTCTCTCTCTCTCTAAACCCTAGATCTCTCCTCTCTCCAAAATCTCAATCTTCTCAATCTTGTTCGTAACATAAAACATAAAGTAAACTATTTGTTTCAAAAATGAGTTACTTGAAAACAATGGTTCAATTCAAAATTTGGGGGAAAAAAGCTTTCGTTTCGTTCCCCTTTTCGTAGTAAAACGAAAATCGTGAACTCCAGATACGTTTCCAATTGAAGTTTTTGACTTAGCGTTTGCTGACAAAACTCAGACGAAAACCCAACAATGAATCTATTAACCTAAAGAGAAAATATAGACGCACACAAAGGAGGGGAAAAAACAAGTACCCGCGGAAAGAGTCGTCCTTCCGCAATCGAAGTCGACGGTGATCCCGCGAGGAATATCTCGTCACCTTCGATCTCCCGCTCCGAGGTCGGCCGCTATCGCACACGTACATCGTGGTGAAAATCCGCTCACTCTCGCACAAGGTGGATCCACGAAATCTCTTAACAGGAAACAACTCAATTTTTAACTATTCCCGGAATCAATAATTCACAGCAACACAACCTCCTTCAATTGTTCACGTGAGCAAACAGCAGCAAGCAAAGATTTCTCGATCTCCAAACTCACGGTAAAATAACTCCCTTTCAGTCACTGTTCAGGGAGCATTTCATGGAAGCAAAGGTCGAACAACAATATTTCATTCAACTGACAAAAAAAAAAAGAAACATCACACTTTCGTTCAACGGGACTCGATGGAAGCAAGTAATTAAACAGAAAATCTCATCTACAACTTGACGGCGCGCCACGACCGACACACGCATATTCTCGCAGGAGGCGGTGACCCGCTGCCCGGGCGGTCGATCAGAGTCCATGGTTGCGTCTGGATGACCGGTCCGAGTCGAATGCGTATATTACTTTTATATTTTATGTTGTATTTGTAGCCCGATCGGTTTAAACATTGTGAATCGTCTGATCGCGGTGATTATTTCATTTTTATTCAGCAGTTTTATTTTTGGACTTATATATAGCAGTCGGCGGTTCAAGTGGAGGGGATCGATGGTTTTTGGGAATTTCCTGGGAACCGCTCGGTCACGGTTGGTGCGACGCCGACCCATCTTCCTCTCCTCCGGTGCGACGCCGGTAAGCCCCTCCGCCGACACCTCTGCCTCCCTCTTCCTCTTCGGTAAATCCTCCATCGAGCCCTAGCCGCCCTTCCCGCTTCCTCGTGCTACTACCCGCAGAAATCACGTGCATCATCCTTCTCCCCCTGCAACCACTCTCCACCGCCAGACTTCACTGTATGCCTCCACCCTTCCAGAAGCCGCTTCCCCTTCCTCCGCCTGTAGCCGAACCACCGTGAATCCACACTGCTCTTCCCCCTTGTTAGAAATGAACAAAAACAAACCGGAAGTGGTTTAACAGAAACTTTATTATCTGAAAAAGGTATCTATTACAAAGGTATGACCTCCCTTATATAGAATGGAGGAGAGATGAGAGAATACAAATAAGAGATTTGAGACTAAAAATTTACAGGACTAAGCGGACTAATACAGAACAATTCGCACAAGCCGCGCGGTTAGACAGAAGGGCTAACCGCTCGGCTACCACCAGAGAGAGATCACCATGGGAGACCGCTAGACCGCCCAGGTCTCCAAGTCTCCAGAGGCAAGCCGCTAGACCGCTCGGACTCCAGACAGCAACAACACAGCAACCAAACCACTGAAGGTAAACCGCCAGACCGCGCGGTCTTCAACCCGCCAAGACAGACCGCCAGACCGCCCGGTCACCAACTTCAACACTCCCCCTCAAGCTGGAGCATATATATCTATCATGCCCAGCTTGTCACAAATATGAAGAAACGAGGCGGAGACTGGCTTGGTGAAGATGTCAGCCAGCTCTTTATCAGAAGTGACGAAGGGAGTGCAAATTTGTTCCTTCAGAATCTCCTCACGAATGAAATGACAGTCGACCTCAATGTGCTTGGTTCTTTCATGGAAGACCGGATTTTTGGAGATGTATATGGCAGTCTTGTTATCACAGAACATAGGTAGAGGATGGTTGTACACCTCTCCTAAATCCAGCAGGAGAGCCCGTAGCCACTTTAACTCACAAGTGGTCGATGTCATACTACGATACTCTGCTTCAACACTAGACCTGGAAACAACCGACTGCTTCTTGCTCTTCCAGCTCACCAGATTTCCCCCAACAAAGGTGCAAAAACCCGAGGTTGACTTGCGATCCCCTTTGTCATCAGCGTAACTCGCATCTGAGTATGCTTCAACCCTCAGATGACCATTCTTCTGAAAGAGTATTCCTTTCCCAGGCACTGCTTTGACATATTCCAAGATCCTCAAGGCGGACAGTAGATGACACTCTCTAGGTGCTTGCATGAATTGACTCACTTTGCCCACAGCATAGGAAATGTCGGGCCTGGTCACGGTGAGATATATGAGCTTACCAACCAGACGCCGGTACCGCGTAATATCTGAAAGAGGAGGCGAATCATCTGTCAAGGTTTTGTCTTCTCCAGTTGTCATGGGGCATCGGGCAAGTTTAGCTCCGCTCAATCCTGCCTCTTTTAAAAGATCAAGGACATACTTACGTTGGGAGAGGACTAAAGATTTGGGCTTCCGAGAGATTTCGATCCCCAGAAAGTATTTCGGAGAGCCCATATCTTTCGTGACCAGATGTTGACGAAGATGACGCTTTGTCAAGGCTACCCCTTCCTGGTCATCTCCAGTGAGAAGGATGTCATCGACGTACACAACAAGAACCACCAGTCCCGAGGAGGTTTTGCGAATAAATAGCGAGTGATCGGCAGAGCTTTGCACAAAACCAACTGCTGCCACGATGCCGCTGAACTTGTCGAACCAAGCTTGAGGGCTCTGCTTGAGGCCATAGATTGCCTTCTTCAGCCGGCATACTCGTGTCTCCACTTGAGCAACATACCCAGGAGGTTGCTCCATGTAGACAGCCTTCTGAAGATCACCATAAAGGAAGACATTCTTCACATCCAGCTGGGAAATTGGCCAATCTCTATTGACCGCCACAGAGAGAAGGACCCGGATAGTGCTGAGACAAGCCACGGGAGAGAAGGTGTCAAAGTAATCAACCCCATAGGTCTGAGTAAATCCCTTAGCAACAAGGGGAGCCTTATAACGATCCACAATGCCGTATGGACCAAATTTTACCACAAAGACCCAGCGACAGCCAACGACATCAGTACCGAGGGGAGGAGGAACAAGAGTCCAGGTACCCCGCTCAGTTAGGGTCGCCATTTCCTCATCCATGGCCATCTTCCAATGAGGAATAACAAGGGCCTCCTGGTAGGAACGGGGTGTGGTAGTGGCAGAGATAGTCAGTGCAAAGGCCCTGCGAGAAGAGGTGAGACGATCATATGAAACAACAGCAGCAAGGGGGTGTAGGGTACACGTCCGCACCCCTTTGTGAAGAGCTACAGGAAGATCCAGGTCAGCAGTTCTCTCGGCATCCGGAGCATCCGTGGCAGAGAGAGCTGGCCCGGGAGGAGAGAGCGGCGGCGGCGGAGATGAGGGAGACGGTGGCGGAGAAGAGGGAGAGAGGTGGAGGGAGAGGAGTGGACGAAGACGGTGTAGGGGTGGAGATCGCAGTAGGAGATGAGGGAACGAAGGGAAGAGCATGAGAATCAGAAGCTGGGGAAAGAGGAGAGGAGGCATCCGAGAAGTAGGAGGCATTCTCGAAGAAGGTGACGTCAGCAGAGACGAATTGCTTACGAAGAACGGGATCAAAGCAACAATATCCTTTCTGAGTGGTGGAGTACCCCAGAAAGACACATTTGGTGGAGTGAGGGGAGAGCTTATCACGGGTGGCGGAGGGGGCATGCACAAAGGCAGTGCACCCAAAGATGCGGAGAGGGAGAGGAAAAGGCTCCTTGTCCGGATACAGAATGGAGAATGGGGTTTTCCCGTGGAGAACCGTGGAGGGGATGCGATTGATGAGGTAGCAGGCAAGGAGAACAACATAGCCCCAATAGGAGCGAGGAACATGCATCTGGGTCATCAAGGTACGAGCGACATCGAGGAGATGACGGTTTTTGCGTTCCGCCACCCCATTTTGCTGGGAGGTATAAACACAGCTAGTCTGATGAATAATGTCATGTTGCACACAGAAAGAGGTAAAATCATGACTCAAATATTTTGTAGCATTGTCTGAGCGAAAGATTTTAATACAAACACCAAACTGAGTTTTGATTAATTGATAAAAAGAAACTCATACATCCAAAAGTTCAGAGCGATCTCGTAAGAGATACACCCAAGTACATCTAGAAAAGTCATCAATAAAAGTAACAAAATTAGAACTACCCCGACCAATGGTGAGGGTAGGAGCAGGTCCCCAGACATCGGAGTAGATTAGATCGAACGGACGGGTAGAGCCCCGACCTTGCTTTGACGGGAAGGAGGAACGGTGATGCTTGCTAAGCTGACAACCGTCGCAGTTGAGAGGAGGACCGGAAGGAGGGAGGTGGGGCAGAAGTTGATGTAGAAGCCGTGCAGGAGGATGACTGAGGCGGAGATGCCACTGGAGAAGATCCGTACAAGAGGAGGAGAAGGCAGACAAGGCGGAAACGTTGTCGAGGAAGTAGAGGCCGCCGCTCTCAGTCCCAGTAGCAATCGTCCGTTGGGAGCTCGGATCCTGAAAAGAACAAGAAGTCGGAGTAAACGTTACAGAGCACTGAAGCTGCTTGCATAAAGAGGTAACCGACAACAAATTGCACGGAAATTTGGGCACATAGAGAGTGTCCGCTAGGCGAAGAGACGGAGTAACATGGACCACTCCCGACCCATGAACCGGGGAGGGAGAACCGTCGACAACAAGAACCAGGGGCACCCGATCATGCTGTTCGAGGAGAGTGAAACAGTGAGGATTGCCCGTCATGTGATTAGTTGCGCGAGAGTCGATAAGCCATTTACCTTGAGTTACCACGTGGGCACTACCCGATGATGTGACCACGGAGGCAAACGGCTTGGAAGAGGAGGCGGAAGAGTCACCCGACGGGCGAAGATGGAGATGCTTCGTCCAGCAGCGGTCAAAAGTATGGCCGGTGCGGCCACAGTGAGAGCAGAGGTAGCGGGAAAGAGCACGTCCGCCAGACTGGTGACTGCGGCTACCAGAGCCACTCCGCTGAGTTTGGTGAGCATAGTTGGCCGGTGGAGGAGGAGCGGGCAGAATCGGGTGCTGAAGGAGAGAGGTGACAGCGGCGATGCGGGCAGCGGTGACCTCTAAGGTAGGAGATTCCGCCTCACCCAGAATTTGTTGGCGGATCATATCATAAGTATCAAGAAGTCGGAGCAGATAACACACAACCAAAAGCTCCTGTAAGTGCTTGTGTTGTTGAGCCAAATCCGCAGAAAAGGGGCGATTCTGAAGAATCTCAGCCCCAAGAGCCTGAACCTGTTGGTAGGCAGCAGCAGGGGACAAGGTAGGACGGGCAAAGAGGTCCGCATACAACGTATAGATGCGGGATGTCTGAGCCCTCTTGGAGTACAGAGCGGCAAGATGAAGCCAAACGGCCTTGACCGTCTCATCATGACGGATGACGGGAAGACACTCATCAGATAGGCTATTAGCAAGCCAAGTACGCACAAGCGCGTCACTCGCATCCCAGTCATCAAAGAGAGGTGAAGTGGTTGGAGGAGGGTCATCAACGAGATGGTGGCGTTTGCGTTGCGAGCGAAAGAGGAAGGTGAAGGAGACGCTCCAATCCGGGTAGTTGGAGCCGACAAGCTTGGAAACGGTCCCAAGGTTCCCGGAAGGAGTAGTAGGAAGAGGCAGAGCCGGATTGGCGACAGGAGTGGTGGCAGTAGAAGCGTCAGAAAGAGCCATAGAAGAAAACAACAGGAAGCCGCACGGTTAGAAAACAAGTCGGGCGGTTAGGAAACAAGCCGCGCGAACAGGGAGAAATCGCAGCGGGAAGAGAAGGAGATCTGCAGCGGTCACGATGATAGACACCAGCGGCCAGAAAAGCCACGACCAAGCCGTAGAACCAAGCTGAGGGAAAGAAGTCGAGCGGGTAGAAGGTAGCCCGCGCGAACAGAAGAAGAAGGAGAAGGAGAAGGCCGCGCGAAAGAGACCAAGGCGTACGAGCCGAACAGAGATCGCACACAGAGGCCGCGCGCACAAAGGGCAGTGGCAAGAGACCGCGCGAACAAGAATAAGAGACCGCGCGAACAGGACGAGAAAATGAATCAGGAGGAAAAGTTCGTTGCCTCTGATACCATGTTAGAAATGAACAAAAACAAACCGGAAGTGGTTTAATAGAAACTTTATTATCTGAAAAAGGTATCTATTACAAAGGTATGACCTCCCTTATATAGAATGAAAGAGAGATAAGAGAATACAAATAAGAGATGTGGGACTAAAAATTTACAGGACTAAGCGGACTAATACAGAACAATTCACACAAGCCGCGCGGTTAGACAGAAGGGCTAACCTCTCGGCTACCACCAGAGAGATCATCATGGGACACCGCTAGACCGCCCGGTCTCCAAGTCTCCAGAGGCAAGCCGCTAGACCGCACGGACTCCAGACAGCAACAGCACAGCAACCAAACCACTGAAGGTAAACCGCCAGACCGCGCGGTCTTCGACCCGCCAAGACAGACCGCCAGACCGCCCGGTCACCAACTTCAAGACCCCTCAAACCCACGACATCTCCACTAAACTGCCACCACCCTGTTGTCCAGGCTTCTGTATATGTTTTTAATTTCAAGTTACTAAAAACACTGTTCACTCCTCTAATCTTCATTCTATCCTCATCAAGCCTACCCACACGTGAGTCAAACCACCCTCAGTGGATCAACCTTTTCTCCAACAGCCCCTACACACTCCTATCATGAGTTTACCATAGTTCTCAGGATCGTGATCCGGATCATAGGATCTTACGACTCTACGATCCAAATTTTATAAATCGATCCAGATTTCGTAAAGCGATCTTCAATCCAA
This sequence comes from Platanthera guangdongensis, assembly GCA_039583875.1. Classification (NCBI taxonomy): domain Eukaryota; kingdom Viridiplantae; phylum Streptophyta; class Magnoliopsida; order Asparagales; family Orchidaceae; genus Platanthera; species Platanthera guangdongensis. Next base: position 25,586,524 of record CM077166.1, on the reverse strand, counting down.
TCCTACCATCTGATCCGATCCAACCTCAAAACAATCTTATCTAGAATCTCTATCCTGACAACCGTGGAGCTTACAACCAATTTCCTCCATTGCCAAGACCTCGGATGCCCATCAACAACCGCCACCGTTGTCGCCTGCATGTGTGAACCGTGGTATAATGTTCTTTTCTTTATTGTTGTTTACCTAGGCAACCTGTATTGTAGTGAATGTTAATTTCATTGTGCTACTAGTTCTTTGTGGTACCGCTTGTGGAGTTTATTCTGCGCTCGCTTAAAATTTTTTGCGTCTCTATAATTTGCAAAATTAATAGTTTGTTCTCCTTAAATTATTTATTTGCAACCGTGCGTGCCTCTATTAATTTATATAATAATTAATTACTTGTTGTAATTTTGAGCGGATCGTTCTCTGCACTAGCATTCCACTTCATGACATTTAGGGCTGCATTTAGCAAGTCCACCCATGTGTTTGTCTTACCACTGCATTAATTGGTATCAGAGCACTAGGTTAGGGTCATTGCATGTTACGTAGTGGTAGGGATTATCGTCAGTCCATGTCGAGTCACAATCACACCGACGATAGGACCGCTAGCTCTCAGACGAACATGACGTCCGCTGAGTTCCAAAGACTTGTTCTCGATCGATTTGATTGAATGAGAGTCCAATTCGAGACACTTAAGGGCAATATTGCGAGGGTTAGCACAAGGTTTGATCAGTTAGAGACACAGAGATCGAGCGAACCCTCCCCCTGATGAGGAGCCTCTCGAGGACCCTTGAGATGCCACACCACCTCCCGAGAGACATGGTAGAGACGGCCCTCGCCGAGATCCCCCACCTCCACCGAGAGCTAATTATCGTCGTGGTTACGAGTTTCGACTAGATCCAGGAAGGGATCACCGTCCTCCGGAGGAACCTCGTCCTCCCCCACCTCGCCGTAGAGATCAGCCACGATATGATTATGACGATGATGATGAGTACGGTGACTACCGTGAGCCACGTCGTGGGATGACCCCAGGGGAGGATGACAACACCCGACGGATACGTATTGATGCTTCGATGGTCACCTGGACCCGAAGGCTTTTAGTGATTGGCTCATGGATATGGATCACTATTTTGACTAGTTTGATATGAGTGATGAGAGACGCATAAGGTTTGCGAAAATGAAATTGATTGGCCAAGCGAAAATTTATTGGTCAAGTTTAGAGAGGTCTCTTGAGCGGGATGGTTACTATCTCATCACCCCATGAGACGAGATAAAGCATCGCTTACAAGATAAATACCTCACCGCTTCATATCGAAATCAACTCTTAAATCATCTTTACGTGTTACGTCAGGGGACTCTCTGTTGCTGATTTTATGTCACAATTTGACGAACTCGTAGTTCGTAGCGACATCTGGGAGGAGCCCATCGCCACTGCCTCACGCTTTCGTGTGGGCCTTAGAGCAGATATCCGAAGGGAACTGATTCCCCATAGGATGGAGACGATTGAGCAGGTTTTTCAGCTCACACTAGAGTACAAGCAGTATTTACATACCGCTGGCCTGAGGCAGTTCACTACACAACCCGATGCCACCACAACTAGGAGACCCCCTCCTGCCACGACCACTGCCACCCCTCGCGCTGTCGCAAACGCAACGGGGAAAGCTATTGTTCCTGGAGGCCCCAAGCCTGGGGGTGTCCAATGTTACCGTTGTTCTGGCAAAGAGCACTTCGCAGCACAATGCCCTACTAGAAATTTGTTGATTGAGGATTCTGATGAGCCCAACGCTGAGGCTGAAGACATCGTCGTTGAGGAAGTTACTGTCGTTGTGGAGGAAGGATGGGTGAGCGATGTTCAGAGATCGCTAGAGGTCGGAGTCCTTCGCTGCATCCTCCACACCCCCACATGCCGAGGAGGATTAGCGTCGCACCACTATCTTTTTCACATATTTCTCGAACGCAGGTGGACCCTGCAAGCTCGTCATCGATAGTAGTAGCTGCGTAAATATTATTGCTAGGAAAGGGTTGGAGGGAATGCAACTCACCCCCGAACCTCATTCACATCCTTATCGTGTCTTATGGGTGGACAAGTCTACTATTCATGTCACACAGTGGTGCCTTGTACCCATCCGGTTAGCATCTACTGAGGATCAAGTTTGGTGCGACGTCATCCCTATGGATGTCGCTCGCGTTCTTCTAGGGAGGCCCTAGCTATACGATTGTGATGTCACGTGTTATAGTTGATCCAACATGTACGTATTCTTCGACAAGGGACGAAAGATTACTCTCGCCCTGACCCAACCCAGGGATCCTCCCAAGGGCAAGGTTGATTCGTCAGTTAGTGTGGGGTCGTCGAGACCCCTACATGTTTTGTGGAGAGGTGATTTCCTGAAACTGAGCGTGCCGAGCTAAAGCGGCAAGATGATGATCTTCTGCGAAAGAAATTTATATGAGAGAGTTTGAGTCCATGTGTCGTGCTGACCCTTCTTACCTCGAAAAAGGACGGGAGCTGGTGCATGTGCATTGATATCCGTGCCATAAATAAGATCACGGTGAAGTATCGTTTTTTGATTTCCCGCATCGATTATCTCTTGGATTCGATGACTGGTGCCCAGATCTTTTCGAAGATCAATCTTCGTAGTGGGTACCACCAGATTAAAGTTAGACAAGGGGATGAGTGGAAGACGACATTCAAGACGAAGGACGGCTTGTACGAGTGGTTGGTGATGCCGCTCGGATTATCGAACGCAACCAGTACATTTATGATGGTGATGACTCGAGTGATGCGACTCTATATGGGCAAATTATTGGTCGTATATTTTGATGATATATTGATATACAGTCGGGGCCACACCGAGTGCTTAAGTCATATTCGCTTGGTGTTCGAGCTCCTCTGAAAGGAGCATATTTACATCAACTTGAAGAAGTTCTCGTTCCTGTCCACATCCGTTCATTTCTTGGGTTATGTAGTATCGACGTCTGATATTTCTGTCGATCCTGACAAGGTCAGGGCGATCCGAGAGTGGCCCACCCCGACGAACATTCATGAGGCTCGTAGTTTTCATGGACTTGCCACCTTCTATAGGAGGTTTGTCTGTGCCTTCAGTTCGATCATGGCCCCCATTACGTGTTGCCTTCGTAAGAGTGATTTCGTTTGGACGAAGGCTGTCACTCGAGCCTTTGAGGAGATCAAGGAGAAACTGTCGACTGCTCCCGTTTTATGTTTACCAGATTTCTCGAAGCCCTTTGAGGTAGCTTGTGATGCGTCGGGAGTTGGTATCGGCGCAGTCCTTAGTCAGGAAGGCCACCCGGTGGCCTACTTTAGCGAAAAGTTAAACGAGGCCCAAAAAAAATATTCAAATTATGATCGAGAGTTTTACGCCATTGTGCAGGCCTTACGTTATTGGCGACACTATCTCTTGCACAAGGATTTTATTTTGTATTCAGACCATCAGGCGCTGAGATATCTAGACTCGCAGAAGAAACTAGACCACCGACAAGCCAAATGGGTGGAGTATATGCAGGAGTTCCATTATGTTCTTAAGCACTAATCGAGTGTTGAGAACAAACCGGCAGACGCCTTGAGTCGCCGAGTCAGCATCCTCCACACCTTGAGCACCACCCGAGTTGTGGGATTTGAGCAGCTAGTTCATGCTTATCCAGAGTGCCCTAATTTTGTGGATATTTACGCAATGCTTTTGAGGGGCCCGCTCGACCTTCGAGGGTTATTCGATATTTGATGAGTATTTATTTATGGGCTCTCGCCTCTGCATTCCACAGTCTTCTCTCCGAGATTTTCTTATCTGAGAGTTACATGCAGGCGGAGCTGCGGAGCACTTTAGTAGAGATAAGTCGATTGCGTTGGTTGAGGATCGTTTCTTCTGGCCCGGCCTGAAGAAAGACGTCACTAGGGTTGTCCGACATTGTCGAGTTTGCCAGACTGCGAAGGGGACTCGTCAGCCCACGAGTCTATACACTACGCTACCCGTACCAGAGAGACCCTGGTCTGATATTAGTATGGACTTCATTCTCGAACTCCCTCGCACTCTGAGGAAGCTCGATTCCATTTTTGTTATAGTGGATTGATTTTCTAAGATGGTCCTCTTTATCCCGTGTAGGAAGACCGTTGACGCCTCCCATGTGGCAGCATTATTCTTTCAAGAAGTGTTTAAGTATCATGGTCTCCCCACTTCCATAGTCTCTGATCGCAAAGTGCGTTTTATGAGTTATTTCTGGAAGACCTTATGGAAGAAGACTGGTACGACCCTGAAGTTCTCCTCCGCCTACCACCCGCAGACGGATGGACAAACTGAGGTGGTTAACCGTAGTCTTGGGACACTTCTTCGTTGTCTGGTTGGGGATAGTCCGGCTATTTGGGATTCTGTTCTTCCTATAGCTAAGTTTGCGTATAATAGTTCAGTTAATAGGACTACGTGTTTGAGTCTGTTTCATATTATGTTAGGATACGAGCCTAGGAAACCTATTGACTTAGTGAATATTCTCATAGGGGCAAGGCCCAGTGAGTTAGCTGAGTCCTTCATACAGCATGTGCATGCACTGCACAAGTCGGTCCGTAAGAAAATTGCAACTAATAATGATTATTATAATGCTCAAGCAGAGCAGCACAGGTGGGAACAAATCTTTGGGGCAGGAGAACAAGTATTAATTCGCATTCGATCTTAGAGGGTCTCGCAAGGACCAGCAAAGAAATTAAGCGCACGCAGAATGGGCTCTTATACAGTCGTACGGCGGGTTGGTACGATCGCATATGAGATAGGCATCCCTCATGGTATGAGCATCAGCCGAGTATTCAACGTAGAAGATTTGACTCCTTACTACGAGGAGCACGTGTATGTGGACCCATTCTACACACCTCTACCCGAGCCTTCATCTCTCATAGCCTCTTTACCTGAGCCTTCGCCCCCTATTGCCTCCACCAGTTCCTCTTTGTTGCCACCCCCGGAGTCGCACCATGCAGCTAGCTCTGCACCACCGACACAGCAGTCAGACGGAGACACATCACTGCCAGACGGAGATATATTACTGTCAGGCGGAGATACATTTGTGTCAGCCTCTTCTATGGATGACATGCTTCAGATCATTGGTCAGGACTTCTACACCGCGGGCGGACGAGATATTGTACATTATCTTGTTCGTTGGAGCAGTCGGTCCTTGCACAACGCTACTTGGATTTCCTCAGAGGAGCTTGAGAGACTTGTCACGCGGCTTTACAGCGATTATGCCCTCCATCACTCATCAGAGTTGAGTGCCTTTAAGTCAGGGGGAGTTGACAGCGCACCACGACCGACACACATATATTCCCGTAGGAGGCGGTGACCCACTGCTCGGGCGGTCGATCAGAGTCACTGACTGCATCTGGATGACCGATCCGAGTCGAATCCATATATTACTTTTATATTTTATGGTGTATTTGTAGCCCGATCGGTTTAAACATTGTGAACCGTCCGATCGCGGTGGTTATTTCATTTTTATTCAGCAGTTTTATTTTAGAGCTTATATATAGCAGCCGGCTGTTCAAGTGAAGGGGATCGATGGTTTTGGGAATTTCCTGGGAACGCTCGGTCACGGTTGGTGCGACGCCGACCCTTCTTCCTCTCCTCCGGTGAGACGCCGGCAAGCCCCTCCGCCGACACCTCCGCCTCCCTCTTCCTCTCCGGTAAATACTCCACCGAGTCCTAGCCTCCCTTCCCGCTTCCTCCTGCTACTACCCGCAGAAATCTTGTGCATCCTCCTCCTCCCCGTGCAACCACCCTCCACCGCCGGACTTCACTGTAAGCCTCCACCCTTCCAGAAGCCGTTTCCCCTTCCTCCTCCTGTAGCCCAGCCACCGTGAATCCACACTGCTCTCTCCCCTCAAACCCACCACATCTCCACTAAACTGCCACCACCCTGCTGTCCAGGCTTCCGCATATATTTTTAATTTCAAGTTACTGTTCAAAAATGAAAAGCATTGTTCACTCCTCTAATCTCTATTCTATCCTCATCAAGCCAACCCACCCGTGAGTCAAACCACCCTCAGTGAATCAACCTTTCCTCCAACTGCCCCTACGCACTCCCATCGTGAGCCTACAACCAATTTCCTCCATTGTCAAGACCTCAGATGCCCACCAGCAACCGCCACTGTCGCCGCCTGCATGTGGTATAATGTTCTTTTTCTTTATTGTTGTTTACTTTGGCAACCTGTATTGTAATGAATGTTAATTTCATTGTGCTACTAGTTCTTTGTGGCACCGCTTGCGGAGTTTATTCTACGCTCGCTTAAAATTATTTGCGCCTCTGTCATTTTCAAAATTAATATTTTGTTCTCCTTAAATTATTTATTTCCAACCGCGCGTGCCTCTGTTAATTTATATAATAATTAAATACTTGTTGTAATTTTGGCCGGACCGCTCTCTGCATTATCATTCCACTACATCACATTTAAGTCTGCATTTAGCAAGTCCACCCCCGTGTTTGCCTTGTCACTGCATCACAACTGTTCACCGGCAATATCAAACGGCAAACTAAAACCCTACACTCAACAGAAACAGGAACAAAATCACACAGCAACATTAATTTTCCCTCACCAACAGCAATAGTAACATCACAGGTACACCATCAACAGCTCTTATACGGGAATCAAATCACAGTTTCACTGTTCTTCTTTAACATCAACAACCACTCAAAAACACATACAGATCTCCCTATTTATATGGCAACTCTCCTAAAACAGAAACTGAAACTGCTGAACCTGAAGAAAGGGCCAATTGTGGCCGGGAGCTTGGACACGCGCTGAAACTGCCAGGGAGGAGCGTGGCTGCGGACGCGGCCGAGATGGCCGCCGAAACCGTCGGGATGCGTATTGCTGGAGGCGTCGTGGAGTAGAAATAGGCGAGGGGTTTGCAGAATCGTTGGCGACGTGCGGAAATCCCGTCTGTGTGCATCAGCCGAACCAGGAGAACACTGCAGCTATTGCAAGGATGAACTGGAAATGATATGCTTCATGGGCTGGTTCCTTTTTAATGAAGGCTTTGGGAAGACTAAATTAAAACAAATTGCAAAACTTAAAATGGCCCAACATTAACAATGTCCCAACAGGCCAATAACAAAAATACAAAATAAAAAAAAATTAAAAATGCAATATTTAGAGCCGGTAAAGGTCCGGTCGGGTGCGGCGTCAGAAACTTTTGCGTCGACCTGATCTGGGCTGGTCTCCACCACCCGGATTACCCTCCCCTGGAAAAAATTATGTCTGCTTCAACTGATGTTTACTGCCAATTGTAGTTTCCGGTCCCCTGCTCCTTTGGAATGCAATTAACTGCTAACTGTTAGAATAGCCCATGTATTGGGCCCATCTTTCGGGCCCATTTTTGTTCTGTCCTCTTTAGTTCCACATCTTGTATAGGATTTATTCTCTCTCTCTTCCTCCTATATATTTGTATTCTCTCCTTGTATTTACTTACATAAGCAATACATACAAGTTTTCAGCTTTCTCAACATGGTATCAGAGCTAGGTTCAGTCTGCAAGGAGACTGGCATGAGTAGAACTCAAGCGTCAGGATGAAGCGGGAAGGAGAAGTCCACGAGTAGAGAAGTAGGAGGTCGCAGCGGGAAGGGGAAGTCTGCGAGTAGAGAAGCTCGAGCAGACAGATGAAGAGACCGCGAGGATGAAGAACCCAAACAGCAAGGGAGGAGAGGAGCTCGCAGCGGACAAGAGGAGAGCCCGCAACAGATAAGAGAGGTGGGCCCCACGGGTCAGAGCAGAAGATGGCTATAAGAAGCTTGAGGAGGGTGGAACCATGGAGAGAGAGAAGAGAAGCTGATGCAGAGTTGCAGTCCGCAGAAGCCACGCGGATAAGGGGAAGAGCGGATAGGATAAACAGGCCGCAGGAGACCGGAGCGGATAGATAGGCAGTCCGCAGGAGAGGAGCCCGCGGAAAGAGGCTGGTAGGAGAAGGGAGGGCGGGCTGGGCGTTTAGAAAGAAAGGGGAAACCACAGCTGCAGGACCGCCTGTAACAGGGAAATGATATGCTTCATGGGTTGGTTCCACTGCTCATCCTCTGGCCAACTACGTCTCTCTTCATCGTCTCTCTCCCCTTCTGCACACATTTGTTACTTCTCTCTATTCGGTTGTTGTTCCTAACTCTGTGCAGGAGACGCTTCAACATCCAGGCTGGCAGACAGCCATGGAGGAAGAAATGTCTGCTCTCTGGGCTAACCAGGCATGGACCGTCGTGCCCCTTCCTGCGAGTCAGCAACCGGTTGGGTGTAAGTGGGTCTTTGTCATCAAACATACTGCTGATGGGACAATTGACCATCTAAAGGCTCGTCTCGTGGCTCGTGGTTTCACCCAGCAACAGGGACTCGACTATGAGGAAACTTTCTCTCTGTTCGCCAAGCTCAATACCGTTCACGTCCTCATCTATGTCGCTGTTCATCGCCAGTGGCTCCTATTTCAGCTGGATATCAAGAATGCTTTCTTAAATGGGGATCTCCAGGAGACGGTGTACATGCAACAACCACCCGGGTTCGAGATCACGGGGGAGTCTCAGGTCTGTCGCCTTCTAAAGGCTCTGTATGGTCTCAAACAATCTCCACGGGCATGGTTTGAAAAATTCAGTAAAGTCCTTCGTGATATCGGTTTTACTCGAAGCTCGGCCGACTTCTCGCTGTTTACTCGTCACCGACAAATAGGGACGGTCCTTCTGTTAGTATACGTTGACGATATCGTCATTACAGGAGATGACTCACAAGGGATACATGCAGTCAAAGTACATCTAAACTCCGTCTTTCAGACAAAGGATCTGGGACCTTTACGATATTTTTTGGGTCTTGAGGTTGTCAGACGACCGGATGGGCTTACTCTATCTCAACGGAAGTACTGTCTTGACCTTCTTCATGATACTGGTCATTCAGGTTGTAAGCCAAGTGATACCCCTATGTATGTAAACCACAAGTTGTGCGCCCAGGCATCTGACTCGGATCTACTTCTCCAGAATCCTGAATATTATCGTCGACTCATTGAAAAATTGATTTATCTCACGCTTACCAGACCAGATATTTCTTTTGATGTTGGTCTTGTCAGTCAGTACATGCACTCTCCTCGAAGATCTCATCTGCAAGCTGTTGAACGTATTCTCAGGTATCTTAAAACAGCTCCTGGTTAATGACTTGTTTACTGGAACTCTTCTTCTGCTCCAACTTTGGTGGCATACTCAGATACTGATTATGCTGGTTCTCTTGATGACCGACGATCTACTAGTAGTTTTTGCACATACTTTGAAGGACATTTGGTTACATGGCGAAGCAAGAAACAAGCGGTCGTTGCTCGATCATCAGCTGAGGCAGAATACCGGGCAATGACATCTGTTGTATCGAAACTGACGTGGCTTGAGAGTCTTCTCACTGATTTGGGTGTAAAATTACCGTCTCCGGCTCTTCTCCTTTGTGACAACCAAGCGGCTATACATATCGCCAAGAATCCAGTCTTCCACGAAAGAACGAAGCACATTGAAGTTGATTGTCACTTCATTCGGGAAAAAGTTCAAATGAAGAAGCTCGATCTAAAGCATGTCACAGGGTCGGAACAAGTTGCGGATGTCCTGACAAAGGCTCTTCCCAAGGCACTCTTCTATCAATGCTTGTCCAAGCTTGGTGCATACGATTTGTACGCTCCAGCTTGCGGGGGAGTGTTAGAATAGCTCATGTATTGGACCCATCTTTTGGGCCCATTTTTGTTCTCTCCTCTTTAGTCCACATCTTGTATAGGATTTATTCTCTCTCTCTTCCTCCTATATATTTGTATTCTCTCCTTGTATTTACTTACACAAGCAATACATACAAGTTTTGAGCTTTCTCAACACTAACAAACCTCCAGAAGCAGTTCCAGCACGCAAGCCTCCATCGTGCCTTTCCAGTACAGCAATTCCTAGCAGAATCCCGAAAGCAGTGCAAAATTAAAAGGCTACCTACTGTACAGTTACTCAAAACACCCACCGTCTACTTCCCTGGGCTTCAATTGCTTGCGTAAGTTCTTAATTGGAAGTTCTTCTACTTGGCGTTGAATATAGTGCTGGAAACATACTATTTGGGATTAAAATCTTGAAGATTTTTCTTAATCTTTTGTGTTATTTGATGGGTGTGTTCTCCCTGTATTCAAATACCACACCTTTTTTTTAATTTTTACTTGATTTTGTCTTACTTAAAGTTTAACTTGATTGTGAATGTTTGTTCACTCCATTTATAAGTTCAAAATTATTGCAACACGCACATTCGTTCATTAGAGTTCTCTTAGTGCATTTTCACATCGCGGCCTTCACTTTTTCCTACGTCAGCCTTGCAGGTAAAATTCCTCGGAAAATTTTTTACTACTGGATTTTTGAAATGGATCCTGCTGTTCGGCCCCTGAGTTGGAGGAATTTCTACACCCTAGGGAGCCTATAGCTCTACCCTGGACGATTCAAAATTTCTCAATGCAACATATAACCTGCAGCTCGATCCTAGATTTGTTGGGATTTCCCGCTGTGGTAAAGCCTATAGCTCTTCCCAAACTTGGAGAATTCTTCTAGTGTGGGGAAGCCTATAGCAGTGGGCACCAAACTCAGTGGAATCTCCTGACATCATTAAGCCCGCAATCCTAACTTGGTGTAACATCCCAACGTAACTCAGCATGCAACTCGGCAGCATCTCCCAACATGATGTAACCTGCGACTTAGCCTCGAACTTACCCACTTTCAGCAACTCCAGCCCTAAGATCATAATCAGTGAAGACGAAGTCGCTCAAGCTGCACAAGGTGCTCAAACTGCTCGGCACTCAAGTTGCACCAGACGCTAAAGCTGTACATGACGTTCAACTATACAATGACGCACGACCGTTGAAAAAATGACGATTGATGCACGTCATAAATGACCACGCCCGGCACCACTAACAGGAACAAGAACAATATACATCTTTTTCCATACTTGTAATTGGACTTGTATGACTGATTTGGGAATTAACGGCCAATATAAATTGTATTGCATCACAATATTGTCTTCTTTACACCACTTAATTCGATAAAAGATATTAAGCTGTTGGATCATTTTTAAATTATTTGGTTTAATCCGACTTCTTCCCTTTGCAGGTATACAGTTTTATCATTTGGATTACTGGCTAGTCCTATATCAGCAATTTGTACATTGACATTGCAGGTGTGGAGTTTACGGTATTATTACCTTGTACTTTAATAGCTTGACCGCTAAATGTGTTTTAAGTACTCTTGAAGTTTCTCAAACTCGAGGTCAAGTTGTTAAACTTGATTGGGGCACTGTTTTTGACAGTGGCATTTCCTCCATACACCAACGCCGCGGCTCGAATGTTTTCGAGCCGGCTTTTGAGTGTTCTATGAGCGCGGAGACTGCGTTTTCACCCCGAACAGGATTGTGCGTGGAGGATTCTGAACTCGTTCGGACATTTACCATTCTGGCCCAGTCATTTCCTCGGTGCTAAACAGAGCTTTATTTTTATTAGAACTGGAAACATCTATAAAAATATTGCAAATGCTTATCACATCTGCCTGTTAGGCCCGCCTTACCTAAATGTTTTTATTACCTCAAATTGAGAGGTGTAGATCTCTCTGCATTACCATAATCCTTGAGCAATTTTAATTGTTTGCAGGAGTTTGTACTACCAAATTTATTCACATTTTTCTTGATGATTGTGTTAGGTGTCCTCGCATTTTTTGCTGAGGTATGCTTTATCTTCACAACATTTCAAATTGATTACTTGTACCTCCTCTATTATTCTGAATCGCTCCAAAATTAAGAATGCTAATATTGGAATAATATTAGGAGGGTTGACCTTCCTAGGAAGTTGTATGAAGAGAAAACTTTGAGGGTTGTTGGACCATAGCATTGTATATCTCGATGGTTAAGAGCTCATACTGTTAAAATTGCTTTTGACTCATTTGAGGCAGTGCTACATTGTTGGAGGCACCTCTTGAATTTGTAGTTTGTCACCTCTAGGATCCTATTTGTATGGTGGATGAAAATGGGATGCTTAAGGGTGCTCACTAGGATGTCATTCCCTAAAATTTGGGAGATTGTGAGACCCTTGAGTAGAACTCTTAAACTTCAGAGATGTTTTTTTTAGTTATAAGGGTTTCTTATCGAGGCCTTTCCTGTGACTTTGCATAATTACAAGGACACCCCCAGCCCCACCCCTTTTTGAAATTACAAAAATCTCCCCTCTGAGTTTACAATATTATAAGATACTCTCTCCCAATTAACATACATTTCAAGGCAACCCTAATGGAAGGAAGGTTTATTATGCGAAAAATTAACAATGTAAACTCGGACGGAGTTTTTTGTAATTTCAAAAAATAGCAAGGAGGATCCTATAATTATGGAAGTCTCAGGGAAGATTAATCAATCCTTCATACTCGTACTTGATGTTGCCACACAAACTGAACAGTCATATGGCTTGTTAGGCGCAGCGAAAAATATTTCGATGGTTGAGAATTCTGATTGTTATAAAAAATTTTCAACAATGTTAACCCTATATATTTTTTATATGTTGCAGGTATCTCTAGCCCGTGGACTACAACTGGAGAAGATATGCAAAACTACTAATATGATATATGTACAGGTCTGTTTCTCCACCACCCGGCTTAAGATTAAGCTAGATATTTGCCAAGGCTAACTTTGGCGCGGCCTTTTTGCTCTTATGAGTTTGGACAAAAAACACCACCATCATAGAATGCATGTTTGGTAAGACAATATGCTCATGACCACCACCAAGAAAATAAAACTAGGCTCCGTTTGACGGGGGTGGTGGTGGTCGTGAATGCGGTGGTTACTAATCGTCATTCGTGAACGCTCAGTCTCACCCAAAGAACTTCATCCACTTGTATGTTCAAACCTAGTTTTAGTTTTTTGGTGGTGTTCATAACAATTGTCAAGCCAAACATCCATTCTGGGATGATTGCGTTTTTGTCCAAACTCACCGGAGCAAAAAAAAAAGTTGCGCCAAACGGAGCCCTAGTTTTAAACATAAAAGTTGATGGAGTTCCTTAGGTGAGGTCAGGCGTTTACGAACGACAGTTCATAATCACCGCGTTCACAATCGTCACCGTCATGCCAAACGAAGCCTTCTCTTTTGTTTAATACCTCAGTCTCTTAGTTTGATAGGGTTTAGATACAGTTCTTGGATAATTGGAACTTGGAAGGTTTTAGATGCGCGCTGGAATTGCTTTCGGATTGGGGTTTTTTGGGGTCTATTTTCTTTGTTGTAGGGATGGCTTAGTGAGTTAGGATTACCGATCTAACCATTCGAGCAAATCACGAGACGAGTCAAGTCTAGGTATAGATTTGCTCAATTTCTGTTTCTATCTAGGTATAGATTTGCAATAAATTGTGAGGGATACAATCACGAGGTATACTCGCATTTTGAGGGTTGGTTTCCTCTAAGAGTCCTCTTCAAGGAGAGTTCCAAGATTGCTGAAGTGGGCAGCCACCATGATCATCCAATCACTCCACGCCCCCCCTTTTCATAAGCTCCTCGAAGCCGCCCGATTGGCACCCGTAAGCCGCTCGATATGCAAATGCAATTCCGCCACGCATCTGGACACGTTTCAATTCAAGTCTCAAATCAATTAAAGTTTGATGAGCCAAGCTTCGCTCATTAGTCAGCCCATGCCTTCGATCTGAGCCTAAATTCATACCAATTTTGATCCATCTTCATTCTCCAACCCAAACTCACAGCCCCATCTTAAGTCCTGGGCTATAGTTATATGACATCTTTGAAAATGCAACTGTGAAATGATGAAGTTGCTCGCCACTTGCACCAAGCAGCACTCACCCGCATATACACTAATTAATCGAACTTTGTAGGTTCACTCGACCCGATTCAGTTCTCGAATCAAATCGTAGATGTGGTCGAATCTGACCGATATCTTTATATATGCATTTTCTTATTTCAGGTGGTTTTTTCCCAAGCTTGGAACATGTCCTACCTGGGGACTTCTGCTTCTTCCAATAAACTCATTGGTTGTTTGCTTATTCTGGTATCAGTTTGTGGCACTTTATATATTGGACCTGAGAAGGAACCGAGTGATGCCTAGCTGAAATGTTTTATGTCCAGTTTGAGGAACAAGAATTCTTCCTTGTTAATATTTTTTGCCTCTCCGCCCACTCCTGCATCTGTGCATCTACTGATTTTAGAGCGTAAACCTGCGTTCCTTGGACATGAACTTGGAAAAACGAGAAAAGTGAGTTTAAATTTACTCCACTTTTTGTGTGTAGTCCAACGGAGCGCATTTCGCTGTTGGCTATGGAGGATGGAGTGTTGCTTGAGCTTAAATTATGATTCTCCCTCTCCATGGTCCAATTTTTTGTTATTTTCTGATATTCTTTTGGTGAAAATTTCTGTGGATGGCTTCAACTAGGGTTGTGACTGGAGAAGTTGACAATTTGTAAATATTTGATGTGAAAAAAATTGAAATAGATAATGTAAAATGTTAAGGTATGTTATTGGAGAAATGTCATTTCGTCATGATGCATATTCCAAAACATTGATTCTCAACAACTGACGTGATTTATTTATAGTATATGTTAGGGTTTTGTTTGTTTGGATAGAATTAAAGTCATGGAATTGGAATTCGAGGGTTGTTTGGTTGTGCCTTTGCACGGAAAAATTTTTGGGAACGGGTCTCGTTCCCAAATGTAGGAACGAGTTTAAATAAACCGAAAAGAAATCCAGTTGTATAGATTAAATTAAATACAGTTGGATAAGAAATACAAAGAATTTGAAATACAATTATATTTCAGATAGATATATATTGAAATATAGTTGGATTTATTTACACCCGTTCCTGCTTTTGGGAATGAGACCCGTCCCCAATAATTTTCCCAAAGGGAAGAATAGAGATTCAAAATGAATTTCATAAATCCAATTCTCTCCAAATTCAGTATTTTAAGATTTCCAAAGAAATTCTCTGGTCTTTATTTTAAATACTCCTTTTCTATTCTGAATTTGAGGAGATTTTTGAATTTCAATCATATGTTAGTATCTAATTGTCTGATAAAATTAAGCAATTTTTTTAATTTTTTATCCCGCAAACAAAGTGAACCCTTATGGAAGGATTTTTGGCACTAAGCACCTTTGAATCAAGAGGTTTTTGCAAATTGCTCTTCTCAAATGTGTCTTATGCCAAAATTTATATATCACCAAAGGTATAGAGGTAGTAATTATCCTAGTTAGAGATAGTTTATATATACTATATTTCATAATAATAAAATTATGTTTTCTTATCATACCATGAGGCTTCATAAAGTATTCTCTTAAATATTAAAAATATATATATTAGAATGTGGGATCTTGTCATTCTTAAGTGAAAAGATCATATTTTGTCAAACGATTTATCAAATAAGCAAACTTATCAAAAAATAATTTTAATGTTGAGGTGGTTCTAAGGGATAAAGTAAAGTCTAAAGTTGTCATAAGAATAGCAAGATAAGATAAAGTAGGGTCTAAGAGGAAAAAGGCATTATTGATCCTTTTGATTTCCACTTGTTCCTATATAGTTTGTTAAATTAAAAGTGGTGTTAGAGACACACCAAAATTCACTATGTGTATCCAAATTATATTTGCACACTTGCACACTAATAGTATACCAAACACAATTTTTTTATTTTTTGCACGTCAACGTTACGAAATTGACTTTGTGGGCACCTCTCCATTTACAATTTAGTATCAGATTGCTTGTAAAATATATTAGATAAGACCATCGAAGGTATTCATCCACAGTTTCATGCTTGTCCAGTCGATGTAATTTCATTTTATTTTTATTACTTGATTTAGGGTTTTTTGGTGAGTATGCCTGGAGCATTAACACATGAATTCTCTATCACGGTTGACATGCATCAAGGTTCAACTTTAAGCTCTTATCTCTTTACCCTTATTTTAGATAAGCTCGCTAAGCAATACATCGATGTTTATTGTTTGCAGATGATATTGTTTTGGTCGATAAGACGCACGAGTGTGTAAATGCGAAACTTGAATCTTGAAGCGCTCTAAAAAAGAAGAATTTTAGGTTGAGCAGGGCAAAGACAGAGTATAGGTTGCTTAAATTAGTAGTGCAAGAAGGATGGATAACTTTGTTATTAAGTTGGGTGATGAAGATATTTCCCGCAGTGAGTCTTTTAAATATCTTGGATTGATAGTTCAAAAAGATGCAGATGTTGATAAAGATGTGATACATATAATCCAAACGGGTTGGTTGAAGTGGAAAGGCACGTCAGGGATCTTATGTGATTGAAAGTATCATTAAAATTTAAAGACAAGTTTTATCGTGTTGTAATTAGACCAGTGATGCAATATGATTCTGAGTGTTGGACTGTGAATTGTATCCATGTGCGAAAAAATGGGAGTTGCGGAGATGAGAATGCTTGCGTGGATGTGTGGAAACACGTGACCAGATATATTCAAGAATGAATGTATGAGAGGCAGGACATGAGTGGCGCCAATTGCAGAGAAGATGCGAGAAGATGATTTGGACATGTACAAAGTAGACCATTAGATGCACATGTTAGTCGTTGTGAGAGTTTAATCACTAGGCATGCTAAACGAGAGAGTGGTAGACCAAAAAGACCTAGAATGAAACTATAAAAAAATACACGATATACTTAGGCATTAGTGAGATTATGACTAAAGATATGGTACAATGGTGACAAAGGATCTATATAGCTGACCCCATTATATTGGGATAAAGGCTTCAATGTTGTTGTTATTTTTATTACTTGTTGATTTTTTTCATGTTCTCACAAAATTGTTATATAACTAATTAATTCATGCTAAAAACAAAACATAATATTTAATAGTTTTTTAAATAGTACTGACACAAAATAAGTTAATCAACTATGTCAGCTTAAGTTTTCGTTTGACACGGTGATAGCGGTCATGAACATGGGGTTAAATTGTCATTCGTTAACGTCCATCTAAGGAACTTCATCCACTTTATGTTCAAAGGGATGATATTTGTTAGTTGACCCTTAACGAATGACAGTTTAACCCATGTGCTTACGACCGCCACCACCATACCAAACAGAGCCTAAATCTATTACAACAATTAAGTTAGTCAACTTTAAAATGACATTTTTCGCCATCCTCAGAAGTACTTTTTTTTAAATCTTTCAATGTTGTTAGATTTCATGAATGTTTCTTACATCTCTCAATTTGTTTATAGTACTCTTGAGTAATGAAATACTTGCACATTAAAGAAGATGCATCAACAAGTGAATGAAGTGATTATTATTCACAAATTCAATTAAGATTGTTTTCCGGCTTGTTGTATGGACAGAGTGCAAAAATATGAGAGCAAAAGAATGAAACATTGAGTAATGAAATACTTGCACATTAAAGACGATGCGAACATTAATCTCATGTCCGACATTGACATATTTGTCGAATGGAGCTGAAATTGAATAACAATCCAAAGATAATAATAGCTCTGCATGTCTCACATTTCCCAACAAGATTATGTATAGATCTTGGGTAATTGGCAAGATACACTCTCAATATAGGGTTTTGGAAAAGTGCAGCTCAAATTATTAAATATTGCAAAATGCATCTCTCCTCCAAATTTAAAAAAAAAAGACCAGGCAATGCAAGAGAAGCCATCGAGAAACTACTAAACATGGTAAATATTTTTGGCATTGGGATAGATATCCCTCTATCTCTTCGAGATAAACAAAACGTATTCTATCCCAACAGGTTCCTCCTAAGAAAAAAAGTGCAGCACCAATCAATCCATGAGAGAGTATTTGTAAAATGGCTCCATTGAGTCCCATGCTAGTTATAGAACCAATTCCTATAATTATGAAACCCATATGAGAGACGGAAGAATAGGCAATATGTTTTTTTTAAAATTGCGTTGGCCAAGAGAGGTTGAAGCTGCATAAAGGATTTGTATTATTCCTACTATCACTAACCAGGGAGACAATCTAGAATGAGCATGAACTAATAATTCCATATTGATCCGAATCAATCCATATGCTCCCATCTTTAATAAGATTCCAGCTAAATGCATACATGTACTGTAATGTGCTTCCCCATGGGTATCTGGTAACCATGTATGTAGGGGTATCATCGGCGATTTGACAGCATAAGCAATAAGAAAACCAAAATAGAATATTATTTCCAATGCTGCAGGATATGATTGATTAGCTAATTTTTCTAAATCTAATGTTGGTTCATTGGAACCATATAAACCCATACCTAGAACTCCTATTAAGAGAAAAACGGAACCTCCTGCAGTGCACAAAATAAACTTTGTAGCCGAGTACAGGCGATTTTTTCCTCCCCACATGGATAAGAGTAAGTAAACAGGAATTAATTCTAATTCCCACATGATTAAAAAAAGCAAAAGGTCTCGAGAAGAAAATAATCCTATTTGGCCACTATACATTGCCAACATTAAGAAATAGAAAAATTGCGAATTTCGAGTAACTGGCCAAGCTACTAAAGTAGCTAAAGTAGTTATAAATCCTGTCAGTAAAATGGGTTCTATGGAAAGTCCATCGATTCCCAGTCTCCAGCGAAAATCAAAAAGATTGATCCATTTAGAATCCTCCTTCAATTGGGTTAATGGATCGTCCAATTGAAAATGATAACAAAAGACATATGTCATTAGAAGGAGCTCTAGGATACATATACAGAGAGTTATACACCTTATTTCCCCTATGAGGGAAAAAGACAATTGAAGAACCTGCAAATATGGGCAAAACAATAAGTATTGTTAACCAAGGAAAATAACTCGTGATAAAGACAAGATAAATTTTATAAGAAAACCCCGTGCTCGGGAGAAGAATAAGATATTTTCTTTTCTCGAGTACGAGCCTCTGTCGGTAAAGAGGAATCAAATAATTCAAGTGGAGTTTTTTGTTACATATTAATAAGAAAGACTCCTGCTGCGAGTTGTTTCATGCCATAAATAAACACGAACACTCAAAAAATCCGTTGGACAAGCAGATTCACGTCTCTTACAACCTACACAATCCTTGGTGCAGAAGCAATTTGCTTAGCTTTACATCCATCCCAAGGTATCATTTCCAATACATTCGTGGGGCAAGCTCGAACACATTGGGTACACCCTATGCATGTATCATAAATTTTGATTGAATGTGACATTGGGTCTATAAATTTCAGTTTTGAACACAAGATATTTTCAATCTGGTATAATGATATAAATCAGATATTTTATACCAGATGAATCAATGATTATCAAAATTTGAAGAATCAATATATTTTCAAATCTGTTTATGAGAAAAGGTCAAGATACTTTGATTTCCTTTTAAATAACCATGAAATATGACATATGAATTCAATTTATGTTCATTTTATGAAATTTTTATATTAATATAAAGATCTTCATTTTTATTTAGATTCTTTATATTTTTACAAATAGTGGGTTTCTATAGAACATTATTCTATACTAATAATATACTAATAGTAGATAAGATATAAGATAATAGTCAGATGTGATATAAATAATAAAGAAATGCGATGAATCATTTGATATGTCAGTATCTAGACGTACGTATTAGGTATATAAGATTATCCTTTCTGTCATTTCGATCTTTTCTTTTGATATAAGGATTTTAGCTACTAATCTAACGTAGTCAATTTCATTCGTTAGAACAGCTTCCATTGAGTCTCTGCACCTATCTCTTTTTATTCTCATTTTCCATTTTTTTTAAGATTTGGCTCAGGATTGCCCATTTTTAGTTCCAGGGTTTTTCTGAACTTGGAAGTTAACACTTAGCAGGTTTCCATACCGAAGCTCAATCCAATCAATTCCGTAGCGTCTACCAATTTTGTCATATCCCCCCTTGCTTTGAAAAAAGAATCCATTTGTAATTCTATCCACCTCTTTCATTGATCTTGTCACTAAAGAATTCATTAGGTAATGATTCTTATTTGTTTCAATCCGAATTATTCTATCATTGATGTATCCGCAATTCAATATGGATAGATATATGTGGGATATATCTATCCCTTTCCTAATTATCCTTTTTTACAGTACTCTTTAAAATAGTGGAACGGTCAATATTCATTCTTTTTTTTTCATATATATGTAATTTAATTTCTATTTTAATATCTAATTTATCTAGATCTAAATAGAATATAAAATATATAACTAATAACTAATAAATAGAATAAATTTCAATAATAAATGAAAGAAAAAAAAGAATCACTAGGTAATAACTAAGATCCCAAGTTTACTGTTTCCTATACAGTATTGCTTTTATATCCGCCTGCTTAGCTGAGAGGTTAGAGCATCGCATTTGTAATGCGATGGTCATCGGTTCGATTCCGATAGCCGGCTCTTTTTCTTTCGATAATTGAAAATCTCTACTCTCACTTTCTCTAACTGTGGGGTCGCCAATCTATTATGTCATGTCATGGTAACTTGCAGCTATAGCTATGAATAAAAAAGTTGACTAGAACAATTATATCTCTATAAAAGAAATTGGAAAATGTAGTTTTTTACTTGAATTTCCTATATGTACAAAAAATCCGAATTTTGATAAACTTCATTTTTATTTTATTGAGTTTTGTTTTGCTGATCCTTTAGTTCAGTCTGAATTTATATGTTTTTTGTCAAATGAAAGTGAATCAAAAAGGAGCCTTTATATGTCTCGTTACCGAGGACCTCGTTTCAAAAAAATACGCCGGCTGGGGGCTTTACCGGGACTAACTAGTAAAAGACTCAGATCCAGAAGTGATCTTCAAACCCAATTACACTCTGGAAAAAGATCGTAATATCGTATTCGTTTAGAAGAGAAACAAAAATTGCGTTTTCATTATGGTCTGACAGAGCGACAATTACTAAAATATGTGCATATTGCTGGAAAAGCCAAAGGGTCAACAGGCCGGGTTTTACAACTACTTGAGATGCGTTTGGATAACATAATTTTTCGATTAGGTATGGCTTCAACCATTCCTGGAGCCAGACAATTAGTTAACCATAGACACATTTTAGTTAATGGTCGTATAGTGGATATACCAAGTTATCGTTGCAAACCCCGAGATATTATTACTACGAAAGATAAAGAAAGATCAAAATCTCTGATTCATATGGACAGTAAGAACTAGAATTCTTATCGATACTGGAACTCATAGGGAATAAAATGGATTTATGGATGGAATCAAATATGCAGTATTTACAGAAAAAAGTATTCGGTTATTGGGGAACAATCAATATACTTCTAATGTCGAATCAGGATCAACTAGGACAGAAATAAAGCATTGGATCGAACTCTTCTTTGGTGACAAGGTCATAGCTATGAATAGTCATCGACTCCCGGGAAAGGACAGAAGGGTGGGACCTATTATGGGACATACAATGCATTACAGACGTATGATCATTACGGTTCAACCGGGTTATTATATCGGCAATAATGTCTCTACCCATGACGAACTATAGTTATTAGTGCCTCCTCATTTTGATATAATCAACATGCTTCTTTTTTGTTTTATTGAATTTTTTTTTAATTCTTAAATTATAAAAATTTAAAAGTATATGCATGAGACACAATCCATTCATCGGATCTATTTCAGATATTTGAATATTCTATACATAGAAAAAGAAAAAGAATATACAGCAATTGGAGCAGAAAATGCAATTGCATTATAAGGTCGCAATTGAACAGATCGAGCAAGTTCGAATTGACGTAACATGAAACCTATTAGCCCGAAAGCACCATGGAGAGAAACAAAAGTCCACAGACCGCCTAATTGACACCAACTGGTGAAATCTCCTTGTGCTTCAGGGTCCCGTAGTAGCAACAAAGAATGTGCTAAACTATTAGCAGGAGTAGAAACCGCAGCTGTTAATAAATTACAACCTTCCAAATAGGAACTAGCCAATCCATGGGTATACCATGAAGTTACAAAACTTTGCACATTGATGAGAGTGCATTTTATTAGTCTTTTTCTAATTGAAAGATGCATTTTACAATGTTTAATAATTTGAGATACATTTTTATCAAAATCCTATAATTCCGTCATGTCTCTTTATAGTTGCACACAGAACTTCATAACATTCCATATTTCCATTCCCAAAAACAGGTGATGTAAAGATCTCTTCCTCTTGTTTTGTTGTCAAAGGGTAGTTTTTCTCACCTAGTTCCGCTCTCCTCTGCCGTCTTAACCTAATCATCAGAACAGGGGAGGCCGACAGAGTTGAGTGAGCTACCAAGACGAAGAGATCGCTAAGCGGCAGCGGAGCGAGCAGTGGCGTCGCGTGTCGGGTGCGCAGGCAGAAAGCCGGCGCAAGGAGGCGGCGGCCGAGAGTGGCATTGTCTGTGCCCGCGCGATTTCCGACGGACGGCGGTTTAGACAGTGTCGGCGAAGGACATAAACTTCGAAAGAATTCCTTCTGCTCCAGATTCTACAGGAATGGTGTCGCCAGCTGAAACTCCGACAGAAGAAAGTCTTTCCACTCTTCCCGCGCCTCCCGTGACGCCAATTGTTGTACCTGAGCTGATGGAGTCCGACCATGTGAAGCGAACTGTGATGGGAAGACCTGGTTTCGGAACTAAAGGCCGGCAAATCCAACTTCTTACCAATGAATTTGGCGTTAGCTTGAAGACACGGGATCAGTTTTTCTGCCAATACACTGTATGCTTGAACTATTGTCTTGCAGTATTTTCTCTTTCTTCAGAACCGTTCAGTGTCATTTTTCTTTGTCTGGCTTCGTGCAGATTTCAATAAAAACTGCTGATAACTTAGCGGCTGAAGGAAGGCGTAGTGCAAGAAAGGTTTTGGAAAGGCTGTATCAAATTTATGGTTCAGAACTCGGTGGAAAAGAATTTGCATATGATGGAGACAACAATTTGTTCACTGTTGGGTCTCTTCCTCATAATAATTTTGATTTTACAGTTGTTTTGGAAGAATCGAGAAGGTAGATTACCTCTTTTTTGTCTTGATTCAGTGCTGAAGATGTTATGATATGCCAACTTCTTCAAACTTTGTTTTTTTAGAGTTCCTCTTAGCCCTGGTGGTGAGAGTCTTATTGATGATTCTCGCAAGCTTTCAAAATTCTCATTTACTCCAAAGACACTTAGTGTTCAGATAAGGTACGCTGCCAAGATCCCATTAGATGCAATTGGACTTGCGCATGTGGGAAATGATGCAAATCATGCACAGGATGCTTTGAAAGTTCTTAACTTAATTCTGAGGCAGCGGCAGGAAAAATGGTCTGGCCTTTGGTTTCTTCATATCTCTAGTTTTCCCCCCTCCTTTTATAAATCAAATTTGCTAATATAACAGTTTGGCCAGTGGATCCTTGCTTGTTAGGCAATCTTATTTTGATGGAGATTCTGCAAACTTCATTGATCTGGGTGGTGGTGTTACTGGTTGCCGGGGATTTCATTCTAGCTTTCGCACTACACATAGTGGCCTATCCTTGAACATGGGTATTGGTTCATTCCATCTCTCATTTTTATGATAAATTTATAGTTTTGCTAATGCATTTGTCCTTCTCAGATGTTTCCACCACTATAGTCGTAAAACCTGGCCCAGTTATAGATTTTTTATTTGCAAACCAAAATGTTCGGAGTGCTAAAGAGATTGATTGGGACAAGGTGGAAAAAAACTTGCATTCATCTAATACTATTGTTTGAGATATGTATAACTTGTTTTCCTATCTGCAATCATTTAGTGGAGGATTAGTTATTGTGTTCATGATTCTATGTAGGCTAAGAGGACGCTCAAAAACATGCGAATCAAAACCTTACATACCAACATGGAATTCAAAATCATAGGACTGAGTCCACTTCCTTGTAGCGAACAAACGTATGCATCTATTATCTATATCCCCCTTCTCTCTGTATTATGTTTTCATATAGTTTTTGTTTGCCTTGGTAAATGTTATGTTTTACTTTTCAACTTATTGTCCATAGATTTCCATTGAAAGGTAAAAATGGACATAGGGCAGATCTCTCTGTGGAAGTTACTGTTTTCAATTATTTTAAAGAGAAGTGCATCGAACTGACATGGTCATCTTATTTGCCCTGTCTTGCTGTTGGACGGCCAAAGAACCTGATTTACCTTCCTATGGAGGTGCATCATGTGATTTCTTTTTATGGTTCTTCATAAACTTCTACATGAAATCATGTTAATGAAAAATAAATATCTTTCGTTTAACTTTATAAAAAAACAACTTTTTGCAGCTATGCAATCTCGTATCATTGCAACGCTATACAAAAGCATTATCTTCTCACCTAAAAACATCAATGGTTGAGAAGTCTCGACAGAAACCTCCGGAGCAAATAAGATCTGTGACTAAGGTGAGATTTTTGTTTGTTCTTTATATAATTTGTTCTTCCTTAGAGTGCTAAAATTCTTTACTTTTTTCCATATGAAAGGAATTTCAAAAGAATCGGTATAATGAAGACCAAGTGCTTTCTTCTTGCGGGATCACAATTGAGAAGCAGTTGACCCATATAGATGGTCGTATTCTTAATGCTCCAACAGTAAGCATAACTACTGTCTGAGATTCTCTTCCATATGTAGATGATACTTTTCTTCTATGATTTGAAGAATGATGCTATATTTTGTTCTTATTGTTTGGACAGCTGAAGTTTGGTGAGTCGGAAGTTTGTTTGCCCAAGGATGGGCGTTGGAACTTCAATAATAAGGTTTAGAAATCATATCACTTGTTTTCCAATTTGTTCTGCTGCTTCCATGTAATTGTCATAACTTGAGTTTCTGGTGCAGAAATTATTGCAAGCCAAACATATTGAAAGTTGGGCAATTGTAAATTTTTCTTCATCTTGTGATTTAAGCCATCTATCTCGTGAAATTATTAGCTGTGGGAGAAACAAAGGAATTGTAGGTTATATTCCTGACTCTCTCTCCTTCCTTCTTCCTGTGCATTAAGTAATTGTTCTACTATTTTGGCTGCTATGAGCAGATTATTGATCGTCCATTCGCAATTATTGAGGAAAGTCATCAAAATGTTCGAATGGAGCCTGTCGTAAGAGTTGAAAAGATGTTTGAAGAGGTTAAAAAAAGATTTCCTAAATATCTTCCAGAACTTCTCCTCTGTGTTTTGCCAGAAAAGAAAAACTCTGCTATTTACGGTTGATACCTTACATTTTTTGTATTTTTTGTAAAATATGCAGCTTTCTTGTTTTTTTGAATTGGTTTTGTGGCTATAAGTACTATCTTATTTTGAAGGACCATGGAAGAAGAAGTGTCTTCATGAAGAGGGTGCAGTTACCCAATGTATTGCTCCCACGAAGATCAAGGATCGTTACTTGACAAATGTTCTTTTAAAAATCAACACTAAGGTAATAAAGTTTCATTATAAGATATAAAGAAAATTCACCATAACATTTTCAATCTCCTTCCACGCAATGTTGTTATTCATTCTATTTCTTTTTTCCCCTTTAAGCTCGATGGTATAAATTATCTTCTTGAGGACGAGGCAAATCCAAGTATTCCTCTAGTTACAGAAGTTCCTACACTGATTGTGGGAATGACCATCTCCCACGGATTTCCAAGGCATGCTGGTCTTCCATCTGTAGCAGTGGTGAGTCCCTTATATTTATTTTGATAGATATTCTTTCTTGGAATATAATATTATAAATTTTAAAATTTTCATATCTAATTTATAGTTTATAGGTCATTTGGGTCATAAAAGCTTTTGTTTTCTGTGAATAATCAGGCAGTTGGTTCTAGAAACTGGCCATTAATTTCCAGGTATAATGCATCGGTGAGGACGCAATCTGCGAATTTAGAAATGATTGATTCTTTATACAAGCCTTTCTCAGAAAGAGAGGATTCTGGAATGATGAGGTATTGTTTTCCATGCCTTGTAGATAATAGTCGTTCTCCTATCACAACTGCTTTGTTGATATATTTGTTTGGAGCTTATTTAATGGAACTCGTAAACCCCTATTAGCAATCGTAATAAAAAGTGTGGGTGTAAAGAATATCGCCCTAGACATACTTCATATCTAAAATGTATTTTACTGTGCAAGTCATTTGTCTAAGAAGGCATGAACTAAACAACAATTACATTCTAGAGCCATCAAGGCTTGTATTCACAAGTCTTGTCCCAACTATTTGTTAACTATTTAATTTTGATCTTCCATTCATTCTTATTTGACTGCTTCATGTGGTGTTATTTTATTTAGCAAAATTTGTGCACAATTTCTAATAATATTATCTTTAGTCAGCTTTTCTACTTTGTAACCTTTCCAAGCTGATCCTATAAAACCTTTGGTACATCTTCTAGCTTATGTTGTGCATTCCTAAATCACGTGAAGCTCTCATCTTCAACATGGTGATCACCATTATTTTCTACAATCATCCCCCACCTTTCCTTTCTTGTTTAACCTGGCATCTATCATAACATATTCATTCTTTCTACACTCAATTTGGTTGCTATGAACTTCAAAGATTAGACATCGACAGTTTACATATTTCAAGATGTCAACCCAATCTAGAGTATGAGAGAGCATTGACATAGATTTAATGAGGGAGCGTAATAGACAAAGAGCACATACACAAAGAAATATAAAGATTTGTGGTTAGATCTATAGACCTACACATGCATTATAAAAATAGTGTGAGGATTTTTTACTAGGCGGTGGGAAATAAAATCATAAAGCTCCAATAATGGCAAAAAATCTGGATTTGTTGTCGAAAGCAAATCTTTGTTTGAGCTGCATGTGATTTCGGCACGTGTCCCTAAACCTTAAAGTGCAAAATGAACATTTTCCCTAGAGTCATCTTCTCGACTTCTAAGTGTCGTAAAGGGTTCCCATTCATGCAGGACGAATCTATATGTGACTGATTCGCGATGCCCTAACCCTAGATGAATGCAAGCAAACATGTGATAATTGCAAATGAATCTACAACAAACCTTAAAATGAAAATGTGTTAAAATGCAAGCATGCAACAACATACAATCGAATGAACTAGATACATGAGAAACTCACAACATAAATCCTAACCCTAATGCAATGCCAACAAATGATCCAATCATGCAAATATTTTGAATGCGTAGTTAGTTAAACAACAAGGTTTACAATTTGCATATATAATCATAATCAATCACAAACATTCTAATTAGGTAAGCATGTGGGAATCACAAATTAGTTGTGAGTGCTTATAAATTAAGAATGGGGCGAATAAGAAAAACACGCTGAGTGAAGGTAAAATATTCAAATTATCTTGTAGCAAAGTATTTTTAGCAATAACAAATAAAGATACACCCATAAAATGCAAGAGAATGAAAATTAAGTGTAAGGACTCATCAAGCAATCGCTACCTATGATGTAGAATGTGATAGGCGAGTGATAGATGTTGGTAGGAGCGATGTGTGGGCATGAGTGTGCTGTTTGCAAGGAAATCTTCATGGTTAAATTTTTGTCTTTGTGGACTTGGGAAGAGATGCAGCACACGTTGGGATTGTGGGCATCAATCGGGATTGCTGTGGGGAGAGGATGTAGGCGGAGGCAGATAAAGGTGTTGGTGAGGTCGAGAAAGACAGTGGAGTTGGTTGTCTCGGGGAAGGGCGTAGAGGTGGTTGGCTGGGTTGACGGGTATAGGGAGGCGATTGAAGGACGACGGGGGTGTCGGCAATTGCTAGAAGAGGCGATGGAGGCGTGTTCGGAGGCAGTAGAGGTGATGAGAAACGGAGGCGGATCATCTTGTGGTTGGACGTAGCTTGGGGTGAACCTCTTGGTCTGGAATCGAATCGGGCGTGCAGGGGAGGGTTCATCGGAGGCAGTAGAGCTGATGGGAGATGAAGGTGGGGCGTATTGTGGTTGGATATGGCTTGGGGAGGGCTTGTTGGTGTGGAATCGTTCCAGGGGGGTGGGATCGGCGTGGCTGGAGAGGAACAAGCATCTAGTGGTTGGAGAATTGGTCAACCGCGACAAGTAAGCAATTGTCGTGGCTTCGCACCACGAGCCCTCTCAAAGTCAACGCTGAAATGGGGGATTCTTTCTCGTGATTCCTAGAGACCGACAACTTGAAAACTCAACTCCAAACCTTTGGTACCTTGAGCATAACATAATAGATGTATATACATTGGAGAGTACTTAGGGTACACAAATTCGACCTTTACGATCGAAAATCAAGATGGTCACAATCACGGTCTCTGAACGTCCATCTGACGATCCAACAAGTGTCGATCCAATAAATCCTCAAATAGTGTGTGGTCGGTCTCCATCATGGATTATTTCTCGTTGGATGTTCTTGTCAAGGGCAGAAGGAAAGCATGTGGATTTCCCCAAGAAAGGGATGAACATGTTTCCTCAAATACGAAAGAATCTGCAAAAATTAAGAGATCTTGTTCATACCAAAAGCGTTGGCTCTTCTCCCAGAATGGGCGATCTTAGAAGTCGCGCCTACAAAATGGAGATATCTCTTTCAAAGACAAAGAGCGAGGTGGTTCTTCTCCAGGAATGGTCGGTCTTGGAACTCCGTTCTGCCAGACGGCGAGGTGGTCTTCTCCACTACAAAAATGGAGAGATCTTCAGGAGATAGGCGAACTCAGTGGTCAATTACTAATCTTGGAGAATTATTGGTATAATTGTTAATTTCTCATCCATTAAATTTGCATTTCCAATGCTTGGCTTTTGTGTTGATAATGAGACAAGGTTAGAATTCTTGTTTTTTCCAAAGTGGCATCCCGTTGATGGCTCCACTCAAATCTTGCAAGGGGCCCTTCTTCACCCTTTACCTGAGCTTTTTAGGAAAATTTCAAAATCAATCCTAGGAAACATCAAAGCTTCAGTGGGTCTTTTTGTCTAGTGTTAGTAGTCTTCCTTCATAGATAAGTCTATTTCATTTGGCTTCTTTCCGAGACAGTACTCTGAGCATTACACATTTTGTGCAGGCCAATACTTATCTTTTAGGGAGTTTCACTATATAAGTTAGGCTATAGTTGCATAACTCATTCACTCGGCTTTGGTCGCTGACCCCACTATCATCAGGTCACCAACTTCCTTGGTCTTCCTTTACTGGGTGTGTGTCAACCTCCCAAACATGATCTTGGGTGTGTGTCAACCTCCCAAACATGGTCTTACGAGGCAGGTCAAGTTTGAGTGAGTTGGTCATGACTAAAATTGATGATTTTGGTTTTAGATCGAGTAAATTTTTACCTTTAAATTGATTGAGTTGTTTTGATCCCATATTTTTTCAGAATACACACATTCATATGCATACATGTGTTAGATATAATGTTCAACTAGCTGTACATTATGTATGGTAGAGATAGCTTAGGATCACCTTGGGTGTTCTGAGCACACTTTCTTGTACATGTATATATAACACTACTGTTAATGTGAATAATACGATTTGATCTTTTCCTATCATGGTATCAGAGCGCTAGGGTTTCCCACTCCGTCGCTCCTCTCGTTCTTGCACGCCGGAGAGATTGCTCCTCGTTTCTTGCACGTTGCGCTCGAACGCCCTTCCCACTCGTTGATCGCAGATCTCGCTCCCGCTAGCTTCTGCAGTCATCGATCCCATTCCTGCTAGCTTCCGCCTTCACAGTGGCCAATTCCGCTCCCTCTAGCTTCCACCTCCGCAGTAGTTGATTCGCGTCCTGTTTTGTCGCAGATCCTGCTCAGTCATAGATCGCTCCTCCTGCTTGGTCTGTCATTTCTCCTTCTGCTCTGTCGTACAGCCTACAGTCTGCTGTTTCCGCAGCCCGTATTCCTCCTTCATTCCATTTGTAGCACGCCGATCTCCGTTTCCTTCTGCAGCCCTAAGCCCGTCAATCTTTGCTGCCCTCTGCAGCCCGACGCCTACTGATCTTTGTTGACTCTTGCAGCCAGCCGGACTTTGGCGGTCTCCTCTATTCTCTATCAAGCACACTTTTGCTCGAGGCAACCACCTCCGTCCTCTATTGGTTTTATGGCATCGCCTCACTCCTCATTTGCCTTTTTTCAGAAGGTCGGTGTCATCCTCGACGGGCGGAACTACAAGGCATGGTTCGTCATCGTCGGCGTGATCCTCCGTGGTCTCGATCTATGGGACCACATTGACGGCACCAAGCCTGCTCCGCCTCCACCGACTGCCAATTCTACGGCCACTTCACCGACTGTCAGTCTTGCAGACTCCCTCTCTTCCACTGTCAGCACGATCACTTCCTCCCAGCGCTCTGACTGGGAGAGGTGGCGCTATGACGACTCTCTTGCGATAGTCATCATTTGTCAGTCCTGTGAGCTCCTCATTCGCATGACCATCTATGAGTTACCTACGACCAAGATGATGTGGGATCACTTGCGTCTCCTCTACTTACCATCTAGTCAGACTCTGCTCTACTTCCTATTTCAGACCCTTGGTGTCTGCTACCAGCGTGATCGGTCCGTACAAGCTTTCTTTATTGAGCTATTGAACCTCTAGCGTCAATATGATGAGATGGCACCTTCCCCCTACGTTACTTGCACTCAGTGTGTTGCTACATCCCAGGATCGAGACTTCCAGTGTATGTATGAGTTTCTTATGCGCATACGCCCCGAATTCGAGTCTATTCGAGCATAACTTCTGCATCGGGATCCTCCGCTGTCTCTCAGTGATATCTTGGCCTTGGTGATTGCTGAGGAGACTCGTCTCCACTCCTTGGACATTGTTGCTTCTCCTGGTGTGATGCCTCATGTTATTCTAGTTGCTCCCCAATTTCTACCACAATCTTCTTTTATGAGTGCTCCACTGCTTCCCTCGCCTGGTTACACTGCTCTAGTGTGCCCTATTCCTTGTTCCTCCTCCGGCGCCCTCTGCTACTCAATCCAGTGCTCCTTGTTGCCCATCCGTTCACTGTCACTACTGTCAGTGTCTTGGTCATGTCAAATTTGAGTGTCTCAAGCTTCAAAGGGCTCAGTAGTCTAGTCAGCAGCTTGCCCCTGGTTCACCTTTTGCTCACTTTTCTGCTCCGGTGCAGTCACTCTCTGTTTTTGAGCTCGCCCAACAGATTACATAGCAACTCTCTTACGGTTCACTACCTCGTTCCTTTACCTCTGTGCTCTCAACGGATGCTTCTTACACCTCTGCTTCTCAGTAGGATGCCTCCGCCCCTACAGGTATCTCTCCCTCTGACTGATTGCTTGACTCTGGAGTCTCTTTTCACATGACCTATGATGTCACTCACCTCTTATCATGTCAGCTCATCTCTTCTAACCTTAGCATCATGGTAGCAAATGATACTATTCTCCCCATCACCAGTTGTGGCCTCCTTCAAACCAGCCTTTTCCATATTCCCGGCATTTCCTATATACCTAAGTTATACATGAACCTTATATCCGTCAGTCAAGACACATCTTGCGGTTGTCTTGTTATTTTTGATGAGTGTGTATGTTGTGTGCAGGATCGTCTGACAATGACACTCATTGGAGCTGGTCGTACGCATAGCAGGGTGTACATCCTTGATCACCTCTATCTTTGATCCACGCCATTGCCATCAGTGGCTTCTATGTTATGTCTTCCTTCAGTGGACTTCTCTTAGTGGCATCACCTTCTCGGTCATCCCAGTGGTTTGCGTCTAGTTTCTCTCATCAGTCATGACTCCCTACCAGTCTAGTGAGTATAGGTCTCAGCGTCCTTATGATTTAGTTCATTCTGATGAATGGGGTCCCACACCTTTTTTATCCAAGGGCAGACACTGATATTATTTACTTTTTATTGATGATTATTCTCGTTATTGTTGGATCTACTTTATGCATTCTCATTCTGAATTTTTTCAGATTTATGTTACTTTTTTTACTATGGTGCGCACCTAATTTTTTGCTTTCATCCGTATTTTTCGGTCTGACTCAAGAGGGAGTACCACCCCTATGGAGCTCCACCTTCAGCTACGTCTGGATGATGGGGTTCTACTCTCTGATCCTACTCGCTACCTCCACCTCGTGGGAAGTCTCGTCTATCTCACCATTATTCGGCCCGACATTGTCCATGTTGTTCATGTGTTGAGCCAATTTTTTAGTGGTCCACCTCTGTGCATTATGGCCATCTGTCGTGGCTCATGCGCTATTTTCGGGCGACGACTTCTCATGGTCTCTTCTTCTCCAGCACTATTTCTCTACAGCTCTGTGCTTACTCGGATGCTACCTGGGTTAGTGATTCTGTTGACCGTCGCTCGGTCACTGGTTTTTGTCTATTCTTCGGTTCTGATGCGGAGCATAGACGAGGAGCTTCAGTGGAGGACGGGTTTTGAGCCCGTTTGGGGCCAATTGGCGACTTTCCAGATATTGGTGTGACCAGATTGACGATCAGACTCCGCAGATGTGTCCGGATTGATGTCGTGAGTCAAAATCATATGCAACTTATTATTACTTTTGGTTTATTTTAGTGTATTTTGAGTGGTCCCGCCATCCGGCCAATCATAGTTGTTGAAGGTGGGATCCCTAGTCTTTGTTTTCTTATAAATAGATGAGTAGAGGCTGGTTTTGAGGGCGTTGCAGAATTTGGAGAAGAGAATTCCTAGATTTCCGCGATCATCCCACGGTACCGACTCCGTGGAATCCTAGGTGACGACTCCTATGCTTGTATCTCTCTCCCCAAGATATCCTCTGACCCTAAGCTCCTTTTCCCCTTCCAAACTCTCTCCCGTAGCCCCCCTACAGCCTCAAAAATCAGCCACAGTTTCTATCCAGAAAATCCTCTTCTCATTTCACTGTTGATTAATGAAATACACTGTTCACGTCCTATAGTTTTCCCTCCAGTGAACCCTCCCCCCTGTTTACCTACAGTTTGCCGCCCTGCAAACCCCTAGTCGATTTACTGTTTTCCAGCCCTACAGTCGGTCGACTGTTTCCCCTTCCAGCAAACCAGCCGGACCCCTTCCTCCCAGGTTTTTCCCCCCGTGATCCACTGTTTGCAGCCCTGCTCCAGTCCGGCAGCCTTCTACAACAGTCAACAGCCACCCAGTCCCCCTAGCCTCCACCACGTCTTATCCGCCCTACACAGCCCCTACATGGCCGGATCTACCTGTTTTCGGTCTGATTCCACCTACATCGTTTTTCCATGTTTTGGTCAGCCCACTATTTGGTGAGATTTCGTTGTACTGGATTATTATTTTCAACATTTTTGTATTAGACTGGATGTGATATTTGTTTGGATATATTGTACTGTGGTGATTTGTTAGATACTCATCGTGATTTGCAGGATTTATTCACCGCGCGCTCTTGCTTTGGCCTTTCACGCAGAGGAAAGTCTAAGCTTACCTCGCTTAAATAAATTATCTGTCTTTCTTTGAATATTCTGCGTGGGATAATATTATTTATTATTCAATTATGATTTTATCTGTCGGGCTTTGCATAGCATGTAGGGTTAAGTTCACCGATTACCCGCCGCCTATAGATTCCTCCTGCGTCAGGTTCTTCACTTATTGCATGGAAGTCTAAGAAAGACTGGTGTTTCTCGTTCCAGCACTGAGGCTAAGCTTCGAGCCATGACTACCACCGCTGAGGATATTATTTGGCTCTGTTGCCTTCTTGAGGACCTTAGTGTCTCTTCTCCAGATCCCACTTCACTCTACTGTGATAACACCGGTATCATTTAGATTACTCTAAACCCGATAAAGCACTCACTCCTCGAGCATATCAGGGTGGATGCTTTCTTCCTACGTGAGCACTATGACAGTAACACTCTTGCTCATTCCTTTGTTCCTTCCGAGCAATAGATTGTAGATTTGATGATTAAGGCACAGACGAGGACCCAACATGTCTATATCTTAGACTCACCTTGGGCGTTGTGAGCACTCTCTCTTGTACATGTATATATAACACTATTGTTAATGTGAATAATACGATTTGATCTTTTCCTATCAACATACACATGTATGCACCAAATGGCCACACAAATCCACTCACATGTACGGACAATCATGTACAAACTCTCTCACACAAGAACATTCTCACAATTATATTTATGCACCACGCATATGTGCACATGTCCTCGCCCATGAGCACACCACAATATGCCTGAATTTTAGCAATTAATCAAAGTAACTATGTGATAACTTTTGTTCACAATACAATCAAAAATTGCTCATTGTTCAAACTCGTTGAGTTCATGTTTGCATCACCTATAAGATTTTCTTTCTATATCAGGGACCTACTATGTGAATTCTTCAATTCAACTGGTGGAAGGAAGCCTGCTCAGATAATCATTTTCAGGTATTTTTTACATTTTGTGAATAATATTTCTTGATTTGATTCTCCCCCCTCCAGTGAGAGACTATCTGTCGTTCTTTGTCTCTTTAAATTCTGCTTATAAATTCAATTGTTCTAATTGCACGTATTTAGATTATCCTCAGTGTTCAAAGCTCATGTGCTTTTGGTTGTTGTGAATGAATGGTCGACATATCATTATTGTTTCTACAATACTTATGTCGAGTTATATTCAGGCCTCTTTGATGCAACAAAGCATAAAAGGGATGGTGGTCGGTGGCAACACAGCGGCAATGTTGGAAATCTTCGCAGCTTTCAAAGTTTCAGTTTAGATTGTTGTCCATGATCACATCAGTGGATATTTGAATTTTTTGATGAATGCTACGAGAGAAAAATAGAGGAAGAAAAATACTCAATTTCCCTAAACCGGGCCAAGCATACATATATATGACAAAACTCACGGGACATATCACGTAGAATAAGACGAGGTAAAAAATAAAAACTTAAACAAAACCACATATAACGCATATATTCAACTCTCCCCCTCAAGTTGGGAATAAATATTGATCATTCCCAACTTGATTGTATTGTTTTTGAAGTTGTCATAGATTAACCCCATGGTGAAGACGTCGGCTGGTTGGTCATGTGAGTTCACGAACGGAGTACATATATTTCTCTTGTCTAGGTGATATTTGATGAAATGTCTGTCAACTTCAACATGCTTCATCTTATAATATTGAACCGGATTGTGAGTAATACTGATGGCAACTTTGTTATCGCAGTAAATAGTAAATGGTTTGTTCACCTGGAGATCCATATCTTGGAGAATTGTTTTCAACCACAACCCCTCATATACTCCTTGCATCATAGCCCTATATTCTTCTTCAGCACTGGAGTGAGCCACAACGTTCTGTTTCTTGCTTTTCTACGATACAAGATTTCCGCCTACAAATGAGCAATACCTGGTAGCAAACTTTCTATCATCTTGACTATCAACCCAATCGACATCTGTAAACACTTCAATTTCCACATGTTGGTTTGCAGAGAATAGAATCTCACGTCCTGGAGACTTCTTGAGGTATCAAAAACACCTGATACGTTGCATGTTGATGGCGAACTGTGAGAGGGTGCATGAATCTACTTAGGACATCCACGACGTACGTAATATCATGGCTAGTATGAGATAAATATATGTGTCTACCAATCAATCGTCGGTACCTTGAAACAACCAGTTTCTCTCCACTGGTATCAGCATCAATCTTGTGGTTAGCCTTAATAGGTGCATCTACAGGAGCACACCCGAGCATCCCAGTTTACTCCAGAAGGTCAAGGGTATACTTTCTCTGAGAGACGAAGATCCCCCGATGAGACCTCACTAATTCAATTCTCAATAAGTATTTCAACTTTCCCAGATCCTTGACTTTAAATTCTTTGCCCAATTGTTCTTCCAAGTGAACGATCTCCTCCAGGTCATCTCCTATAATGATGATGTCATCCACATACATAATAAGAATCGATACTTGAGCCCCTCTCCACTTGATAAAGAGAGTATGATCAGCTTGTCCATGAGTATAGCCTAGTTGAAGCATGGTCTTGTTAAACCGTTCAAACCAAGTTCTAGGGGACTGCTTCAGGCCATATATGGATTTATGCAAATGACAGACCTTTTCACTGGACCCTTCCTTGGTAAAGTCAGGAGGGATGGTCATGTAGACTTCTTCTTTCAGATCACCATGCAAGAATGCATTTTTGACATCAAGTTGTTGTAACTCTCACCCACGACAAGCAGCACATGAGAGGATCACCCGAATAGAATTTATCTTTGCAACAGGGGCAAAAGTTTCTTGGTAGTCAATTTCTTGGGTCTGGGTATACCCTTTAGCGACCAAGCGTGCTTTATACCGCTCTACCACCCTATCTTGATTCTGCTTAACAGAAAAGATCCAGCGTTATCCAACCGTTCGCTTCACAGGAGAAAGACGTGCAAGCCTTCATGTATCATTTTTTTAAGGCACACATCTCTTCTTCCATAGCCTGTTTCCACTCAGGTATATGAATAGCCTCTTGGCAGGTCTTAGGAATCGCAATAGAGGAAAGAGATAGATAAAAGCTTTGTGAGCCTGAGAGAGGTGAGTGTAAGAAATGTAGTTGACAATGGGGTGTTTGGTGGCACAAGTTTTACCTTTAAGGCGAGCAAGGGGAACATGAAGGTCATCATCACAGGCACCGGCACCGGTGGAACATCCACGGTCTGTACTTGGTCAGCAGTCCGAGGTCTGCGAGAGTATGTATATAAGATAGAAACAATGGAGGTGGTAGGAACAAAAGCAGTACTGGGTGAACTAGGGATTGGAGGAGGGGAAATATGAGGAGAAGCAACGACCGGGAGAGGAGAAGAAACAGTCGGAAGAGGAGAGTCGATGGTCCTATCACTGTTACTACTCGTCTCCCACTGAAAATGACCAAAATAGGACCCCCCCTCATGAAAAGTAACATCAACAGTGCAGTAATAGCGACGTGTAGGAGGGTGATAACGCCTATATCCTTTGGTGGTGAGAGAGTAGCCAACGAAGACACAACGAAGGGAGCGAGCATCCAGTTTATCGTGATGTGGGGTATGAACATGAACAAAGAAAACGGAACCAAAGATGCGAGGAACGATGTGAGTGGTGTGAACAATGTGGTTCTTGGTTAAACGGGAGAGGGGCGTATCATAGGAGATGGAGTGAGAAAGTAGACGATTAATGAGATGAGCAGCAGCCAGCAGTCAGAACCGCATCACCCCAATAAGACTTGGGAAGCTGCATGACAATTAACAAATACTGAGCAACCTTCAGTAAGTGCCTATTTTTTCGTTCAGCAACTCCATTTTGAGTAGAAGTGTGAACACATGTCGTTTGGTGAATAATGTCATGTTTGGCAGGATAGACATTGAATGCTCCCTGATCATCATATTCCTCCACCACTATCACTACGAAACATACGAATTGTGTCGTTGAACTGAGTCGCAACCATTTGATGAAAGGACTGAAAGTAAGTAAGCACATCACGCTTTCTTTTTAACAAATACACTCAAATTGTGCGAGAATGACAATTAATAAATATAACAAATCATTTATAATCAGATAAAGACAACACCGAGGAGGGACTCCAAATATCAGAATGTATAACATCAAACGGACAAGAAGTAGGAAAAGAAACATGACTAATACTTTGACGAACATGTTCTGAGAGTTCACGTGTCATAAGTAAATGACTTAATTAAACAACTGAAAGAAGCAAAGAGTTTGGTAAGATATAAAGCAAAAGGGTGGTCAAGGCATAGATGCCAGCGCGGATGTCGTGTAAAATCGGAGCCCTGGTGGTGGAAAGCGCACTAGGAGATAATGCTTGGTTCAGCAAGTACAGCCCGCCAACGTTCCTACCACTGTCAAGTATCGGCTTCGTATCTAGATCCTGAAACACACAAACATCAAGGAAGAAAGACACAGAGCAATTTAAAAAGCAGTTAAGTGGCTTATGGAGAGAAGTTTGCGAGGAAATGAAGGGACATGGAAAACCAAAGAAAGTGATAGGTCGAGAGAATATGCAACGGTTCCTTTGCCAGCAATTGAAGAAAAGGAACCATAGCAACAATGTCTTTATCACGACCAGAGAGAGGAGTATAGGAGGTAAAACCTGAGGTAGAGCCAGTCATTTGATCCGTCGCATCCGAGTCGATGATCCACTCGGAAGGGGAGGAAGACACAACATGAGCACTGGAGATACTTGAAGTAGCAAACGCAGCAGTGGAATGAGCCGATGTAGAGCCAGACTGGGAACACAACATACGGCAAAAGAACTCTAACTCCATTGCAGAAAGGCCCCCAGAGTTGTCCTCATAAACCTCAGTCGAATACGCAGAATACTGAGTGTGGGCACTAGCCTGACGGCCACCCCCACGGTGACCACCTCTCCCACGAGTACCAGAACCCCAGCCAGGGGGATCAAGATGAGGGTGTAAGCGAAAGTGATGTAAGCTCGAATCCAGGCTTCTAAATAATTAATTTTTAAGCAAGATGTTATTTCTTTTGTTATAAAAAGAACTATGGATTTGAAAATAATTAATTAATTTAAATTTTACGAGGGACCAAGCGGACCAAAACGAGATGTTCGCGCGTAAAACTGCTCTTACCGATAAACTTCGCAAATCCGTTATTTGTTATTCAGAAAATCTCGTCGGCGCTAACAGGTCGAATCGTAGCGAGACTTGTACGTTCACAAGCGCAATCCACAAACAACAATTTATGAAATAAACGGTAATGAAGGCGATAGAACGTTCGGGGAGAGCTCTTAATTATTTAAATGTCGCATAAATTTAAATCTAACTAACTCGAGCAAGGAATGAGTGTCGTTACCACACGAGATCCGATCGAGGCAAACCCGTAGGCGAAATTAAACCAGGATCCAACCGGCCTGAACTGGCGATGTCGAGCGTGTCTTTTGCCGGGAGAAGGCTTGGAACCCGACGGCCGGACCCTTGGCTGCTGCAGATGAGGGAGCCGACACAACAGGTGCTCGCCGGAAGTGAAAGCTTGGGTCGACGGCGAGTCTCTGGCGTTGATGGAAGAAGGCGTAGAAGAGTAAATGGCCCGTCGGAGAAGGACTTTGCAGTCGACGGAGGGCTGAAGGTTGTTCCTCTAACAGGGGTGGAGCCGATCTGCGGTTGGGAGCAAACAGTCGGCCGTCGGAGAAGCTTGAGTGGAGGTAGGAACTGAAGTTTTCCGGACTCCTGTCTCGTGGCGGATGGCGGCGGCGTGGTTGCTGTCGAGACGAGAGGGGCGGCAGGAGTAAAGCCTGTACGGGGTAGGAGACACACCGGCAATGCAAAATTAAATTAAGATTTAATTCTTGCTGTCCGGCCTCCAATTCAAAGGGTCGGCTCTACTTTAATACACAAAGAATGGTATTTACCCTTTATTATTTTCCAATAGGAGCCGGTCAAATAAGGAGGATTTTTATTCAATTTTTATTATGCTTTCCAAATAGCAGCCGTCCAAAATAAGAATGAATTTCATTCACCTTTTTAATTGGTTCTCCAAGCAAGGAGCCGGCCAAATTTCTTTCCCAAATTTTAAGTTTCCAAATAATCACTATCTTTTGAATTTTAAATGAACGCGTTTTAAATAATTTTAAGCTTGTCCGTTACGTCCTAACTACCAGAATTACCGGACCTATTTATTCAGGGTCTCATCGGACGGCCAACCCGAAGAGCCAAACAACAAAGCAAATGTGCGACCTCCACAAAAAAACCTAAAATAAATTTGTAAATAAAATGCATAAAAAAACGCGACGTCGAGTGACGCTATGCAGTAACTGATGCGACAGAGGTTGCATCAGAAAGCAAATGTCCTTAGTGGACCTTTCTTCCCATAGTGGTTGCATATGAAAGGAGGTCCTCGAGAAATCCCAGCAATAGCAGAGTGGTCAGTAGAGGAACCTAGAGAGCAGTGGTGATTCTCATCACTGAGGAGCATACTGAAGGCTTCCCGAAGTGAGGGAAGAGGCTCACGATGCAGGACATGCAGGCGAACCGCATAAAACTCCATGTTGAGTCCCATAAGAAAGGCGTGAACCCGAAAGCGGTCTTTGTCCTTCTGAAGCAATGCAAGTAGCAGTAAAGGTGTTGAAGTAATCCAATTCCCGATATAGGCGTTCGAACTCAGAGGCGGTAGGCAGAGATGGTCATGGTTCCCTACTCTAGCTCCAAGACATGACAGGTGAGCTCATAAATCTGCGTTGAACTTCCTTCCTGAGAGTAGCTGTCACAGGCTCTTTTCCAAATTTCATAAGCAGAATCCAAAAGCATGTAGCTGCGATACACCTGAGGGGACATAGAGTGAAGTAATCACGAGACAACCAAGGAATTGTCTGCATCTTATTTTCTCCATGAGGGATGGTACGTGGTGGCTGAACAGTGGTACCATCACTATGCCCGTATAGCTGGCATTCTTGTCATGGCGTTGTCTAGGCGTCGCCTAGGCGTCCAGGCGTCCAATTGTAAACAAGGCGTTGGGCGGCTTATTTTTTTTAAAAAATATGGGAATAGATAGCGGTTTATATATAAGCCGTTGTCTATACTTGAATAGACAGTGATTTATAAATAAACTGTTATCTATTTGAGTATAGACTGCGGTTTATATATAAAACGCTGTCTATTCTATCCTGAATCCTAGGATAGACAGTGATTTATATACAAACAGCTGTTACTCTACCCTGAATCCTAGAACAGGCAGTGGTTGTAAAAACCACTGTCTATTCTATTTATTTTAAATCGTGAGCCGTAAATTTTAGTTTTTACCTTAAATTTTTGGTTCTTACAATTGCAGCTCTGTGCGAAAAACCCTAAAGTCGATTTTTTGAAATTTTCTGCTCTCCTTTGTTTCAATTTGACAATTCTTCTTCGACATATCTCATTTAAGTATATTATTTCTTCATTTTCTCAGTTTTGAGCTCTTTGGTATTGTTTTTATTATTATTATTGTTATTATTATTATTATTAGCATAAATATTGTGTAGCACCAGTCACTGAATCTTCCAATCTCATGTTTTGGATATGCTAAATGCATATAAACAACACAATGTACCCTAAAC
The DNA here is from genome assembly GCA_039583875.1 of Platanthera guangdongensis. NCBI lineage: Eukaryota > Viridiplantae > Streptophyta > Magnoliopsida > Asparagales > Orchidaceae > Platanthera > Platanthera guangdongensis. Next base: position 25,545,741 of record CM077166.1, on the reverse strand, counting down.
TGACAGCTTGAATGGATATATCATGATATCAGAACTTGTGCTCACTGCTTACTGTTAATTGTTATGAAGTAACAATCTGTGTGGTTGTGTGTTGGTAAACAATCTGTTAAATTAAAAAAAATGAAACTTTAGACAGCGTTTATTAAAATAATCGTTGTCTATAGCCTGCATTAGATTTTTTTATATATTAAGTTGTCACCTTGCGACTTGCTCGCCTTATTGTCGTCTAGGCGTCCGCCTTGTTTCCTGAGTGTCCCGGCGCTTGGCGCTCGCCTTGGTTTGCCTTGACGTCGTGACAAGAATGATAGCTGGTGACTTCGAATAACATGTGCTGCCCCTGACCATTCCAGATAATTTGTGTCATCCAAGACAATGGTAGTGATCTTCAACGAGCCAGATTGGCCATGGCTCCGAGGATGATCTGCAGAGGGACCGTGGAGGGCACTCGTCTGAGGAGACGAGGAGATTTCAGAGGAATCACCCATCGAAGACAGTCCAAAGAACGGTTATCAAGACGACGATCTCAAATCAGAAGAAATCACATCTTGCGAGTGGCCCTTAGATCGTGTCACCGGAGATGACACCGGAGGATGTGACCGCGTTGTCTCCGGCAGCGCCCATGGAGGACAAAATGGTTGGAGACAGAGAGCTGCTCTGAAGAAAACTGGGCGGAGAAGGCTGTTGAAGGTAGACGGCCACTGGAGAAGGAAGTGGGGACGCCGCCAAAGAGAGATGAGGCGTTGGAGGAGCAGCTGAATAAGGGCAATGTAAGCCCTAGGCGCGGGCAGCGCAGACGATGCGCTGGACTGCGGGAGCGGGCGGGAGAACCAACGGAAGCGTTAGACTGCGGGTGCGGGTGCTGACGTGGAAGGGACTGTTGTGCGCGGGTCGACGGAGGCCGGCGCGGATTGTGGTTGCACGCGGTTCGACAGAACGACAGAATCGGCGGAACGGAGGGGGGATTGGCGTCGGCGGTATTCCTTTGCTCTGATACCAACTAGAATAGAGGAAGAAAAATACTCGGTTGCCCTAAACTTGGCCAAGCATATATATATATATATACTAGCATCTTCGAACGGGCTCCGCCCATTCTCGATGCGTCGCTGCGAGCTTCGCCCGTAACCAAGCGGGCTTCGCCCGCCCCCCGACGATGAATTTAAAAGTATTTAAATTTTATTAAATAGAAATTTTATTAATTTTATTAATTATTTAAAGAATATAAATAAATTAATAAATTATACAATAAAAAACGAAATTATATAATTTAATAAATTATTAAAAAAACTAAATGATCCCGATATTCCCCCGCTTCCGCCTGCTCACTTCCGCGACGTTCTCTATCGCCGGCGGCGGAGCCGCCGGCGGCCTGCCCGGCGCCCACCGGCGGGTTCGCCGGCCTCCGACGAACCCGCCGGGGGTTGTCCGGCGGCAAGCGGGCAGGCCACCGGAGGCCGGCGAACCCGTCGGTGGGCGCCGGGCAGGCCGGCGGCGGCAGAGAACGCCGCGGAAGCGGGTGGTATCGGGATTTCTGGTGAAGTGAACAGTGCTTTTCTTGGTGATTTGGTTATTGGCATGCCTAGTTTTATGAATCCAATGGCCAGATGAGATTTCATGATGATCGGACGGTCCCGATGAGTTTCATGGTGTGATCCAAATATGTTTATTGCTTTATATAATAAATATATATATATATATATATATATGACAAAACCCACGTGACATTTCACATGGAATAAGGCGCGGGAAAAAATAAAAACTTAAACAAAATCGTGTATAACGTGTATATTCAACTATGAGTAGACCTACTTTAGCTAATGAAGGCTCAGGGTTAATGTCAGAACGAGAATGTTAACATCAGATTGAGACTGTTAATGTCAGAACGATACTGTTAATGTCAAATCAAAATATTATTGACAGACGACATAAAAATAAAAATTTTAACTAAGCATGTAAAATCAAATATTAAGTCCATTGTTGTCGTTCAAATTATAAAACACATCATATAAGGTACAAAAATTCCAAAGTATAATCATCCAAAAGGGTTCATTGTATAATCCTGCAAAAAATAAAAAGGATTTCTATTAATTCAAATATCTATATAAATATATATATATATAGAGAGAGAGAGAGATGTGTGTGCGTGTGTATGTATACATAGTAGAGAGAAGTTTAGTTGCATACCTAAACTTCAATAATCGAATTGGAGTACAAAAATCGAGTCTCCCGGAATGTGCAGATAGGAAGACCAAAAATATCATTATAGCAAACTTTAAATCTGCACATCAAATTATAATTTTATAGTTATTAAACATATAAAACACAAGAGAAATTAAATAGTTTACTACTGTTTGATACGTACTAAATAGTGGGTTCCCATTTAGTAGCATTTTCTTGACGATATTTCTTCCAACTTGAAAATATTGGCAAAGCACACTTTCTACAAAAGAAACACAGTTGAAAACATTTTGCAAAGCCGAATTGAGATTGGGTGAGCAAAGAACACTTTCTACATACCCCCGTGCACTGTTTTCACCCAACTTTACTTTGTTGAAACTGACCTACCCACTTTTTGTAATGCACTTGTATAATAATTAAATTGGATTTACTCCATCTAACTCTTTCTTTTGCATCTTATCTCTTTCATTATACAAGGTTCTAAGACATGTAACATTATTACCGTCTCTTTTCTTAAGAGTAGTCAAAATTGAATTCCCACTCTGTCACACACAATCATTACTCTAGGTTTGTTCCTGGAGGTTATCGTATCTACACTTTATATTGTAATAACAAAACCAACACCTTTAGCAATATTACACACCCATATGATCATTTACTCTCAATATCATGAATGACATCTTGACTCACACATTTATTTCATTCATGTCACCCAACGAATCTACAACAACAAGAAAAAAACTTGGACACATTTAAATATGGAAATAATGAAGCAATTAAAATCTGAAACAATTAAATTTGAAATAACACAATGATCATGCACCTTAATCTAATATGAAACAGTAACATGGTGTGTTAAAATCAAAATTATATTTAATGTTAATCATATTTGTTAGAAAAGCCCTTGTAAAGGCCCATTTAAGAGGCTCATTTTTTCCTTGTATTTGTCCCACATCTTGGATTGAGATCTTCTCTTCTCCCTCTCTTCCTATATAAATGTATTCATACTTGTAATTATTAATTCAAGAAGTATATACAAGGTTGGAGGTCTCTCTTTTCCTGCTCTCTTTACATGGTATCAGAGCAACCGGTCTCTTTCTAGCCGGCTTGTCTGTGTGCAAACCGTCTGGTCACCCGGCTGACCGCGCGACCTGTTCTTCTCCTGCTTAGCCGCAGTATTGGGCGGCTAGTCTTTTTCTACCCGCTGTTCCGGTACCTCCACTTCTGTTGTGACCTGCTCCTCCTCTTCCCATCTCTCCCTCCTTTATAGCATTCTCTCACACGTGGGGTCCACCTTCTCTGCCTTCTTTTCCTGCCCGGCCTTCTTTTCTGACCGCGCGGCCTCTAGCCTTTGATTTCCTTGCGGCCTCTCCCTTCCCGCTTCTCGCGGCTTCTCTCAAGACGCTGCGGGTTCCTCCTCTCCTTCAGTTCTTGTTTTTGTCCGCATTTAGGTCGCGGTCTCACTCCCTGCCGATGGTGAACTCCACTTGACCGTGCGGACTTCCCCTGCTAGTCGCTGCGTCTTCTTGCTCGCGGCCTCTTTTGTTCTCCCTTAGCCGCATCCTGGTCGCGACTTTCTTTGTCGCTGGTTGTTTTACCTTGACCGTGCGGCCTTCTTCTCTACTCGTCAACTGCTACTCGCTTTCGACCTGTCTTGTCGCTAGCGGTTTCTCCTCTCTTCTACGTTGCATCCTGGTCGCGACTTACTTGGTCGCTGGTGTATCCGCTGTGACCGTGCAACTCCCCCTGTGCCGCCTTCTCTACCCAGCCGCCCGACCTTCCTTGCCAAGCCGCCCGGCCCATCATCCTGCTAGCTGCACGACTTATCTTCTTGCCCACCGGCCTCATCTATTAGCCGCATGGCTTCCGACGCATCTGCTGCTACTTCTGCTCCGACAGCCCGTGAGGCTACTACGACTTCTGAACTCTGTGATGAACTCCGGATTACTACCATCTCTCTGACAGGCAAACGCAATTTTGTCGAATGAGTTCACTCTGTTCGTCGTGTTCTGCAGACGAAGGGTCTTCTCCACCACCTGACTCGTGCTACTCCTGTTGCTCCCTCCGATGATTGGCTTCGCGATGACGGTCGGGTCCAGTCTTGGCTCCTCAACTCTATGGACACCGAACCCTACCGGATGGCCATGTATCATGATATGGCCAAGGCAATGTGGGAGGAGCTCCACTCTTTTTACTCCGGGCAAAACAGTCTTCAGCACCTCTATGATATTATCTCCGACCTTCAGAATCTTGCTCCTGGGGCTCCCGGCGACATGATTTCTTTTGTTGCCCAGGCCAAGACACTAGCCGAGGCTTGGATTCAACATCAGCCTCCTACTACGAATCTTGCTACTCAACGGGCCCAGAAAGAGGCGGTTACCATAGCGATGATGATGTCCCGCGTTCTACCCCACCTGCATAGTGTTCGGGCCCAGATCCTCTCTACCACGACAACTCTGTCACTGTCTGACGTCTGCTCCATGCTACTTCGGGTTACGCCTCCTACGGAGGCCCCTCCCAGCTTCGCACCTGCTCTTCTTCAACAGCCTCTCCTTCCGACCCCCCCCCCCCTGCTCGTGTCTCTTCCACTCGGGGGGGGGGGGGGGGGGTGGGGGGGGTAGGGGGGGTAGGGGGGGTGGGGGGTAGACCTCCGTCTCGGGGACGCGGACGTGGTGGACGTTTGTCTCTCAAATGCACATATTGTGGCCGCGGTGGCCATCTTGAGGCCACCTGTTACAGCAAACATGGGTTCCCTCCCCACCTCGTTGTCACTTCCTCTACTGCTCCTGCTCCCACTGGGGCTTCCGCCCAGGATCCTGCCTCCACTACTCGACATGATATCGATGAGCTCCGCACCCAACTCCATCAGCTACAGGGTGCCCTCAGCCACTCCTCCGACTCGGTTGCGTCATTTTCTGCGGAAGGTATAACATGTCTCTCTCCTAGCCCTCACTGGATCGTTGATTCTGGTGCGACTCACCATATTACTTCCCAGAAGCCCTCCCAATATCTCCAGATGGCTCATCCCCTGTGTATCACTGTGGCCAATGGTGACACTCTACCGGTCTCTGGCGCCGCTGCTCTCCAGCTTACCCCGGCCCTTTCTCTTTTCTCAGTTCTTCACGTTCCGGGATCTCCTTTCAATTTACTTTCTGTTATTCGCCTCACAAACGACCTTGATTGTTCAATAACCTTCTTTCCCTCTTCCTTTCTTATGCAGGATCGTCGCACCCGGAGTGTCATTGGTAGGGGGCAGCTGTTGAATGGGCTTTACATCTTGGATACCCAACCCACTCTTCTATCCGCCATCTCTATTGCTGATTGGCATCGCCGCCTTGGGCATGCTCCTCTTCCGATTCTCAAGCGGGCTCTTCCTGATGTTCCTTTACAGAAGTTCTCTTGTGAATCTTGTATCTACGGCAAACACCATCGTTCTGTCTTTCCCCCTGCATGTACCCGGAGTAGTACTCCGTTATCCGTAGTTCATTCTGATGTATGGGGCCCTTATAAGGTCCCTAGTATCTATGACTTTCGCTATTTTGTAACTTTTATTGATGACTACTCGCGTAATACATGACTATATTTAATGCATGATCGTACTGAACTTACATCTGTATTTCGTGCCTTCGTAACTGAGATGCGTACGCAGTTCGCCGCCCCACTCAAAATCCTCCACATTGATAATGCTCGCGAATATACGGGGCACACCTTCTCCACCATTTGCACCGAATTTGGCATCATCCATCAAACTTCGTGTGCCTATACCCCTCCGCAAAACGGGGTGGCCGAACGGAAGAATCGTCATTTACTCGATGTTGCTCGCTCCCTCATGTTTCAAATGCAGGTTCCAATCGAATATTGGAATTTCGCAGTCTCCACAGCCTGTCATCTCATTAACCGTCTCCCTTCTTCTGTTCTTGATTTTGCCATTCCTATTCAACTCCTCTATCCTACTACCAACCCATCTCTCTCCCCCCACGTGTCTTTGGGTGTATTTGTTATGTTCATCTTCTTGGACCTCCCTCCGACAAACTTGCTCCTCGGGCGGCCAAATATATGTTTGTTGGCTACTCCCGTACTCAAAAGAGGTATGTTTGCTACTCTCCTTCTGATGGCAAGCTGGTTGTCTCCGCGGATGTCACCTTCTGTGAAGATCAGCCCTTTCACTTACCTTCCTCCTCCTCGATTTCCTCTCCTGCTCTTCCCCGGCCTGCTTTTCCTATAACGCCCTCCTTTCTGCCATCTCACTCCACCTCTATTCCTGCTCCCAAAGTCCCTCCGCCTGTTATCCGTGTCTATACTCGTCGCGGCTCCAAGGATGGTTCCCTGCATCAGCTCCCTGCTCCCAGTGACACTCCGGCACCGGCGGATCCGGCTCCTGCTTCTACGGCCCATCCCCTGGCCAACTACGTTTCTCTCCATCAGCTCACTCCACCTCTCTACGCCTTTGCCACTTCACTTTCCTCTATTTCTATTCCTAACACTGTGCAGGAGGCGCTTCAACACCCGGGGTGGCGGGCGGCCATGGAGGATGAAATGAGGGATCTTTGGGCTTACCAGACTTGGGATCTGGTTCCCCTTCCTGCAGGCGAACACTGTGTCAGCTGCAAGTGGGTCTTTGTTGTTAAACATGTCGCGGATGGTACCATTGAGCGTCTGAAGGCCCGCCTCGTGGCTCGGTGTTTTACTCAGCAACAAGGCCTTGATTATGAGGAAACTTTCTCTCCAGTGGTCAAATTGAACACGGTCCGAGTTCTTCTCTCCTTGGCTGTTCACCGTCATAGGCCTCTTTATCAACTGAATGTTAAGAACGCCTTCCTCAATGGTGATCTGCAGGAGACTGTTTATATGCATCAACCTCCCGGGTTTAACACCACGGGGGAGTCTCGGGTTTGTCATCTTCGGAAATCTATTTATGGTCTCAAACAGTCCCCGCGCGCTTGGTTTGACAAATTCAGCAAGGAAGTCCGCGATATTGGCTTCACTCGGAGCTCGGCTGACTTATCTTTCATCACTCGACACCGGCCAACCAAAACTGTGTTCCTACTTGTCTATGTTGACGATATCATCATTACTGGCGACGATACTACAGGGATACAACATACCAAGCAACAGTTGAAATCCGTCTTTCAGACCAAAGATCTTGGTAACCTACGGTATTTTCTCGGGCTTGAGGTTGCACGACGGCCTGATGGTCTTGTATTATCCAAAAAGAAGTATTGTATGGACCTCCTTCATGATGCTGGTTATTCGGGATGCAAACCTACGGATACTCCAATGGACGCTAATCACAGGCTCTCGGCCCCTAGCTCTGACTCCGATAAGCTGCTTACGAATCCGGAATACTACAGACGTTTGGTTGGGAAACTGATCTACCTTACAGTTACTCGACCAGACATCTCCTTTGTCGTAGGAGTTGTGAGTCGATTTATGCATGCTCCTCGGACATCTCATCTTCAAGCTGTCGAGCGCATTCTTCGGTATCTCAAGAACGCTCCAGGACAAGGGCTTGTGTACAAGTCATCCACATCTCTATATCTTGTTGCATACTCGGACGCTGACTATGCAGGATCCATTGATGATAGGCGCTCTACATCTGGTTTCTGTACCTACTTCGGTGGTCATCTCATAACCTGGTGTAGCAAGAAACAGAATGTGGTTGCTCGCTCTTCTGCTGAAGCTGAGTACCGGGCCATGGCTGTTGTAGTTTCTGAGTTAACATGGCTTGAGAGCCTTCTGGGAGACTTGGGTGTTTGTCTCTCATCACCGGCGACCCTATTTTTTGATAGTGAAGCAGCAATACATATTGCCAAGAACCCGGTCTTTCACGAACGCACAAAGCATATTGAAGTTGACTGTCACTTTATTCGGGAAAAAGTACAGTCAAAGAAGGTAGATCTTGAGCATGTCTCTGCTACAAATCAAATTGCTGATATCCTGACCAAAGCTCTCTCCCGACCGCTATACTACCAATTTTTATCCAAGCTTGGCGCCTACGACTTGTACGCTCCAGCTTGCAGGGGAGTGTTAGAAAAGCCCTTGTAAAGGCCCATTTAAGAGGCCCATTTTTTCCTTGTATTTGTCTCACATCTTGGATTGGGATCTTCTCTTCTCCCTCTCTTCCTATATAAATGTATTCATACTTGTAATTATTAATTCAAGAAGTATATACAAGGTTTGAAAATATAAGATTTTTGGGAACACTGTCTAATGAAAATAAAATAAATTACATTTATGTATCCATAACCGTATTAAAATAAATTTTGTATTAACTGATTTGGAGGACCTTATGAGCATCATTAAATAACTTCCCATGCAATTCAATCCATCTTTCCATTTGATTGTTTTTATTCAGTTACACATGGTTGTCAATGAATGGTAGGAACACATGAAAATAAGCATCACCCTGATTTTATGATGTCGAAGGAGATGGACTTTCTTTATTTGTGTTTTTGGGCTATAAACTTGTGGCAACATTTAATTTATTATTTACATTATCTTCCTAAGAGGAAAATATCCTATCATTTGTGCTCAAATGATACAATTTGAAGGTTTCTCATCTTCTCTTTTTCTTTATGACAGGGACGGTGTATGCGAATCGCAGTTCATTCATGTCTTAAATATTGAGCTGGATCAAGTCATCAAGGTGCTGTGGTAATTGAATTCAATCTTTTGAATCAGAAAGTTTTGTGTACCTGTAAACCATTGTTCCATATTTCTTTGCATTGATCGTTTTTCTTGTTTCCAGGCATTTCAACGTTTAGGTGAAGCCAATCTTCCAAAGTTTACTGTAATTGTAGCACAAAAGAATCATCATACTAAGCTTTTCCAAGTTAATTCCTCTGAAAATGTTCCTCCAGGTGAGCATCTTCACTACTATTGCTTTATATAATTCCAAATTACTTAGTTTTGTCTCTGCTTATGATCTTTTGACTTCCAGCAACTTAATAATTGCCATGTTAATAGGCTTTCCAAGCTAATGCTCCTGAAATGTTCATTCCAATAAGTGCATTGTATTATTAGTTTATTCATTAGGGAATGTGGAAGTAGGGGTAGACAAAATTGTGCTCAATACTATTGTCATTGGTTAATCCCTTGTTCAACCCATAATCTTAAGCACCTGGGTTGACCCATAAGAACTAATACGTCAGCGGTTAAACGAGTAATTAACATAGAAACTTAAGCATGTGGTGAGGATCAACCATTTGATATTTCTACACCAAGCATATTTTTTACCTATCTAATGTAAGTTTGAACGAAATTGATGGAGATAGGGTATTTTAGAAGAACAAATGCATCATCCATATCAAACTTGGGGAGGGTGAGGAAGAGAATGTTTCTTATACATCTTGGAGTAACTCACGCATAGAACTTTGATCGAGTGGGGAGAACTAATTGATGACATCCAGAAATAATTTCATACTTCATAATCAATTAATTTTAAACTGTTATACAAGAAAATATATAAATGGAAAAAAACCTAAGATAAGGATTAGATTATCTTTATTCTTAAAGTATAAGGATGTGAGAATACTTATCTTTAGTCGTGTTAGTTCAATTGTACTATATATATAGGGTTATTTGCTGATACCTCCCTCGAAGTTTGCGTAATTACAACTTGCACCCCTCTAACTTTTAAAATCACAAAAATCCCCCCTCAATGTTTACATTTCATAACATCCATGCACAAAAAGTACCACCTTTGAGTAAATCTTCAGGGTATTCTTTGTGTTCATGGATGTTATGAAATGTAAACATTGGGGGGGGGGGGGGGGGGGGAGGTAATTGTAATTTCTGAAAGTTGGAGGGGTGCAAGCTGTAATTACACAAACTTCGAGGTGAGGTCCGGGTAAATATATATCAGCAGAACCCTATGGTCTTGACTGAAGAAACTGAATGCTCCATGAATTATCTCAGTTCACCTTCTCCTTGACGTGCATGTATTTCTACACGGTATTAGTTATTATTTATTAGATTAGGTTCTTTCCCTGATCAACAGGTTTTTGCTTCTCTGTCTGGCCTCCTCCATCTGAACTGTCCTTCAAGACTCAACCTTCACTCTTCGACGACTTAGTTGCTGTCTCGCTGCTTTCGTTTTCTAGTAGATCTTCATTTTCTTCATACAGCTACTTTTTCGTCAACATGACAGCCTCTTTGCCGAATACTCATTTTCTTCAATTTCTTCATTTAGCTGTAATACAGTTTTACATCCACTCTCCTCTGAGCCTCTTCATTTCTTGTTACAGCTCTTTATAATTTTCCTGCAAGCATCTCTATCTCAAGAAAAATAAGCAAAACAATTTCAGCTTCCTTATTTCTTCTGTTACTCATCAACAACAACTCATTTCTATATTTCAAGCAATGCCCCTAATGAAATCCCCACATAAACCAAAGAAGCTTTTTGTGCTTTGCTTGCAAGCCTCTTCTCTCCTTCGGTTGACCTTGTACCATTGGTTCTTTGCTTGCTTGAGATAATTTGTCACAGGATAGATATCATCAATCCTCTTGAGGTCCTTGTGGATGTACTGGTGTTGTTGTTTCCTCATTGTAATTGCGTGTATTGTCAACGTACAAATCATTTGTATGGAAATTCTTGTAACCATCATGCAACCAACCAACAATTTACATATTAGATTATTGATGTAGGGGTAGGCTACGAGTGTACAAAACCTACGACGCTAGGTGGTAGTGCAAGGGTGACGCGCTAATCTGAACCTAATTGCAATATAATCATCGATATCTCGACAAATAAATTTGAGCAATGAGAATTCTAACTCCACGCAAATATTTAAAATTGAAAACAGTTAATTAATTTTGGCAGTTTATAATGGCTTCCTCCGCTCGGAGGGCCAAAGCAAAGCGAGCGGCGAATGTCTCCTCCTACAAATTATTAGCGTACTAAAGACAATTTCTACTAGCAAGAATCGCAGCAAAATATAGTAGTTCACTAAGTGAAAATGTCAATTCAAATAATCCAATATCAAAAAAAGTCACAAAGTAGAGGGCTGAACCGAGACACTGAAGAAGTTGGAGACGGATGGGTAGGATCACAATCAATAGCGAAATCGGAGGCGCAACGGTGATGGTGGTGGCTGTCTGTGGTGGAAACGGGGAGATCGGGCCGGAAATGGATAGATTCGTCCACTAGGGAATAGATTCGGGTGGGGGTGGATAGATCCGATCTTTGAAAGCGGTCCTGGTACGGAATGATGTATGGGGGGTGGAAATAACGGTTCGGGGCTGGAATTCCAAGATCTGTATTGATCTTGGGAATTCGGGCTGGAGGAAAGTGGATCCACGTAAAGGGGAACATGGAGGTGGTTGGCTAGGGTTAGGGAGGGCTTGGATGTAGGTGCGGCTCAAGGGGGTTGGGCAGCTGAAGGTTGTGAAGAGGTGGAGGGGTGGCGGTCCTGTAGCAAGAGGGAGGGGCGGAGCTGGCGGCGGGCGGCTGAACTGCTGCAGGAAAACAACCCGTTGGCTATTTTTGGACGGACTTGGGAGGGGGCTGCAGTAGTGGGAAAGGGGATTTGAGGGTTGGAAATGAAGGTAAGGATATGAGTACCTTGGGGGGGAAGAACGAGCACCTAGGAGTCGTCACCTAGGGTTCCACGACGTCGGCACCGGGGAGTGATCGCTGGAATCCGGGAATAGAAATCTCCAAATTCTGCAATGACTCGGTTCAGCCTTTTAGACCAATATTTATAATAAAAAGAAGCACTTGGGCATCTGATGTAGGGGTAGGCTAGTGGTGCACAAACCTACAACGCTAGGTGTGAGTGCATGGGTGACACACTAATCCAAACCTATATGCGATACAATGATCAACGCTTCGACGAAATGAATATAAGCAATGAAAATTTAGCGCCACAGATATTAAAATAGAATAAGCAAATATTTATTTTAGGCAATATTTTAATGGCTTTTCTCCGCTCGGAGGGCCAAAGCGAAGCGCGCGGCGAATGTTTTCTCCTGCAAACTGTTAGAGTACCAAAACAAAATTCTACCAACCGGAATCACAACAAACTATAATAAATCACCAAGTGAAAATACTGAATCAAAGAGTACAATACTACAAAAACTCACAAAGTAGAGGGATAAACCGAAGCACTGAAGATTTGGAGGGCCGGATGTGTAGATCGGCGATCGGTGATGGAACCGGTGGCGAGGCGATGATGGTGGTTGCTGTCCTCTGCGGAAAATGGGGAGAGTGGGCAATAAAGCGGTAGATCCGGCCACAAATAAGTAGATCCGGACCGGGGATGGGTAGATCCGCTATTTAGGGTCGGATCTGGGCAAAAATGGAAGGTATGAGTGGTGGAAATAACGGATCGGGAGGCTAGAGTCCAAGATCTGAATTGATTTTGTGGATTTGGGCTAGAGGAGGGTGGATCCACGTGAAGAGAATTTAAGGAGTGGCCGGCTAGGGTTTTGAACAGTTTCCGGGTGGTGGGGAGGAATATAGGGTGGTCGGCTGGATGAGGGGTTGCAAGGGGTTGGTCGGCTTGGGGGGGAAGGGGTGGCTGCAGGCTGGAGGTTGGGGGGAAGGCTGGTGTAACGGCCCCCTTATGGCTACCGCTACAATATAACTTAGCATTTCATAAGAGTACAGTACGAACAATCAGAGTACAGCAGTATGTGAAAAAGTACTAGAAATAAAAGAACAGGAGAAAATAAACCATTTCATTTCCTTAAAGTTTCTGATACATATATATTACACGAGTCCAAAAAGGTAGCCCTAACATACAAAAGGGGCTTACCATACGACACATATACAACTGCAACTGACAACACATATACAACTGACATATAGATATATATTTATATCCTGAGAACTAATCATACTGACACTGACACTACATGCAGTAAAACTGGAACTCCTCATGAGGACACTCTGGGTCTATGCACCTCTCTCTGTGCTCTTGTAGTACGCCAAGGACTGCTGAGTAAACCTCCACCCAAAGGCGATACTTATTTTCCTGTCGAGGAGTGCATGGTCGACGTTGACTACTGGTGACTGGAACCGGCTCTTTCTTGACCTGTTTAGTTTTATTTTATATTAGTCAATTGACTATGTGAATTCTTGGTTTCCCTTGTTTTTCTTTATTATGATTATTTCTTAATAGTTTGACATATTTCTTTTTCTTTATGTTCAGTCCTATCATGACTTATATTACTTTTACATAATGTCTCTTTGCTTTTTAATTCACTTTTGAACGTGGGCTATCTGAAATGTAAATTAAGTGTCCTTATTTCACACTAAAGTAATGTTTTCACGTGCCCTTGTCTCGCACGTACATATTACCAATCGTGCCCTTAACTTGCACGATAAAGGAAGATTATTCTCTCCATCTTCCAATGTGGGTTAACACTTCTATAGCTCATCATCTTGTTTTGTTACATTTCTCTTGCGGCTTAATCGTATATTATTATCATCTTATCTTATTTAAGCAGTTAAGCATTTAAGCATTTAAGCATAATATAAGAACAAAGGAAACATAAGAAATTGTCTTGTATAAGGAAAAGAACTCACTCCTACTTTCTCCTTCCCCTTATCCTTGCGTTGATCCGTTTCTCGTACTTTTTCCTTGACTTTATCCATGCCTTTATTCTTGCCATCGTCTTCTCTACGATTCCCAGCACTTCGTGATGTCATAACCTAAGTGAAATTATTCGTAATTATTATCCATACATACCACACATGGATTGCATAGGTTCCACTTGACCTACTTAGGTCAAGGGACATAATTCCAATTAGGGCTTCGCTGCCCTAAGGGCATTGTTACCATTTGAGTGTTATTTGAGTGAAGGGGCAGCCAGACCTAGCCTCCAAATAATTATTTGGAGTTAGGGATTGACCTTGCCCTCCAATCATTCGCTAGAAAATCATGGGGAGGAGGCATACTTGCTACAAATCCCTTCCCCAACCTCATGCATGTGCCTACATTTCGAAATCCCTAATACTTCACCTAGGGTTTCTCCAAATGACTCAAAATTGAGGATTAGAGCATGAACAACACTTACAGAAACTTTTCATACGAGTAGTATTGAAAGAAAGCCTTAAAACACTAAACCCTGGGTTTTCTCCATATCCAAAACATACAAAATCTTCACAAAAGGACAAAGAGGAATGAAGAGGAGAAGATTACCTCTCAAACGAAGGAGGAATCACACGAAACTGAGGAGATTTGGGCCTCCTACGACGATCGGCGTCGATCGGCTCTGCGCGGCTTCTGTCGGGCGCGACGTTTCTTTCTTGAGAAAGTGAAGACCACGGGCTTTCTTTCGCCTATTTACCCGACTATTCTATACAATACTACTCAATCAGCTGCATGCATAATACTTGACATATCAATAATTTTAAACAGCTGGCTGGGAACTCCTCATGAGGTAAAACTAGGGATTACTCTAAGAGTCTCATGCACGAGGCACTCTCTCAAAGTGCTCTTGTAGACTCCACTATCATCAACAAGGACTGACTGAGTACGCAAGGAGTTCTCGACGATCCGAAAGGCGATGAACGTTCTTGCGGCGAACTTCCAGGTGTGCGAGGTGCATGATCGTACTGAGGTCGAAGTCCGTTCGACTACAGTGGTAGCGACGTGGAGTCCGTGGTGGGAACAAACTGATGGGACTGGATGCCGGGTAGATCACGCCTTGAAACCAAAGAAGACTCCCAGGTGGGTGGATGTCAACAGTGGGTAGATTGAGGTGGTCATCAGACCGTATGAGGGTGGTATGGTAACGATAGAGAGGGTGGGGGTGGCTGGCTATCTCCACTGCTCGGGTCCACATAGTCGTTAGGAGTCAGATCCTCAACATTAAACACCGGGTGAATTCCCATACTAGCCGGGATATCGAGTTGGTTGGCATTTGTCCCAATACGACTAATAACAGAGTACAGACTCATTCGCCTGGCGCTTAACTTCTTGGCAGGCCCCGAAGGGAGCCTCTCTGGGCGGATTCATACCATTACCTTTTCTCCTTCAGTAAATATTTGTTCTTGCTTTCACTTATCTGCATGAGCTTTATAATTATCATTGTTTGTTATTATTCGTCGGTTTGAACCGACTCATGCAACTCATACAAATGTTGTGCAAATGACTCAACATAATCACTAGTGCGTGACTCTAAAGGACTCGGGACAAGGTCTATAGGCTTCCTAGGGTCATATCCTGATACTACATGAAACAGACTCAACTCGGTGGATCTATTGACTGAGCTATTGTAAGCAAACTCTGCAACAGGGAGATCTAAGTCTCAACTACCTACATGCTCTCCTACCAGACAGCGCAAAAGATTCCATAAACTCTGATTCACTATCTCGGTCTGTCCGTCCGTCTGTGGGTGATATGCCGAGGAGAACCTAAGAATAGTGTTTGTCTTATGCCACATGGTCTTCCAGAAATAGCTCATAAATCTCACATCGCGGTCTGACACGATTGACTTGGGCAGGCCATGCAGTCGAAAGACATTCCTCATGAATATAGATGCAACGTGAGTCGCATTTGCCGTTTTGCGGCAGGCAATGAAGTGCGCCATCTTCGAAAACCGATCGACCATCACGAAGATGGACTCGTGTTTCCGTAAGGTGCGGGGAAGTCTGAGAACAAAATCCACTCTAATATCCTCCCAAGGGCGGTGTGGGACAGGTAATGGCGTGTATAGACCCGTGTTTTGCTTAGTGCCCTTTGCCGTCTGGCAAATACGGCAGTGGCGGGCAACGCGAGCTACGTCCTTCTTAAAGCCGGGCCAGTAGAGATGGTACTCGACAATGGCTATGGATTTATCTCACCTGAAGTGGCCCGCGACTCCGCCCGCGTGCAACTCTCAAATCAGATAATCACGGTAAGATGTCTGGGGAATACACAGACGGGAGCCCCGGTACAGATATCCCTCATAGATCCGGTATCCCTCAACAAGGTCGGGCGGGTCTCGGGACAGGGCGGTGTAAATCTCGTCAAAATCAGGGCATGTCGGATAGTCCAACATCAATCTCTCTAGTCCCTCTACGCTCGCAGTCATCGTCTGCAACAGGGATACGCGGCGACTCAACGCATCAGCCGGCTTATTCTCAACACCAGCGCGGTGCTTGAGAAGCATAATGAAAATCCTGCAGATATTCGACCTCACTTTGCGTGTCGGTGTCCCAGCTTGCGTTGCAAGTCGAGATAACGTAGTGTCTAGTGGTCGGAATATAATACAAACTCTCGGGGAAGGAGATAGTGTCTCTAGTAACACAGAGACTGGACTATGACATAAAACTCTCGATCATAATTCAAGTATTTCTGTTTAGCTTCGTTCAGCTTTTCACTAAAGTAAGAAACTGAGTGTCCCTTCTGACTCAATACGCCACCTATACCAACCCCTGGCGCATCGCATGCGACCTCAAAGGCACAGCTAAAATACGGTAATCGTAGGACAGGGGTCGTCGTCAATCTCTCCTTAATTTCTTCGAAGGCTCGAGTGGTTGCGGGGGTCTACTGAAACTCGCCCTTCTTAAGACAGCTCGTGAAGGGGGTCATGATCATGCTGAACCCCTGGACAAACCTCTTATAGAAGGTGGCAAGTCCGTGAAAGCTACGAGGCTCGTGAATATTTGCGGGCACAGGCCAATCCCGAATGGATTTGACCTTCTCGGGATCTACGGATACTCCAGTAGACGATATAATAAATCCCAGAAAGTGAACAGACTCGGAATATGCAGTGGCCTCGAGGCGCTCGTACTCACAGATGGTTCTACCACACCCTTGGATTTATCTCGGGGCTGGTGGCGTCAACGTAATCTTTCGCCCCTTGTCATAAAATACATGTGTTCGAGCGGACGAAGCACGTGACATCTCGATCAAATAGCCAGGGGCGGCCAAGCAATACATGAGCGATGTCCATGGGAATAACATCGCACCAGACCTTATCCTGAAAGGATGCAGTTGTAATCGGGACTAGGCAATGTTGGGTGACCTGAATCGCCGTCTTGTCTACTCAGGCGACACGATATGGGTGAGGGTGAGGCTCTGCCTTCACCTGCATACGGTCAAGCCCCTTATAGGCCACGATGTTCACACAACTCCCACTGCCGATAGCCAACTTGCAGGGACCGCCTGCACTAGGAAAGTATGTGTAAAAGATGGTGGTGCGGCGCCAATCCTCATCCGTGCTAGAAGATCGGATGTACTGCTCGTACTCAAGAGCGAGCTGAAATATCTGGTCGACAGTCCCTAGGCGATCCGGAATCAGCTCTCGCTGAATCTCAGAACGAAGGCCCGCCTTGAATCGGGAGGCGGTGGCGATAGGCTCCTTCGAGTCGTCACTCGTAACAACTAGCTCGTCGAAGCGAGCCATGTACTCAGCGACAGTAAGGGACCCCTGTCGTAAGTTCTGCAACTGCTCAAATAACTGGTCTCGGTAGAAGGAGGGGAGGTATTTCTCGCTCAACCTTTGCTTTATCTCCTCCCATCTGGCGATGGGGTAATACCCATCTCGCTCCAACGCTCTCTCGACGCTAATCCAAAACACCTTATGTAAGACCCCCCTCCCGGATCCCAAAACACGGCACGAAGGGGGTCTTATGCCCGGAACAGCCGCCTTGCGGTAGCATTAACACACGGGCTAACCGGTACCACAAGAGACGCCTATTCCGCCGGCTACAATCAATATCAACTTACATATGCCAACCCAACCAAACTATAGTAAAGAGAAGTCAAATCCACACCAAGTATATAGTCCAAAAACAGCAAATAAGAGAAGCCAAAACATGCTTCTACAATATCAGAGTACAACTATAAAATTGCCCAAACGGGCTACATCAGAGTCGCTCAACACTCACATCCGTAACCGACGGTAGCGACGACACCGTCACATTAGGCCCGGTCGTCCTGGCCTGGCTGTCCTGCTACAAAGTCTGTGGCTGCTCTACCTGCGGGGAGACCTCCTAAAAAGGAAGACGTGGCAACCGTTAGTCGAAACGACTAAGTGGCTTCGCATCCGCTCCCCCGGCGACTCCTCGGCACCGGGTGGAGAAAGGAGCAAGGGTACAATATGTATAAGTAATTAAACAGGTACAAGCAGGTGGTAATAGTACATGAATAACAATATTATAAACTAGCAGTTTTACTTGAGCAATAGTAATTCAACAAGTATAGGAAACTACAGCAGATAATTAACTTAACTTATAAGGATGCTCATACAAGCTTATAAGTTAAGGATCGATTTGCATAAAGTAACTCATTGTATAGGAGTGCCCATACAAACTTATATGATGAGGATCTTGTTGTGCAATGATATGAAATGGTATGTATGTTATGCAATGACTCACCCATGATCACATACATGCAATTGCTATGTCGACACAGACTATAGTTCCCACTATTCGAGCAGGTAGCTAACCTCTCAGGCATCAACCAACGTGGTCAAGCGGTGACAGTAGAGCGGGCATCTCTACTACTAGGCGGGCATCCACACTGCTTCACCTAGGCCTATGTACGCCTCAATGCTAAGAACACAACAGCGGAGCTCATGCGTACTATGATCCAGCGGGGGTCTCGGATAGATGTGCACCGAGAACACAGCCCCGAACTGACCTTGTGTGACCCGGAAGGGGCCTCGGAAGAAAGCACGATGACACATCCCAACTGTTCACTTGGCACGGAAGGGGCCCCGGGACGTGAACACCGAGGACACAGCCCAACCGCCCAAGTCTAACTGTCAACTCCCGTCGGTGTGACGATCGGCGAGCCCGTAGACCTGCCACACTATCTTTAACCCAGGATTACGACACCGCGTGTCGACTCACACCGCATGCAATTCCACATCACCATGGCATGGAAGGGGCCTCGGAAGTAAGCACGAGGACACAGCCCAACCACATCACCACGGCATGGAAGGGGCCTCGGAGAAAGCACGATGACCAAGGCCAACCATCCAACCTTGACTCATCTTTTTGCATTCCCTACTAGTGACGGTCAACTCCGCACTTACATCCTTCCACAATGCTACCCGTAGGGAGACGACACTCTAAGCATTGGACTACTAGATTCAATTCGCTATTCAACATTCACATGGCCATAGGTTATCCTCCTACATGTCATCCCAAATGATCTCAACACAAAGCTAACGAGATGCGCATTTACATTAAATTGTCATTTGTTATCAAATCATTTCGTTTAATTATGTTTGCTTCACGATTCCGTTATATGGAATCTAATTAATAACTTCATCATTCATAGCACTACGGTGGTTAGCATAAAAGAGTTCACCCAAACTTCAAATTAATTGCAACATTGAATCCACCGAGTCAAATCCATGTTATATAAATCCAGAATTTAAGTGCAGAATAAATCTGGACAGCAACTTCGACCGGAGATTCCCGAAGCTACAAGAATCCAGTGAAGACGTGTAACCCCTCGATGGAAAGGTCCTTCCATGGGTTACAACTTTCATGTTCAGACCACAACCCAGATTTTACTGTATCCTGTTTGAAATCGGCTTCAAAGTCTGCTGCGTACAGAACACAATTTCTGCATGCAGGGTTTGTCGGATGTCAATTTCGTTCAGACTTTTTCGTGGCTACAGACTTCGCCTGAATTCGTGCAACCATTCGTTGGAAAGGTATTTCCAAGGGCTTCAACTTTCGTGTTTACTCGAAAGCCCAGATCTGGCTATAACACACCTGAAACTGGCCAAGAAGCTCGTTGCGCGCAGAACACAGATTCTGCACGCATCTTAAAGAGGAATGAACGACATCGGTTCATCTTCCTCCTCAAGTTGGTCTTCCAAAATCACACCAGAAATTCCTCCTCCCTTATTCACCCTCTTGAGGTCATGATTCTTCACGAAATCATCCCCCACCTTCACATAGAAGGTTGGAGAGGTTGAAGACACAACGAGCCTTAGAGCACAAGCCCTAGTACGGCCTCTTCCTAGAGAAATCACCATCTCGCTAGTCGAGACTCTTTTGAGTCGACATCTCACCTAGATATCTACAGATCTAGCAACAAGGGAGAGGGGAGGAAGCTCACCTCATTTCTGGCGTTTCCACTATTTCCGGCCATGGATCGTGTAACCCTTCTCGGCGGCATCTTCTCCTTCACGGCGGCAGCGGATCTTCTCCTCCAAGACTTGCTCCTGCAGTTTTCCCTCTCTACAGAAGTTTCTCTCAGGAAAAATGGCTGGAATGAGGAGTGAAAACGGCTAGGGTTTTCACAACCCTTATATATGAAAAGTGACACGGGTAGGGACACGCCCGCGTCCTTACCTGTGTCCTGCTTGGGCGAAGCGTCAACGACGGTTTTAGTGTCGGTTCAATACTCGACACGGGTTGGGACACGGTCGTGTCCCGACCCGTGTCCACATGACACAGTCGTGTTCCCTGGTCGTGTCCTTCTCTGGATACATTTCGACGAACTCAACTCGACACAACGACACACGGGTAGGGACATGCCCTTGTCCCTACCCGTGTCATACATTTCGTAGATCTCGACACACTTCGTAGATCTCGACACACCTCGTCGATCTCGACTCGACACACACACACACGGGTAGGGACACGCCCGTGTCTCTACCCGTGTCACTTCACACGGGTAGTGACACGCCCGTGTCACTACTCCTGTCCTTCTCTGGACATACTCGAGTCATCGACTCGAGAGCTGGCCACTCTCACACGGGTAGGTACACGCCCGTGTCTCTACCCATGTCATATGCTTGACTGATTTCTCCTCCTTTTCACATGTGCTGCCCAATTGTCAGCACTCCCCCTAAACCCAAGTCAGCTCTCCTGACTCAAAAACACGCACGAGGGGTCTAGTGCGATTCGGGACGTTACACCTTAGCTTGTCCAATCAGCTTCATTTTTGCAAAGCGGACACAACGCTCGTCACTCATGTCATACCACTTGAAGTAGTGGTTCATGTGCAAGAGCCAATCGCTGAAGGATTTCGGATCTAGGCGACCATCGAACGAAGGGGCGTTGAATCACTCCCACCTCTAAAGATCTCTCGGCGTCACTCTCCCAGCCTTTCTCGACAGTGGCCTTGACTTCTTCCGTACCCTCCTCTTCTTCCTCGAAATCCCGCTCCTCGCCCTCAACTAGCAGGTTCCGCGTGGGGCACTGCGTCGCCACGTGTCCCCTGCCTGAACATCGATAGCACACAATACCCCAAGACCGCGGGCCATCAGTGGCTATGGCTTTGCCCTTCGCATCTGCGGGGATACGTGAGGGTGCAGTCGTGTTGGTCTGGGGCGGGGCGGGTTTCCTAAAAGTCGAGGACTCAGTCTGAGGGGTGAACTGCCTCGTGCTAAAAGATCGGATGTACTGCTCGTACTCAAGAACGAGCTGAAATATCTGGTCGACAGTCCCTAGGCGATGCGGAATCAGCTCTCGACGAATCTCAGAACGAAGGCCCGCCTTGAATCGGGAGGCCGTGGCGATAGGCTCCTCTGAGTCGTCACTCCTAACAACTAGCTCGTCGAAGCGAGCCATGTACTCAGCGACAGTAAGGGACCCCTGTCGTAAGTTCTGCAACTGCTCAAATAACTGGTCTCGGTAGAAGGCGGGGAGGTATTTCTCGCTCAACCTTTGTTTTATCTCCTCCCATCTGGCGATGGGGTAATACTCATCTCGCTCCAACGCTCTCTCGACGCTAATCCAAAACATCTTAGCTTGTCCAATCAGCTTCATTTTTGCAAAGCAGACACAACGCTCGTCACTCATGTCATACCACTCGAAGTAGTGGCTCATGTCCAAGAGCTAATCGTTGAAGGCTTTCGGATCTAGGCGACCATCGAACGAAGGTGCGTCGAGTCGGATGCGACGAGTGATGTCATGGTGGTGGCCTCCTCTTCGCGGCTCAGGATAATCCTCGGGGTAATCATCATGGGCGTAGTCGTATCGAGCAGGTGGGGGACCACGCTCTCTCCGACCCGGGGTATAATACTCATCTTGGTGATGGTCACGGCGACCGTATGGGGGCACACGATCTCTAGGATCAGGCTGAGGCTGACGTGGCATACGGTACTCACCGCGCTGATGGGTAAGTCTATCCCGCGCCGGAATTTGCTTTTGATCTATCGCAAAGTCAGGATTGGGGCTCGATGAGGAATATCACGACGATGACGGCCTGCTGGAGGTGGACCATCCCTCGGACGTTGGCCTTGACGTGGAGGAGCATCAGGGTCGTCCTCAAGTGACTTGTCTCGCTGTGTCGCGGTGTCCCTGGCATTCTCTAAGTGCTCTAAGCGAAGGGTCACCTCGGCAAGATCATGACACACATCGTTAAACAGAGCACCTAATGCGTCAAAACGGTCTAGGACAAGGCTTTGGAATTCAGCAAAAGCGGAGCCCGAATAGCTCATCGGGCGGTCGTCAGTGACTTGAGGCTCTACCATGCTTTCTCTAAATGTCCTACCACTACGGAGTATGCAAATGACCTAACATCCCTCTAATACCAAAATGGTGTAGGGGTAGGCTAGTGGTGCATAAACCTACAACGCTAGGTGTGAGTGCACATGTGACACGCTAATCCAAACCTATATGCAATGCAATGATCAACGCTTCGACGAAATGAATATAAACAATGAAAATTTAGTGTCACACAGATATTAAAATAGAACAAGCAAATATTTATTTTAGGCAATATTTTAGTGGCTTTCCTCCGCTCGGAGGGCCAAAGCGAAGCTCGCGGCGAATGTTTCCTCTTGCAAATTATTAGAGTACCAAAACAAAATTCTACCAACAGGAATCACAACAAACTATAATAAATCACCAAGTGAATATGCTGAATCAAAAAGTACAATACTACAAAAACTCACAAAGTAGAGGGCTGAACCGAGGCACTGAAGATTTGGAGGGTCGGATGTGTAGATCGGTGATCGGTGATGGAACCGGTGGAGGCGATGGTGGTGGTGGTTGTCCTCGGCGGAAAACGGGGAGAGTGGGCAATAAAGCGGTAGATCGGCCACGAATAAGTAGATCCGGATCGCAGATGGGTAGATCCACTATTTAGGGTCGGATCCGGGCAAAAATGGAAGGTATGAGCGGTGGAAATAACGGATCGGGAGGCTAGAGTCCAAGATCTGAATTGATCTTGTGGATTTGGGCTAGAGAAGGGTGGATCCACGTGAAGGGAATTTAAGGAGTGGCTGGCTAGGGTTTTGGATAGTTTCTAGGTGGTGGGGAGGAATATAGGGTGGTCGGCTGGATGAGGGGCTGAAGGGTTGGTCGGCTTGGGGGGGGGGGGGGAGGGGTGGCTGCTGGCTGGAGATTGGGGGGGAGGCCGGCGGTGGGGTTTTGGGAGCCGGCGATTGCGGATGCCTGGAAACAACACGCCGGCTATTTGAGAGGGGGGGTTCGGGGCTGCCGGCGGCTGGATGTGGGGAATGAAGGGTGGAAAACAAAGGTGGGTGTAGGGATTACCTTGGGGAGGAGTTTGGAGGCCTATGAGTCGTCACCTAGGATTCCACGACGTCGGCACCGGGGAGGGATCACGAGATTTCAGGATTCAAAGTCTCCAAAATCTGCAATGACCCATTTCAGCCCTCGAGACTTCTTTATATAAGAAAAGAAAAGCTAGGGTTTCCTCATCAACGGCTATGATTGGCCGGTGGGTTCGGCCCTTAAAATACATCAATAATAAACTGAAAAAAAAAAACTAATATAGTTTTTTGACTCGCGGCGACGTCCCGGACGCAACCGCGGAGTCCGATCGGCGATCCGATCAAGTCTTCCTGCGCGAATAAATGAACGTGGGTCCTGTCTTGTGGCGAACCCCTCCAGGTGCATGCGTCGATGGATTCTCATCAGCATCTCAATCAACCACTATGATTGGTCAGTGAGGGAGACCACTAAAATACATGATTAATGAATCAAAAATAATAAACTAATATATGTTTTTGACCCGCGACGCGGATGCGGACACATCTACGGAGTCCGATCGTCGATCTGGACACGTCATATATGGTAAGCCGCCAAATTAACCCCGAAAGGGCCCAATGCTCGTGTTCGTCTCTGCTCCGCATCAATCTCACCGGCTTGAAAGAGTTCATCTCTCGATGAATTGGGATCAGAATTCTCTCGATGAATGCCAGGTATAACTCGAAGAGGTCCGTCGGGAGTCGTCCAAGTGTCGTCGACGAAAGAGTGTCCTCGCCCATCAACTCCCCCTGACTGAAAAGTTGTCATCTCCGGTGAATGGATACGGTCGTGCTGAAGTCGAAGTTCAGGGGCGAATCGATCAAGCTCTGCTGCAAGTATCCAAGCGTCAACTGCATCGGGGCGGTCCCGCCAATGTACCAAGTAGCTACAACGCGCCCCATCTGAAGTAGGAACAAACTGGTGGAATCTGAACTCTGTGATGCTCTCATCGCTCAACTCTCGAAGGGTAGAACCCGGTGCGATCGGCGATGCTGGTGGTGAAACCAAAGAAGACGAATTCTCAGGTGGAAGGGTGTCAGTAGTGGATGGGTTGTAGTGGCTATCAGACGTAGTTGGAGTATGAGGGTGGTAAGGCAGCAACAGTGGGGGTGGGGTGGCTAGGCATCTCCACTGTTCGGGTCCACATACTCGGGAGGCTCGTCTTACGGCGTCAGATCCTTAACATTAAACACTGAATGAATTCTCATACTTGCTGGGATATCGAGTCGGTAGGCGTTTGTCCCAATACGACTAATAATTGAGTGAGGACACAATCGCCTGATGCTTAGCTTTTTGGCAGGCCCCGAGGGGAGCCTCTCAGGGCGGACTCGCACCGTTACTTTCTCGCCTTCATTAAACACTTGTTCTCGTCTTCACTTATCCGCATGGGTTTTATAGTTTTCATTGCTCGTTATTATTCGTCGGCGAACCGAATCATGTAATGCATGCAAATGATGAACAAGTGACCCAACTGACTCATGCAAATGAAGCGAATGATGCACATAGAGCATAACATACTCGGCACACTTCCTAAGGGAAGGCCTGACAATAACTTGGATATTACTAACACGGGGTGGCCTATCAGGAGGCTTACCGGGTGGTCGATAGAAAAATCTGGGGTGACCGACATCATCTCCCGTTGGGACGACGTAGAAGGTGACAAAATAGTGTGGAGCTCTGGTGTGATGGGTACCTCTCAAATGATATAGCCCATCAGGTGGCTCACCTGAGAGTGTATACCAAAAGTCATCACGTGTGAGATGATCACTAGTGCGGATACACGATCCATCACTCAAGTGTAGGAGGGAAGGCTTGTCAAATGAGCCTCTCGGGGACTTGATCCTGAAGAGGTCGATAATGATAGGATAGTCCACCACGAGGAGGGCGCCAATAATAGTAGTGTCTGTGGGAGCAAGTATGACACCCACAACGAAGTCAATCATGAACCTCCCAAGGGAGTAGTGGCTCATCAGGAGACTTATCTGGAGGTTCAACAATGAGGTCATTAATAATGAGAAGGTCCCTCAGATGAGTATCGCTGATAGAGGTCGCGTCCTCGTAAGTTGGTGAGGCAGTCATTATGAAGTCAACACTATACCCTCGACTCTCAGTAGTGAAGTGACTCAAGATAGTACTACGAGAAGAGTAGGGGGTGCCCAGACTCAAGTGTGGGTCAATCGATATAGTGTTGAGAATTGTGTCTTTGTTCAAAGGGGATACTAGGTCTAGGTGTGGGTCTAGGTTAGGTGAAAAGGATGGGTATACCATCACAGCGCCACTGAGTCGCTTGTCCTCACTCACGTGACCACGCTCACTAGTCATGCTAGTATCACTCTCCACCTGTATCATAAGGTCATGATCAGATTCAACATCAAGATCACATGAGCAATGAATCTCATCAAACTGAGAAGGATCAAAACCAAGTGTCGTGTCTCTTATCTCGGTGGGAGTACTACTCGCCGCATCGGTGGCTTAACCCAAATCCCTAGGCTTTCTTCGTAATGTAGATCTTATGTAATCAAATTGAGCTTCTAAGAGATCAAAGCGGTCAAGAACTAATCGCAGAAATTCTGCCTCAGGTAACTCTATTGGTGGAACACTGAAAGGGTCCTTACATGTACCGTGATCATGCCGATGGTGACCTCTATAGGGTTCCTGAGGGTCGTCTAGACGGTAGTTCCTAACATAATCAGATTGTGCCTGTGGGTGTGTATGGGCTCTGTGAACGTGCAATGGAGGTCGCTCATATCCAAGCTCAGGTTCCTCTTCTAGATGAGATGTGTAGCGGCGATTACCTGAACGATATTCAATTCTATCACCATGATGTTGCGGAGATGTGTAATGATGAAGACGTGAAGACCTCTCGTCGTGGTGATTGTCTATAGCATAATGGAATTGTGCCGAGTGGTCGACACGTTCTCTTGGAGTGGTGTGCGGGGAACGATGATAATCATAATGATAACATGAAAGTTTCTCTAAATGAGCTATATGAGGTCGGATATAGGTAGACTCATGATACCCAAATAAAGCGGACGAACGCCGACGATAACTAGATACAAATGAACTCAAAGACTCTTTAAAACCTACCACTACGAAGCATGCAAATGGTCTAACCTTGCCTCTGATACCAAAATGTAGGGGTAGGCTACGAGTGCACAAAACCTACGACGCTAGGTGATAGTGCAAGGGTGACGCGCTAATCTGAACCTAAATGCAATATAATCGTCGATATTTCGACAAATAAATTTGAGCAATGAGAATTCTAACTTCACGCAAATATTTTAAATTGAAAACTGTTAATTAATTTTGGCAATTTATAATGGCTTTTCTCCGCTCGGTGGGCCAAAGCAAAGCGCGCGGCGAATGTCTCCTCCTGCAAATTATTAGCGTACTAAAAACAATTTTTACTAGCAAGAATCACAGCAAAATATAGTAGTTAAATAAGTGAAAATGTCAATTCAAATAATCCAATACCAAAAAAACTCACAAAGTAAAGGTCTGAACCGAGACACTGAAGAAGTCGGAGCCGGATGGGTAGGATCGCGATCAATAGCGGAATTGGAGGCGCAACGGTGATGGTGGTGGCTGTCCGTGGTGGAAAACGGGGAGATCGGGCCGGAAATGGATAGATCCCGCTACTAGGGAATAGATTCTGGTGGGGGTGGATAGATCCGATGTTTGAAGGCGGATCCGGGGTACGGGATGATGTATGGGTGGTGGAAATAACGGTTCGGGACTGGAATTCTAAGATCCGAATTGATATTGGGAATCCGGGCTGGATGAAAGTGGATCCACGTAAAAGGTAGCATGGAGGTGGTTGGCTAGGGTTAGGGAGGGCTTGGATGTAGGTGCGGCTCAAGGTGGTTGGGCGGCTATAGGTTGTGAAGAGGTGGAGGGGTGGCGGTCCTGTAGCAAGAGGGAAGGGCGGCGGAAAGAGGAGGGGCGTGGCTGGCGGCGGGTGGCTGAACTGCTGCAGGAAACAGCCTGCTGGCTGTTTTTGGACGGACTTGGGAGGAGGCTGCAGCAGTGGGAAAGGGGATTTGAGGGTTGGAAAATGAAGGTAAGGATAGGGATACTTTGGGGGGGGGGGGGGGGGGGAAGAACGAGCACCTAGGAGTCGTCATCTAGGGTTCCACGGCGTCGGCACCGAGTAGTGATCGCTGGAATCCGGGAATAGAAGTCTCCAAATTCTGCAATGACTTGGTTCAGCCTCTTAGACCAATATTTATAATAAAAAAAGCACTAGGGCATGCCAATCAACGGCTATGATTGACAATCTCAAATTTTAGAAGTCTATTTTTAATTCCCTTGAATCGACGTGGATGAGCTGCTTCTTGATTCGTTGACACTGATATGGATTCTAGTATCGAGAAAAGTAAATTCACTGGTACTCCTTTTAATGAACATTTTCCAATACCAACGTCTTATGGCTAAGCTTATTTACTTGACTGTCACCATGTCAAATAGGCAAATATATAATTTATTGATTGCTTACTTGGAGAATATCTGTATCCTATTTGGCACACTCACATGATGTTATGTGCATTCTTCGCTACCTGAAGAAGTTTCTTGAGGAAAGATTTGCATTTCATGTTTATTGATCACTTTTACCAGTTATTTTGATGTTGATTGGGCTAATTCTTAAAATGATAGATGATCTGCTTGTTGGTGCATGTTTCTTGACTGAAATTTATTATTGAATAGTAAACGACAGAAGGCTGTCTGATGTAGGGGTAGGCTACGGGTGCACAAACCTACGATGCTAGGTGATAGTGCAAGGGTGACATACTAATCTGAACCTAAATGCAATGTAATCATCGATATCTCGACAAATAAATTTGAGCAATTGATAATTCTAACTACACGCAAATATTTGAAATTGAAAAACAACTAATTAATTTGGCAATTTTATAATGGTTTTCCTTCGCTCAGAAGGCCAAAGGCAAAGCCCGCGACGAATAGCTCCACCTGCAAATTATTAGCGTAACGAAACAATTTCTACGAGCAAGAATCACAGCACGTACATTTATCCACCAATGAAAATGTCAAATCAAATAAAGCCAATACCACAAAAAAACTCACAAAGTAGCGGGCTGAACCGAGGTACTAAAGAATTAGGATTCTGGTGTATAGATCGGCGATCGGAGGAGGAACCGGCGGCGAGACAACGACGGCGGTGGCTGTCCTTGACGGTAAACGGTGAGATCGTGCAAGAGAACGGTGGATCCGGCCACGTATAAGTAGATACGGGTCGGGGAAGGGTAGATCCGATGTGTAAGAGCGGATCCGGGCTAATATGGTAATAGGAGTGGAGGGAAACGACTGATTGGGGGCTGAAATTCTCAGAACTAGATGGATCTTGAAAATAGGGGTTGTTTGGTAGTGGATCCACGGAAGGGGATGGTTAGAGGAGGGGCGACCTGGGCTTAGGGTGGCCACGTGGTGGTCGGCTGGAGGAAGGCTGGCCAGCAGGTTTGCTGGAGGGTGGAGGAGGGTTCGGCGGCTGTGTTGGGGGGTGGAGGAAGGGCCGGAAGTGGGTGGAGGGCGGCGGGAGGCTGGCGGCGGCGGGTTCACAGCAGGTCGGCTGCGTTAGGGCTGCAGTTTTGGGGCTGTGGTGGCTGGAAAATGAGGGATTAGGGATGGAAAATGATGGCAAGGGGTAAGGGGAAGGGTTAGGGAAGGAGTAACCAACCTAGGAGTCGTCACCTAGGGCTCCACGCCATCGGCACCGAGGGGTGATCGCTTGAATCCGGGAATACTTCTCCAAAATTCTGCAATACCTCTTTTCAGCCCCTATCACTCCTATTTATAAGAAAAACAAAGCTAGGGCTTCCCCATCAACGGTTATGATTGGCCGCTGGGGTCGGCCACTAAAATACATAAATAATAAACCCAAAAATATAAACTAATATATGTTTTTTACTCGCGGTGACATGTCGGACGCAACCGCGGAGTCGGATCGGCGATCCTATCAAGCCTTCCTGCGCGAATAAATGAACGTGGGTCTCGCCTTGCGGCGAACCCCTCCAGGTGCATGATTTGATGGATCCCCATCACTGTCTCTAAATCTATTGTTGAAGTTAAATATTGTATAGTAGATCTATAGTGGCTGAGATAATCTAGGTTAAGGAGTTCATTGGCAATTTAGATATCACCACTTCAACTCCTATTTCTCTTTGGTAAGACTCCTATGCATATTTGATTCAATCCTACATTTCATGAAAGGACAATGTATGTAAAAGTTGATTGTCATTTTATTGTAGATTATGTGACTTGGAAAACAATCCTCTTTCAGCATGTTAGGTACTTTTCAGGTTGCAAATATTTTACTAAAATCATATTTAAGCATTCATTTTAGTCCTTTTGTGGTAAATTATGTATGGATGATATCTATGCTCCAGTTTGAAGGGTGGCATTAATTTTGGGTGAACATGATGAATTCTCCTTGAATAATTATGGCTCGCCTTCAACTCAATCAAATAAAAAATAATAATGAGAATTCTGATATTAGCATTTCAATCATTTTGATTTATACAACCACAACATGTTTCTCCCAAATAGCTAGTATTGTTTGTACTATCTGAATAGCACTGAAAGGAATTCTTTCAGATATTTTCCCTTTTCATATTATACTGTTTTTCCAATCACTACATTTTCCACTGCCACGTTGAGGCAAGCAAAGCCTCAGTTGAGAATCATTTTTTATTGTACTATATCGCCAAATCACATGACTTGACTTTCTTAAATGCATAAAAGCACGGTAAAATTTAGTCGATGTACATTTCTTTAATTCTCGAAGGTAAGGAGATCGTTTTGAGTTCATAGTTGATGATAAGGTGTCACCGGTTTCAGGTACTGTTGTGGACACGGCAGTTGTTCACCCAAGGAACTATGACTTCTACATGTGCTCTCAGGCCGGGATGATTGTAAGGTTCTTTCAACAAACTGTCTTACTGTTCTTTTTGAATTAAGACTGATATTCATCCATTTGTTTGGTTGAGGAAATTTGGGTGAAATGTCTTTCTTTCTTGTTTGGAAGCAGTATCTTGCAAAAAATGCAGGGTAAAGTTTGCCTACATTTTACGATTGTTGTGGGACCCTTCCTGCACGGGGATGCTTTGTGCACCGGGGTGCCCTTTTTTTGGTTGATAAAAAAAATGATTTTTTTTGCCTTGGAAGGAATATATGAGTCACTAAGATGTCCCAATAGATTCTTCTTCCCATTTTACACTAATTAAAGGGAGAAAAAAAGGAACCAATTTGAAATTGTGAAGTAAAAAAAAATTGAATTGGGATTCCTCCAATTCTTTCAAACCAAAGGGTCCATTTTTTGAGATCTCTAATTATCTACCCTGTATGATATTTTTGTAAAATTTTGAAAAGATATTTTATTTTTCACTTCCCTTTTTTCAAGGGTACCTCAAGGCCAACTCATTACCATGTGCTCCTTGATGAGATTGGTTTCAGTCCTGATAATATCCAGAACCTTGTGCACTCACTCTCATATGTGTAAGCCAACTTACAAATACTCATATAACCAGCCATCTTACAAGATATTGATTGCTAACTCTGTTGATATCATTTATGACAGATGTCAAAGGAGTACAGCCGCGACTTCCATAGGTAAATACACGCTCTTTTCTTCGCTCTATCTTCTTTCCGTGGACGTTTTTTTAAAGCAAATGACATTGCTTTTTCATCTCGCAGTGGCGCCGATCCATTATGCGCGTTCGGCCGCGCGCCAGATGTCTCATTTCGTCAAATCCGACGACCTCTCGGATTCCTCCAGTCAAGGAGATGAAGGATGGAACAGCGTGGTTCCAGAGATGCCGAAATTGGACCAATTTGTGCGCAATTCCATGTTCTTCTGCTAAGAGTGTAGATTGTTCATCATATTTTGAATAGTTATAGACTGTACACACTGTAGGACTTCAGTGAGGTTCTAAGGTCTCTTATTTTCTGCTGTGAAGGTTCACATGAATGAAATTTTGATACATTTTGGGAGCATTTATTTAGTCCCACATTGAGTAGATGAAAAATATGTTTGTTTATAAAAACTATCTTGAAATGACAGGAAGTGTGCAAAATTAAATTGATGAATGAAGGTGGCTGAACTAATATATGAAGGCTTTCAAGAAGCGACCTGAAAATTAAATTAGATGAAGGAATTCTGAAGGTTGAACCCGGTGGTCTAGGGTATAGTAAAGGCAAATGCATGTGTTGCAATGAGTATTTTCGAAAGATGCGAAAAATTAGAAGTAAACGTATTGCGAATATCCGAAAGTATAGTGCGGATATCAATCGCCTTTTTTTGCGGCAAAATGGTATTTAAAAAAAATAGATTGTCCTTATTACAAAATATAGGCTGATTTTTTATATATATGTTGGTTGATATTTTTTTTTAATATATCAGTAGAATATATTTAAATTGTATGTGTATTATATTATATATATTTAAATCAATTAAATTTATTGTTTTTGTTTTTGTTTTTGTTTTTATTAATTAATTTTATATAATTATTTAGCGCAATTATTTTTATTTAATATTATAAAAAATGTAAATAAAAGTTTAGCACTTTATTAAGTGATTGCTTTTTTTTATATAAAATTATAATCATGAACAAATTCATAATCAATAGGAAATATTTAATTTTTAAGTATTTTTAATTTGCTATAAATTTAGTATTATTAAAATAATTATTTTATAATATTAAATATATTTTTAATGTATTGATTTGTTAATAATTTTTTATTGTAGTTATTTTAAAATTTTATTTTGTGATATATATGACTCATTATTTGTTTAATTATTGTATTTTTTTTACTTTTATAATATATAACTATAATTATTGCACATAAAGTTAATGTTTTGTTTTTAGAGTGGTGTTAAGTGCAAATCAAATTTGTTAAGTGCAAATCAATTTTAGATAAATGTATCTAAAATTTTTTGGTTTGCACATAATCGTGGTTTGCACGTAGTCAAATTAGGTTTGCATATAAAATTACTCTATTTTTAAGTTATGAAAATTTGATATTTTAAAGTATTTCCTACGACTTTTAATATCCTATATTTAAAAATTCAATTCGACATGTCACCGACATATGATATTTATAACCTTGAGTAAATGAGAAATTACTTAATAAATATTTAATTGATGTAATATTTTCTAACAATGATAATGATTGATTAAAATATTAAAACAATTTAATATTTGTATTATTATGCTTTAACATTTCTTACAATTGCTTTTTATATGAGTATTAAATTATTTAAAAATATATAGGGAAAACATATCAAATTCTTCCAAATTGTGTAGCATATGAACATTTCTATTTATTTATTAGTTTCTTTCAAACTCCAATAAATGATGAATTATGACGTGTTGATTGAAAATTTTAAGCTTCAAATTTGTGGTGACTTATTTTCACCGGTCAAGCTGTTACGACCGCATGAATCGGATCTTAATTAAGATCTTGTTCATGCGGTCGCAACCGCTTGACCAGGAAAATAAGTCCCCCAAAACGGAGCCTTAGAGGGAGAATTACTTCGTTATTTGCTTCCTAATTACTGATGTTGTTTGTCGAGTAGAGCTTTAATGCAACACAAGTTTGTGTGTAATATTTTACACACATTTAAGAAGACTTAGGCTCAAATGCTCAATATTTGTCCTCCAAGGCTCTATTTGGGGCTTCGGTAGTGATGATGGTGGAAGTAGTGAGAAATTAATTGTGCCATTAGACTTGTTTGTAGAGCTATTTTGAAAAGATTTTAAATTGTTTGAAAAACTCCATTTAAGTGCTTTTCAAAAAAAATATTTTACATTTTTCTATTTATAAGAATAACTTTTAATAATAATTGTTTAGCTTTCTAATAGCAAAGAGTTATTTTATGTTAATCATTTATTGCATATATAAGTAAGTATTATATAAATCATAAATAACCATGATATAAAAGAGAAGCAAAAATAGAAAAATGATAAAGAATCGTGAATGAGAGAAGAAAGTATTTGCAACGGCGAGAAGAAAAATAAGCAAATTGTGAATGATTAAACCCACAAATATAAGAGGAAAAACTAAGCAGAGAAAATGATTTTTAGAAAGCTCTATTGGACCGACGGCTCAAAAAGCCCCCAGAATACCTTGAAAAAGCTCATCATAGAAGCAATTTAGGCTCTGTTTGCATGGCTGCAGCGACTGTAGAAGCAGTGGTGAGAAACAGTGGTGTAGTAATCAGCTGTTTTGCAGAGTGGTGACAGAATCTTTGAATCTGTTTGGAAGAACAACTGTTTCATTATTGTTTCAAAAGGAGAAGCCGTTAAGCTGTTTGGCAAAACAGTTGTGCGCTTTGAAAGCTATTTTTTAAAAAAATATAATGATAAACTGCAATTAATTAAAACAAATTAACTAACTTAGTGTACGTGATAGGTACTCCAAAATACTATTACAAAATAAAACACACTAATTAAAGGGTTTTCCAAACCAGGCTCGTAAGGGTGAACCGCCTCGAACATGCCCCAACGCTCTCGATCGTCGAACATCAACTGCTAAGTAAGAGTAGTGTAATTGATCAGGTTTAAAATTTTTTGGTAATATAACTTACAACATTAAACGTCTCATAATATCTTACATGTGATATGTCATCAGTTGATCAGCGATGAAGTCTCTGATGTTTGCCATTTCAGTAGCTCTCATAATATCTTACTAGGTGCGCTATTCGGATTTGGATCGATTGTTCTTTGACGATTGTTTGGTCGCAGAACGTAGGCCTCTGCATGAACATAGCTTTTGTTTTCATCACATACATCAAACTCGGGGTCTGAACGAGTAGGATGTCTTCTAATGAAATTATGCAACGTCATCGTTGCTACCACAACGACACACTGCTTTGAGAAATCAAACGGAGGCATTTTGCCAAGTATTGCCCACTTTTTTTTTATACACCAAAGCTTCTTTCGATCACACTACGAAGCGAGGAGTGTGCTTTATTAAATATCTCCTGACGTCCTTCTATTGGTCGATTACCCCGAGCGAAGTCCGACAAGTGATATCTAGTTTCTGAAAATGGTTTCAAAGGTCCTTTTTCTAATGGATAACCAGCATCGACCAGATAATATTTACATTGATTGTTAGAATAGATTAGACAGTATTAACATATGGCAAAACAATACACATAGTAATAAACATATAATTTGTACCTTCGGGTGGAAATGGAAATTTACTCATTGAATATCTAACTGCACGGTGGTATATGCGACTGTCATGTCCAGATCCTTCCCAATCAAACACAACGTAAGTAAAACACATATTAAAGTCGCAAACCATCATCACATTTTAAGTTGGGCTTCCATGGCGTCCTATATACAGGACTTGATTTTCAACAGGTATTCTTGCATCAACATGTGTACCATCAATTGCTCTGACACAATTTTCAAAAAATGGCATATATCTTTCGTCATTTCTTCCGTGTGAAGGAGTGACATGAAAATGAGGATCAGTAGGATCAATAATGTTCATGGACAGGTTAGCCAGCGCACAAAGTCTTATCATGAATAACCGACTGATAGTCTTTGTAGAATGTTGGAATCGTTCACTTGCTTTTTGGAACGTTTCATTGTGACTCAAAATATAAATTGTGATAGTCAATATATCGCTTGCTTGAGTTCTTTGTATTCCCTTTAGCCTGTGTTTGTTCTAATAATGCTAACAAATCAAAAAATATGACTTTTGTCATCTGAAACATGTTATGAAACCTCTCAGGATGCCCGACAAATAATTCACGTATCCATTTACTGATCCCACTTGTTTTTCATTTGCGCACGGCTGTACTATATACTGGTAGGTTCCTTGAAGCTTTTCATTAAATTGGTCCAACCATGTTTATTGAAATGAGTGGTTGGTCTATTCCTTAAGTCAATCTCTCGGATACAGAGATCGCAGAATAGCAGGACATGGGATGACTCCCAATTGGCTAATATTTCACCATCTTTTGATATGCTCATCTACGGGATCAATAATAAACGTCAATCCAAAATACAGAAAAGATACAACTTCAAAGTGCATGGTGCTCATAATATCTTGTGCCCTTGGTTGACTTGGAGGCTTAAACTTTCAAGGAATTTGAGCTTAGTTCGGTACATTATTTTGATACAATAAAGGATAAAAAAGACCAGGGAACTCCTACAATGGCCGGAGAAGTTCCTAGCAACAAAAAAGAGGCGAAAATGCCCTAAAACCTGGTAAACTTCGTAGAAGAATAGACAATGTACAGCAAAACACAAGTAAATCCAGAAAAAAAAAGCACAAAGCAAAAAAATGTTTTCGAACCAAACATGGAAAAAAAAATTATATCACTCTTTCTTGCCTCTTCAATCTAGAAGAAAAGAACAAAACAAATGAAAATAAAATCAGAATGCTCCCACTGGAAGGTGTTGTTTCATGACCATTACCTGAAATTCGCTGGAAGGTGATGTGATGTTGGCAGTGAAAGGATGCTCACACTGGAAGGTCGTCGGGAAAAAAAACTGGAGGAGGCAGCCACGAAATAGAAGGCGGTAGGTCGAAACCTTCTTCTGCTTCAAGGAAGGTCGCCTGGAAAAAAAACCTATCTTCAAGGAAGGTCGTCGGGAAAAAAACTGGAAGAGGTGGCCACGAACTGGACGGCGGCAGTTCGAAAACCTTCTTCTGCTTGGACGTCGTTGGAAATCCGCTGGAAGGAAGCTACTACCGCCAAATCAAACTGAGGGAAGAAGCTCGATTGCGCCGCCGGAAGAAGAAGAGCGAGGTAGGACAGAGCAAATCGCGGCTTTCCGCGATCTGGAATCGTGAGGAATAATCACAACTCCAGATCGCGGGTTTTACGCGATTCATGGGCGGGGGCGATAGGAGAATCCAGGGCACATTTTTCATTTCGCGCGGATTATCAGTAAACTGCGGTGTGCTGGTGTGTAAATGTGGCGCCAAACAAAACCTTAAAAAAGATTGTAGCGGTGGGAATAGAGCTTTTTCTACCATCCCAAAATAAACTTAAAATTTATTAATAACTACATGAATTTTAACCTTACGGAAGTATTTTGTATAAATAATATTTAAATAATTTTCTACAAAAATACGTAATAAGTAATAACTACGTTATAAGTTGAAAACTATATTTTTTTATCAAAAAATAAACTCACGCAAAAATACGTAAAGTGCTTTACACAATTACGGAAAATTTTTGGGTCAGGATTTTTGACCATGAGCATGGTCAGGATAACTAATGAGAAGTCTAAAATGATGAGGGTCCGCGCAAAAGTGTATGGCACAAGCCACAATTACGTGGGTCCCTCCTCCTTTGCAGGCTCCTCATTGGTGCAGGACCATGAGCATCGTCAGGCTCCTGACCTAAGTATTACTTCACAATTACACCCCCAGATTCAAATTCGATTCCTTTCGTCCATTGGCAGATGCTGAGATTCTTCTTTAAGCTAAATAATTGTTTTTTTGTGAGCACGAGTTGATAGAGCTCATTAAATCTATAAGTTTATTCAACCTTTCACAAAAGCTTCTTTTTTAAAATATAGGGTCAGTTTGTTTTGGCGGTGGCGGTGGTCAAAAGAGCTGTGGGAATGGAGCCGTGAGAATGGAGCTGTTCAGAATGGAGAAACAGTTTGGTAAAACAACGGTGACAGAGCTGTTCAAAATGGGAAACAGTTTGGTAAAACAACGGTGGCGTTTCTGTTAAATTTAATTATAAAAAAAATTTACAATTACATTAATTAAAGTGAAATATAAATTATAATTAATATTTATTATAAATTAAATTTAATAATAATAATAATAAGATATTATAATCATAATATAATAATCATAATCTTAATAATAATAAGAATATAATAATCCTAATTCTAATAATAATAATATATTATTATAATAATATATTATTAGAATAGAATATAATAATCCTAATTTAATAATAATATTAATGTAATAATCTTAATAATATAGAATAATATTATATAATAATATATTATTATATAACTATTCATCCCCCCCCCCCGAAAGAGCAGCAGAGCCATGGAAGAGCAGCAGCACCGCCATGGACAGCCTTTTTCCGCCCTCCCTCGCCGGAGCACGGCTTCTCCGACCCTCTCCGGAGTACGACTGCGCCTTCCCTCGCCGCAGCACTGCACGGCTCCTCCGACCCTGGCCGTAGCATGGCTCCGCCGACCTGGCCGGAGCACGACTTCGCCGACCCTCCCCGTACGTTGCAGATTTGTGCGCGACTCTTGGATGGGGGAGGAGAAAATGAGTTTGGCGTTGGAAAGCTCCGTTGAAAAGGAGATGAGAGGAGCTGTCGGAAAGCTACGTTGGCAACGGATGTTTTTGGCTACGTTGGCGATGGAACGTGTATACAAACAGTCAAAATAAAAAATTCCATTTGTTGTCCGACTGGAACGGAGTAGAAACGTGAAAACAAACCATTCACGTGAAATCCGTGCAGTCCAAAATGACTAATTTGCTCCTCCCGGAGAGGTGCAAATAAGGCCTGCCGAGTTCAGGACGGGCCCAGACCCCTCAGGCCTGCGCTTTTTATCATCAGGCTGGACCTTGCTTGAATCAGGTTCAGATCAGGTTGGGACCCTTGCAATTTAAGGGTGTCTGCTGAGCCAACAAAATTGGGCCCAAACAGACCCCCAGAAGCAACAGCTTGCTGCCTAAGGGCAGCTAGCTGCTGCCACGCACGACAGAAAACATGTGGGGTGGCCACAACATGGACGCCCGACATTTATATATTGATGGGCTCATGCCCCGCATTTTAAAACTGTTGGACATTTGAGGCCAACAATTATATATTGTTAGGATCCTCTTACACGTGTACATCCGTCGGTGGTTATTGAGGACATCTGTACGCATCTCCTGCAGCGTATTAAAATGGGAACCGGGATCCTTTGCCACGTGGATGATCAGGCGCCGTTTGTTTTATAGCCGTTTCTTTTGTAATTGGTTTACTCGTCAATAGGTCAATCTATTCCTATAAATAGATTAGTCTTTGTAATCTGGGTTATGCATGGATTAATAAAGAGATTCTCTATCTTGTTTCTTACTCTCTCTCTCTCTCTCCCTCTTTCTCTCTCCTCTAAACTGAGTTCTTCTTCTACCTTTCCGGCGGCCTTCCGGCGGCGCCGTGGTTTTCTTGGTTCTTTTTAATTTGTATTTTGCCGACAAACATTTCACGCCGCTCTCTCCATTTGGCCAAGAGGAGCCTAACATTTGGTGCTCTCGTTCCTCTTGTTCTCTCCTCCCTCCATGGCGGATCACACCCGCGCCAAAGATGTCCACCATCAAATCTTGGATCTCCAGACCTCGTTTACCGCCGAGAAAGCTCTAACGACGCAGCAGATTATTGATCTCCGCGAGGATCTGCACACCAAGGAGGTCATCCTCATCCAGCAAATCATGGACACTCGAAAAGACATGCTGGAGCAATTCACGAAAGTCCAACAATCGCTCGATTTTCTTAACGTCCAAAAGACGTACATGGATCCGGGCCAACCTTCTGTTACCTCTAGCGTTCTTGGCCCAGCCCCTCCACACGCCTCTACACAGGTCGTTTCTTCCCCTTTAAATTCTGATTTTAAATTTCAATGTCCGCGGTTTAGCGATGGCGATCCCACCGACTGCCTCTATAACTTGCAGCTTTATTTTCAATTTCATAACACAAACCCCCGCGATTTTCTTTTACTCGCTGCCTGTCACCTTGACCGGCCCGCTTCCCGTTGGTACCAAGCAACAATTCGGGACCAGCCGACCCTAACCTTTCCAACCTTTGTCGAAGCAATTAATAAACGTTTTGGACCGTCAGATTACGAGGACCCCGCCGGCTCGCTCGCCAAATTGCAACAAAACACCACCGTCTTGGACTACAAAACACAATTCGAGGAACTCTCCACTAGGAACTCCGGTCTGACTCCACGATTTTTATGCAGTGTTTTTGTTTCCGGCTTAAAACCCCATATCCGCAGTGCCGTGCGCATGCAACGACCTTCTGAGATACACGAGGCTTACGCTTTAGCACGCATGGTCGAAGATCAAGACTTGGAATTTAATCCTCGCCATTGTCCTATCTTGCGCCCCGAGTATCCACCCGCACCACGCCCACCCGACCACAATCCACGCCCGCCTTTTCCCCGACTGCAATGGCACACGCCCCCCATCGCACCAGCACCACTCAACCCCGCAGCACCTAAATATCCAATTAGGCGTCTTTCCGCTTCCGAACGACAACGCCGACGTGACCTCGGTTTGTGCTACAGTTGTAATGACAAATACACCTTCGGCCATCGTTGCAAAGGCGCGGGTACACTATTATACTTTCAAGGATCGGATGACCCCAATGACACTGACGACCCCGTCGCTGAACCAGTTCAAGAGGCCATTGACCCAGATGGCTCAATATGCTTCTACGCCCTAACGGGGGAACCTCCAGGGAACTGCCTTCGGGTCACCTCCCTTTTATTTAATCACTCCTTGGAAACTTTGATTGACAGCGGGAGCTCTCACGATTTCATTTCTGAACGGATTGCCAAATTTTTAAAATTGCCCATTTTGTCTATCCACCCATTCAAAGTCTTCCTGGGCAATGGAATGTCATTAACCTGCTTGGGCAAGTGTGTTGATCTTTCCCTGCTCATTCAAACCATCACATATACAATAACTTTATATGTTCTCCCATTACATGGGGCTGATATCGTACTGGGAGTACGCTGGCTTAGGTCCTTAGGTCCCGTCACCACCGATTACTCGACCTTTACGATATCTTATACATCCGCTCAAGGCCCAATCACTTTGCAGGGGCAGTCCACTGCCCCCTCTACCTCGGTTTCATCATCGCAGGTCGCCCGGTTAATGACATTACAAGCCTCCGCACTTTGTGTCTTAACGACTGCACCCCCACAAAACACCAACCATAGGCCACTTCTTGACGATACATTACCAACCGCGTTTGTGTCATTGATCGACTCTTACCAAGCCTTATTTCAAGAACCCACGGTTTTACCACCCCGCCGCACAGTGGACCACACAATTCCATTACTTCCAGATGCGAAGCCCGCCAATGTAAAACCATATCGATACCCCCATTTTCAAAAAAATGAAATAGAACGATTAATTCTTGAAATGTTACATGCTGGCTATATACGCCCAAGCACATCAAGTTTCAGTTCACCCGTCATACTGGTTAAGAAAAAAGACGGCACGTGGAGATTTTGTGTTGACTACCGTATCTTAAATAATATCACCATTAAAGATCGTTTTCCCATCCCCACTATTGATGAGTTATTGGACGAACTGTTTCACGCTAGAATTTTTACAAAATTAGATTTACGATCGGGATACCATCAAATTCGGATGGCTGAACCCGACATCATAAAACTGCTTTTCGTACTCATCACGGCCATTATGAATTTACGGTAATGCCTTTTGGCCTAACCAATGCCCCCTCAACTTTCCAATCCCTCATGAATACCATTTTTCGACCACATCTACGCAAATTTATTGTAGTCTTCTTTGACGATATATTAATATATAGCTCTACGGAGAAGGAACATCTTGAACATTTAACTCTCACCCTCCAGCTACTCCATACTAACGAGCTCAAAATAAAACATTCAAAGTGTTTTTTTCTTAGAACCGAGATTGAATTCTTAGGGCATTGCATCACAAATGGCACAGTTTTCCCTAACACTACCAATATCATGGCTCTTCACAATTATTCAACCCCAACCTCCCAAAAGGAAGTTCGGGCGTTTTTAGGCTTGGCCGGTTTTTATAGGAAATTTATAAAGAATTTCTCCTTAATAGCAGCCCCACTATCGGATTTGCTCAAGAAGAATGCCTTTTCCTAGACTGACCACACCCAACAGGCTTTCCAACTGTTAAAAACTCTCTTAATTTCGAAACACATTCTCGCACTACCAAATTTTGATGAACTTTTTACTATAGAAACAGACGCCTCGGGAAGTGGAGTTGGAGCAGTTTTGCGTCAACAAAAGTTACCAATAGCTTACTTTAGCAAGAAGTTGTCACCTCTTATGCAACAAAAGTCGACATATGTACGCGAAATGTACGCTGTCACGTCGGCAGTTGCAAAATGACGACAATACCTTCTGGGACACACATTTCAAATCCTAACAGATCATAAAAGTCTTCACAACTTACTCACCCAAGACCTTCATACACCAGAGCAGCAAATCTTTTGAGCCAAATTGATTGGATATAACTATACGATCTCATACAAACCAGGCAAAACAAATATAGTAGCCGATTCACTATCACGGTCATGCATCCATCACAAAAAAACAACCAACACATTACCCCAACTGC
Source organism: Platanthera guangdongensis (assembly GCA_039583875.1). Lineage (NCBI taxonomy): Eukaryota > Viridiplantae > Streptophyta > Magnoliopsida > Asparagales > Orchidaceae > Platanthera > Platanthera guangdongensis. The sequence continues at coordinate 25,503,803 of CM077166.1, read as the reverse complement.
CACAGCCAACAGCACACCTATGTGTGCTATCACATACAATTCCCTCATCCTCCTTACTGGACGGTCTGGCACAGGACTACGCCACCGACCCGTTTACCCAGCAAGTGGTCTCCGACCTTGACGACCAGGCCAATCCTAGACCAGAATGGACCCGGAAGGGCGGCAACATTTTTTATAAACACAGGCTCTTTATTCCAGCAAACTCACCAATTATACACAAGATAATTTCAAATGCACATGATAGCCTTTCGGGCGGACATTCGGGAATAAAAGCCACAATGCACAGAATTCTTACTCAATTTTATTGGCACCATATGAAGAAAGACGTTACGGCCTATATTAGCCAATGCGATCTGTGCCAGAAGGCCAAACCAACAAACCACCTGCCATACGGGCTATTACAGCCATTACCTATCCCAACACAAATTTGGTCGGATTTAACTATGGACTTCGTCACCCACTTACCTAAATCAAACAACTATACAATCATCATGGTAATTGTCGATCGTTTGTCCAGAGCGGCTCATTTTGCCCCCCTGACCCCGCCCTTAGTTGCCCCCATGGCAGCAGCGGTATTTTGGGAGACGGTTGGAAAGTTGCATGGTCTGCCAACTTCCATAGTATCCGATCGTGATCCCATTTTTCTTAGCAACTTTTGGACAGACCTGTTTAAAATGCAAGGCACAACCCTGCATTACAGTTCTGCATACCATCCCCAAACGGATGGTTTGACAGAACGTACAAACAGGAGTCTACAACAATATTTACGGATGTATACACACGACCGACCCAAAAAATGGAGTGATTATTTAAGCGTTGCTGAATTTCATTACAATACCACGGTTAACTCTGCGACCGGCATGACACCCTTTGAAGCCATGTTCGGTCGCCCGCCCCCTGGGCTTCTCTCTTATTGTGCAGGAAGCTCAAAGAACGAAGCAGTGGATCTCACCCTCAGGACACGGGATGAGCTCATACACCAACTTAGAGAAAATTTACAGAAATCGCAACATCACATGAAGACAACCGCAGATAAACAGAGACAAGCAATGAAATTCCAAGTGCATGACTGGGTACTCCTCAAGTTGCACCCATACCGACAACTGACTCTACACCGAACCCTCTGTCGGAAGCTGGCGCTTCGTTTTTACGGCCCCTTCCAAGTTATGGAAGTCATCGGGGAAACGGCGTACCGCTTACAGTTACCACCGGACTGCAAAATACATCCTGTATTTCACATTTCTCTCCTCAAACTCTACCGAGGGAACGAACGTCAACAGATTACTCCCCTACCCACAAAGAGCCACAGAAATATGCCCTTGCATATTCCCTTAGCCATTGTAGGTTTTCGCCAGATCCGACGTGCCAACCAGTCGGTGCACCAGGGGCTCGTCCAATGGAAGGACCTTCCCCCGGAAGACAGCACTTGGGAAGATATGGATGACCTTCCCACAGATCTACGACGACTAGCAGAAAAATACACAGCACTCACAAATTTCCTTCCGCCAGGCTGGGCTCAGAAGCAAACCCGAAGTAAAACTAACGGGAGCCGCAACGGGAACGCCGACGCCACACCACAGTTCGAAGCTTCACCTCCCGATCGGGCCGAGGTAGGGGTTGTTGACCAGGTCCACCCCCAATCAGCTAGCACAGAGCTAGAGCACGCTCCATCGGAGGAATTTACAGCTTCATGACGTCCATCCAAAGCTTCTCCGCCGCTGCACTCCGCCAAACCCTACTCTCCGATTGAGTAAGATAAAACGATGAGGGCATCGTTCTTTTAAGGCTGCAGCATTGTTAGGATCCTCTTACACGTGTACATCCGTCGGTGGTTATTGAGGACATCTGTACGCATCTCCTGCAGCGTATTAAAATGGGAACCGGGATCCTTTGCCACGTGGATGATCAGGCGCCGTTTGTTTTATAGCCGTTTCTTTTGTAATTGGTTTACTCTAGTCAATAGGTCAATCTATTCCTATAAATAGATTAGTCTTTGTAATCTGGGTTATGCATGGATTAATAAAGAGATTCTCTATCTTGCTTCTTACTCTCTCTCTCTCTCTCTCTCTCTCTCCTCTAAACTGAGTTCTTCTTCTACCTTTCCGGTGGCCTTCCGGCGGCGCTGTGGTTTTCTTGGTTCTTTTTAATTTGTATTTTTCCGACAAACATTTCACGCCGCTCTCTCCATTTGGCCAAGAGGAGCCTAACATATATTGTCGAGCTCAATACCCAACAATTACTAGTTGGGTATAATCGGGCTTATTGCCCGGGTGGGCTTGGCCCTGGCCAGCACCAAGCCAGACCTTGGCTAAATAAGAGGATCTTTTGAGCACTCGTAGGCCTGGCCTGGGCATAGACCTGAGTAGCAATCGGGCTCAAGCTAACTTTGCACCCCTACTCCAAACACGGTTGGGTATGGATGCATGTTGCTTCTAGTCAACGATCGATGATCACTGCTCCCAATTGGCGATCGCCGACTAGCAGGCACAAGTACCCGTGAACAACCATGCCCATTTAGCGATCGGCGTTCCCAATTTTGGGTTTGCAGTCGGCAATCACCGAGCACTCCTATCAGTCGGTGATTGTTGGTTGCCAAGACCAGTCGGCAATTGGCGCACAATTTACGGTACCTTTTATTAAAAAAAATATCGCCCATTATAATGAATTTCAATGTGACAGGAATAGTACCGCGCGAAACCTCGTGGCCCGAACGACAATGCTCACATTGCTCGTCTTCTCTAATGCACACTATGATACGATCCTATCGGCTCACAGAAAACGGATCGCACTGGGCCACGGCCCGCACACTGTCAACCCTTCTCCCAAGGGGCCACAGGCTGCTCAACACGTGATCCATAGCTGGCCCCACGCGGGGTTACCAGGTTGCTCGTCGTGTGATCCGTAACTGCGTCCGTAAGGCGGGTTGTTGAGGTCAAGAATCGAACCCGCGTCTCAATTGGTGATAAGAGTTCAGAAAAGTTCCTTATCCTATCTAAGGAGGGTCACAGGTTCGATTCCCGACCTCAACAACCCGCCTTACAGGCGCAACTATGAATCACACAAGCAGCTTGGTGACCCCGTGAGGGGCCAAATATGGATCACGTGTTGAGCAGCCTGTGTTCCCTTGGGAGAAGGGTTGAAAGTGTGCTGGCCGCGGCCCCGATCCGTTCTCGGTGAGCCGATAGGATCACATTACAGTGATGGAGGCGATGACATTGACCAGGGCTGGGGTCCAATCGCTGATGTACATTGCCCCCTAGAGAAGGCGGGTGACGTTAAAGTGATGTCACAATTATTGCTTCCACGGGGTGCAAGACGTATAATCACAACGCATATGTCGCCAAATGTAAGCAAAAATTTTTGCTTAATATGCAAATTAATTTCCTAGGGCTTTGTTTTTTCAGGTTTCAAAAGTATTGTTGAACTATCTCAATTAACAGTAATATAGGTCGAAAAAGATAGCCGGAATATAAGCAAAAAAAACATGTTTAATGCATAGGAAAAATGACGAGGGCAAGAGGGTCATTTTTCATTCAGATAGAATATATAGGCATCAAGACCAACTGTGTAGCACCAATCTTAAAGCATGAGCCTCAAGACAAAATTACCTTGTCAAAAAGGACTCACTCTGCAGCACAAGCCCAGCAGAATGTCATTCAGACACACTGAACCTGTGAAAGTTGCAGAATTTTATTTGTGCCAACAAAAAAGAGGAACCCCTTCAAACATTATTTTCACAGGACCCTGTATAAAAATCGAAAAAAGATCACAACTCAACAGTTTAAATACGAGTTATTCGGCCGTCGCCACCACCAAATGCAATTCCACTTCACAATGGGACGAAAATGAGGGGGGCGTTGGAATTAATCTGATTGATGGTTCAGTAGCGAGTCAGACAAAAGTGCAGTGTGCGGTGGAGTGGAAGCTCTTGCAGGCCGGTTCCGGTACTCGTCCCGGTCGGAGGGCGGTGCGGCATCCCTCACCTCAGATTTCGTGATTTTGGGTGAGGCACTGTCCATGGGAATCCGCGACAATTGCTGGCTCCTTTGGTTAGTAAATGCGCCAAAGCCCAAGCCCAGATGATCCGGAGCGGAAATTGCCGAAACCGGATAGTTGTAATAGCCGATGACGGGATGATCGAATCTGCAAGCAGAACCATACCTGCAGGATCCATACATGCTGTAGAATGAGCAAACGGACTGACCCTGGGCGCACGCACAAGCAGGTGAAAATAGAGTGAGAGAGTAGCTAGAAATCGGTGCAGAACTTTGAAAAGGCGAATAAAAACACAAAAAAGTTACTCATTACAGGTCTCAGAGGGAAGCCGAGGGGTCCCAGGGTGCCCATGGCTGAAAAATTCCGGTCTCTTGGGTGATGATATTTGCAAGTTGGACCGTACTTGCAGCTCCCAGTTTTTAAATAATATTGGCATTCGGGCTGGTCGGGTCTCTCCGGGAAATTCTCGATGCTTCCGGGACTTAGATATAAGTTGTTCTTCAACTTTGGAGTTTGAGAGTGTCCGAGGATGTCGGAGGATGGAGTGTGACTCATAGTACCCTGCTTCAATGCAACCGTTATGATTCAACATTTATATTGATTGTAAGAAAACAAGAAAAATAAACTTGATAAGATTGTAGTAGCAAAACAAAAACAAAGACTATAAGTTTGGATGATTTAAAACAAAGACCAAAGGGCAAAAGATTTGGTAGCTTCGGTCAAATAAGATGCATTGGAAGTGTAAATAATGGGATCTTAATTAAATTGAAGATAAAGGCGTCAATAGATCTTAATTAAATTGAAGATAAAGGCGTCAATCAGAGACGAAAATGATTTTTTTTAGAAGTCTCTTATTATCATATCAATTGATTGAAGTGAATAGTGACTAAGATAATCAGATTCTCATCCGCGTCATTTTGATTTTGCAGCCAATACACAGCACAAGTATCAGACTACGAGGCTCATGGCACACCAAGGAACATTTATATTTGTGCTGATGGATACAGGAAGCACTCACAGCTTCTTGGACACCTCTACGGTAGCAAAGTTAGGCTGTACCTTGCAGGAGATATCTCTTTGCCCTAGCAATAAAGAATGAGAAGAAAATGCGGAGCAATCACATGTGTAAGCATTCTTGGGTTTGGAGGGTATATAATGCACAGCGGAAATATACTAACTCTCATGAGGGCACATGTGTTTTGAGAAACAAACAAACCAGAATGATTGCAAATGCATCAAACACTAAGCTAATACATACCAGTGCATTCTTAACATTGAATGAATAGTTCTTTGCATCTAACTAAGAACAGGTTCTTGAAAGGATACACACACACACGCACTAGCGGCTGTGTACCCAACCATCACTCAAAGTGACGATCGGGTATTGTTACCCTTGAACATTGCACACTGAGGGACCCTATGCTCAACAGCTAACATCTATAAGAAATTAAAAAAAATCTAATTATAGTCTTATATATTAAAAACCTATGTGATCCATCAGATGAAAAAAATTAAAATCAAAAGGCTCAAACTCATTATAGTTGTTCTTTTTAACGGAGTGTACACACACACACACACACAAGTAGTTATGTGCAGGGGTTATGCATGTGCATAACTGCTCTTGGTTGCGGACAAGCTCCGCCCTTCCGTAGATGATTTGAGGACGCACAGGCTTCTCCCATGCGTGATACCGGGCTCCACCTGTGTGACTAATTGGAAAATGAAGCAAAAAAAAAAAACTTCGCAACAGCATTTTACAGATTTAAAAATGAAGAATAAAAAACCCTCAAAAAGAAAATAAAAAGCACCATCTTCAGGTTGCCCCAACATCTTCTCTCTTGTCGTCAAAGCATAAGCAATGAAGAAATGAATTCCAAAATGTATAATATTATTAGTTTTATTGCAAAACCCCGGAGACCTCTTCAACAGACAACATTTAGCACTTTAGGCAAATTGACCACCTCTTTCCTCCCTTAGAGTCAACATCATTTGGTATCAGAGCCAAATCTCACCCCCACCATTTAGTATCAAAAAAAGCTAATTTGTCATGGTCGATAGTCATCTTCATCTTCATAGTTGAAGGGCTCTATTCCTCTTCTTCAATCAACTTCACCGCCCTTGTATCCTTTCGGGGTTGATTTGTTGCCCTTGCCTTCTCTAACCACATTCATTTCCCTATCCAACAACGACGACTGCTTGATATTTTCTTCTGCCTTCTTATCACATCATCATTTCACAAAAATTAGTCTATCAGTAAAATCCTCCATGCGGCCACATGGTGCATCTCAGCTCACTAAGATGATGTCCAACCTTGTTGACCCGCCATCATCGCTAATAGGTCATTGATGCGGCACAGGCGTCACACCTGCCCGCCACCCTGGAGTCCCACCAGGGGGCCCACCTGGAGTCAGCACCAGGCGGCTTTCATCAGGGTCGCGGCCCGTACACCCCAACCAGCTCTCTGCCATGAAATCACCACCATGTGGCAGGTTGTTGAGGCCGGGGCTCAATCCCCTGACCTCCTAGATAAGAGGCCTTCACCAACGCTCTCATCACCAACTGAGTCGCGGATCAGTTGGTGATAAGAGTGCTGGTGAAGGCCTCTTATCTAGGAGGTCAGGGGATCGAGCCCGACCTCAACAACCTGTCGCATGGTGGTGATTCCATGGCGAAGAGCTGGTTGGGGTGTACGGGCCGCAGCCCTGATGAAAGCCGCCTGGTGCTGACTCCAGGTGGGCCCCCTGGTGGGACTCCAGGGTGGCGGGCAGGTGTGACCCCTATGCCGCATCATCAGGGCCGCGGCCCGTACACCCCAACCAGCTCTCCGCCATGGAATCACCACCATGCTGCAGGTTGTTGAGGTCGGGGCTCGATCCCCTGACCTCCTAGATAAGAGGCCTTCACCAGCGCTCTCATCACCAACTGAGCCGCCCCGGCCTCAACAACCTGTCGCATGGTGGTGATTCCATGGCGGAGAGTTGGTTCGGGTGTACGGGCCGCGGCCCTGATGAAAGCCGCCTGGTGCTGACTCCAGGTGGGCCCCCTGGTGGGACTCCAGGGTGGCGGGCAGGTGTGACGCCTGTGCCGCATCAGTCATGCTCGCAGAACCCGCCACCATCCTATCATCGCTCACATCAACATCATTCTTAACTTCAACTTAAGCTAACAAAACAACCCTGGAATTCATCAGTGTTGCCTCAGGATGTGTCATCACCTAGCTGCTTGAGCCCTACATATGATGTAACTCGTCACCTCACTCAATGGCTCAACCCACACTTGATGGCCTAGTTGCTACCTAACAGCGTGTTTTTTTCCCTCCTTAAAAGTGGAACACTCAATCTAGGCCCAACCCTGGCACTCCCATGATCCCCCAACAAGACCAATCCAATATCCAAGACATTATAAACCAAAAAATGTGCACGCACACAGTCAAATGCTCATCAAATCAAGCCCATAAATCACCCACCCGCAAGTCAAAGATCATTTAAATCAGAGCACATTCAACCAAAACCACATGCAGACACCACATCACACCCATAACAGCATAACCTCTGAAGTCTGAACCAAATTGACTCTTCATGAATCAACACTTGAGAAACTCATGACAACAATTTTTCCTAGTTCCAAATCATTGTAGCGCCTACAACAAGGCCAATGAACGACACATGGATTAGAATATCATTTATAGTGGATGTAAATGTAATGCATGTGTACTTTTAAGAGCTCCACAATATTATGATGTGATATTGTTAGATGTAGTGTACTTACTGTATAGTAAAGTTGTCTTATGCTCACTATGGGTGTTGTGAACACCCTCCCATGTACTTATATATATCTTACTTTTGTGAATATACTTAATTGATTATTTTTCCCATCATGGTATCAGAAGGAACCCTAGCCGACCAAATCGTCCCGTCCTGCCCCCCTTCCGCATGACTTTGACATATGATCCATATAATGAGTATTGATACACATGAAATAAAAATGGATCAACCAAATCCAAATCACATCTAAATCAATATCTCAGATATAAGTAATCATTCATCTCAAGGTCATGAAAATTATTATGATAACCGGTATTCATAATCTCCATATGCACATTAATCCAAGATCAAGAAGCCTATCATCCAATTATTATGACTATATTGTACATTATGATAATTGATTTAAACAAACGTTACGATCAACATTATATTATAATAAAATGCACCGAGATGAGTGTAATGCCAATTGAGCCACACGAACCGCACATCAGTAAATCAAAGAAGAAATTAATTGCAATTGTGATCTATGATCTGCATATTTTGGTATTGAATTATATTATATTATATAAAACTTAAAGCAATTGACTTTGCAATTATGCTTGCACCCGTTCATGAAATTGTCTCGTCATAAAAGTTCATGTCTACAAGAGCATCCTTCCATATGGATGTTTCCCTCTCTGATTCTACTGCTTGCGCTCAGTAATAAAACTCATGACGAGAATCTCATAGATGTAAGTTTGTTCCACCTCGTACTCCTTGGCCCTTCCGACAAACTCCCTTTTGGAGAAAAGTTCTTTTAGGACTATGGTTAATTGATGTAATACATCAAGTATACAAAAAGTTAGATATCCATCACATGAATCCCGATTATACATCTAGTATCATAGACATGTTTGAATTATGTGTATATTATGTAATAACGCTTTTTTTTTTGTCGTTATGGCTTAAAAGTTATTAGGCAAGTAGTAATGCATGCTTTATTTCATATTTTTAGAACTTAGCGACAGGAAACCATTTTATCACTTTCTCTTTATAGAGAGAAAGAGAGAGAATACATATATAGAGAGAGAAAGGCGTGCCTATGTAATGGAAATCAATGACAGAATAATTTTGAAAATGATTAATACTGTGAGTGTTAAAATCCTGTAAGTTCCATCTTCAGTGGACAATTTTTAGCCACACATCTCTCTCTCTCTCATTTTTCTCAATCTAACAATATTGCTATGATAACTGTAAATATACCGTAGAAATATATATATATTCCTCAAATTGGATCAATAATGGTATCATATTTCAAATTTGGCACACATGCATACTAAAAAAATTAGGGCTAAATATCACTACAGAACTTTAGGTACATTCTGAGCTTCACAAATTTACGCTTCCAAAAGCCTAATTTCCTCACATGCAAGTCTCTCTCGAAGGTTCTTCCGTTGACATAACTACCAATTGACAGAAAATGACAAAAATGGATCTTTTTTTTGCTTTACTTAATGATTCAAAGTTCTAATGATCAATGTATTTCTCATTTGACGAGACAGTGATGTCTGACATAGATTTTTGTTGATCTGATAAGCTCTTGTCATAACTGAGGTGGCTAGATTGATAAATATAACTCACGTGTCCATATTAAAAGAATTTTAGATTGTCCAGCTGCCACACTAATCATCACACTCCTTGGATAGCAGAATGCACCGCTACTGCAGCCACGACCAGGTCAATATCTGCCATTACACAGTTGTAGCATCTAGAACTAGAGCCAAAATAAATTCACCCTCACGATGTGAATGATGGAAAAACCTTGAATTTCAAATTGGAAAAGAATGTTGAGAAAGGAGGGGAATATAAACCCACCCCTTTGTTATTAAAAAAACATTAACAATTGGAAGATAACCTCTTTAAAGATGATATTTAAACACAAGACAAATTTGAGTTTAAAAAAACATTAATGACAAAATTGGAGAGGTTTCTAAAAAATGTGGGCCTACATGAAGTACAATTGTACATTAAGCAGCTGAGTGATATTTACCCAGAATTTAATTTCAATCACACAAAATAAATGTGTTATGACATGTTAATTCTCCTTAATAGAAATTATACCACAAGTAAACTATTGATAAATAAGTATATGAAGCATCCCTTATTAAACAAAGACACGATCTATATGGTTCACAACAGCATTCAGAAGGATAGAAATTGTAGCAATCTAACAAAGTAATAGTGGGGAATATTAGTGTGGGTCTTGGAGGCATCACGAGGGAGAACAAGCAAGCATTAGTGGTGGAGACCAACCTAGGTCACATCGACGAAAATGCTTGACGCCGCACCCGATCCGACCTCTATCGGCCTTGGATTTACATGTTTTATTTATGTTTTGTGTTGAAATTTGTGTGAAAAAAATGTACATATATATATATATGTATGTATGTATACTGTGTGTGTGTGTGCTGTTGAGAGAGTAGGAGTTTATATATATATATATATATATAGGAATATAAATACATATATATATATATATATATATATATATATATATATATGGGTGTGTGTTATCTGTTAACACCGGTCCAGTCCAGCCTCCAAAATTCAACCGGCCCAAGGCCCGGAACAACAGCTCTAAAAGAAGGAAAAAGAAGCCAGGTGTAGTCTGGTTCTGCTGATACTTCTTCCCGGCTCACGCACCCCGTGAGTTTAGGGTTAAGCTCCAGCCTCCCATCCACGATCCCCTCTGCGAAGCACGATCCAGCCCCACGAGGCTCCGCCTCCTCTTCGGAAGCTCCAACCGCCAGCCACGATCTCCTCCACGCAAGTTTTCGCGTCTCTCCATCGACCACGATCAATTCGCCATGGCCGCACCTTCAAAGCTCCGCTGGTTACATGTTTTAGTTTCGTTTTTGTGTTGTTGTTGTAACCCTATAAAAGGGAGATATATAGAGTTCTGTAGGGGATGAATGTTGAAGATTGATGAATGTTATTGAAGTTGTTGTAAGCGTTACTTGTGTGAGAATTTAGAGGAGATAAACAGTAGAATAGGGTGATTTGCGTTTGATTTCCTGTAGGTGGTGATTGAATGTTGAAATGTATTTGATTTGATGTGTTGTTGCCTGACAGGGAAGCTGAATAGGGGTTAGAAATTAGGCGTGATTGAAGCTCTGGTGAGAGATGTAGGTGTTAGCAAATTTTGAGAGCCGTTGTGTTTATGTCATTCTCCGACAAGGATGATGAACAGTGCTTTGCCGCTGTCGTTTGTCTGCGTTCCGCTGAGAGGAAGAGAAGTATTCGCATTTGGCTGTTTGTTTCAGGATGAACAGTTGTGTTAGAAAGTGAGAGTGAATAGTAAAATCAATTTTACTGTGCTCGAGTTCTAGAAAATCAGTTCTAGTCCGATTACAATAGGATACTTAGGATTGATATTAGATATTAGTGTGTGAGATTTCGTGGAGCCACCACGAGTGATAGATTTTGTGGAGCCTCTAGTGTGAGAGCGAGTGAATTTTAGGCGTGTTAGTTTGTGGCATCCTTACTTTGTTGAGTTATTCCGTGGAACCACCTCGTGTGAGCGAGTGACTTAATTCCTTGGTGCACGTATGCGATAGCGGCCGACCTCGGAGCGGAGATCGAAGGTGACGAGGAGTTCCTCGCGTGATCGCCATCGACTTCGAAATACGGAAGACGTCTCTTCCGTGGGTAATTGTTTCTATCTTTTCCTTTGTGTGTGCATCTATAATTTCTTGTAGGATAATAGCCTCGTTGTTGGGTTTTCGCCCGAATTTCGTCAGCAAATGCTACGTCGAAAACTCCAAACGGAAACGTATTTGGAGTTCACGATTTTTCGTTGTGCTACGACAAGGGGAACGAAACGAAAGTTGCGAACTTCCTTCCCCGGATTTAAAATTGAACCATTTTATTTAAGAAAATTCATTTTAAAAGAAAGTAGCGATTTTGTGCTTTACAAACAATTTAATTGCTTCATTTCGCAAGTTCGTGCAAATTTCGCTCAAAACTTTGCAAAATTAAGTTAATCATTGCATGCATTTGGGGTTTCCTAGAAAAACTGACAGCACGCGTAAACCCTACGCGTCGTCCTGCATCAAATTGGTATCAGAGGGAAGGTTTCGAAATTTTTCTAAGTTTTGGGATCTGCCCTGAGTAGAATAGGAACCCGCATATCATTTTAAAATTTTTCAAAGAAAAAACTTTCTGCATAATCATACATTGCATTTGACGCTTTGTTCGCATGCATTAGCGTAGTGATAGAATGCGTCGAGTTGAGCTAGGTCAACTGAGTCGTGGGAATGAAGGGAATGAACCACCCCCGTGAATTCTACCATTCACCCACCGACCAGCCGAGTTGAACATGGCCATGCGAGAAGGGTTCGAAAACCTTAATGTTATGATGAATAGATTAGAGATATCCCCTCAAGCGTTCATGCCACCTCAAATTCGAGATGTGCATTATGTTCGCCCACGTCACGAAGTCCCACACCACTATGTAGAAAGATCTACATTTAGGAGGAATCCGCTATGAGCATCACGACTACACTTACACTCACTCCTATAGAGATCCATCAAGGAGATCGTTATAACACTTTGATGGTTATCCTTGATCGTCGTATACCACTTCCAGAGATCGTGTTGACCCACCAACACGTTCTCATTATGTTAGAAACGGTCAGTACGGCGACTATCGTCGTTATTATCCTCGTACCCGAATTGAACCTAGTGGCTCCTCGACACCATATTATGAGGATAAAGTTCAGTATGACGTTCGGTATCGATACTACACGTCTCCTTTATATGAGGAATCTGAGACAGCATATGTGCAACCACCACCACACGTTCGTAGGACTCATGCTCATCCACGAGCACGATATGATTATATTATGGACGCTCATCATGATTACCATCGAAATACCTATAGAGGTCACTATCGTCAAGAGTACATCACACCTAGTGATCCTCCTAGTGTTCCAAAGGTGAACATGACAAAAGACATTAAGGGTCGGCAAAAGCATTTCACTGCCCACACCAGAGACACATCACCTACTCTGTCGGTTATTCTCATACAGGATGTGTGGAGTCAACCCCTACAAGAGTCTGCTCCACTGAGTGACCCCGTCCTTGATTTTATATCTACTAGCTCTCTTTTGAGTATAGATTCCTTGCATACTTCACCTCGTGGTGCGCCGAGTCACATCACCACACTCGAGGGCGCATCGAGTGACTCGAGTCACATCACCACACCTGATGGCGCACCGAGTGACATTACGATCGAGAGCCGAGAGCTTAGTAGTGATCTCGAGGTAGTCACACATACCCTATCTGGGAGTACAACCTCTTCTTATGGTTTACTACTGGAGGACCATCACTCGACCAATTGGTCATTTGACGACCCTCCTATTGAGCCTCCAGATGAGTCACCTCGTCCTTGTGTGGATGAGCTTTATCTGAATAGTACACTTGCGAATTTTAAGACATGGATATTTGCTTCATTGTCTCACTTGATGTCGATAGTGCTTGGGCATAGCCGTCTGGTGACTCGCACTCTAGATGAGTTATGGGACGTACCACCTACTGATCATCGTATTCGCGATGAGTTTTCATATATCCCACTTGGTGAGCCTCCTGATGCCTCACTTTTCCTTATCACATTTATTACGGTTGTCACACTTCGTGCACATTTATCTGAGAGCACTTCATCTGTTGTTGGAGCCTACGTTTGCACGCGTCGCATTTGCGACAAATTTTATTATACCCCTCATGGTGAACTCCCAGATGAAAAACTTATGGGTACACCACACATTTGGGATGTATCCATCTTTAATGGCACAGTCGAGATTGAGGGTGCAGTCACTGATTCGATGATGTTATATCTTGTCACCCGCATTTTCAGAGACAGTTCGCACACTATGTTGACACATCTGATCACTGATGTCTCTGATTTGCACTTGAGTGTTCATCGCCCCCGCGATAAATTCTTTTATGATCCACCCTCTGAGCCTCCTGATCATGTACCATCTCTCAGGAGTTGCTCTTGGTAACTGAAACCATCGGTTTGTGGCGTTAGTCATATTAGTAGTTCATTTCTTGCATTTGCATGATTTGCATTAAAAATATGAGCGAAAAAATTGCATGGTACTTTGATTTTTATGCAACTCAAAATTAAAAAGCATAAACGAGCTACTAGTTTTAAAATGGATGACTTGGTTATGGTACAGCTAAATCCAGAAACGGCTACCTTCTAGTACCGTAAAGAAGTTAGCCTAATGTAGAACTGGACTCTTTCGATTAGTAAATTGGATTGGGTAAAACGCGTATGAACTTGAGATGTCTTTCGTTTGGGGAGCAAATCCTATTTTTAACGTAGTCAATCTGACTTTATTCCCCGATGATCCGCATGAGTATTTAGAATTTTCATTATCTTCTCCTCCGTTTGTTTCTTCTGGGTTGGTGAGTGAGAGTGAGGAGCCACATTCAGGACATACCGACATTCATTTCACTACTGACACTTTCATCGTAGTTCCTTCTGTTTCCACTGACAGTTTCAGGTTGAGCATGGACACCAGGAGATTCTTCTATTCCAGATCCCGAGCACATATTGGTCAGTGACCACTACTGATGATGATTTTCAGAGATACGTGGTTCATTGGCATGGATGTTGATTTCTCACACACTACCGCTCGGAGCACTCATCAGAGATGAGTGATTTCGAGAGGGAGAGAGTTGGTGGAGACCAACCTAGGTCAGGTCGACGAAAATGTCCGACGCCGCACCCGATCCGACCTCTATCGGCCTTGGATTTACATGTTTTATTTATGTTTTGTGTTGAAATTTGTGTGAAAAAAATGTACATATATACATATATATATGTGTGTGTGTGTGTGTCTATGTGTGTGTGTATGTGTGCTGTTGAAAGAGTATGAGTATATATATATATATATATATAGGAATATAAATACATATATATATATAAGAATATATATATGAGTGTGTGTTATCTGCTAACACCGGTCCAATCCAGCCTCCAAAATCCAACCGGCCCATAAGGCCCGGAACAACAGCTCTAAAAGAAGGAAAAAAGAAGCCAGGTGTAGTCTGGTTCTGCTGATACTTCTTCCCGGCTCACGCACCCCGTGAGTTTAGGGTTAAGCTCCAGCCGCCCATCCACGATCCCCTCCGCGAAGCACGATCCAGCCCCACGAGGCTCCGCCTCCTCTTCAGAAGCTCCAACCGCCAGCCACGATCTCCTCCACGCAAGTTTTTCGCATCTCTCCATCGACCACGATCGATTCGCCATGGCCGCACCTTCAAAGCTCCGCCGGTTACCTGTTTTAGTTTCGTTTTTTTTGTTGTTGTTGTAACCCTATAAAAGGGAGATATACAGAGTTCTGTAGCGGATGAATGTTGAAGATTGATGAATGTTATTGAAATTGTTGTAAGTGTTACTTGTGTGAGAATTTAGAGGAGATAAACAGTAGAATAGGGTGATTTGCGTTTGATTTCCTGTAGGTGGTGATTGAATGTTGAAATGTATTTGATTTGATGTGTTGTTGCCTTCAGATGACAGGGAAGCTGAATAGGGGTTAGAAATTAGGCGTGATTGAAGCTCTGGTGAGAGCTGTAGGTGTTAGGAAATTTTGAGAGTTGTTGTGTTTATGCCATTCTCCGACAGGGATGATGAACAGTGCTTTGCTGCTGTCGTTTGTCTGCGTTCCGCTGAGAGGAAGAGAAGTATTCTCATTTGGCTGTTTGTTTCAGGATGAACAGTTGTGTTAAAAAGTGAGAGTGAATTGTAAACTCAATTTTACTGTGCTCGAGTTCTAGAAAATCAGTTCTAGTCCGATTACAATAGGATACTTAGGATTGATATTAGATCTTAGTGTGTGAGATTTCGTGGAGCCACCACGAGTGAGAGATTTCGTGGAGCCTCTAGTGTGAGAGCGAGTGAATTTTAGGCGTGTTAGTTTGTGTCTTCCTTTGTTTAGTGATTCCGTAGAACCACCTCGTGTGAGGGAGTGACTTAATTCTTTGGTGCCCGATGTGATAGCGGCCGACCTCGGAGCAGATATCGAAGGTGACGAGGAGTTCCTCGCGTGATCGCCATCGACTTCGAAATACGGAAGACGCCTCTTCCGTGGGTAATTGTTCCTATCTTTTCCTTTGTGTGTGCCTTTATAATTTCTCGTAGTATAATAGTCTCATTGTTGGGTTTTCGCCCGAGTTTCGTCAGCAAACGCTACGTCGAAAACTCCAAACGGAAATGTATTTGGAGTTCATGATTTTCGTTGTGCTACGACAAGGAGAACGGAACGAAAGTTGCGAACTTCATTCCCCGGATTTAAAATTGAACTATTTTATTTAAGAAAATTCATTTTAAAAGAAAGTAGCGATTTTGTGCTTTACAAATAATTTAATTGCTTCATTTCGCAAGTTCGTGCAAATTTCGCTCAAAAATTTGCAAAATTAAGTTAATCATTGCATGCATTTGGGGTTTTCTAGAAAAGCCGACAGGCGCGTAAACCCTACGCGTCGTCCTGCATCAATTAGTAATGGCACCCACTTTGATACCATATATAAATTCAAGGTTTTTGAAGACGTAGATCCAAAGAGATTCTAAGAATCTCTTTTCTACATTGAGCACTGATCCTTCCGTGTCATCCTATGCTCATCACTAAGATCATTTCTCAAACGTCAATTTTGAAGAAGCCTTGTCGACATCATCTCAGGACCAAGAGGCCCAAGATCCTTTCTCAAGCGTCACTTTTGAAGACGCTTTCTCAACATCATCTTAAAACCAAGTTTCTTTCATCATAAAAAAAATTTGACGGCCTTTTGAAGAAAATTTCATCAAGCTAGGAGTGATGACATCTTAGTATCGAGATCTATGACCTCTCAAAGCCCCCACATTATCAACGTTAATCTCTAAACGACGTTGTCTTCGTTTCAAAATTCTTCGAATGTCATTGTCATCAAAATTCTTTCAACGACCTTTTAAAGAAAACTTCATTGAGCTAGGAGTACATATTAGCATTGAGATCCTATTATGCCCTCTTGAAGCTCCCACATCATTTTCGTCAATCTCTAAATGACGTTGTCTTCGTTTCTAAGCTCCTCTTCAGTCATTACATCTAATATTCACCGTCTCTACAAACTGCACCTGCTTAGTCATAACCTCTTGATCTCATCTCAGTCATTAAAACATATCCACTCTCCTCCAGTTCTCAGAATGCACGGTATGTGCTCGTAGAGGCAGAAATCTCCTTCAAGGATTCCTTGTGCAATCGACGCGATCATGTCCTAACTAAACCTTCTCTACCATATGCATAGCTTTGATCCCCGGTTCTGTCATTTTTTCTTCCTACGGCGTGAATTCGAACAACCGCATATTTCAACATTGATAACTTTGATTCAAGCCATTAAAGCCCCCTATATTCAAGACAACTTTGAATAATTATCTTTGTAAGCTTAATTGAATTTGAGATCATCATCATTCGGTAACTCAACATATATTTTGAAAAGATCGCCACTTTAACACTCAAATTCTCAATAGCACAAAACAACCACCTCACTTTCGCTCTTTCCCATCATTTATCATATCAGCAATGATCGTTTCATCCACCCATAACCATAGTGATAATTGATATTAATCATGGCAGTACATCTTCATCTTAAAGTATTAGTAATAAAAAAATGTCAAGTACTACTACTAGCGGGGAACAAACCAATCTATGGAACATGGTGGAAATATCTAGATCATGTTTCGGTGCATCAGACTTCTATGAAAACCAAATGTGTCGTACACATGATACATTTAGTTTTTTTATCCTAATCCCAATTTTTTTATCTTCATGTGTGCATTGATAGTGGAAGGGGAGCCTTGGTACACCGGTTGAGGTGTTGTCGTGTGACCTTGAGGTCACGGGTTCGAGTCCTGAAAGTAACCTCTTGAAAAAATGTATGGTAAGGTTTGCCTACATTTCACCCGCGTGGTGGGACACTTCCCCGGATCCTCACTTCGCGGGGATGCCTCGGTGCACCGGGATGCCCACCACCCACCCCCTCCCCCATGTGCACATTGATGGTGATTCATCTATGTACTAAAAGAGATAAGAACTATTGATCTCACTCCCACAATCATCTAAACTATGTGCTTCGAATTTCTAACTTTTCATCAAGTTTATTATTTGTTAGGAAGAACTGTGTTGAATTAAATTGATCTGTAACTTTCTTTCATTGATATTGTTTTCTTCATGATAATACAAAGAAAGTGATTAGGGCATGTAGTAAGCATAATGTGCATCTTGGATCAGTCAAATTTTAATTCTGAGCTTGGCATTGTAAATTGGATCATCCACTCATAACAAACATCGGCCATAGTTCCTAGCTCTGATGATGATAGGAAGAAAATTTTGAGGATCGTAGCTCTACAAGTGGATACCTAGTCTTCTTTAGCGACAATCTTAATTCCTGAAAAAGTAAGAAACAAACCATTATTGTTTGTTCTAGTGTTGAAGAGCAATATAAAGCACTTGAGCACCTAGTTTCAAAGTTTCTATAATTGAGTTCCCTCCTAAAAAAACCTTTGCATATTACATCCTATCTGGTTTGTAACGTCTCAGATAATTAAGTTATTAATCATCTTGCATAAAAGCTTGTTTTTAGTCACCTACAATAATCAAGTTGCATTTGTAGGCAAAACTTCGGAAAGTTTCAACTATGACAAATACATGAAAAAAACGAAATTAATTGTTTTCTCCATCACATGTTAAACAAAGTGATAATCAACTGCGACGTGTTTAGTGAGTTCATGAAATCATAGAAGATAATGCAATTGGGTATAAGGCTATAAGCAAAAGTAAAACAAAATGATATAATATGTAGGAACAACAAAAACGTACCACCCATAATTCTAAACTTAAATCATTCATCTCACCATGTAAGTGGTCCAACCCTGCTGCATGGGCATAGCCCCAGGGGTGGGAGGAAGAATAACAGGCATGTAAGCTGGTAGGCTCTGCACTCGTGGATTGGGAATATAAGGTGGCCGGTTGGGTAATGGCCAAGCTGAAATTCCACCAGCTAAAGGCATGCTAGGTGGTGTCACAGATGATAGAGTTGATCCATATGCTGAGGACCCAGTTAGAGGATATACAGCCCCAACTGTAGCAGGTTGGGGATGATTGAACTTGCAAGCCACTCCAAATTTGCAGGCTCCCGTTCTCATGTAATATGAGCATGATTTCTCATCCTACACATTATAACAAACAAATGAGCATGCTCATCCTCCTTTAATTCTGTAGCATATATTGAACTATCACAAATTATGAACCTATATCATGGAAGTGGTCGGCATAATTTGTTGTTGTATCAAATAAAAGAAAAAAAGGGTAAAGGAATCAAGTCACCTGACGCATTGGAAAACCCAAAATATTTAAAGGTGTTGTCCGTGCATCTTGTCTGTCACGAGGATGATGATATTTGCATGTTGCGCCAAACTTGCACATCCCTGTTTTTAGGAAGTACTGCAGGAATGATGCAAAAGAACCATCAAAATTTGTTACAACTTAAAAATTTATCCAGCGGCGTCGTAATTGCAAAACTACGTTTTAGTGACATCAAGCATAATATTAATGCGCTGACCATGGAATATTGAAGGTTCGTCTACTGCTAATAGATACTCTAATAGGTACATGTAATTCAAAGCTTTCTAAAAGTTTATACAAGAAACTAACTAAAATGAGATCAAAAAATTTATTAACTTCCAAATGATAGCATATTGACACAATGGCTAAATATGACAAGGTTTACGAGACGGACACATAACATGTATACATCATTAAAGTTTAAAAAAAATAGACAAGTATGTCTCTAGCATGTGAGTTATTATTTGTAGTATTATATGATCATTATTATTACAAATTCCATGTTGGTATTATTGCTATTGTTAGTATTATCAATATTCATTACCTATCCAAAATGAAATGGTTAGAAAAAGAACATGTAAAGGCTCATATAATTGCTCATCATAGGCTTTCTTCCTCTTTATGTAACAGTCCCACATCTTGAAAAAGGACTCTTCTCTCTCTTCTCTCCCTATATATAAGCACTCATACTTGTATTTAGATATACAAGAAGGATATACAAAGTTTTACTATTTTTCTCAATGGTGTGTGCACTTTTCTACATGGTATCACAGTCACTCGATCCCTCTAGGCAGTCTTTTGTTTTTGGGAGGTTAGAGGTTATGTCTAAACCGCAACCCTCCTGCGGACTCCTTCTATCCAGACTTTGGCGGACAGACCCTTTCTATCCGCAGGGTACTCGGCAAGCTGTTCTCGCCTTCTGTTTTCGGATCTCCTCTTGATTTTATAAACTTCACTGTTGGGTCCCACCGTAATGCCAACTTGCAGTATGCTTTGTGTCTGCTGCGGTCTATCCGTTTCGGCCTCATCTTGCCTGCGGTGTGCTCTTCTTTGATCGCGCGTTCTGCCTCTTCTTTGCTCTGCGATTTGTTTCTTCTTAGCTCACTACGGTCTGTTCTTAGACTTCATCATTGCTGGTCGTTGATCCTCTTTGCTCGTTGTAGTCTACTTGTTACCCGCTGCGGTCTACTTGTTGTGCGCTGCGGTCTATTGTGCGCTGCGGTCTGCCCTTGCCGCGTGGTTTGGTTTGTGCTGCTGTTAACCGCGATTCTTCTCAGTGTCTTTCCGCTGGATTGTGTTCATCGCGACCTACTGTCTGTTCTCTGTGTTCGCCCAGAGTCCTCTGCTCTGCTTGTCGGCTTCTACGTCTTAATTGCAGTCCTCTGTTCCTGTCTGCGGCCTCTTCTCAGTCTGCACTTAGTGCTTGTCGTTTAGCCGCACTCTGTGCTAACTGCTTGCTTCGGCTTTGCAGTTGGCCGCACTCTGTGCTAATTGCTTAGCCGCGGGTCTTCCCAATCTGTCGCGGCCTCTTCTCAGCCCACTGCCACTCCGGTCGGGCTCTTGCTTTCTCTCAGTCTGTCGCGGCCTCTTCTCAGTCCGCTGCTCCTCAGTCCGCCGCGGCCTTGCCGGTTAGCCTGCTTCAAGCCGTGACGTCGTGTTATTCGCTCTGTCGTGGTATTGTCTCCTGCTCGCTGCACCGAGTTAGTCGCTCTAGGTTGTCGGACTCTCTCTCTATCCGCCAGTTCTTGCCACCTGTGTATTGCAAGTCCGCCAGATTTGTTGTTGTTGCCTATCTGTCCCTGTCTGCGGCGGTCTGTCCCTGTTCTTGTCGCATTGTCCGTTGTGTCTGCTTTGTCGCTTAGTCTTAGCCGCTTATCCCCCTTGCCGGTTAGCCGCTTCGCCTAGCCGTCTGGTAGTGTGGTCATGGATTCCTCTACTGGTTCTTCTCCTCCAGCCCGTTTGGTCCCTGCTCCTAAACTTCGTGACGAGTTGAGAATCACCATCATCTCTCTTACTGGGAAGAACTTTGTTGAGTGGGTTCATTCTGCCCGCCGGGTACTTCAGTCAAAGGGACTTCTGCATCATTTACCTAAGGATACTCCTTCTGCACCTAATGATGACTGGCTGCGTGACGATGGTTGTGTTCAGATTTGGCTTCTCAACTCCCTTGATGGCGAACCGTGTCGCATGGCCATGTATCACGAGACGGCCAAGGCGATGTGGGATGAGCTTCATTATCTGTACTCCGTCAAGGATAATCTCCAACACATGTACGACATAATCATCGATCTTCAGTCCCTTAACTCAGGCAATGCTGCTGAATTGACCTCCTTTGTTGTTCGGTCCAAGATGTTGGTTGAGGCCTGAATTCAGCATCAGCCCCGACTACGGATCTAACTGCCCAGTGCGCTCAAAAGGAAGCTATCGGTATTGTCATGATGATGGCTCGTGTTTCGCCTCATCTTCATTGTATTCGGGCTCAGGTCCTCTCATCTGTTATTATTCCCTCATTCTCTGATGTGTGCTCCATACTGTGAAAGGTTTCACCGCCGCCTAATGTTATTGGCCCTCCTTCACCTGCTCTTCTCCAGCAATCTTCTGCACCATTACTCCCTCTCCCTCCCCTTATCCGTGGGGGACGTACAGACTCTCGGGGGAGGGGTCGAGGTGGTCAGCCGAGACCTAAGTGTTCTTTTTGTGGTAAGGATGGACACCTTGAGGCGACCTGCTACAGCAAACATGGTCTCCCTCCTCGTCCAACTGCTTTTGTTGCTGCCCACAACCCTTTTGTCACTAGTGTTGATCTTGATGAAGTCCGCCTCCAGCTCCAACAACTTCAAGGGTTGCTCCACAACTCGCCTGCCTCTGTCGCCTCTGTTTCTCATGAAGGTATCGTTTGTCTCTCCACTAGTCCGCGTTTGATAGTCGATTCAGGTGCTACTCACCATATCACCTCCTTGAAGCCACCCCAATACTCGGATTCTCTACATCCAAAGTTTATCACTGTAGCCAATGGCAATACCGCTCCTATCTCTGACTCTGTTGATATACCTCTCAATCCCTCTATTTCTCTTCACTCAGCGCTCTGTGCCCCGGGCTCTCCGTTTAATTTATTTTTTGTTAGTCGTCTCACTACCGATTTGGATTGCTCTATCACATTCACCACTTTTTCATTTCCGATGCAGGATCGACAGAAGCAGAGTATCATTAGTAAAGGACGACTACACAACGGGCTCTACCTTCTCGATGTCTCTCCTACCATTCTCTCCTTTGTCTCTTTTGTTGACTGGTGTCGGTGTCTTAGGCATGCTCCTCTTCCGGTTCTCAAGAAGGCTCTTCCTGATGTTTTTATTCCTGCATTTACCTGTGATTCTTGTATTTTGGGGAAACAACATCGTTGCTCTTTTCCTCCTCATTGTATTCGGAGCTCTGCTCCTTTTATGTTAGTGCATTTTGATGTTTGGGGGCCCGTACAAAATAACAAGTGTGTCTGGTTATCGTTATTTTATCACTTTTATTGATGATTATTCTCAAATGACATGAGTGTACTTACTTCGTGATCGCCCCGAGCTTCCTCGTGTGTTCAGGTTTTTGTTCTTGAGACTCGCACACAGTTTTCCAATAAAATCAAAACACTCCTGACAGATAATGCTCGAGAATACACTAGTCATTAGCTCGATAATCTCTGCCCTGAATTTGGAATTATTCATCAGATTTCGTGTGCATATACTCCTCGACAAAACGGTGTGGTTGAGCGCAAAAATAGACATCTTCTTGATGTTGTTCGCTCGCTCATGATTCAAATGCGCGTTCTCAAGTCTTATTGGCACTTTGCAGTTTCGATGGCATGTTATCTCATTAACTGTCTTCCCTCCTCCGTCCTCAACAATGTCACCCCGTTCACTCTCCTCTTCCCTTCCACACTTTCATTCCCTCTCACACCTCGAATATTTGGTTGTACTTGTTATGTTCATTACTAGGTCCCTCCACCAACAAGTTCGATCCTCGGGTAGTCAAACATATGTTCGTTGGTTATTCTCGTACTCAAAAAGGATATATTTGCTACTCTCTTACTACCTGCAAGATGACTGTCTCCGCGGATGTTACCTTTCTGAAAGATCAACCGTTTTTTTCATTCCAATGCCACCTCTTCCACCACCATCATTACCAAGACCTGTCATCCCAGTTACGTCTCCTCCACAACCACCACCACTCCTCCCCAACCCAGCTCTGGTTCTCCACAAACCCTCTCTTCTTCATGTCTATCCTCGTCGACCTCCCAGCTTCGCCGTCCCGCTGCAGTCGGCTTCAACCTCTAGCACTCTACGACCGGTCGACCCAACCTCTGCTTTTCTAAATGACGATCTTTTTGAGCATGAGCATTAATTGTTATAATGATAAATGTTAGGATTTCTTGCTAGCAAATAGATGAATTGTATTTGATATAAAATGTTTGGATCGTACACATTTTACTTAGAAGATAATCATGTCTTGTAATGGATTAATCTAAATGAATATTTGGTATCCTAGAAAATGACGCATAATAATCTTATCACTTGTGAATACTTGGTCCCGCAAAAATACAAAGTTCACTATCTAGTTTCTTTTGTGTCATCGAATTTTGTTTCTTATGTCTGTCTGGTTATAAGATTTAAGTAATTATTGTTTCATAACTTGATTTCTCCCTTTTAATGTTTCTAAAATCTACTCTTGTATATCTGAATCGATAAATTTGTAATCTGTCTTGATACGCTAGAAATCACAAAAAATATAAATTCATCGGTTCATTAATATCATAAGCAACCATTGAAAGGTAGTGTTTAATTGGCGCAACTCTTTGCTTGCATGGTCACGACAAGCAGGATTTTTTCTAATAATACTTGCACCTAAACTTGAGTGTGAATCATGTGCACCCACTAAAAACACTTACACACTTCGTTGATTATAGCTTATAATATTACATGAACAATTATATGTTATACTCCAGAGTAGTCTAATAATTCTAATTATTTCTGTTTGTCTCGCTTACTTGCTTGTCATGTTAATTTCACTTCATGAAAACTGGTACTCATACATTTTTGTTTCTCTTACTAGTTATGTACTGTACCTTGCTTATGTTATCAATATTTTGAAGCTTTTTCTTCTTGTTTTGGATTTGTCTTAGCGATCGTGGCTGTGTAGCCTGCTTTCTGAGCCCGATCTGCGTCAAGCTTCAGGTTCTGTGTTTACGTTTTATTTCCTTTACTGTCAGACATTTCTTTTATGTAATAATTATGATCAGTAAATCATAGACAACTGCTAGACTAATTAATTTTTGTACTAGAATTTAACATTATTTACATGTTCATTTCTCTGAATTTGTCATTTGCGTGAAAATCTATATTAGAACTTGTAACATGAGTTTTAATAAAATACATGTACATCTATTTCACTATCATATTTTAAAACTTCCGCATAGAACAAACTATTTTTACTCAAAAGTAATTATTTTAAAACTAATCTCTGTTCTCGCCTAACAGGCATGGATTTTCTCTCTGCCCATGTTTGTGTCATCACGACTCGCCCCAAAGCGCACTCTGACTTTTGTTGAGACTGGTCGTGACAGTTGGTATCAAATCTAGGTTAGAAATTTTAGAGTAGAGAAAAAAAATCTTTAGTAATTACAAAATTGTCATTATATTAAACAGCTTCTCTTTTTTGTTGATATAAGGGTTGTTACATTCTCCCCTACTTAGAAATTTCATCTTGAAACTTCTGAGGATTTCCTAATAGGGGCTATAATGGTAACTTTGGTAATTACAAAATTGCCATTATATTAAAATGCTTCTCTTTTTTTTGTTGATATAAGGGTTCTTACAAATAGTCCCACATCTTGAAAAATGGACTTTTCTCTCTCGTCTTTTCCTATATATATATACTCATACTTGTATTTAGATACACAAGAAGAATATACAAAGTTTATTGTTTTCCCCAATAATGTGTGCACTTTTCTACAGAAACTCATGTCCATGAACATACTTTAAAAAGCACAAACTTATTCATCAATAACTGATATAAAAAGAAAGTGATGGAGGATGAGAATCAACGGGAATCTAAAATATGATTTGTTTTTGTAGAGATATATAGGAAAGAGAAAATAAAAGGATTTATTAATTTTCTCAATTGTCTTGTATAAGAATACATGTATTTGCACACTTATATAAGAAGAGAGGGGAGAGGATTCTCAATACTAAGATGTGGGACTAAACAAGATTACAGGAGGGCGTCAATTTGGGCCTTAATATGGGCTTTTACATAGTTTCTTAACACTTCCCCGCAAACTGGAGCATGCAAATCATATACACCAAGCTTGGACAAAAACTGATGATACAATGGTCGTGGTAAGGCCTTGATGAGAATGTCAGCAACTTGCCCGGTAGCAGGAACATGTTCTATTTCTAACTTCTTTAATTAAACTTTCTCCCGAATGAAGTGGCAATCAACTTCAATGTGTTTGGTTCGCTTATGGAATATAGGATTATTGGCAATATGTATAGCAGCTTAACTGTCACAAAATAGAGGCTGGTGAGAAAAGTTTGACTCTCAAATCACCAAGTAGATTTTCTAGCCAAGTGAGCTCAGACACAACAGCAGTCATTGCACAATACTCAGCTTCAGCTGATGAGCGAGCAACAACAGATTGTTTTTTGAATGTCAGCCGCCAGGTAATAAGGTTTCCTCGAAAGTAAGTACAAAAACCAGTTGTGAAGTGTCGATCATCAAGTGAGCCAACATAGTCAGTATAAGAGTAGGCAATCAGAGATAGAGAGGAAGATGGTATGTATACAAGCCCATGTCTAGGAGCAGTCTTCAAGTATCTGTGGATGCACTCGACGGCTTGGAGATGAGAGATCTCGTGAAGCATGCATAAATCGACTGACAACTCCAACAGCAAACGAGATATCAGGTCTTGTAATAGTAAAATATATCAACTTTCCTACAAGACATCGGTAATACTCTAGGTTCAGAAGTAATTGATCGAAGTCAGAGTCATGAGCACGGAGCTTGTGATTGACATTCATAGGAGTGTCAGCAGGCTTGAATCCCGAATAGCCAGCATCCTGAAAAAGGTCAAAACAGTACTTCCGTTGAGATAGGACAAGGCCATCAGGTCATCTCACTACCTCAAGTCCAAGAAAGTATCAAATATTTCCCAAATCCTTGATTTGAAAAACTGAGTTCAAGTGCTGCTTAATCATCTGTATTCATGTAAAGTCATTACCAATAATCAAAATATCATCAACGTAAACCAAGAGGATTATTGTGTCGGTTGGTCGATGATGAGTAAAGAGTGAAAAGTCAACCGAGCTTCAAGTGAATCCAACATCACGGACGACTTTACTAAACTTGTCAAACCATGCGCGAAGAGACTGTTTGAGACCATAAATAGATTTTTTGAGGTAACAAACACGAGACTCCTCCGTAGTCTCAAACTCAGGAGGTTAGTGCACGTAGAAAATTATGAGAAGGTCGTTATTAAAAAATGCATTCTTGATATCCAACTGATGTAAGGGTCACTGTCGATGAACAGCTAAGGAGATCAAGACCCGAACAGTATTTAACTTAGCAATAGGTGAGAAAGTGTCATCATAGTCGAGACTATGTTGCTGAGTGAACCCCCGAGCCATAAGTCGGGCCTTTAGACGTTCAACTGTCCCGTCTGGAGCATGTTTGATCACAAAAACTCACATCTCACACAAGTTTGTCTTAGAGGAAGAGGGACAAGATCTCAAGTCTGGTTAGCTCATAGGACAGTTATTTCCTCATTTATGGTCGTATGTCACCCCGGATGTTAGAGAGCCTCCTGCAAATAGTTAGATATAAAAATGGAGGATAGAGACAGCGCGAATTTTAGAAGAGGCGAGAACAAGCAATATAATGATACATAATTCATCAAGGGAAGAGTCGTAGAGGTCGATGTCGGATCGGCAGGCCGCGAGATATCACTGGTAGAGGGTAACTGTTGTAGGGCATCGGATTTGGGAGGACGGTGAGTGTACACACGAAGAGGTAGTTTGGGTTGCACTGGTGTTGGTGTTGGTGTTGGAAGAAGTGGTGGAAGGCAAGACATGGCAGGGACGGTAGGACGTGGTAGAAGGGGAGGTACAAGAGTAGCTGGAGGAGAGGAGTGAAACGGTTGGTCCTCGAGAAAAGTTACATCTACTGAAACCACCATTTTGCGATCGTTGGGAGAGTAACACTTATCATTTTTGAGTGTGGGAGTATCCAACGAACATATATTTGGTAGCTCGAAGAGCAAACTTGTCAGCGGAAGGACCAAGAGTATGGACATAACATGTACATCCAAAAACGCAGGCGTGGTGGAAAAAGGTGGTTTGGAAGGAAAAAAAGACTAAACAAAGTCGCAAAGTTGAGAATGGAGGAGGGCATGCAATTTATGATATGACAAGCAGTAGAGACTGCAAAGTTCCAATATAGTGTGGGTACCTGTATTTGAAATATGAGTGATCGGGCAAAGTCGAGAAGGTGACGATTTTTTTGCTCGGCCACACCATTTTGTTGGGGAGTATAGGCGCATGAAGTTTGATGGATGATCTCAAACTCAATACACAGATTTGAAAAAGTACAACTGGTATATCCACGCGCATTATTTGTGGGAAGAACTTTTAAGGTAGTGGAAAACTGAGTATGAGTCTCAGTAATAAAGGCATGAAAGGTAGAGGTGATTTCAGCACGATCACGAAATAGATACAACCAGTTCATGCGTGAATAATCATCAATAAATGTAGCAAAATAACAATAATCATAAACACTATGAGTTTTATATGATCCTCAAATATCAAAATGTACTAAAGAAAAATGTGCATTGCTCCGAGTATAATTAGGAATAAAAAACATGTTGTTTGCCAAAGACACATGATTCACACAAATTCATGAAGGGAGATATCGGAAAGAGATTTCTTGAGAATCTGGAGGGGAGTATGCCTAAGACGTCAATGTCAATACATAGAAGTGACTGTGGAGAGAATAGTGGGTGGAACATCCAAGAGATAGAGCTCATTAGACAGTCGCTCCTTACCAATGATATTTTGTGTTTGTCGATCTTGCACGACAAAGAAGGAAAGTGAGAAGGTTACACAACAATCAAGTTCCTGAGTAAGACGACTAACAGAAAGCATGTTAAAAGGCGATCCCGGAACATGAAAGATCGAGGATAGAGAGAGTTGGAGTGAGAGGCAGATCAGCAGCTCCAGAAACCGGGGTGGTGTCACCATTGGCCACGGTAATGAACTTGGGATATGCAGATTGCAAATACTCAGGCAGTTTTTGCGGAGTAATATGGTGTGTGGCACCCGAGTCTACAATCCAGTGGAGTTATGTGAGAGACAAGATATACCTTCATTGGAGATCGACGCAACAGATCTAGATGAGCGACTGATCACTCCATGGAGATGTTGGAGCTGGGTGCGCAATGCATCGATGTCGTTACGGGTGGAGGAGTGAGGATCGGCTGCAATGGAAGCAGTAGATGTGGAGGCAGACCATGCTTACGATAGTAGGTGGCCTCAAGGTGATTATCCCGACCACAATGAGAACATTTAAGATGGGGTTTCCAGTACGTCCCCGTCCCCGAGACGTGGTGCAACCTCCACGAGCCGAATGAGCAAGAGGAGCTGTGAAAGGCTGCTGAAGGAGAGCCATAGATAGATTCCCAAGAACACCAGATGGCGGTGTAACCTTCAAGAGCATAGAGCAAACATCCGACAGAGAGAGAGTGGTAGATGAAGAGAGAATTTGAGCCCGAACACTGTGAAGATGGGGTGGAACACGAGTCATCATCATAGCAATCCTGACTGTTTCTTTCTGTATTCGTTGCACAACAAGATCCGTTGTGGGAGGCTGGTGTTATATCCATGCCTTAACAAGAGTCTTGGCTCTTGCAACAAAAGAGGTTAAGCCACCCATTGCTCCTGGTTCAAGTGTTTGAGGATCGGTAATGATGTCGAATAGATGTTGGAGGTTGTCCTTGCCAGAATAGAGGGAGTGAAGTTCCTTCCACATACCTTTAGCTGTCTTATGATACATGGCCATCTGATATGGCTCAGTGTCCATATATTGAGGATCCATGATTGGATGATTGGACACGACCGTCATCACGGAGGCACTCCTCGGTGGGTGCAGTAGGAGTGGCCATTGTCAGATGGTGAAGAAAACCTTTGGTCTGCAGAACACGACAAACGAAGTGCACCCACTCAACAAAGTTTTGCTTCCCACTTAGAGAGATGGTAGTGATCTGAAGCTCATCACGAACTTCGGGGAGAGGAGCACCATGGGCAGAAAGAGAGGAAGCAGATGTCAAATCCATGGAGCAATAGTAGAGGAAAGGGGAGTTGCGGCAAGAAGAGGTTGCAGTTAGGCGAGCTGTATATGCAACAAAGCCAAGATGTGGCTAGGTAAAGCAAAAAAAATGTGGCTATGCAAGCAGCAATTACCTGTCGGGATACGACAGACTTTTGTGAATAGAGCACTAAGCAGGCTGAGTGGGCCGGGTGATCAATCCACCAGCGGTATGTGGAAGACTGGCAGCAAGCAGCTCGCGCGGCGAGGAGAGCAGAGAAGTCGGCGGCATAGCAACGCACACATGCGGCAAGAGGAGCAAGGCCAGCAGACAGACTATAGTGGCAAGCAGGAGGAGCTACAACAAAAAACAACGAGCTGGGAATCAAGTAGCGGCGGCCTGGAGATCAGCAGCGGTGGCACAACGAGCATCGTGCACAGTTAGAAGATCAATTGCTCCTTGGAGAAGAGAATAGGCATCAAGCATAAGAGGCGAGAAGCCGAGATCACAGCAAATACCACAGCGGCGACAAGGAACTGCGAGCAAGAAGCCGCAAGGACAACGAGCGAGAACAGCGGTGGACAACGAGCAGAGCAAAAAGCCACAAGGACATCACAGAAGCCGCACGACTCGCGGCAACGAAGAGAAGACCATGGAGGGAAGATTAGATGATGGGGCCCACTTGTCAGAGGAGAGAAAACTATAAAAGCAAGGAGATTGAGGGGGAGCCACGGGAGAGACGAGAAAGGCTGCGGTTAGAATAAGCAAAGACCGCAGAGGCAGGTAGCAAGAGAGACCTGCAGTTAAAAAAATTCTAACCGCCCAGAGAGAGCACGGAGCTTAAAAAAATTAGGATCGGATGGCTCTGGTACAATGTAGAGACGCATAAGAGAAAGGAAAAATAAAAATAATTTATTAATTTTCTCAATTGTCTTGAACAAGAATACATGTATTTGCATACTCATATAAGAAGAGAGAGAGGAGAGGATTCCAAAACCTAAGATGTGGGATTAAACAAGATTACAAGAGGGCCTCAACCTTTTAGAGTGACCAAAGCATTCTCTACATGTTTCCATCCAACGGTACTTTATTGCATACTTGGCCCTAACTTCTAACGCTATGGAGGCTAATGGTAATTTCTATATGCGGACACAATCTGACGAGTTTTAAGCTTGCAATAATTTTTTTATGAATCCAAATACAAGATACACCACAATAGTTAAAGCTTAACAAATAAGGAAACAAGTGAAATCATATAAATGCAAAAGATCTCGAAATCAAATACTATGGAAATGGAAAACGTACAACGCTTTGAAACTCGAAAACAAATATTACAAACGAAAGCCTTCATTGTGCTCACAAATGTCATGAATGATTGTGAGATTTTCAGAGGGGTGTAGATTGTGTGGCGATGTGATCAAAAAAGAGACCGTAGTCGAGTGATTGAAATAGTGGCGGGGTACTTTGTACGAGGTCGGCTAAGAAGGTCTGTTGTGGGGCAGCATGGAGAAGAAATGTTCAACTGTCAGAAGGTGTAACTAAGAGTGTTAATTGAAGGAGACTGTAGAGGTCGGTGATAGCATGGATTGTTGCAGCGCAGCCGTCGAGTTCGAAGTCGAAGGAGTTTGTTGTGTGAACTGTGAGTAGGTAACACCTAAAGGTAACGGTGGGGTGACAGAAAATGTCGGGATTTGTAGGGTTTCTTTGTGCTCTAGTTGGATCGGCGGCTGCTCCGGTGGGATTGAGTCCTTAAATTGTCCAAACATTGTGATTTTCTCGATGTTGGCGGTGAGTCGTGAAATCACGACTTGGTGTGAGGTCAACATCTCCAATAACTTCAGTAGTATCGAACGGATCAGGGCTCATCGTCACCCTGAAGTAATTAATCAATTAACCCAATTAAGAATTAATTAATTAGCCCAGTTAAGAATAAATTAATTAACCCAATTAATTAATTAATGGATTAATCAATATTTTGTGAAACAATTAATGAAAAACTATTGTGAAACAATTAATGAATAACTATTGTGAAACAATTAATGAATAACTATTGTGAAACAATTAATGAATAACTATTGTGAAACAATTAATGAATAACTATTGTGAAACAATTAATGAATAACTATTGTGAAACAATTAATGAATAACTATTGTGAAACAATTAATGAATAACTATTGAGAAACAATTAATGAATAACTAAGAGTAAAAGGGTGCTCGACACGATGCATAGTGACCCAATAAGAAATTAGGCATGCGGCTCAATGGAGACTATTCTCGAGAACTTGTCATAGACCGTGAAAAGCTTCTTCG
Organism: Platanthera guangdongensis; assembly: GCA_039583875.1. Classification (NCBI taxonomy): domain Eukaryota; kingdom Viridiplantae; phylum Streptophyta; class Magnoliopsida; order Asparagales; family Orchidaceae; genus Platanthera; species Platanthera guangdongensis. The sequence goes on along the minus strand of CM077166.1, from coordinate 25,471,970 downwards.
ATGGGAACAAACGCCGGAAAGAAGAGACTTGGGTGAAAGTGGCGCTTAGTCAGCATCGATACCAGAGAGCAGGTGAGCATGATAGCGGCCAGGCCTACTTTGATCCACAAAAAGGCATGTCGTTGGATGGGACAGAAGGGCATGGTGCTCGACAAGGAGAAGGCGTGCAACACTACTGGAGAAGGATGGCTCAGATGTCATGGGTCTTTGGGAAAGATCAACGTGACTTGATAAGCGAGGAAGAAGATGCGCGCAACAGGTGGTTGGGAAGTCACTCGTAGAACTTGGAAGACAACTACTTGCATTTTGTCGTGAAATCGACTTGAGCACGGCGATCTACGAGTTGGACTCAAAGATCAAGCACTTGTCGACGGAGACAAAGTCCTAGTTGCTGCTTGTCTACTAGAATGTGAGGGAAATTTACGGCTTACAAGAAATTCGTGTTGAGATTGACGGATCGTCGGGGAAGAACTGTGATCAATCGTCCCCGGCCTAGAGATGTTGACATGGATGTGCTAGTAATCGGACGTCTATGATATGCTCTGGATAGAAGGCGCGGGAAGAGACACTGGTTCGGTGATGGAAAGCCTTGCAATAGTACTGCCTATGGTTTATGAGTATGTTAAACAAGGACCAAAGCAACTCTGGACAGTAGAATGTGAAGGAGGAATGAGCAACTTTAATACTGAGTTGTTACAGGTAAACTAATATTATGCTAGGAGAGTTGTCAGAGGAGCGTCCAAAGGAGGGGATGACGGAAGATGAGGATACTATGGAGCCAGAATCGTGGCTGCCTAAGCAAGGTGTGTGGGCGAGAGAGGGAGAGAGAGAGCTACTGAAATCTCATAGAGGGGACTGTGGAAAATTAAATAGATTACTTCTTGCATGCCCACTCATGACCTGAAGGAGTGTCTATATATAACATTGCACAATGACACCATAAATAAGTCCAACATAAAAATATCCAAAATATTAAATGAAACTGAGAGAAGACAACTTGAAATGAAGACGCATAATAGTATTACTAACTCATTGTTTTGATGCCTAACATAAACGCATAACGATGCTAAATAACGATATCAAATAAATATGGGCAATAACTGATAATGAATAACTAGTCATGTGGGAACATAACATATAACTCTTTATATTTTAACTGTAAATTTGATGTTATGTTCATCCAAACTTCAAAATTAAATTTCAACTGTAAATTTGATGTTATGTTCATCCGAACTTCAAAATAAAAAAATTTGCTACCCAAATTTACGCTTGATGCGAACAAACGGACTACCGAATTCATCATCCAAAAGAAACACCATGAACCAAAGCATTTCGCCAGCTAGAGTGCCAATATAAATTTTGGAAAGGTAGCTTCTCTTATTATTTAAACTAGAAGCTTGATATAATAAGCTTAGCAGAGCCATAAAAATACCATCATATTCAAATAGACACGCACTTTATGTTGTAAAGCACTACAACATCATGCACAATGTATTGAGCTCTTCTTAGTGCAGGGTTCGGGAGTTGACATATGTGGGAGTTGACATATGCCGCCCTACAGCTGCATTTGTATAAAACGTTATGTTGACTCGAGCCTGGGGTTTCCAAATTACACTTGAAGCAACAATCAATCCTCCACGTGTGCAGAGTATATAATGGACCGGCTAATTTCACAAGTATAATTCAGTAATAGCTAATTTCACAAGTATAATTCAGTAATAGCTAATTTCACAAGTATAATTCAGTAATAGTTTGATGACACGGAGACTCTTTTAGTTGTTTCAAGTCAATAAGTCAGCAAATGGTAAAAAATAAAATTTTACTGACATTTCCGAGAAAAAGCTAACGTAGATATCATGGAGGAGTCAAAAAATAAAAGACCAATTCAGGCTTGAGAATTAAAAACAAAAACACTCACAAATTTCAATTTTAAGACCTGCATAAATGTAGTGAAAACGGCACAAAAGATACCCTAAACGTAGAGGTAAGTACACTAAGCAAGTTCTTGAAGAGAAATACGCTTGATCAATTGTCATGATTACAACCATAAACTGTTGTAGATTCTATATCTTTACAGCTCAAAATGAATCATGGCACGCATGCTCTTAATAGAAAAAAAAACTTCAGTGCATTAAACACATGCATGTGGAAAGAATCCTCGCACTGCCCCAATCAAACTTTATTATCAACCCAAATAGTGCATTGATCGCTCGTGTTTGCTTTTTGGTTCTTCGTGTCATAGTACCACTTAGAAGAACCTGGTCCAACAATGTCATTCAAACTTGAACGTGCACAACAATATTTGTTATCTAATTCAATGAACTTCTTTAGAACCCCAAAATGAAGATTGAAAAGAAGGAATCTAATGAAAAAGAAGGGCGCATGTTGTTTCGCATACCACTTCTTTTCAAAATAAAAACTAAATCATATAAATGATTCAACATATGAAGACAAAAAAAAATTTGGAATTTTTTGCATCATGATGGCCATGCATATCTCTCGGACCATGAGAGTAGCCTAACAACACTCTTCATAAGGGTAATCTTTAGACGGAACCATTGCTGTAAGATTTTAAAAAAAGTATGTTATGAAAATTTTGTTATCTAATTCAATGGACTTCATTAGACCCCCAAAATGAAGATTGAAAAGAAGGAATCTAATGAGAAAGAGAAGGACGCATATTGTTTCGCTTTCCTCTTCTTTTCAAAATAAAAACTAAATCATATAAATGATTTAACATATGAAGACAAAAAATAATTTGGAATTCTTTGCATCATACTGGCCATGCATATCTCTCGGACCATGACAGTAGTCTAACACCACTCTTCATAAGGGAAATCTTTAGATGGAACCATTGCTATAAGATTTAAAAAAAATATATGTTATGAAAATACTTATTGTAAAATAAACAAATGTGTGCTTAATCATCAATAAAAATAGAAAACCTTAGTTGAGGTTGTTCATTTAAATGCTAAGAATTATTTGTTCAATTTTCTACAAGCTAATAAGTGAAGAAACTTATAAATGTTTCAAGAAACCAAGTATCATGCTCCCCCTATCGATCACTCTAGTTCAATTATACTGTCCTTATCTACTTCTCGTCTTTAGAGAAAAAAATGTTAAAGAGATGGTGGCCAGAACTGTAAAAAATTTCTCATATGTTTGGGCAATTTATAAGACCTAGTCCCTCGACTCTAAAATAAGAAACTACATTTTTAAAGGACAAAATAGTAGCCTAGTAGCCTTCATAAAGTGGAAGATGGCATTCTAAAAACAACTTCCATGAAAATATGTATCATTAGAAAACAAGTATCAGACTTATATGACCCTCATCAAGTAATTTCTTCACTATTGACCATAATTGATACTTAATCTGGTTGAAAGGATCTACCTGACAATCAGGCTGACCAACTCTCTCTGGAAGCTCACCTTTTGCCAGAGTTCCCTGCAGCAACCAATACATATACAGGTATTACATAGGCAACTAAGCTTCTATACAAATAATTACTGTATATTCTTCTAAAGGCAAACCAAACACACTTTTAGAAGTCGAATGCGTAAGAGTAGAAATAAAACGCCCAAATATTACCAGAAAGCAACTCCTTTAAATATCAATCTCACCTGCCCAACATAAGTTGGGTGATTGTAGCGGCAGATGCTTCCATAACCACAAGATCCCGTCTTCATGTAGTATATGCAGTCAGGTTCGCTTGGACGAAGGGGATATGGATTTGAATAACCATCAACTTCCTCATAATGATCCTCAACCTCTAGACGATGCATTGCTTCTGCAAAAAACAATCGTCAGTAACAAAATCCGAACGTTTCTGGTAAAATAAATCTTTACTTCCTCTTGACGTCCCTCTACTCCGTGCTAAATAGGAAAGAGAAGAAAAGCAGAAGTTACCGTTTAGATTGTGATTCTCAGGCGAGGCGCCGGAGGAAGTGGAGAGCGCATTGTTGAGAAACTCCCGGGAATCTGGCATCTGTGAGACGATCGGAGCTCGACCCTTTTCTAGAGTATGGTGGCTCCGCCGCCACCGGCGTACAAAAAAGTAAGTAGCGCGGTAACCCCCTGAACAAATCGGCGCTTCCCCTCTTCGCTAATTCCGATCTTCTCCAACCCCAAATGTTCTCAACGATCGCCTGGGATCATCGAATGCTCCTCAACTCTAGCATTCGGGCATCAAACATCCATGTCGGTGGCGATCGCCGGGGAATCTAAGCCTCTCCGGCTCAGATGCTTCCCATTCAAAGCATCGAATTCGAGGAACCAGACGATGTGCAAATCTCGATGGATCGGGCACTTACTTTCTCTCTCTCCCACCCTCTCTCTCTCTCTCTCTCTCTCTCTCTCTCTCTCTCTCTCTCCTGTGCCTCTAAATTCAACACGACGAATTCGGGGACGGTGCTTTGTGCTTGCTGTATTTTTTTATAATTTCTACTGGAGATAGAAAAATAGCTGATATTTTATATTTTTCGTAATTGTCAAGGAATAATAATAATTAATTATTAAATACGTATACTCGTCCTGTGAATCTGTGAGATACTGTCACCTTTTTTTCGTAATTAATTTATGGACAACAGTGTTTAGTTTAATCGTTTCGCTATCAACGACATATTTTAATTCTTAATCTGACTCTGACTGCTTTTCGATAACCTATAGTAACATGTTTATGATTATTTTATTCCATAATTACATTTTAATATAATATTTTTGCAATTTAAACAGAATAAATATGCTGTTGATAGATTAATATGTAAATTTAATTATTTATCAATCCTCTGTAAAATAAATGCCGTCAACAGTCAACTTTACATTTACGTTTTATGTTATTTATTTATTTATTATTAAATTTAACTATCACCATCAAAATTTGAAACTTATAAAGTATTTATATACCATTTAATAACATTAACACACATCTTTAATTCTTCATCTGTCTTCCATCAACTCGCAAAATCTCTCCTTGATTTTGAGAAAATTTTTTGGTGCGTCTAGCGTACAAGATTTCCCGTGCGCCAATAAATAGGCCCAAAGAGCTGGTCCCACCTTCTTCCCTTTTCGTCGACTCCAGCTCAGAATTTTTTTGTCGCGCCGATTTCTCCCGCTCCTTCTTCATAGTAACGAAGTGTTGCTGCCTCAGAAAATGGAAAAATCGGGCTTTTGGCTGTCGGAACCCTATCCCCGTCGGCCATTCTCGCCCTTTCAAGCTCCTCATTCTCCACGTCGACCTAAACGCCAGACGACCATCGTAACGCTCCCGGAAAACTCCCAGACCTAATCCCCGCGGCGACCATCGTAAAGCTCCAGGAAATCAGGGAACTCGGCGAACACGGCGATCACATTTCGGCAGAGGGCATTCCAGTTCGGCGGCTGCAATCCTCCTTCTTCCTAACAACGGTATATATTAGTTTGATGGATATATGTTTCTTCATATTTTTCTCCTTTGTTCTTAGTTTAGATAGACATTATACTCTGGAAGAAGCCTATGGCTTATGCAATAAATTTTTTTTTTTGTGATTTTAATATCCAGCCGGATATCCTTTATTATTAGGGTTCTAAATAGGTAAATCCTGCCGGATGATTTTACTTAGACACTAGGTAGTCAGAAACAGCTTTTATAGTACATTTTCTCTTTTTTTCTGTGTTTAAATAGTCATTATACTTTGTTAGAAGCTTGTGGATTATCTAACATAATTTTTAGTGTTCGTGATTTGGATATCCGGCAGGATATACGTTTTTTAGGGTTCTAAATAGGTAAATGCGGTCGGATCCATATTAGAAGCATCTTTTACAATACATAGATTTTTTTATGTTCAGGTAGCTACAATCCGACCAGATGTTCTCATGGTCAGGGTTTCCTCCTGTTGGATTTCCCTGCTCTTCTTTATTTTCTTATACTTTACTGTAACATATGGCTGGTCACTGTACTGGGACGTATCTAAACAGCAGGTGTGCTATATCGACTTTCAAGAATATGCAGAGCTCATACTAGAATTGCTATCAGAGCACTCTTTATTGTTGTTGTTGTTGTTAGTACTTCCATGATTATATATTGAGAAATCCGTCACTTTTGGGCAAAATTTAAGTGTTAACTTAAATTTTAGAATGCTTGAACTACATTTGTAGCATATGTCATTTTTAATTAGTCACCTGAAGCTTACAGTCAATGCAACTAACATAAACATAATAAATATTGTCAAGGCTCTTCTCATCAAAATTGAACCATATAAGAATATTACATCTCATGTCTACTGTTTTTTTATTAACTGAGACGAGTGTGCTTAAGGACATCAGGAACACAACAAAATTCAAAAGGTAAAGACGTGCATATATTGTCATCCTTAAAATACATTTCCTTCGGTTCGTCAACATAATCTGTCTGCAAATGGTACGAGTCTGCATCGCCTTTGAAAGTTGAGCTTCCAAGGAAATTAATTTCCTTCGGTTCTCCCTTGACTACATTCACACACGTTTTGGCCTTTGAATCAAGTTTTCTCTTTGTTGAAAATAAAGTTTAGTTAGCAAGCGTAGTAATAAAATGTACAATGAAGAAGAAAAAAATATTGTAATTATATTATTTTGTCGCTTGGTTGACGTTGACTTCTCAAAGTGACTCTTCAATCTAGCGTTTGATAAACCTTTTGGTCGAACCGCTGCTGGATTTTTTACATCCCCTCTACCTTCATTGTTTTCGGCCACATAACCCTTCTTTGCCCTCTCCTCCTCCACTATTTCGTCGGTTGTACGACCCAACTTTCTCATCACATTTACCACGTGCTCCTTGGCAAGGTGACAATTCTCCACTCTTTTTGCTAACTCGTATATGTAGCGCATTAAATGACTTCTAAACAAACTACTGGATTCCAAATCATTCTTGCACGGTGTCTTGGGAAGGTGCAAACCTTGCTTGGCTGTTCGTGTAAATCTCTCTGTCAAGTATTTGGGTTGAATGTGCTTCACATTTTTTGTATTGTATACCCTTAGAATATGTTGGCATAAAATTCTCTTGGTTTGAAAGCCCTTGCAAGAACACTCGGCATCGAAGGATTCGGCCCCGCCACAATGCTTAGTGACATACAAAACTTGATTATCAGAGTTTTGGACCTCTCCTATGATGCTTACATTCAATGTACCTTCCATACATGTTTACTCAAATATGGAGAAAATTTTTCGTGTATATATCTTCGAAGCTTGTTTTAGAAGTAAACAGTTTTTAAACTTTAGAGTTATGCTACTTTCTTTGCACTTAAAGTCCTCCTCTTGCTCCGCTCTTCGCCAAGATGAAATTAACGACTCCATGCCAATAAAACACTCTACTAAGGAGCTAGTGGATTTGGAACATCCATGTAACCATTGTTTGCAGATTCACTTCGTTGAGCAGAGAGTATGCTCAGATCTAACACATCCTTATTAAAAGCGGTAGACCACTTCTTTCTAATCTTGTAAAGATCATCCAACCACCGATTATGTTCTAGACTTCCCCTTGAAATCATTTCACTCCAACAACCATCAAACTCATCCTCGCTATCACATTTGCTCATGCAATAATAAAATAAAGATCTCACATTCTTGTCGTGGTTGAATGTTGGCATCTTCGACGGAGCTTTTTTAGAGATATGCCACTGACAAAGGCGATGCCGAGTACTATCGAATACTCTAGCAATAGCAACCGCTATGGCTTGATCTTGATCTGTAAATATGGTGGTTGTTTGCTTGCCACCAACGAATCTCAAAAAAGTCTCAAATACCCAGCAAAATGATTATATGGTCTCGGATGCAACAAAAGCCCCACCAATAAACACATTCTGTCAATGATGGTTCACCGCGATGAACGGTGCACAAGCTAAATTATACTTGTTAAGCCTATAAGTAGTATCAAATATAATAATATCTCTAAAACTGTCGTAGTCGAGTTTGTTATGACCATCCATCCAAAAAAAACTTGTTAGTCTGTCAAACTCATCGGTTTAGACATCAAAGGAAAACATGTTATCTATCATTTATCTTTCCTTAAATAGTTTCAACAAACTATTGGTGTCTCCAACTTCTATAAGCACGGCTCTTTCTCGTTGAACAAAGTTATACGCATCAGTTTTAGAAAACCCAAGATTTTCATAACCGTCGACCTCTTCGGCTATAAACCTGTACGCATCGCTCATTCAGATACCAACTCCTGGCATATTCTTCAGTAGACTCCCTTGATCCTCGAACACCTTCCTGTTCGAGCGCAACAAATGAATGTCATTTTCCAAAACGAGAGGATGATTGTGCTCCTCTACAAACTTTGCTACTGTCCAATTCTTGCCCTTTGTATCTGCAGTGAAATGTATGCAAGCCTTACATCCTGTCCGGGTATCTAGTTTGTGATACTTTTTTGGGTCTTCCTTCTTTGAAGTGGAACGCTTCAGACCAGCTTTGGAACATGAATACTCTCTAAACTTTATAACCCGAGTGTGTGTCCAGTGCAAGATATGTTGTTTTCGAATGCGAAATCCAAGTTGGTGAGCATAGTCACAATACATTTTGTATGTCTCCTCTTCTGAATGCACAATTGGGAAAACTACAGAGGTATTACCCTACAAGAAAACATTACAAATAAACAATCACAATATACAAAATCCAACCGGATGTTAACATAACTGCACAGAACTGCATAGTAAATCTGGCTGGATGTTAACACAACTGTATATAATAGTATAAGTCCAACCGGATGTTAAAACCAATCGGATGTAACCCAACGGATGCATATAATAGTATAAGTCCAATCAAAAATTTATTCTCCACTCAAAAAAGCACAATAAAATTCAGAAATAAGTTCACATTTGTTCTTAGCGGGAGATGTTCAGAAGTTTCAACGACTGGATCCATGGTTTCCTCTAGCTGAACGTGGTTTGGCGCGAGATGTTCAGAAATTCCAACAACTAGATCCATGGTTTCCTCCAGCTGAATGCAGTAGGCAGCGAGCGAACGACCTGGCGTTTAGGTCGACGTGGAGAATGAAGAGCTCGAAAGGGTGAGAATGGCCGACGGGGATAGGGTTCCTACAGCCAAAAGCCCGATTTTTTTCATTTTTTGAGGCAGCAACGCTTCATTACTAGGAAGAAGGAGCGGGAGAAATCGGCGCGGCAAAAAAATTCTGAGCTGGAGTCGACGAAAAGGGAAGAAGGTGGGGTCAGCTCTTTGGGCCTATTTATTGGCGCACGGGAAATCTTGTACGCTAGGCGTACCAAAAAAAATTTCCTGATTTTGTTGCTCTCATTGCTTCTCTTGCCAACTTAGGTTTGAAAATGGTTCAATTTGGTTCGATTTTGATTTGAAATCAAACCGAATAGTTTTGATTTTTACACGCCCGAAATGAAACTGAACTTAAATAGATAGGTTAATCTGTTTTTTAAATCACCATGTGAAACCACGTATGCTTGGGAAATATTTCTGTAAGATGTACATTTTTAAAAATTATTTTTTTTCACACAATAATTTGAAGGTGCTTGAAATACATTTGTATTTACTGTTTCCATGCTTCCAAACTTCCCTATTTGGATTGAAATAGTTAACATTTTTCTAAAGAATTTTGAGATTTTGATGAATTCAATCCCACTATTGTTAGTTAAATGCATGATAAGTACTCCCAATTTGTATTTGTAGGAAATTTATTCCAATGTGGATTAAGCTTAAAGTATTTGTAAGAAATCTTTTTCCAATCTCTCTTTGCAAGAAAGGTGGTCACTTTTACTTGAGAATATATGATAGCCAAGTTATAATGTGTAACAGCCCAAATTTCTCAAACAAGAAAGTTTTGGGTGACATGGCCTGGGACACGGGCGTGTCCCAGGGCGTGTCAAGCTGGGGTCGACGAGTTGGCCGTGAAGTCGACGAAATTTGGAGTCGACGGTCGTCGAACAAGCGTACACGGCCTGCGACAGGGGCGTGTCGCAGGGCGTGTTGAGGCCGTGTCGACGATCGGCCTTGGTGTCGACGATTTTTCGCTCGACGATGTGTCGAGAGGAGGCACACGACCTAGGACACGGGCGTGTCCCAAGCCGTGTCGTGTGCTCGACGACTTTTGCTCGACGATCGTCGAGTGTCGAGATGTAGGCGTCGAGTGTCGAGAAGTTGCACACGGCCTGTGACACGGGCATGTCACAGGGCGTGTCAATTTGGGTCGAAGAACTCAGCCCGACGAAGGATTTCGACAGGGCGTGTCTTCGTGCCGTGTCTGGGCACACGGCCTGGGACACGGGCGTGTCACAGGCCGTGTGAAGTCTCGGGATGTTTTGGGATTATTTTCGCCAATGCACACGGCCACAGCCACGGGCGTGTCTGAAGGCGTGTTGGGTGACACGGCCCATGACACGGGCGTGTCCCATGGGCGTGTCACTGGTCTGGATAGGTCGGTTGACCACCGCTTGAGGCACACGGCCTGGGACACGGGCGTGTCACAGGCCGTGTCAGGTTAAAATCAGTGTTTTTGGCAAAATCGTGGTCGTCCATTCCTTCAGCCTAGATCCAAAGGCTGAAAGGCCTCCAGCTTTCCTCAAGGCCGTGAATGAGAAAGGATTTCTCATAGTGTATTTTGGCCTTCATCTTTCTACAAGTTTAGAGAGAGAAAGAGAGAGGAAGAAGGAGGAGGAGGCAAGGGGGCTGGTCACCGGTGGTGCTGTAGTTTTTCGACGAGAAATCCGAAGTCGGCGTTGCGGAGGAAACGCTCTTACGAATCTTTCAAGCAAGCTTTGAGTTCATGGCACCGAAGCGGTCGTCAAGGGTAACGACTTTTCTTCCTAGCCATGTGAAGGCTTCCTTTTGGCATATAGTTGTGATTCCCCAACCAAGAGGTGGCTGATTTTGGGAGTCTTTTGGGTGATTCATGAAATCCCTTTTTAGCATATAGATCCGGAAATGGAGTACGGAATAGGCATGTTGTGTGAAGCCCATCTGGACAGGTTGGTCTGGATTGGTGATGTTGCATACGAACCGGAGAAGACTCCGTGATAAATGTGTAGTTTAAGGAGTCAACGGGTTATGCCTGCGAAAAGGAGTAGCAGGAAGTACTGGAGTGGTAGCCCAGGAAAATATCTGTGTTATGTTTTGGGTCATACCTGTGGATGAGGCACAAGAAGTACTAGTGTGACCAGGAAAGGCCCTTTGTGATGCTTGATGTCATAGGGTGTCCACCTGTGAAGCGAGTAACAGGAAGTACTGACATGGTAGCCAGGAAAGACCCCTGACATTTGTGATTTTGCGGTGTCCACCTGTGAAGAGAGTCACAGGAAGTACTGGGAGGTCCAGGAAAGACCCGCTGTTGTGCTAAAGAAATGGGTATCGAGAAATACCCAGGCTGTGTGCCAAGAACAGGATTGGTGAGACCGACCCGCGCCTTTGATATAGTCATTAGTACGATGTACTCGGAGAAGGCAAGGCGATTTGAGCAATGGGGGTGGAGGATCCGACCTGCGCTATGTCCGTCCGACGTGTGACCAAAAGGTGCGGTCTATTGGAGCGCATAGCAAGAGTCTTCGGCCTGCGCGCCATGATACAATGGGGGGCTACGGGCCATCCCGGTGTAGGAAGACTAACTTCGGCTGCACGCTATAGAGTAAATGCTCAAGAGATTTACCGTTGGGTGATGACCCTGATACGGTGGTGGGCATGTGATTTGCCAGAACACCAAGAATGTGCCTTGAGTGCACGGACCGTTGGGCCGGGTGGCGAACGGTTGTGATGGCTTATGTGCGTGAAAGCACATTTTGATGAGATCTATTGTCATACTGTGTTATGATATGCCTGCAGGGAAGATTACCGCTACCCCGAGAAAAGGGGTAGGGTCGTTATAATTTGGTCAGCTGAACGCTGACCGTTGCTTTTGTTTGCCACCGTTGGGTGGCTTGTCCATGTACAGGTGCTGGAGAGCCGAGCGGGACGCATAAATGTTGATGTTTCTGCTGCTGTTGCTACTGCTGCTAGCCCTCGAAGGCTCTGTAGAATGTTGTTATATTTTCTTTTCTTGTGGCCGGCCTGCGCGCTCATAGTTGAAGCCACTGTGTGACAGCCATGTAAGGTCATAAGGCCAACTCTTTTTACTTGTTGTAAGACATTCATATATCGTATAAAATGTGGAGTTTTATATTTGGACATTCATGAGGAGTTCAAGTTGTAGTCTAGGCTTCCGCTAGAATGCTTTGTGATAGGTACGATTGCGCTACTCTGGTATCATCCTGTACATTCACCGCCTGTTTTGTGATATATACTGTGGGGCCCCGGCCGGACCTTCTAGAATATATCATATGAACGAATGGAGTTGTTACATAATGTGTGAGATTTCTCATTCAAGTTGTGTTATTATGAATGAGTTCCTTCTCCATGTAGTGTGATTTATTTGTGCAATAGAGACGTTTTTTTCAAAAGTAGGAGTATGTCAAAGTTTTATGAATTGGGTTTAACAGGTAAAAATAAGAATATAGGAGTTTAAATTATAAGATTTGTCTCCAGATCCAAGTTTAAGACACCAAAATAAGTTCATATGATGTTGATCTTCAAGAATCTCTAAGAATATATTATTTGCAAAAAAGATCTTGTCATCCAGAAATAAGATATAAAACTTGTTGTTTCAACAATAATTAGTATATATAACGATTTGAAATGCAGGTTAGGCTACAATTAAGAAAAGGACACAACATTTTACCTTTTGTTACATTTTTCAACAAAGAGGGGGCGAGCCTGCTTTTGTCAGCAGATTTTGCATTGCGAGAAAAGCAAAATAATTATAAGTAATATTTACAACAATAATTTGTATACTAAAATTAATTGTGCCCAAACTTTGCCAAAATCCTAATTCCGCACCTGACAAGTAGTTTTGGTTTAGTATAGATCTTTATTATGATTTTACTTAGATCTATTATATTCCCCTTCTCTCTCCCTGTGTAATTAGAGAAATCTCAATGACCTTTTTTTGCTCTTATTCAGGTCTAAAGGAGTGTAACAGCTCAACTTAATTTAACAATAAATTAGCAGTCCAATGGGTCTCGCGATAAGAGGTATATTAAGCAATGATGTTAAAACTGGTACATAGCAGACATGATGAAAAAATAGTAAAAATAAGCTTACAATGGAGGTGAAAAATCAGTGAAAAATCAGCTGAGTAAAACGAAGCACCTCAAAATCTGATTCACAAAACCAACTAATAATGAAAAGAGTTATAAAGTTGATTTACTGAGAACTTATACATAGTCTAATGCAGAGAAAATATTAGATAATCATAATACATGCTCAAAATAAAAGTACAATAATTGAATTGGGAAACAACTAAAACGAAAGACGAATAATTATGAAATGCCACGACGGTTATCCTATGCACAGCTCCCCACCAGTGACCCCTGAAAAATAAATTCCCGAAAAACGGGTCAGCTCAATTGGTGAGTAAGAAAAACTACTTCTCTCAGTAATAATAAAAAAATACATAATTTGTTGTATATAAAAGTAGAAGTGTTATCTTTTTAATGTTTATTTACGTATCAACTATTTGTAAATTTATTTATTCCTTTCTGTAAACGTGCATAAATGATTCTGTCATATTATTTGAGTTATTGTTTGTTCTGGTTTTTAAGTGCTCTGATTTTTTTTCTAAAAATTTAGTAATCTAATTTTATGATTTATCATCTGCAATTTTAGGATGATTTTGGAGGCAAATGGTGACCCGAAAACTCTCTAAACTGAATTGAAGTGCTCCCTGAGTGAAACATGACTCGCAACTGAAAATTTCCAAGTTTGGAAATGTGTCTGTTGACTCCACGTCTAAGGCGTAATACGGAATGCAGACCATATAAGAATGAGGTCGCTGATCTGAAGTTTTGAACTTATTTAACATATTTTATTCATTCGATCAACTATATATATATATATATATATATATATATATATATATATATATATATATATATATATATATATATATATATATATATATATATATATATCTACTACTATAAAGAAAATATAAATTGATGAGTTCGAAATTACAATGGTCGTCCGATCATAGTTTGATAATTCTGCTGTCGTCCGATCAAACTCAATCATTCTGCACCATTTTTTACATTTTAGTAGGTCTCCTAAACCTACTAATTAGGTTGTCATAAACCTATGTAAAATTACGTTTTTGCCCCAATATAACTCTAAAAATAAGGGAATATTGACTGTGAAATCGGGCGGGCTGACTATGTACCGACAGCTTCGCATAGCACGCTCTGAAAAGAGCGCCTGGGCCGGCCCAACTCAGCATAAGAAAGGCCCAGTCTAGCCGTTGAAAAGGATTTCAAACAAGTCATCTTGCATATGCCTTATAAACACACAGATGTAATTTCAACCGGGTAATGTGGACTAAGGCTCTATTTGTTTGGGCGTTTCGGAGCTCCGTTTTGGGCAAACGCCACCGGAAGGCGGGAAAACAAATGAACCTCCGGCGGCGTTTGCTCCGTAAAATTCCACCCGCCCGCCTTGAGAAACGCCCCAATTAAAGCTCCGTTTGGAGCAGCCACCTCCCCCCTCCGTTTCGAACACTCCGTTGCTCCACCCGCCGGACTGATCCGCCACGCCGAAACAAATGAAGCCTAAAGAGGCTTTTAAGTTATTCATTATTTTTTTATTTTTTAATTAAATTAATTATCGATATTTTATTATTTTTTTTAAGTTAATTAATTAATTAAAATGTTGATTAACATTAAAAGCAAGGCGGAAGCGTTGCTAGACTGGCCACGCTCGGCCTGCTTATAAGTTTATTCAATTCTTTTTTTATTTTTTAATTAACAATATAATTTATCGATATTTTAAATTAATTAATAGTTAATAACAAGTTAATTAATTAATTAATTTATTTATTTATATTGATGTTTGCACGTGTTCATTTTGAGTACTCAAATATTTGTCGTCAGGGGCGGGCGAAACCCGCCGTCGCCAGCCGGGTACTGTGGCGCGTGGCCAACGGGCCGAAGGCCCGTGCCTGTCACTCGTATATATATATATATATATATATATATATATATATATATATATATATATATATATATATATATATATATATATATATATATATATATATATATATATATATATATATATATATATATATATATATATATACTAGCATCTTCGAACGGGCTTCACCCGTTCTCGATGCGTCGCTGCGGGCTTCGCCCGCTTGACATTCACGCGGGGTTCGCCCGCCCCCCGACGGGCTTCGCCCGCCCCCGGCAAAATTTAAATAATTATATAATTTAATAAATAATTATTATTTTAAAATCAAATTATAATTTAATAAATAGTTATATAATTACTTATTATTTTTTAAAATAAAAAATTAAAAAAACCCAAAATCCCCCCCCCCCCGCTTCGGCCTGCTCACGCAGGCCGCCCACCTCTATCACCTGCGGTGGAGTCGTCGGCGGCCTCACCGGCGGGTTCGCCTGCCCGGCGAACCTGCCGGCGGTTGCCCTGCCCGCTCGCCGTCGGACAAGTCGCCGGAGGCCGGCGAACCCGCCGGTGGGCGCCGGGCAGGCCGTTGGCTGCTCCGCCGCCAGCGACAGAGGAGGGGCGATGGACGGGCAGGCGGAAGGGGCGGGTATCAGGATTTCTGCGTGGATGAACAGTAAATTTTTTTGAGATTTCTTTAATTGCAGGCCCATCTTTATGAATCCAATTGCCAAATATGATTTCCTGGAGATCGGACGGTCCAGATGAGATTCATAGTGTGCTTCAAGATAGCATTATTGTTTTATATAGTAAAGATATATATATATATATATACTAGCATCTTCGAACGGGCTCCGCCCGTTCTCGATGCGTCGCTGCGGGCTTCGCCCGCAATCAAGCGGGCTTCGCCCGCAATCAAGCGGGCTTCGCCCGCAATCAAGCGGGCTTCGCCCGCAATCAAGCGGGCTTCGCCCGCAATCAAGCGGGCTTCGCCCGCAATCAAGCGGGCTTCGCCCGCATGACCCCCGGCGGGCTTCGCCCGCCCCCGGCGGGCTTCGCCCGCCCCCGGCGGGCTTAAAAATATAATAATTATTTTATTAATTATAAAAATATAATAATTATAATAATTATACTTTTATTAATTATAAAAATATAATAATTAATAAAGTAATTATTAAATTTAAAAAAAAAAAACCCCTCCCGCTGCCGCATCCCGCGCCCCCCGGCGGCTTCGCCCGCCCCGGCGGGCTTAAAAATATAATAATTATTTTATTAATTATAAAAATATAATAATTATAATAATTATTCTTTTATTAATTATAAAAATATAATAATTAATAAAGTAATTATTAAATTTAAAAAAAAAAAAAAAAAACCCCTCCCGCTGTCCCGCATCCCGCGCCCCCCGGCCTCACCTCGCCGCCGGCGGCGGAGCCGCCGGCGGCCTGCCCGCCGCCCACCGGCGGGTTCGCCGCCATCCGGCGAACCCGCCGGGGGATGTCCGGCGGCGAGCGGGCAGGGCCACCGCCGGCGGTGGCCCTGCCCGCTCGCCGCCGGACATCCCCCGGCGGGTTCGCCGGAGGGCGGCGAACCCGCCGGTGGGCGGCGGGCAGGCCGCCGGCGGCTCCGCCGCCGGCGGCGCGGTGAGGCCAGGGGGCACGGGATGCGGGACAGCGGGAGGGGGCAGCTATCGGGCTTTTCATGGAAATGAACAGTAACCGGTTGTTTGGTTTGGATAAATGCAGGCCATCTTGTTTTGATCCAACGGCCAGAATCCATTTCCTGGAGATCGGACGGTCCAGATGCTTTTCATGGTGTGATCCAAATATGACTATTGTATTATATAATAAAGATATATATATATATATATATATATATATATATATATATATATATATATATATATATATATATATATATATATATATATATACTATATTAAAAAGATTTATGGTGGTCTGCCAATAGCGTGTCCACAAAAATGGTTAAAAATGCGTACACCGTTGGATTTTCGCTTCAAAAAACAAGGGCCGTTGGATCATTAAGAAGAATGGCCTGCAAATAAAACTATCCTAAAAAATCTCCTCATCTTCTCTCTCCAAATCCCGATCAACAGCAAAATGGAAATGAACAGTGTCGCACCCCCCCCCCCTTTCACGGTCTTCTCCACCGCCGGCGGCGGAGCCGCCGGCGGCCTGACCGGCTGCCCCCGGCAGGTTCGCCGGACGAAGGCGAACCTGCCGGCGGTGGTCGCGCGGCGCTCCGGCGGGGCCACCGCCGGCGGTGGCCCTGACCGTGAGGCCCAGATCTGGCCTCACGGTCAGGGCCACCGCCGGCGGTGGCCCCGCCGGAGCGCCGCGCGACCACCGCCGGCAGGTTCGCCTTCGCCCGGCGAACCTGTCGGTGGCCGCCGGTCAGGCCGCCGGCGGCTCCGCCGCCGGCGGTGGAGAAGACCGTGGATTCGCGGGGGGGGGGGGGGAGGGGATTTTTTAGTTTTTTTTTATAAAAATTAAAAAAATTTATAAATGATTATAAAAATCTAAAAATTTAATTTATTAATATATAAAATATTTTATAAATGTAAATTTAAATTAATATAGAAATTAAAATTGGGCGGGCGGAGCCCGCCGGGAGGGGGTGCAGGCGGAGCCTTGGTGGGCGGGCGAAGCCCGCCGTCGGCGGCCAGGTACTGTGGCGCGTAGCCATCGGGCCGGAGGCCCGTGCCTGCGACTCGTATATATATATATATATATATATATATATATATATATATATATATATATATATATATATATATATATATATATATATATATATATATATATATATATATATATATATATATATATATATATATATATATATATATATATATATATATATATATATATATGTTTGGAATATATAAGCTCAAGTTTTTTTAAGCCTAAATAATCTTGAGTTAGTTCTCTCATAATACATGTCGGAATTAGGCAAATAATATAAACATTTTATAGCCAAGAACAAGATCTACAACTTTCATGTTGAATATTTTTCCAAAATTTGCAAGGTTTAGCCGGAATCTGGCCCGAAATATTGTTGGCTCGAATTTTGAAAATTTTTATTATTATATTCATTTCGAGCCAGCAACCTTTCGGGCGAGATTCCAGCCAAACCATGCAAATTTTGAAAGAATGTTCAACATAAAAGTTTTAGATCTCGTTCTTGGCTACAAAATACATATATTATTTGTCTAATTCCAACATGTATTGTGGGAGAATCAACTCAAGTTTTTTTAGACTTAAAATAACTTGAGCTTATATATGTAATTTTGTGTGTGTGTGTGTGTATACGTGTGTCTATATATATATATATATATATATATATATATATATATATATATATATATATATATATATATATATATATACAAGTGACAGGCACGGGCCTTCGGCCCTGGGGGCATTCGGCGGGGGTGCGACAATCGGCGGGGTGAGACATTCGGCGGGGTGCGACATTCGGCGAGGGGAGACATTCGCCGAGGGGTGCGACATTCGTCGGTGATGCGACATTCGTCGTGGGGACGATATTTGTCGTGGGCGACGACAATTGTCTTGGGCAGCGACAATTGTCATGGGCGGCGACAATTGTCGTGGGCGGCAACATTTCTCGTGGGGGCGACATTTGTCGTGGGGGGAGAGAGCGACATTTATCGTAGGTGCGACATTCATCGTGGGTGCGACATTTGTCGCGGGAGAGGCATTTGTCGTGGGGGCGACATTTGTCGTGTCAGACGTCATTTGTTTTGGAAAAGACATTTCTCGTGGGGATGACATTTGTCGTGACAGATATATCGCTCCACCTCTATCAAAATCGACATTTGTCATGACAGGCACGGGCCTTCGGCCCTGGGGGCATTCGGCGAGGATGCGATATTTGTCGTGGGGGCGACATTTGTCGTGGGCGGCTATATTTTTTTATGCGGCGACATTTGTCGTGAGGGCAACATTTGTTGTGAAGAGCGACATCTATCATGGGGAGCGACATTTGTTGTGGGGGGGATATTTGTCGTGGGACAACATTTGTCGTGAGCGACAACATTTTTTGTGGGCGGCGACATTTGTCGTAGGCTGCGAGATTTGTCGTTGGGGCGACATTTGTCATGAGGGTAACATTTGTCGTGAGGGTGACATTTATCGTGGGGGCGACATGAATCTTGCAGGCTATAGTTGTCGTGGAGGCCATATTTGTTGTGAACAACGACATTTGTCATAGGGGTCGTATTTATCGTGGGGCGATATTTTTTGTGGCCGGCGACAATTGTTACCATGAATTTAGCAATTACTTTTCTCTTATCCACTTTCCTCACAACATTTGATATATATACTCCTTTTTTCAAAGACATTTTATGATGATTAGTAAGAACAAAAATAAAACTATTAGAGTAACTGTAATTTTAACCATATCATGTTGAAAAACATGAAGAGTTGTGCACGGTGGACCTTGTGCGGGGGCGGCAACGCTCCGCGGGGCCAGCGAGGGGGGAGGGACAGCACTCATCGGGAATGGCGATACTCAGTGGGGGTGGCGACACTCGACGGGGGCGGAGACACTCGACGTGAGTGGCGACAATCGACTGCGGTGGCGACAATCGACGGCAGTGGCGACAATCGACGGCGGTGGCGACAATCGACGGCGGTGCCGACACTCGACGGCGGTGCCGACACTCGTCATTGGTGCTGACATTCGATAGGGTGCTGGCGATTTTATATGTAACTGTGTTATATTAATAAGAAAGATATTTGGGTCGCAGCACAACACACATCATAATTAAAATTACATAATGCATGATACTGCACGTCAACTGTGCGCACTTCAATAAATATAATTAGATGCACAAAGCGCACATCATGAAAACTTTAAGCATAATTTCTGCCATCAAATTTTTCGACGGCTAAATCAAACTTTTCTCCCATCGAAGTGGCAAATAGTAGAATACTTGATTTTGTGGGAAACTAATATTTTGACAACCAATAAATAAAATTTTAGCAGAACATCGTACAAAATTTTCATCCGTCTACATGCATCATACCCCAGCTAACTACATAAGTTTTTCCAAAACCTAACAATAAAATGTAAAAAGACATTTATATTCCCATTCTCAATCAGGTTCAACAAATAGCTAAGGGGGCAATGCAACTCATTCGTTTTGAGACATTATATAATACATAAGCTACTCCATTCATTTGTCAATCAACCTTTTGGAAATTTG
This sequence comes from Platanthera guangdongensis, assembly GCA_039583875.1. Classification (NCBI taxonomy): domain Eukaryota; kingdom Viridiplantae; phylum Streptophyta; class Magnoliopsida; order Asparagales; family Orchidaceae; genus Platanthera; species Platanthera guangdongensis. Next base: position 25,451,754 of record CM077166.1, on the reverse strand, counting down.
TTTTGATGGATATTAGCTACTCTATTTGATGTCCAAATTAACAACTCATAAGCTATATTTTGAACCTACATAAAATTGACCAACAAAGTAACCCAAAAAAATATTTATCTTTTAAAATATGAGAAAATGACATTTACTTAAATGGAATGCTAAAATTATACTAAAAACAAAAATAAAAAATAATCATTTCGAGGTCTCCGAGTTTAATCGGAGATCTCTCTTCCAAAAGAAAAAAACTTGGCTCCGATATGAAATAAGAGGACCGCATGACAAAAATTAACATAAAAATATATGAAAGCAAGACCAATGTATGAATAATAGAGGTCGGCTCATTTCTAACCACTCTTCACTCCCCCATCTCTCGCTCCCCCTCTCTTCTCTCTATCTCCACTCTCCATCTGTCATATTGACTGGATTCGTGGAAATCTCCAACCTCTCTTGGCCGTCTTGACCAGCTTCACTTTAGATCGTCTGCATTTGGAAAGTTATTGTTAGTAAACATAAAAAAAGTGAAAAAAATTCACCACAAAACCCAAAAAAGTGCAGTAAAATTGTAAAAAAGAAAGAGAAACAATATTTAAACTATAAAAAACAAAATAACTTATTCCTCACCGTAGATCAGGTTAAGAAGTAGGCTTCTGCGGGCGATCGAGGCCGTTCTCCAGCTGTGATCCCTTGAGGACATCTCCAGAATCTCGATTCATTAGAGAGAGAGAGAGAGAGTTGAGGGGTAGAAAGACAAAAAAACGAAAAATATAAAAAAAAATATGAAACATTAAAAAATATGAAGCACAAAAATATGAAACACATCCAAGCTTTCTGTAAAGAAGGAATAGAGAGTTCAAGAGAGAGAAAGAATCAATGTGAGGGAATTACAAAGAGAAACAAAGGAAGGAGAATACCGAGAGGGGTTGCAGTAGGCGAGGCTCTGTCGAGGAGGAAGAGGAGTTGCGCATGAGGCTTTGTGGATGGATGAGAAGCTTTGGAGGGGAGAGGCTCTGCTAGCTGAGATTTATATACAGAGGAAGCGTGATCCATGCGGCGGGGAGCAATCGAGGGGCAGCTGCCGTGACTTTTGGGGAGCAACGCAAGCTAGCAGAGAAAATAATGATAAAAACAGAAAATAATATTATTATATTAATCAACATGTCAATCCTTTTTCTCTATTATTAAAGTTAAAAACTTATTTTATTTATCAATCAAATCTCACCCAGTATTCATAATGACGTTTGCTTTCCAGGATGAATGCTTTCTAGATGGTGTTGTTTGTAAGGTGTGCTATGACAGAGAAATTTATTGAGGGATGTTAAAGAGTCAGCCCAATTTCTTTAATTACCTAATTAGACATACTTTTTGAAATTTTTTGAAATTTAAAACTGAGAAATTAAGGGTAAAATGGGGTATATGAATGTTGCACCAAAGATGAGTTTTCTTTTATAAAATAGTATATATATATATATATATATATATATATATATATATATATATATATATATATATATATATATATATATATTGTTGTGATTGTTTATGGTCCCTATGCCGGTCCCAAGCCCGGATGAAAAATGGTGAGAGTTGTGTTAGGTAGATGACCGGCGTAAAATTTAGTCACGCTTATGATTCGACCCCACTATAGTGGGATAAAGGCTTGAGTGTTGTTGTTGTTCTTGTTTTTGTTGTGATTGTATGTAACCGAATTACACATCATATATTATATAATACCTAATAACTGACTTTATCATGAATTACTAAGTCATGTGGTTATTTTTTTTCATTATCTAGAGTAAATTATTTATACTGCTTGAATAATTAAATTACGCAAATGTGCTAAAATTACATTGACAATACATTTATATAGTGTAATATGTTTTGCTAAGAGTAGTTGAATTTCTTACTGTGTTATTACAGCGTTCGTACACAAGACGTTGCGATATAATTTGCAAGGTTGAAATTGGAAGGTTAGGCAGAGATCTCTGATCTACTCCTCAAAGGGTGCACTCAAATATGAAATTAAAATAGAAGTTACACACTCGAAAAACTAAACACCTGAATTATTTCTTCCACTAATAGACGACCGGAGACAAATAGATTTTTTCCAAAAAAAAATTATTTAGTCGGGGAGGACTAATACCTGAGCCGAGATATCTGACGGAAACGGTCTCAACAAGAATGCTGCGGAAAGAAAGAAGGAAAACTCTGATATCAATATTTGAGGATGGAGGAAAACGTAAATCATAACATTTGTCACTTGATGCAGGTGGAATAAATTGCAAAGAACCCAAAGAAATAGTCGATTGATACCTGAAAGTGCAGCGGAATCACACGATGGGGTAGCTGTTACCGACACTTGATCCTCACGTCTGAAAGGGGGAGGGGAGAAGTAAGGAGAGTTAAAAAACGCACTACAAAGATTATGGAGAAACAAAAACGTTGATTACCTAAACAATTGGTGCCTTGAAATGAGTTAACCGGGGTCCAGCCGGGCAGGGAAAAGGTTGTCGGGGTTCCTAGTTGTACATCTCATATTCGTCGAGGAGGGGCCCCACCAAGGCCATGTCAGCACAAGTCAAAGTCAATAAGTCAAAATGGAGGTCAGGGTCAACGCATAAAGCAACAGAAGGCCTGGGCGAGTATGGCGAGCTCCCCTCGCATACTCGTAAGGTAAGCGACTAGGCGAACTACTCGCCCAACCGTGCGAGCTCTTCTAGGAAGTCACCTAGTCGCCAAGTGGTGGGGTATGAATAGACCACCACCCCCCCCCCCCCTCTCAGGATTTCCCTATAAATAGGACCTCAAGGGTATGAGGTGGGACAATGAAAATCCCGGCAAGGATCTCGCGAGCTTTACTTTTTGGATATCAGATGAGCCTTTGAATTCCATTTCCTTGGCGACCATGTCACAACCTCACGACTTTGTTATCAGCTAGTCTCCCTCGTACCCAGCTCGACCAATTTTGGTTGTAAAGGGGTTGTTTATTTCAAGCAATTGGGTACGTGGTGGGACCTTCCTGCAGCAGCATCTGGGGTCATGTTTGTTGCTTTCGTTCTTCATCCTAGTCACTTTAACCACCTAGCCTTATTACGGAGCCAGTAACTTTAGGCTGCCTTGATCCGATTTCTGGAGTAGAGAATTTTCTCGGCTTCAACACTAGCAAAAGAGGAGGGGTCGACGATGTTTTCTGAGATGAAGGAAACAGAGGCCGCCGCTTGCGAGAGAGAAAAAAACAAAGGTACCGCTGATCGGCTGGGCGGCGAGCGCGCCTGAAATTCTAGCAGTGTGTGGCTGTGAATGACTGCGACTGCGAGAATTAGAATTGCCGTAGCAGCGGTTACGGCAAGCGGTGCGTCAACTAGGAGGGAACTTAATGACATACGATTTTTTTTTGTGGGGGGGGGGGGGGGGGGGGGGTAAATCGTGTCTTTTGATTTTACCAATTAAGTATTGGTTTCTAATTGAACTGATGGAGGGGGAAGAAGAAATCTTATTTTTTTTATTAATATTCTTTTAGATGCTTCCAATTATAATTATGCATTCTATAACATCTTATTTTAAGCATTATAAAACTCTCGCAATCTCAAAGTCGTGCCGAAGATAATTCTGAGGAATCTTTTAACAGACTTTATGTAATTTATTTTTTGACCAAATTGAAATCATACTGCGCCACTATGATAGTTTGATCAATTATTCTCGCGGTCGGACCCTAAAATTTATAAAGTGTGACACATAAATTTTTGGGTGTTACAAATTTTCCCTCCTAATAAAATTTTCGTCCTCAAACATTACAAATACACCTGAGTCAAAGAGGAAGGTATAATCTTCATTTCTTTAGAGTTCATCTTCTCTTTCCCAAGTCTACTACGGTCAGTCACAATTCATTCAAATGACTTTAACAAAATGGGTCTCTCAGTTCCTGAGTTTATGATTTTTTGAGTCCACTATTCTGTATGGTTTAATACCGATGCTCGAATTTGATTTGATTGGTGTTTCCTCAATACAGATTATCTGACTAGAATCTGTTGGGTATTGTATCCACAATAACCCAAATTTGTATGAAGTCACCCTTGAACTAAGATAAATTAAGTTCATATTTGATGTCTTTTCAAGTTGAGTGCTTGTGGGTTATAATTGGCAAGTGTGAACCAATATCAGTTTACAATGAATCACCAAGCACAGGACCATACAATATAATTCCTCATTGTGTGATCTATGATGTTGACTAATGTGTAACCTCTCTATTGGGACACACTTCATTTTCAAGTATTAAAACTATGGGAGAAAAGCTGGTTGTTAGATTTTTTGAGAAAATAATTTTTTAGGATAACAGAAATTTCTAAGTGTTTTTCTCGAGTAGGACTTATTGTACTCGAGTAGAATTATTTTTAGTACTCGAGTGAGCTCAGTCATGTATTCAAGTAGCAGAAGTTGTTCTCGAGAAAGTCTATTGCAGTTCTCGAGAAAGTCATGCATACGCGAGTAGATCATAACTCTTCTTCTCAAGTTTCTTTTATATAAGTTCTAAAATTTCTCTAAGTCTTTTTCTCGAGAAACCGACGACTTTTCTCGAGAAGGCCATAATCTTTTCTCGAGAACCAGATGCTGTTTCTCGAGACCCTGAATTTTTTTCTCGAGAATCATAGATTTTTTTCTCGAGATGCATTATCGTTCTCGAGTAACAAGTCTATTATTTCTCGAGATACCAGAATTCCACCTCTATATTTTTCTCAAGTATTTTTCTCGAGAACTTCATACCTCTTCTCGAGAAACAGAAATTTCTTCGCGAGAACACTTACCTCTCTTGAGAAATGAAGTTCAGTTTTCTGATTTTTCCTAATTCTTGACGGATTCATTTTCCAATTTTGTTAACTCCTGATTGGTCCATGTGGCTCTCATTTAATGTATTTTAGACCGTTAAGAATGGTCTATAAAAGGTCTTGTCAGAATTGACAAATCATAAGAAGAATTTTCAAGGTTCTGAAACATTCTAAAATTTCTAAATCGAGAAGCGCCGCCGTCACTCTGTTCTTCATCGTAGATCTTCTCTCGATTTGAAGATTCAGACAAGAAGGAGTTCACCGATCAAGATTTTTGACATCTTCAAATCTTCTCCTTGATTGTGGTGAACCTAAGTTCTCAGATCCAAGGATTCTCAGATTTCTTCCTCAACTTTTCTGATAAGGGCTTTTCAGTTTTTCAAGAAGGAAGAAGCCGAGTTTCAATCAGATCTGTGAAGATAAGACAGTGTATTTCTGATTATAAATTCATCTTATTTTTGTAGGAGTTTTACTCCGAGTTGTAGGAGTTATTCTCCGAGTTGTGGTAGAAGTGATTTTTACTCCAAGTTATAGGAACTTTGTTCCGAGTTGTAGGATTATTTTCAATCCGAGAGAATAGTGGAGTAGCCGAGTCTAGTGTGTTTTTAGATCAGTGAGGTGGAAAGTGGATGTACTCAAGGTTGGGGGACCACTATAATTATTGGTGTCATCTGTGATTGCTTGTTTACTTTTTGTGCATCGCTCGTACAAATTTTTATTCCGCAAAAAGACACAAAACTCACCTATTCACCCCCTCTAGGTTATTTAGGTAGACAACTTAAACATTTTCAGAATCTCTGAATGTTCTCCTTAGATAAGAGATGTGGAATGCGTTATGTAATCTACTCATATCCTCAAGTAATACCAACTTGTATGCAACCTCACATACATGTTCCGGTACTTCAAATGGACCAACGAACTTTGTACTCAATTTCTACACCTGCTTGATTCAAGAGACACCCTGACTGATCTGACCTTCCGGCAAATATAGTCTCCAATGCTAAAATCCAATGACATGTGCTTTTGATCATAATACTTGGCTTGTTTTTCATGAATTATTTTCATATGCTCCTGAATAAGTTTACTCGAGTTGTGATCTTATCAATCTAAGATTTCTTGCTTGCAATTCTCTCTTCACTTTTAGCCTAACATAATGGCATCCAACAACGTCTTCCATAAAGTGCTTCAAAAGGTGTCATCCTAATACTTGCCTGGAAACTGTTGTTTTAGGATAGCTTGATTCAAAAGGTCTCTAGATTTTCAGTGTGTGTATAGCTACTCCTAATTTCAAGTCATAAACATGACAATTCTTCTTGTGCACTTTTAGTTGTGTAGATGTGAACGCTATGACTCTCACATGTTGTATCAACGTACAACCCAACCCTTGACCTAAATCATCACTATAAATCAGAAAGTCATTTACCCCTGAAGATAGGCATAAGATAGGCACAGTGATCAAACAGGTCTTCAACTCCTCAAATGCCAACTCGCATTCTACATTCCAATTGAAGGATTTTCCTTTCTTGGTAAGAGAAGTCAAATGTAGGGTAATTTTTGAAAAACTCTTAATGAATCTCATGTAATAACCTACTAGAGCAAAGAAACTATGGACCTCAATAACTGCTTTCGACCTTGGCCAATCTCTAAGGACCTCTATTTTCTTTGGATCCACTGCAAGAGCTTTTTGACTGATAACATGACCCAAGAAAGCTACCTCTAAACACCAGAACTTGCATTTTGAGAATTTTGCATACAACTGATTCTCCTTGAGTGTGCACAAAACAATCTGAAGATGGTTGGAATGTTCCTCTTTGCTCCTTGAATACACATAAATATCATCTATAAAGACGATAATAAATTGATCAAAAAACTCGTGGAACACTCGATTCATCAGGTCCATTGAAAGCCGATGTCTTATTAGTCAACCCTAACGGCATGAGCATTAATTCAAAGTGTCGTATCTCATGCAAAAAAGTTGTCTTCTGAATATACTCGTCTCTAATCAACAATTCATGGTAACTTAATCTCAAGTCTAGCATGGAATAAGTGTTAGACCCTTCGAGCTGGTCAAACAAATCATCTATTCTTTGGAGGGGGTATTTTTTCTTAATTGTGGTTATGTTCAGCTCCTGGTAGTCAATGCATAATCTCAATTTATCGTCTTTCTTTTTTCCGAAAAGAATATGTGCACCCCAAGAAGATGTGCTAGGTCTGATAAATCCCGAATCGAGTAACTCTTACAACTGAATTTTAACTCTACAAATTCTTTAGGGGTTATGTAATAAGGAGCCTTAACTACTTGTCGAGATTCTGGAAAGAGGTTGATTTGGAAGTCAAACTCTCTTACGGGAGGGGCCCTAGATAGTTCTTCTGTGAAGTGGGAAGACATCAGAAAATTCACGTACTAATGTCACTTCCTTAATGATGTTCTTAGCCTCGGCATATATTAGTATAAGAAAAGTTGTACAACCCCTATTAATATTCTAGATTGCCTTAACGGAGGAGATAATCAATTTAGAAACTTCTTTTATGTCACAAAAAGGGACTGGTCGTGATCTTCTAACTGAATTTCATTGATCTAGCTGTCTATCTTAGCATTTACATCAGACAACTGGTCCATCCCTAAAATTAATCCAAAATATGCAATGGATAGGAGAGATGACTCTGCAATAATATTAGATTCCTCGAACAACACTGGAACCCTACACTTATGATTGATTTGTATGGTTGAACCGTTAGATATCATAATATTTAACGATGTTGCTTCTTGGAGGATCTCTAGATCGATTTTATGCTCAAATGATTCCACAATAAATGAATGTGGGACATATGTATCAAAGAGAACCATGGAGGACACGTTCTGAATCATGAGTATTCATATATACATGCTTATGTATTTGAGTTATGTATTACTGGGAGGGAATATCTAACATTTTAATTCAAAAGAAACTTCATACTCATAACCACATCCTCCTCTTTCTTGGCCTCCCGATGGCCAAGACCATAAGCCTTCGGTTAGACTAAACCTCGTCCTAGAGTTGTTTTTGGGTTGGCGTCCATCACCACATTTCCCTTGTCTACTATACTTGGACTGTCAACTTCAAACTTTAACTGTAAGACATATCAGAAGAATGAGTTTTAGGCTACGATATGCTAAAAATATATGGAGAAGCTTTAGACTTAAAGTTATATTACCTGATTGTCCGTAGATCTTGGGCAGGAATGATCAAAATGCCTTGGTTGCCGACGTTTATAACAGAATCAAGAAGCAGTCAAGCAGTCTCTTGGGTGATAGTGATTGCACTTTTGGTAGAGCGGATAGTCCTTATCCTCATCCTCTAGCTGATTCCCTTTATTTTCACCCGACCTCCACCTTTTGATCTAATTCTTATCTTGGTTATTCTTATTTTGGTGTTGATGCGATGCATCATGGGGCCATTTGAAACAAAAAATACTATGTCGTTACACTCATTGTTGGTCGGCTTTCAACATCCTTGTAGTATCTACCAGGCTTTTGTAGTCTGCATTGACCATAGTTATCAGCGATTAATTTAATGAGTCATGAAGGCCATCAACAAACTAAATGCACTTTTCAGACTCATCTTCTTGCATTGAGCCTGGATAGCGAGATAAGTGAATGAGTTCTCGCTCATACTCCGTAATAGTTTTATCCCCTTGAAAGAGCCCGAGGTACTTCTCCTAGAGACTTCGACGTGCGGAAGGGGTGTACAAACCAGTTTCGAGTGTCGTAGAAAATTCCTTCCAAATAAACATATATGTTGAACGACCAGACATAAATAGAAGTCACATTAACTTCGCACTAGAAAGATAGTGAATTCTAGTGAAAGAAAAATTTGAACTTGATTTCTTACTTGCAGGATCATCTGCTGGGCGCTTTGTCCACCAAATTTTAGCCTCACCCTAAGGAGGAAAGTTACATGTGGTTCCTATTCTCAGGGCATTGCATTACATTCAGAAAAGCTCTTGTATTCATTATTCAATCATCTATTTCCATTTGAGTTTATTCTCCTCTAAAGTGGAGGTGTGGAGGTCTCTAAAGTCCCTCAAGTATCGATCCATCCCGACCTTCACAGCTGTAGATGCAGGGACTGATGATGGGATCCTCATAGGTTGTCCTTTTTAAAACTTCAACATGGCTACGGCTACTGAATTGGCAACTTGGGTTGCCAAATCAGTATGTTCTGGTACCGCTAGCATTGTTGGTGTTGCTGGAGTATTAGGATTGTTCATGGCGATTTTAGGAGCAAGGCTCTGACGTGAGAGTTTGTTTGACTCACTGGCTCGAGGCGCCTATAGGACGTAAAGAAAGAAATTATTACTACAAGAGACATGACTGTAAGATTTGATACTAAAGGTATTTCCACACACAAGCATAATTAAAAGCTTGGTAAATTTGATGACTCTACTAACGATATGTGAATTTTCTAGGTCATGAGATCTTTAACCTAGCGTAGATACCAATTATAACACCACAACCTAGTTTAACAACAAATCAGCATTTCGGCCGGGTTTCACGATAAGAAGTAAATTAATCAACGATACTAAATCTGGTACATAGCATGCATGATGAAAAAATACAAAAAATAAGCTTACAACGAAAATAAGAAAAACAGTTACGAGAAAAACGGAGTACCTCAAAATTTGATTCGCAAAGTCAACTAGTAATGAAAAGAGACATAAAGTTAAATTACTGAATATTTTTACATAGTATGAAGCAAAGAAAACATTAGATAATTTTGATACATGCTCAAAATAAATGTAAAATAAATAAACTAAGAAACAACTAAAACAAAAGACAAACAAATATGAAAATTGCGGCATTTATCCTATGCGCAGCTTCCCACTGCACCGATGACCCATGAAAAATAAATTTTCGAAAAATGGTTCAGCCCAACTAATGAGTACGAAAGACTACAACTCTCAGTAATACTAACAAAAATACATAATTTGTTGTATATTAATAAAATAGAAGTTTTAATTTGTTAACGTTTGTTTCTCTATCAACTATTTATAGATTTATTTATCCCTTTCTGTAAAGATGCATAGGGAATTCTGTCATATTATCTGAGTTCTTGTTTGTTCTGATTTCTTTTCTAAAATTTAGTAATCTAATTTTATGATTTATGATTTGCAGATTTAGACTGATTTTGGATCTTAAATGATGACACGAATGTGTATAACCCGTAATTCGTCGAGATCAGAAGTACTCCAACAGACGACTATTCGCAGACCATTCAGAGAGCTGTGGCGAGCTTGGGCGAGGAGAGGTGAGCAGAGGCGAGCTGTGGCGAGTAGAGGCGAGCTGTGGCGAGCAGAGGGGAGCTGTGGCGAGCTTGGGAAAGCAGAGGCGATATGTGGCGAGCTTGGGCGAGCAGAGGCGAGCTGAGGCGAGCTGTGGCGAGCTTGGGCAAGCAGAGGCGAGCTGTGGCGAGCTTGGGCGAGCAGAGGCGAGCTGTGGCGAGCTTGGGCGAGCAGAGGCGAGCAGAGGCGAGATGTGGCGAGCTTGGACGAGCAGAGGCGAGCTGAGGCGAGCTTGGGGAGCAGAGGCGAGCTGTGACGAGCTTGAGCGAGTATCGACGAGTATACTCGCAAGTATGGGCGAGTATCCCTTGGAGCTCGCTGTTAGTAGCTGGATACTCGCCTATACCCCCCTCCCCCCAGGATTTCTCTATAAATAGCCCCCCAGGGGTACTGGAAATGACACTTTTGGAAGAGGTCGAGGCCCCCCAAGTGGATACTCGTCCAGTCCATGCCTGCCTAGTACCTCGCCCAGCCTTTTGGTTGCGGTGGGGAAGCTTCTTCTAAGCTTCCGGGTACGTGGTGGGACCTCCCTGCTGGAGCACTTGGGGTGTGCTTGTAGATAGTTTCCTTTCTTTCTCGCTAGCCACTTGAAATATGACGTCGGATCGTAGAATCATTAACCTTAGGCTGCCTTGATCCTATTTCCGAGGTCGGGATTTTTCTCGGCTTCAACAACGAATATTCTCTGAACTGAACTGAAGTACTCCCTGAGTGCAACATCCCTCACAACTGAAAAACTCCAAGTTTGGAAATGTGACTGTTGACCCCCACGTTTGAAGCTCATACAGACTGCATGTCATATGAGAATGAGGTTGTTGATCTGAAGTTTTAAACTTATGAAACATTTTTTATTCATCCGAGTGTATATACATACTTATATATGTTTTTGGTTTTGTTGTGGTTCTATGTAACTGAGTTACACAGTGTATATTACATAATGCTCACTGGCTTCATCATGCATTACTAAGTCATGCAATTATTATTTATTTGTGCTATCTAGAATAACTTAATTATTTATACTGCTTGAATTATTAAACTACGCAAGTGTTCTGAAATAACATAGAAAATGCATTTATATATTGTGATATGCTTAGCCAAGAAAAATCAAATTTCTTACAGTAGTATTACGACTTTCGTACACAAGACGGGGTGACATGATTTGCAAGATTGAAGTTGGAAGGTTAGACGGAGATCCATGATCTACTCCCCAAAGTGTGCAGTCACATCTGAAATTAAAATAGAAGTTATAGACTCAAAAAACTAAAACCCCAAATTATTTCTTCCCCTAATAGACGACCGAAGATAAATGGATTTCTTAAAAAAAAATTAGTCGAGGTGGACTGATACCTGAGCTGAAATAGTTGACGGAAACGGCCTCAACAAGACTGTTGCAGAAAGAAAGAAGGAAAACTTTGATCCCAAAATCTAAAGATGGAGGAAAACGTAAATCATAACATTTCCCACTGAGAGTAAGAGGAAAAAACTACAAAGACCCCAAAAAAGTAGTCAATTGACACATGAAAGTGCAACAAGATCACACAAAGGGGTTGTTGTTACCGACTCTTGATCGTCACATTGAAGGGGGACAAGTAAGGATACTTTAAAGAAACACGAGGCAAGGATCAAGGAGAAACAAGAACATTGATTAGCTAAACAACCAGCAACTTGAAATGAGTTAGCCGAGGTCTGGACAGGAAGAGAAAAGGTCGTCGGGTTCCCAGCAAAAGAGGAGGGGTCGATGATACTTTCGCCGCTTACGAGAGAGAAAGGAAATAGAGGTTTCGCTGATCGACAGGGCAACAAGCATGTCTGGAATTCTAGTGGCGTGCTGTTGCGAATGATTGTGACTGCGAGAATTAGAAATGCCCTAACAACGGTTACGACGAGCGGTGCGTCGACTGGGAGGGAACTTAAAGGCACACGATTGGAGGGAGTAAATCGTGTCTTTCGGTTACCGATTAAGTATTGGTTTCTAGTTGAACCAATGGAGGGGTGGAGGGGAGAAATCTTATTTTTTTATTATTATTCTTTTAGATGCTTACAATTATGACTATGCATTTTATGACATTTTATTTTAAGCATAATAAAACCCATGCAACCTAAAAGTCGTGCGAAAACAAAATTTAGAGGATTTATTTAACATGCTTTATTTAATTTATTCTTTGACCAAATTGAAATCATTCCTCATCACTACGATGATTCAATCAATTATGCTCAAGATCAGAGTCTGAAATTTACAAAGCACGCCACATAAATTTTTGGGTGTTACAAGAATCACAAAGATTATGTTGTAATATTATAAGATTGAAAATAATTAAAGTTTATAACTTAAAGCAAAAGACAAAAATGACCATATAAAAAATGGTCATATAACTGAAGTATGATGGAAATTAATTAATAATGAATAATTATCTAGATCAATTACTTCAAATGAACAAGAAAATACGATGTAATGTGGCTTAGATGGTTTATATGTCAAATTTCTAACTATGTGCGAACTATGTACTGAATCATTTTTTTTTCTTTTTTGAAGATGTTAGCTAAGTATCTCATATATCTTTGAAAACCCATGTTCTACTATTAAAAGTGAAGCAACTATTGTTAAAAAGTGTTATTTCAAATAGAAAAATACAAAATATCTTTTTTAAGTATTTAAATGAAGATTTTTAAAACAGTCGGCAACTATTTCAAAACAATTTTTTGGGCAGTTCTAATGCCACTGTTGAAACCCGGATATTGGTTCAACGAAGTTTGGATTGGAGGGACAGTTCAAGTTATTTGACCCATCGTCGGGTGCTCATGGTAGGTCAATTCAAGCCCAGATTCAACATTCACTAATTTGAAGTGGTTGCCTACTCACAGACCCGGTGAGCTGCAACGTGGAAATCTCACCACTCACCCAGAAGCGCGTGCCCCTCAAGCCAAAAGCTGAGCTCAACACCTTGGATGGCACAAATTAAAAATTCTCCGAAATTCAGGAGCTCTGGGAGACCGTGTCTGCCTCTCCAAGGTGCTTTGAGAGTCTATTTATAGGCAACCCCCAGACCAGGGGCAAATTCGTCTTTTATAGCCTGCGGATAGCGGCTTCCGCTTTTTGGTTTTTGCTATTGACACCTCTGATTGGTCTGCGGACAGTGAAATCCCACTGTTTGAGATGACTATGAGCAGACAAGGCTGTGATGCGAGTAGACGGAAGGGCGAGCCGGCTCTCCTTACCGAGGCGAGTACATGAAGAGAACGGTGTCGCCTCGCCCGCATGTCCGACTCACGACCGACTCTGTGCAGGGGGCTCGCTCAGCGAGCTGGCGACCGACTATCGAGTCCGCGTCGTGATCATCAAAGTCGCCTCGCCTAACCCAATTTCTCCTGATGTGCTCACCTTCCTCTAATTTTGCGCAGTCTAAACCGGGATTGCTAAATTGAGATTGTACTGCCACAATTGATTACTCAACTCTTTTTTTCCACCGCTAACGTTGTACCAAGCATGGTTGTTATGTGATTGTCCGCATAATTGCATGAGAATTATGACTTGTTATGAGATTAATACCTCAGTGAATCACGCTCAGTTTAAAAGTTTTGAACTCTTCTGACATGACGTTGGAGTTTAAAGGCTTAATGCATGCACTAAGTGCAATTGTGATGACTTAGAAAATGAACAACTATTTCTTTAGGAAACAACCTGAGAATCGACCAACTATTTCTTTAGATTTAGTAATTTCCTTTCTAAATCGATAGATTATAATAAATAATATTTTTTTATAACTTATTAACTTTATAATCCACTTTTCTCACCTATCATTTCTTCCGATTTTATAGATTACAGCTTTTTAGTTTATACTCGTCCTCATTCTCACAATACTACTTTAAGATCCATTGAATATTTTGTCATATATTTCTTAATTTTTCTTTGATTAAAATTATGACATTTAAATTGCACATAATATTTTAATTTGGAGTTGAAAGAGTGGTGAGTAGAACCAAGAGCCGAACTAACATAACATTCAAATTTAATTCTATATTTTATAAGGATCATAGGTAAGTTCATGTTCCAAAAATTTAAAATCGAACCTATAGGTCGATTTTTGAATCTAAGTGGAATCGAATTAGCCCGAGTTGATGTGAAGACCTTTCCAAACTCCCAAAATGATCGGCATTAATTTTCACTAACGGATCGTAGGAAAGAAAAACAAAGTACAAAAAGAGTAACATAAAACTTTTTATTCCATTCTTTTATTTATTTACACGATCATACAAGCACTTAATCGAAATCTGATAAAATTTACAATAATTTTCTGAACAGAGTAATATATGACTTTCAGAACTTTCTTTGATTCCTTTGTAGACATTTAGTCATACATGTTCTAATTCTGCAGGCGCGAACCTCTGCCGTACACTTGGAGACACATCTGTTGTCTGAAAAAAATGGGTCCACAATGGGTTAGTCATAAAAATTATGACTAAGCAAGATAAATATTTCATGAAGTGATGTACATGCAAACAATGGAGATACTATCAATATGCATACAGTACAATAATAAATAATTTCATTTTCAAAGCTGAATCTTAATTTACCCCTTAATTTAGTTACATAAAATAGAAAATGCTCTGGTGATGTAAACTTGAATTGTTCCCCGCCCCCGAAGGATGTAATTGTAGGCTCACCCCAACTGGTGAATCCATCAGTAGATGTCTCTACATCATCGGATTCGAAGCCGTCAAATTTCTCCATGCCGAGTTTTAAATTATTATCTTGGCGTGTAAATATGAATTTATAATAAAAATGATCCCCTCATAATTAAATATATCACTTTCATGTTTTTCTCTCACCCATATTTTATACCACATCGATATTTTAATGAGTTAAACTCACATGCACATACACTTGTTTATTTCATAAAATGAAACAGAATAGGAAAGTAAGTGAGTAAACTAAAATAAGAAATAAGAAACTCACAACAGCTTTGCCTCTGTCCAAGTTCGCATTTCCGCCATGGTTCTCTTATGACGCCTACCTCTGGTTTTGTGGTCTTAGAAACCACTGAAATTATATGCATGTTTTATTGGGTTGCGTCACATGATATTCGTAGCCGAACAACTTCTTCAGGCTCGACAAAAATGGCAAGGGAGAAGATTGAAGTTCGGTCGCACTTTCGTTTTCAGAAAACCTAGACAAGGATTCGATTGTTTGCTCTGACCGATTTGCTTCTTTTTATTCTCTAAAGGTCAATCGAGCAGTGGGCCCACCACCAGGATTGATGGCTAAGATTTAGCCATTCAGCACATGCTTTTCATTTACTCTTGATTCAACGGCTCTTTGTTGTGTGTGGGCCCCAACACATAATGATGAAAATATTTCTTGGAAAGTGCAGATGATGATAACAGCTGGCCGCCGCGTCTCTAACAGTATTTCCGCAACATTTGAATTTTGGTTGACTTTTTGACTTTACTGACATCAGCATGACTCAGCATCTCTGGAATTAGACAAAATTCAAGCATTAGAAGCAAAGACGTTGAGTGAGTAAGCATCACTCAACACCACAACACTTAGACAAAATTCTATCTGTCTAGGCATTGAGCTCAACGAACGCTGACCTCCGTTCGACGAACGCCAAGCTCGGTTCGACAAAAGCGTAAATTCAGTTCGACGAACTTTAGACTCAGTTCGACGAAAGCTAAGCTCAGTTCGACGAAAGAGTAAATTCAGTTCGACGAACTCCAGACTCAGTTTGATGAAAGCTGAGCAATCCACGCATTTAGACTTAGCCAAATTTTCTGCGTCAAGGCATTGAGAGCGTTGAGAGCGTTGAGAGCGTTAAGCGAGCTTGCCTCACTCAACGCTATTTGCCTTAGCAAATATTTCTGATCCTTGGCGTTGAGAGAGTAAGCTCTACTCAATGCCAAACTGCTTAACACAATTCCTTTGTTATCTGGCGTTGAGTGAGTAAGCTACGCTCAACACCTGTGGACTTGGTGAAAAGTTTACCCAACTTTTTTGTGGAGTTGACATGTACAACAACACTCAATGCTAAAAGTTGTATGATGTTGAGTGAGTAGACCACACTCAACGCCTATGGACTTGGCCACATTTTCAGCCTTTTTCTCTAGGCTTTGACTGACTCAGCCTGAATCACAGCCTTTTTGCAGTATGACGTTGAGTGAGTAGACTACACTCAACGATTTTGTACTTAGCCATATTTTTGGCTATATATCATTTAGGCTGAGATAGACTCAACGCTATTTGTTATATGACATTGAGTGATTTGTCCTCATTCAACGCCTATGGATTTAAACAAATTTCTAGCTAGACAAAAACGAATC
Organism: Platanthera guangdongensis; assembly: GCA_039583875.1. Taxonomy (NCBI): domain Eukaryota; kingdom Viridiplantae; phylum Streptophyta; class Magnoliopsida; order Asparagales; family Orchidaceae; genus Platanthera; species Platanthera guangdongensis. Next base: position 25,435,303 of record CM077166.1, on the reverse strand, counting down.
CTTACCTCTGACGTTAAGTGAGCTTGCTCCACTAAACGCCTGTGGACTTAGTAGATTTTTATTATGTCCAGCAACTAATTATTGTGTCCTCTTGTCCAATCAATATGATATGGACTGACCTGCACTCAAGACCTCAAATTCATATCAAATACAGTTGATGTGTGTGACATTAATCTGTTTGACTTCTCACAAATCAGGGACATTGGGAACAATGGACCCAACAATCTCCTCATATTTGAATTAGTCACAACCCTTATCAAAATTATTTTATTTCCTTGGTCAATGACACACATAACCTATACAACAAAATAAATATTGAAATTCTGACATGCTATAGGGAAGTGTACATCATTCCCTACCTGTATGGTGAGCAGTACCTACTCCCCCTATTTTGCTGCAAGGTGTTTGTTCTTACATGAGTGACACATGTCCTTCTCTGGATGACTGGATATGTCCTTCTTTCCCCTTTTGCCATCTCTCCCCCTTGCTATGACCTTCTCTCTTCTCTCCCCCTTTTTGACTTCTACAGAATAGGTAGATAGGGGTTGGCCCTTCCAAAGCAACTTACTCCCCCTCAATATAAGCAATAGTGAACTGATACCACTGGGGAGTCTTTTATCTCCAACAAGAGGAACAATACCTGCACCACAAAAAGAAATGCAAAAGGGAGTGTTTGAAGCTAGGCTAAGTTCAACATACTCAACTCAAATTTGAGGGTGTTGAACTTTGTTTCATCTAATGGCTTAGTGAAGATATCAGTCACTTGCTTGTTAGTGGGGACAAACTCAAGATTGATGTCTTCCTTCTCCACAAGCTCTCTAATAAAATGATATATAATTTCTATATACTTAGTCCTGCTATGTGAGACAGGATTTTTAGCAATAGAAATAGTACTTGTAGAATCACAGTAGCGAGAAGTTCTACTTACCTGAAGGTTGTAATCTTGGAGCTGATGTTGGATCCACAACAGCTGTCTGCTGATATATACTCTGACTCAGTAGTGGATATAGACACACTAGTTTGTTGCTTGTTACTCCAAGATACTAGTATTTTTCCTAAGAAATAACAGGTTCCAGTAGTGTTTTTCCTGTCTTCTTTGCAACTTGTAAAATCTGCATCTGAAAATCTTGTTAGATCAAAATTCCTATTTCTAGGTTACTATAGGCCAAGATCTGGTATGCCCTTAAGATACCTCAAAATTCTCTTTGTAGTAGAGTAATGAGATTCTTTAGGGCAAGCATGATACCTAGTACAGACACATACAACATACATGATGTCAGACCTACTAGCAGTCAGGTAAGAAGGGAGTCAATTATCCTTCTATATAAAGACTCATCAACAAGTTTCTCTACCTCATCTTTGCCTATACACATACTTGACCCCATGGTTGTTATCATTGTGAAGGCATTCTTCATACCATATTTTTTGATTAGCTCCCTGATGAACTTGGACTGGGATATAGACAAGTCATCATTAGTCTGTCTTACTTGGAGTCCCAATAAGAACTTGAGCTCACCCATGCTGCTCATTTCAAACTTTCCTTGCATAAGTTTTGCAAACTTCCTGCAAAGGTTGTCATCAATAGATCCAAAGCTAATGTCATCGACATATATCTGGACTAGGATAAGCTTGCCCTTTGATTTCCTTAGAAATAGGGTCTTGTCTATCTTCCCCCTTGAGAATTTATTCTCAATGAGGAAGCTGGACAAGGTTTCATAGCAAGCCCTAGAGACTTGTTTTAGCCCATATAGAGCTTTCTTAAGCTTATATATAAAATTAGGAGAGTTATGATCTACAAAACATGATGGTTGATTCACATATACTTGCTCTTTTAGGTCCCCATTCAGGAATGCTGACTTAACATCCATCTGGTAGACTCTAAATTCTTGATAGGCAACAAATGCAAGGAATATCCTTATTGCTTCCAATCTGGATACTGAGGTAAAGGTCTGGTCAAAGTCTATGACTTCTTCTTGCATGTAGCCTTTAGCCACCAGTCTGGCCTTATTATTAACAACAATGTCATCTTGGTCTAACTTGTTCCTGTAGATCCACTTGGTCCCTATGACATTTTGTCCTTGTGGTCTGGAAACCAACTTCCAAACCTTACATCTCTTAAATTGGTCCAGTTCTTCTTGCATTGCTGCTTGATGGTCCTTGACTGCTTCTTCAAACTTCTTGGGCTCTTCTTAAGACAGAAACTTGAGTAGAAAGCTGTATTCATGCTCCTGCTTTTGGTCTGGACTCTAGGATTTGCATTACCAATGATTTGGTGTGCTGGATGGTCCCTTAAATGCTTGGTAGCTGGGGGAAATCTAGCTATAACTTGCTGATCTTTAGGGTTTGCAACTGGCTGGTCATCAATTTCTTCAGGTATGTCTTGCCCTTCCCTTGGAATGGACAGTCCATCATCATTATCTTGGACTGTGGGGGTAGCTTCCTTGATGGTTAGCTTGTCCATCATCTGCTATGTACCTGCAATAATATAAGAGTAGGAGCTAGGCAGCTCACAGTTAACCATGTTGGATTCAACAAAAATAACATGCATTGACTATTCTACAACTTAGCTAGTTAAATTGTAGATTCTATATACCTTACTATGAGTGATGTACCCAAGAAAGATCCCTTCATGGGACTTGGCGGCAAACATAGTTAAATGGACTTTTCCATTGTTGAGCACATAGCACTTGCAGCCAAAGATCCTAAAATAGCCTAGGTTTAGTTTTCTGCCCTTCAAGATCCCATAAAGAGTCTTCTTGTGGCTCTTGGTGATAGAAGCCCTATTAAGGACATAATATGCAGTGTTAACTGTGTCGGCCTAGAAGTATTCTGGGAGGGATGAGTCACTTAACAAGGTTCTACCAGCCTCTATGAGAGTCCTATTTTTCCTCTCAGTAATTTCATTTTGCTGGGGTATTCTAGGAGAGGAAAATTCTTGATGAATCACCTGCTCTTCACAGAACCTTGTCATGCACTCAGACTAAAATTCAGTCTTATGATCACTTCTAATTTTGACCACAGTGCTGTTGAATTCATTCTAAATATGTTTGACAAATGTCTGAAAGACATCAGGGGTTTCAGATTTCTTCCTTAAGAAGAACACCCAGACAAATCTAGAAAAGTCATCAACAACCACAAGGGTGTAGACTTTCATACCTAGACTTTGAATTGGCATAGGATCAAACAGATCCATATGCATGAGGTATAAGCACCTCACTGAGTCTTTGGTGTCAATATTCTTGAAGGAGGTCTTAGTCTGTTTGCCCTTTTGACATGCAGAGCAGATACCCTCCTTAGTGCATATAGACTTAGGGTCATTCCTAACAAGCCTATGGTCTTATAATTTAGATGGGCTAGCCTCTTATACCACTAGACACAGGAAGAGGCTTTCTCATCTGCAACTAGGCATACATGTGAGTCTTTGCTAGAGCATAGGAAATTTAAACAGTAAATATTTTCACTCCTAGTGCCTGTTAAGATGACCTCTTGGTCACTTAACCTTTTTAATTTGGCACTAATCCTTGTGGAATGTTATGTCATAGCCAAGATCACAGAGTTGGCTAATCCTTATCAGGTTGTGTTGCAACCCTTTCACATAGACTACTCTAGTGATAGTGATTTACAACCCCATATTCGCTGGGTGGGGCCAAGATCCTCCAAGGCCCCAGATTGGGCCAGCTTTGGGCTTACAATTGGATCAAATAAGAAAGCGGGCGGGAGGGCTCTCGATGTAAGTAGGCGGGAAGGCTCTCGCCCATGGGTTGAGTAGCGTCATTTCATTGAACGCCAGTTTGTCGAGCTCAATTTGTAGAGCTGGGAGCGTAATTCATCGAATGCCAGTTCGTCGAGCTCAACTCGTCGAGCTGGGCCTTCATCTTAAGGTTATGTTCGTTGAATGCAGATTTCAGGCTCAAGTCATGGCAAAACCAGGTCGGGCGGGAAGGCTCCCGACCTGGGCAGGATCAGGGGGTCGCGCCTCAAGATGGCGGAAGCCCATCGGCCCTCGGCGTTGAGTGATGCCTCTCCACTCAACGTCCCTTCAGTCTTTTGATTCCCGCCCGGGGTAGGCGGGAGGGCTTGCGCTCAGGGCAAGCCGTGTTTCCACATAGCTCAGCAGTAAGGGTTTTAGTCAGATGTGACCCAGACATGAAATTACCTAAATACCCCTGGTTTGCATTTAGCTCCTCAGAACAGCGGAGTTTGGCTATTAGCAGACTAGCCCAAGGAGATTTTAGTAATTTTAGGTCAGCAAAAGTACGTTTTTTGCAGACCAGATAATGAAAATCTATAAATAAACTCATAGGATACCTCAGAAGGCAGATTTCGATAGACTCTCATTTTTGCCTTCTAGAGCTTTTTGAGGTACTCTTAGCCCATCGACTGACTTTGGAGGGGAAGCGCTCAGAGAAATTCTGGGTTAGTGAATGGACCTCCCAGCTGAGGCTTAGGGTCAGTTTCCAGTTCTTTTTGGCTAGTCTTGGGTCGAAGTTTGGGAGAAATAGGTGTCAGCCACACCCCAAGGTCCGAACTCTCGTTGAGGCCAGTTTTTGGCTTCAACATTTCTGGTGCGGTGAGCGTAGACCGTGGATGATACATGAAAATCTCAAGTCAAGTCTCATGGCTAGAGGTGAAGGGGAAGGAGCTGGCTCGGGAGGTTCTCCCTCTCGAGGAAGTGGGGTGACATTGGGGATATTGGAGGACTTCAGGCGAGAAGTCTTGCAGACCATCCACTTAGCCTTCTCGGCAAGAGGCTAGTGGGAGACTCCTCAGGTCCTGGTGATGGCTGCTCCGTCATTGGGCGAGAACGCTCCCAAACAGCACCCCGTGAAGGAGGTTCCAGCAGAGGCGGCGGAAAGGGATGTCCCCTAGCGGGAGCTGTTCCCGGGACAGACTAGTGCGGATAGGGTGAGCGAGTCGTGGTCACGCGACGAGCCCTCTCGGCAGGCAAGGGGCGGGAACCCCTTTAGTGAGCTCATCATCTCAGCTCCGGTTCCAGAGGGGTTCCGAGAGCCAGACATGACCTACTATACGGGGAGGGACGACCCCACGCATCATGTGCAGTGGTTTGAAGATGTCGTCTCTATAAGGCAAATGTCGGGTGCCTTCAAGTGTAGGCTCTTCGCCATAACTCTGAAGGAGAAGGCCAGGGACTGGTTCCACCAGTTGCCTGCAAGTTCGATTTATTGCTTCGAAGATCTGCGATGCAGGTTCTTGCTGAGGTTCTCAGCGTCGAAGAAGAGGAAGAAGGGAGCAGAGTGCTTGTTCGTCATCAAGCAGAGGTCGGAGGAGACGTTGGGACACTATGTTGACAGGTTTCAGGAGGATATTCTGCAGGTACAGGAGATGTCAGGGTACACGGTGATGCTTGCCTTCACCCTGGGGTTGAGGCCCAGCTTCTTTAGCATGAAGCTGAAGAGAGTTCCCCCCTCTCCTTCGAGGAGCTGATGGAGAGGGCGGCGAAGGAAATCTAGATTGAGACGGCCAATCTGTCATTTGCCAGGAGGTTGGCCAAGTTTGCAAAGGATGATGGGAAAGAATCGGGAGTAGGGAGGTGGAGAGAGCAGAGGGAGAAGAGAAGGAGAGAGGAACCCCGAGGACAGAGGTAGCAGCAAGGTTGGGGGCCAAGAGATCCGAACAACAGGTTGAGATGGAAGCCCCAGGAAGGTCACCCTCAGGGATAGGGTGGTGGTTTCCAAGGTAGGGACAACCACCGCGAGCAAAGGAGGTTCAACCAGCCGACCTAGAGGCAGGGACAGAGGGTCCCTCTCCCGCCGCAGCAGGAAGTGATGAAGATAATGAGGGGAAGAGGAGGAAGGAGAGGAGCTCGGGGAGGAGCGAGGAGGAGGGAAGGCAGGGTGGTGTTGCCCTTCTGTGACTTTCACCAGGAGGTGGGTCATGCAACGGCCACCTGTCCAGAATTTCTGGAGATGAGGGGGCAAGGGGGCAGGCCCAGCAGCAACCCCCCATAAGGATTGAGTAAGTTCTGCCGGGAGGAGTAGAGGATAGGTATGAAGATCGGGTGGACATGGGGGCCCGGGGAGGGATTAGGGTGATCCATGGGGGTGTGGGAATCGAAGCCACCTGTAAGGGGAGCTTTCAAACCATGTTTCGAAGGAGCGTTGCCTCGACCTCCCCGACCCCCTACAGGAGGAAAATATCACTTTCTCGGTGAAAGACATGCCTGACTACGAAGACCTGTTCCACGATGCCTTGGTGATCTAGACGACAGTGGAGAATTTCACGGTCTCCCGGATTCTGGTGAACAATGTGAGCTCCGTGAACGTAATCTTCAAGAAAGCCTTTGATGAGATAAAGGTGGAATCTAGGAGAGTCCTAGCCTCGGATGGACCATTGTTTGGGTTCTCGGGGGAGAGAAAGGAAGTCAAAGGAAGGATGTGGTTGCATGTGACGTTGGGGGGGGGTATCGAGGAACTGTCGGTTCGTCATCGTTGATGCTTCGAGCAGCTATAACGCAAAATTTGGGCGGCCTCTCATCAGCGCCTTTCGTTGTGTCCCCTCCTCGTTCCATCAGTGCCTAAAGTTCAGCAGCGGAGGAGTGCAGATCAAGATCAGGGGGATCTGAAGGTGGCGAGGCAGTGCTACATAACTTCCGTCAATACCATATCTTGGATGGCGGAGGCAGAGGAGCTAGAAAAGGAGATGGTGAGGGAGGAGGAAGCTACAGGGGAAGGAGAGATGAACCTAGATGAGGCCGGGGAGAAGATTGGAGAGGAAGCTATAGGGAATGGAGTAGTGAGCCTAGGTGAGGCTGGGGATGACATTGAGGAGGAGGTTGTGGAGAAAGAAGAGACGAGCCTAAGTGAGGATGTAGAAAAGGCAGTGGAGGAGCAATGGGTAAAGGGAGAAGCGGAGGGGGAGAACTAGAGGGGAGAAGAAGTAGAGTTGTCTGGGGAAGGCCTATTAGAGGCGATGGAGGTCGAGAGAGTAGAAGGCGAGGAGGAGCTGGGAGGAGAGGAGGAAAGGGCCGACAGGGAGCAGTCTCGGCTGGAGCTGGCGGAGGAAGTCGTAAAGATGGAGGTCATCAACAGGGCATGAAGGGTAGAGAAGGTGAGGGTCAGCGGGGGCTTGCACCCCGAAGACCAGGCAAGGATGCGGGAGTGTATCCAAAAGAATGTTGACATCTTTGCCTGGAGCGCGGAGGACATGTCAGGCATTGACGCTGATGTGTCTTGCCACCGCCTCAACCTGGACCACAAGATGCGTCCCATCCGCCAGAAGATGAGGACCATCACCACCAAGCTGGAGGATCCTATCCGCGAGGACATGAAGAAACTTCTCGATGCAGGTTTCATTTTGGAGATCCTGTACCTAGGCTGGGTCTCCAATGCGGTAATGGTAAAGAAGGGTGATGGGAAGTGGCGCATGCGTGTAGAATTTTCTTTATTGAATAAATCATGTCCTAAGGATTGCTACCCCCTGTCTCAGATCGACTCGCTGGTTGATTCAGCCGTCGGTTTTTCTGTTATGAGTTTTTTTGGATGCTTTTTCAGATTATCACCAGATCTGCATGCATCCCCCTGACATCAAGGATGTCTCCTTCATTACGAGGGAGAGATGCTTCAGCTATAAAATGATGTCATTCGGGCTAAATAACGTGGGGGTTACGTACTAACAAATGATGGATCGAGTGTTTAAAAACCAGAGGGTAAGGAACCTGGAGGTCTACGTCGATGACCTCATGGTAAAGAGCAGGGATGTGGGTTCACACATGCTTGATTTGGAGGAGACGTTTGTGACCCTACGAAAGTTCAAGATGAGGCTAAACCCCCAAAATTGTGTCTTAGGGGCAAGCCAAGGCAAGTTCCTTGGACACCTTCTAACCCCGGCGGGGGTCGAGCCTAACCCGGATAAGGTAAAGGCCATCGTGGAGTTGGAATTACCTCGCAATGTCAAGGAGGTTCAACGCTTGATGGGAAAGCTAGCCGGGCTGAGTCAGTTTCTCTCTTGTGCCGGGGAGAAGTGCTCTCCTTTCTTCAAAACGCTTCGGGGGAACAAACAGTTTGAGTGGACGGAGAAATGCGAGGGGGCTTTCCGGGCATTAAAGGCTCAACTGTCCCAAGCGCCGCTCCTGCAGAGCCCGAAGGAGGGAGATGACTTGGCCTTATACCTTGGGGTAGGGGCTGAGGTTGTGATCTCTGTGTTGGTAAGAGAGGATGGGAAGAGACAGTTACCCATCTACTATGTCAGCAAGATCTTAAAGAAGGCTGAGCTATGCTACCCCATCCTAGAGAAGTTGGCTTTCTCTCTAATCGTCTCAGTCAGGAAGCTTAGGCCATACTTTCAGTCCCACTCAATCAAGGTGGTGACCGACCACCCACTACGCAAGATCTTTGGAGGGGTGGAGCACTCGGGGCGGTTGGCCAAGTGGTCCATTGAGATCAGCGAGTTCGACGTCTTTTTTGTGCTAAGGCCCTCCATCAAGGCGCAGGCGGTGGCTGACTTCTTGGCCGACTACGTCATGGAGCTGGAAGGGGAGGAAACGCTGTCAAGGGAAGCATGGAAGATGTACGTTGATAGAGCCTCGAGGAAGCATTCCCTTGGAGGAGGGGTGGTGTTGGTGAGCCCCCAGGGGGTCACCATAGAGCAAGCAGTGGCATTGCACTTCCCGATTACCAACAACCAGATGGAGTATGAGGCTGTCATAGCCGGGTTGCGGTTGGATAAGGAGCTCGGGATTCACGATGTGGAAGTGTTCACAGATTCACTGGTGGTGGCATCCCATATCAAGGGAGAATATGAAGCTCGGGAGCCAACCCTACAGAGGTACTTGGCCAAGGCGAGGGTGATCGTTGGTGGGTTTCGTTGGTGGGTTCCGAGCATTCTCAATTCAATATGTCCCTAGGGAAGAGAATGAAGCAGCATACCGATTGGCCAAGTGTGGAACCCGACGGGGGGGGACATTGACCGAACTATTTCATCCATCAATCGAGGAGGGGGAGCTGATGGAAGTGGAACGGTGACCCTCATGGGTGGATCCCTTTGTGACCTTCTTCACCACGGGCAGCCTCCCCGAAGGGGTCAAGGAGGCAAAGGGCTTTCGACATAAAGCGACCCACTATCTTATGCATGAAGGGAGCTTATATCGGAGATGTTATCAGGCCTTTTGGCACGATGTGTGGTGGAGGAAGAGATACCAAGGATTTTGGAGGAGGTACACTCCGGGGAGTGTGAAAGTAATTCAAGAGGTAGAACGCTAGAGGCAAGGGTGATCAGACAGGGATACTTCTGTCCACCCTGAGGAAGGATGCGACATAGTTTACGAGGAGGTGCCAAAAGTGTCAGCTCTACGCCCGCTCCAGCTCCTGCCCGCTCAACGGCTTCGAAGCATCGCGACGCCATGGTCTTTCGCATTTAGGGGATGGACCTAGTTGGGTCGTTTCCTCCGGCGAGTGGGCAGAGAAGGTTCCTCTTGGTCATGATCGACTATTTTTCAAAGTAGTTGTAGGTCAAGGCGCTGGCCAAGGTAACCTCCCAAGTCATCAGGAACTTCGTTTTGGGAGAGATAATCTATAAGCATGGGTTACCTCAGGCCATTGTCACAGACAACGGACCGCAGTTTGCCAGCGAGAAGTTCATAAGCTTCTGCACTCAGTTGGGTATCGACCTCAGGTTTGTCTGCGTTCACCACCCCAGGAGCAATGACCAGGAGGAGGCGATAAACAAAATTATAGTGAACTTGCTCAAGAAGAAGGTGGAGAACCTAAGGGGGAGTTGGGCGGAGCAGCTCCCCTCAATGTTGTGGGCTCTGCGAACAACCCCAAACATGGCCACTAGCGAGACCCCCCTTCAAACTCTCACATGGGTGTGAGGCAGTCCTACCCGTGGAATTTGAGGTTCAATCCCCACGGGTTGCGGCCACTGACAAGGGATGCGAGGCATGGTTGGAAGGAAATTAAGCGGAGCTACGACTCTCATTGGACATGGTGGAGGAACTTCACGACGTGGCCGCCGTCAGGCAGGAGGAGATCAAACGAAGGATGAACAAGTGCTTCGACATGTATGTCAGAATAAAGCATTTCAAGGAAGGGGACCTGGTTTTGAAGAAGGTCGATGTCGCAGGAAGGTCGACGACCATTGGTAAGCTCAACCCTAACTGGGAAGGACCCTATATTGTAGAAAGGGCCCTAGGGTCAGGGGGATACCACCTCCATAATGTGGAAGGGGAATCCATGAGTCATGCTTGGAGTGACGACGACCTGAAGCGCTTCTACCCTTAATGGGGGACAAGATTGTAAATCTTATTTTTGATAAATTCATCGAATTGCCTCATGATTGGTTTATTTTGAGAATTGAAAAAAAAGGTTGGTAGTTTGCAAGACCCCGAGATGATCCCGCTGCTCAAGATCCCATTAGCTGGCAGGTGTGGAAGGCGCACTCGGCCCCGAGTAGACCCACTGTCAGACTCTCACTAGCTGATAGGGTCGTAGGCTCGCCTGGGGGGTAAGGGGATACCTCGAGTGGTGATTCCGCTGCACAAACTCCCCTAGCTGGCAGGGCTGGAAGGCACGCTCGGTCCCGTGTATACTCGTTGTCCAGGCTTTAATTAGCTGGGCAGGGCTGTAGGCACACCTGGGGGAAGGAAGGGAGTTTGAAGAAATAATTGAGAAACTAAGCAAGACCCCGAGAGGATCTCGCTGCTCAGGCTCCCATTAGCTGGAAGGTCTGGAAGGCGCACTCGGCCCTGGGTAGACCCGCTAGCAGGCTCTCACTAGCTGACAGGGTCGTAGGCTCGTCTGGGGGGTAAGGGAATACCTCGAGTGGTGATTCCGCTACGCAGACTCTCCTAGCTGGTAGGGCTGGAAGGCACGCTCGGCCCCAGGTAAACTCGTTGTCCATGCTCTCATTAGCTGGACAGGGCCATAGACACACCTGAGGGAAAGGAAGGGACTTTGAAGAAAGAATTGAGAAACTAAGCAAGACCCCAAGAGGATCACGCTGCTCAGGCTCCCATTAGCTGACAGGACTAGAAGGCGCACTCGGCCCTGGGTAGACCTGCTGTCAGGCTCTCACTAGCTGGCGGAGTCGTAGGCTCGTCTAGGGGGTCGTAAGGGAATACCTCGAGTGGTGATTTCGCTGCGCAGACTCTCCTAGCTGGCAGGGCTGGAAGACATGCTCGGCCCCAGGTAGACTCGTTGTCCAACTCTCATTAGATGGGCAGGGCTGTAGACACACCTGGGGGAAAAGGAAAAGGAGTTTGAAGAAAGAATTGAGAAACTAAGCAAGACCCCGGGAGGATCCCGCTGCTCAGGCTCCCATTAGCTGGCAGGTCTGAAAGGTGCACTCAGTCCCGGGTAGACCCTCTACCAAGCTCTCACTAGCTGGCAGGGTCGTAGGCTCGCCTGGGGGGGGGGGTAAGGGAATACCTCGAGTGGTGATTCCGTTGCTCAAACTCTCCTGGTTGGCAGGGCTGGAAGGCACGCTCGGCCCCGGGTAGACTCGCTGTCCAAGCTCTCATTAGCTAGGCAGGGCTATAGGCACACCTGGGGGGAAAGGAATGAAGTTTGAAGAAAGCATTGAGAAACTAAGCACGACCCTGAGTAGACCCGCTGTCAGGCTCTCACCAGCTGACATGACAGTGTGATCTCTCGGGGGGAAGAAGGAAATGGGGGATTTTTTGTTTAAGTGGTCCCAGGTGGACCCGATAACCAGGTTCACACCAAGCAGACAAGGTTGTTGAAATCATGACGGAGTTATGAAGCCCTTGTTAATAGGTTTACAAACGGCTAACTTCAGTCGTAAGCATGGGTGGGATGACTCAGATCCCTCTTGGTAGGGCTCTCGGCTTAATCCTCTCGGCGGGACTCTCGGCTAGGCTCTTGGCAGGGCTCTCGCCATAGCCATCTCGCCGGGGGGGCCGACAAGCACCTTTCAGCAGGGGTTACTGGCACGACCCTTTTGGCATGGCTCTCGGCAGGCCCCTTCCAGCATGTTTTACTTGGCCAACTCTTTAGAAAGGCGGCGGTCATCACCTAAGATCCTAATAGCCTAGGGTTGGCGCAAAGGTAATAAACATTCTAGCGACAAAGCATATTTTCCAACATAATATAAAAAGAATTAAGTATCAGTGGGAGAATCTCACCCCTTACAAAAGTTACAATGGTTAAGTTCACAAAAATGATTGTACAAAAATCAAAGCCAGGTTACAATAAACTAAGCAGGAGATATGGAGGCTATTGAGCCGGCCCGCCGGAGGTTCCGCTGGAGCTCCCGCTGGAGGTTCCGTTGGAGGTTCCGCTTGGGGTGTAGCAGGAGGATTCGTTGGGTGAGCTTTCTCCATTTTCCACGTTGAGGACAAGCTCTGTTGCATCGTTGATAAGAGAGTCGTCCTCTCCTGCAGGTTTGGGGATGGGCTTGAACAACCAGGGTAGGATACCTCACGCCATGAGGGTCTCGCCTCCTTCGTTCAAAAGCGTCGACTCCCACAACACCTTGATGACCATTTTGGCGGTGGCCTGCGCGTTCTCCTGAATGATCACGTTGATTTCGTATGCGGGGTAGTGGCGGCGCTCGACTCTCTCCTACCGTGATGGTCGGGCTAGGGCCAGGGCCTCCACCAGATGCTTCACCTCGGCCTGCAGCAGCTGGTTCTCGCACTCGACGCTGACCACTCTCGCGCGAGACAGCTCGGCTTCTGCGGATTCTTGCGAAAAGGTCCGATTAAGCGAAAGGCATTAATATATATGAATAAACATTAAGAGGACGAGAAATATTTAAGGGTCTCGCTTACATCGACGGTCGGGCAAATGGAGAGGAGTTGTTGGGCGGCAGCCAAGTCGGCCTTCAGGGTGGTCACATCAGCCGCAGCAACGTCCCTCTCCCTGAGCATATCAGCAAGGTTGCGCTCGATGGTGAAGGTGCGGCGCCCGACCATGTGCTAGAGTTGGACCACGCGAATCTGGGCCTGGGCGGCATCAAGGACAAGGTCTCGGGTTGTCATCCGGTCAAACGTGTCGGCGTCCACCTGACCGTAGATGCCGTAGCTCAGCGCAAAGGCATCGACTGAGCTTGTGTCTCGATCCCTCCAGGAGGGGAGAAGTGTGGAAAGCACAATGCGGTTGGTGGTATAATCCTACTGGATCAAGGGCTGGACCTCCACGTCCTTGTACTTCTCGCTGAAGCCAACATTACGATGCCCTTTTGGTACCGGCTTGCGAGAGGACTCGACAGGGGTCTCGGCGGCGGGTTGGGAAGCAACCCTCTCGCCTGTAACTAAAGAGGTCCCAGCGGGGGCCTCTGCGGCGGGTCGGGCGGCACTCGTCTCTCCTGCAACAGAAGGGGTCTCGGCGGGGATCTCAGCGGAATCCGGTGCGATAGATTTACCCTTGTCTACGACTGACGACTTCGATTTTTTGAGAGGAGGGGCTGAGTGGGAGCTTGGTTTCCCCTTCGGGGTACTTGACGCAGAAGAGGCTTCAGTTTCCCCTTCGGGGGCCTCTGCGGCGGTCCTTCGATAGGTCTCGCCTGACTGACTTGGCCTTATTCTTCTTCTTTGGGCAAGGGCTCTCGCCGGCTTGCTTCTCGTCGGCTGGCTTCTCGCCAACAGATTTATCCCTCACTACCTTCTTGCTGGCGGGCCTCTTGCCCATCAACCAAGGGGCAACCTTGGCGCAGTTGGCACGAGCCCGCGCCTGGGGCGCAGCGAGGCGGGTCTGAAGCTCTTCCGAGAGTGGCTACTCAACATTTTTGGCACACATTTTCATGGCCCGGCAGAGGCTCAAGCAGAGTGTAATGACGATAGAGATAACTTGAGAGACAAACTCGGTTGTGTATTTATAGGATAAAGGTGGGGTCTGCAGAAAGATTTCCTGCCAGGTCAGCGTGTAATCATCGAATATTTGGGGTTGGACGTGTCTTTCCAAGCACAAGGCTAGCTCGCAAAGAGCAGAGATTGTGTACAATGTTGAAGTTGGAGACCGGGCGGTCTGTCTTGGCGGGTTAGAGACCGCGCGGTCTGGCGGTTTGACTCGGCGACTTGTAAACCGGGCGGTCTAAGCAATCTTCACAGGCGACCTCTCTGCATCTCTTATTGTAAGCCGTGCGGTTAGTCCTTCTGTCTAACCGCGCGGCCTGTGCGGTTTACTTTGTACAGTCCGCTTAGCTTGTAAATTTTAGTCCCACATCTCTTATTTGTATTCTCTCTTCTCTCCTCCATTCTATATAAGGGAGGGCATACCTTTGTAATAGTTATCATTTTTGGATAATAAAATTTCGATTATTCAAAAGTTTATTCGGCTTGTTCTCTTCTTTTCGCTTCCTTTCTCTACTTTCTAACATGGTATCAGAGCACACGGTCTTTTCCTCCTGATTCTGTGCGCTCTCTGTTGTTCGCGGCTTGTCTTTCGCGTTCTGCGGCTTGTTCGCGGCTTGCCTTCTCCTCTGTCCGCGCGGTTTGTTTCTATCCGCGCGGCTTGTTTCTGTCCGCTGCCTGTTTGCGCGGCTTGCTCTTCTTGTTTCTCTTCTCCTCCTGCTCTTTGTCGCAGCGACCTGTTTCCGTGTCGCCGCGCTCCTTGCTCTTTCCTGCCGCTCCGACTTCCTAGTCGCTACGGTCTGTCTCTGTCCGCGTGTGTTGTCTCTGCACTCGCGGTTTGCTGCTGTGATCTGCCTGACCGTGCGGGTTGTCCCTTTCTTACCCGCATCTTGGTCGCGGTCACCTGCTCTTCTCCTCTCTTCTGTTCGCTCGGCCCTTTGCAGTCCGCGCGACTTCTTCCCCGCTGTGCCTTGATCTGGATCCTAGCCGCTCGTGTTCAAGCGGCTTCTTCCCTTTTGTTCCCGCCGCGGTTTCACGCGGATTCTTCCTTGTTTGAGCGGCCTCTCCGCCTCTTCGCTCTTAGCCGCTTCTCTTGTTAGTCGCCGCGACCTCCTGGTTTAGTCGCGCGGCTTGTGCTCTGCACCTTGGTCGTGGCCCTTCGTGCCGCTGGTGTGCTGTCACCGAGACCGCTGCAGTTTCTTCTTCCTCCCTTCATGGCTTTCGCCTCGGTTGTCACGTCTTCTGGTCGTGCACACGTTGTTACTCAGGGCAAATGGCTGATCGACACTGGTGCTACGAATCATATGACCGGCCATCTCCCGTGTTTCTCTCTCCTAGAAAAACATGCTCGCTTGCCCCCAGTTACTCTCGCTGACGGCTCTTCATCATCTGTTCATGGCACAGGGATAGTTCATGTCACCCCGTCTCTTCACTTGGCGGATACTCTATATGTGCCCCAGTTCCCGTGCAACTTATTATCTGTTACATCTCTTTGCAAGCAATTACAGTGTTCCGTCACATTTACTTCTACTTCTTGCTCTTTTCAGGATCCGGACTCCCAACGGACGATTGCTACTGGGACTGAGAGTGGCGGCTTATACTTCCTCGACAACATTTCTGCTTTTTCCACCTTCTCCTCCACCTCCACAGATCTTCTCCAATGGCATCTCCGCCTTGGTCATGCTCCTCCCCGTCTTCTTCGTCAACTTCTGCCCCACCTTCCTCCTCAAAGTCCTCCGCTCAACTGTGAGGCCTGTCAGCTTGGCAAGCATCACCGCTCCTCCTTCCCTCCAAAGCACGTTCGTAGCTCTACCCGTCCGTTTGATCTTATCCACTCCGACATCTGGGGTCCTTCTCCTACTCTTACCATTGGTCGGGGTAGTTCCTATTTTGTCACGTTCATTGATGATTTCTCTCGCTGTACGTGGGTGTATCTGTTAAAAGATCGCTCCGAATTATTCTCTGTATGAACATCCTTCTATCTCATGATCAAAACTCAGTTTGATGTTTCTATCAAAGTTTTTCGGTCTGATAATGCCGCAGAATATCTCAGTCGTGACTTCTCTACATTCTGCATGCAAAATGGGATTCTTCATCAAACTAGTTGTGTCTATTCTTCACAACAAAATGGTGTAGCCGAACGCAAAAACCGACACCTGCTCGATGTCGCTCGCACCTTGATGACCCAGATGCATGTTCCTCGCTCCTATTGGGGCTATGCTGTTCTCCTTGCCTGCTACCTCATCAATCGCATTCCCTCCACGGTTCTCCATGGCCAAACCCCGTTCTCCATTTTGTATCCGGGCAAGGAGCCGTTTCATCTCCCTCTCCAAATCTTTGGATGCATTGCCTTTGTGCATGCCCCTTCTGCCACCCGTGATAAGCTCTCCCCTCGCTCCACCAAATGTGTCTTTCTGGGGTATTCCACCACTCAGAAACGCTACTGTTGCTTTGATCCCGTCCTTCGTAAGCAGTTCGTCTCTGCTGACGTCACCTTCTTCGAGAATACCTCCTACTTCTCGGATGTCTCTTCTCCTCTTCTCCCAGCTTCTGATTCTCCTGCCATTCCCTTCGTTCCCTCGTCTCCTCCTACACTCTCCACCACTACACCGTCTCCACCCCCTCCTCTTCCTCCACCTCTCTCTCTCCCTTCTCCACCACCCTCTCCCTCCTCTCTGCTGCCGTCGCTCTCTTCTCCCGGGCCAGCTTTCTCTACCACGGATGCTCCGGATGCCGCGGGCCCGGCTGACCTGGATCTTCCTATAGCTCTTCGCAAAGGGGTGCGGACGTGCACCTTACACCCCCTTGCTGCTGTTGTTTCCTATGATCGTCTTACTCCTTCTCGCAGGGCCTTTGCACTGGCTATCTCTGCCACTGCCACACCCCGCTCCTATCAGGAGGCCCTTGCTATTCCTCACTGGAAGATGGCCATGGATGAGGAAATGGCGACCCTCACTGAGCGGGGTACCTGGACTCTTGTTCCTCCTCCCTTTGGCACTGAGGTTGTTGGCTGTCGCTGGGTCTTTGTGGTCAAATTTAGCCCAGACGGCACTGTGGATCGGTATAAGGCTCGCCTTGTGGCTAAGGGCTTTACTCAGACCTATGAGGTTGATTACTTTGACACCTTCTCCCCTGTGGCTCGTCTCAGCACAATCCGGGTTCTTCTCTCTGTGGCCGTCAATCGGGATTGGCCAATTTCTCAGCTGGACGTCAATAATGCCTTCCTTTATGGTGATCTTCACGAGGCCGTTTACATGGAGCAACCTCCTGGGTATGTTGCTCAGGGGGAGACACGAGTATGCCGGCTGCAGAAGGCAATTTATGGCCTCAAGCAGAGTCCTCGAGCTTGGTTTGACAAGTTCAGCGGTATTGTGGCGGCTGTTGGTTTTGTGCGAAGCTCTGCTGATCACTCTCTCTTTATTCGCAAAACTCCTTCTGGGCTGGTTGTTCTTGCTGTATACGTCGATGATATTCTTCTCACTGGCGATGACCAGGAAGGGGTAGCCCTGACAAAGCTACATCTTCGCCAACATCTGATCACTAAAGATATGGGCTCTCCAAAGTACTTTCTGGGGATCGAACTCTCTCGGAAGCCCGACTCCTTAGTTCTCTCTCAGCGTAAGTATGCCCTTGATCTTTTAAAAGAGGCAGGATTGACTGGAGCTAAACCTGCCCGATGTCCCATGGCTATTGGGGAGGACAAAACCTGGACAGATGATTCGCCTCTTCTTTCAGATAGTTCGCGATACAGGCGTCTGGTTGGTAAGCTCATATATCTCACAGTGACCAGACCCGACATTTCTTATGTTGTGGGCAAGGTGAGTCAATTCATGCAAGCGCCTAGGGATTGTCATCTTCAGTCCGCCTTGCGGATCTTGGAATATGTCAAAGCAGCGCCTGGGAAAGGATTACTGTTTCAGAAGAATGGTCATCTGAGGATTGAAGCCTACTCAGATGCAAGTTATGCTGATGACAAAGGGGATCGCAAGTCTACCTCAGGTTTTTGCACCTTTGTTGGGGAAATCTGGTGAGCTGGAAGAGTAAAAAGTAGTCTGTTGTCTCCAGGTCCAGTGCAGAAGCTGAGTATCGCAGTATGGCGTCAACCACTTGTGAGTTGAAATGGTTGCGGGCTCTCATGCTAGATTTAGGAGAGGTGTACAACCATCCTCTACCTATGTTCTGTGATAACAAGGCCGCCATATACATCTCCAAAAATCCGGTATTCCATGAAAGAACAAAGCACATTGAGGTTGACTGCCATTTCATTCGTGAAGAGATTTTAAAAGAACAGATTTGCACTCCGTTTGTCACATCTGATAAAGAGCTAGCCGACATCTTCACCAAGCTAGTCTCCGCCTCGTTTCTGCATGTTTGCGACAAGCTGGGCATGATTGATATATATGCTCCAGCTTGAGGGGGAGTGTTGAAGTTGGAGACCGGGCGGTCTGTCTTGGCGGGTTAGAGACCGCGCGGTCTGGCGGTTTGACTCGCGACTTGTAAACCGGGCGGTCTAAGCAATCTTCACAGGCGACCTCTCTGCATCTCTTATTGTAAGCCGTGCGGTTAGTCCTTCTGTCTAACCGCGCGGCCTGTGCGGTTTACTTTGTACAGTCCGCTTAGCTTGTAAATTTTAGTCTCACATCTCTTATTTGTATTCTCTCTTCTCTCCTCCATTCTATATAAGGGAGGGCATACCTTTGTAATAGTTATCATTTTTGGATAATAAAATTTCGATTATTCAAAAGTTTATTCGGCTTGTTCTCTTCTTTTCGCTTCCTTTCTCTACTTTCTAACATACAACCCTGTATTCGCTGGGTGGGGCCAAGATCCTCCAAGGCCCCAGATTGGGCCAGCTTTGGGCTTATAATTGGATCAAATAAGAAAGCAGGCGGGAGGGCTCTCATTGTAAGTAGGTGATAAGGCACTCGCCTAGGGGTTGAGTAGCGTCATTTCGTCGAACGCTAGTTTGTCGAGCTCAATTTGTCGTGCTGGAAGCGTAATTCGTCGAATGCCAGTTCGTCGAACTCAACTCGTCGAGCTGGGCCTTCGTCTTAAGGTTATGTTCATCGAACGCAAATTTTAGGCTCAGGCTATGACAAAACTAGGGCGGGCGGGAAGGCTCCCATCCTAGGCTTGATCAGGGGGTCGTGCCTCAGGACAGCGGAAGCCCATCGACCCTCGACGTTGAGTGATGCCTCTCCACTCAATTTCCTTTCAGTCGTTTGGTTTCCGCTCGGGGTAGGCGGGAGGGCTTGCGCTCAGGGCAAGCCGGGTTCCCGCAGAGCTCAGCAGTAAGGGTTTCCGCTAGATGGGACACAGACCTGAAATTATCTAAATACCCCTACTCTGTATTTAGCTACTCAGAACAGCGGAGTTTGATTATTGACAAATTAGCCAATGAGAATTTTAGCAATTTTTGGGCAGCAAAAGTACACTTTTTGCAGACCAGATATTGAAAATCTATAAATAGACCCACATGCTACCTCAGAAGGCGGATTTCGATAGACACTCATTTTTGCCTTCTAGAGCTTTTTGAGGTACTCCTAGCCCAGCGATTGGCTTTGGAGGGGAAGCGCTCAAAGAACTTCCGGGTTAGTGGAGGGACCTCCCAGCTGAGGCTTAAGGTCAGTTTTCGGTTCTTTATGGCTAGTCTTGGGTCGAGATTTGGGAGAAATAGGTGTCGGCCACACCACAAGGTCCGAACTCTCGTTGACGCAAGTTTTTGGCTTCAACAAATGACTATGCCATTATAGATCTTACCATAACCTCTAGTCACCCCTTTTTCTGACCCACCAAAGATAACCTTTGGTCCATTCCTTACAGGAGCATAATCCTTCAACATGCTCCTTGTTCCGGTCATGTGTCTGAAATATCCACTATCCAAGTACCATATAGGGGTATGAGTACTTGGACTAACCTGCAAGACACAAATAAATTAACCTTAGGACCCCAATTTTTATTAGATCCTTGGTGCATCTTAGGCTGAAAATAACTATGCCTGCCTGCAACTTTTCTGACAAGCAAGATAGCATTGGCTCTCTGCGCATTATGATTGTGCCAGCAATCAACAACAAAGTGGCCTACCTTACCACAACACAAACACTCATGGATGTTGTACCTTCTTTTCAGAGCAGGTTTAGTGGCTATGTTAACATCAGCTCATGGTCTAGAAGGGGCAGCAACAATCCCGTTCTTTAGTTTTCCAGCCACAGTTTGACAAGTGGTGGGTCTGGCAGTAGAATTGCTTGTGATATCTTGAGCCCTTCTAGCAGCTGCTTTCTTTTCAGAAAGCATGCTCTTGATGGTCTCAGAGATGCCCAGATTTGGTCTATTGACAGCTTTGCCCTTTTATCTTAGAGTGGGCTGGAGGAACTGGAGAACAGTCAGCAGCTTTACCCCTGACTGAAGGGGTTGTTGTACCAAACACAAATGGTCCAGGATGGGTCATTTGTATTTCCTCATAGGCTGCCTTAAAGGCATTTGCACCCCTGTTGTATCAACCACCATATTGTGGAACATCTTTGTTCACACAAAGAGGGTCTAGCATTATTCCAGTGACCATAAATACTCTCATGGTAATGTCTATTAGAAGATAATTGCACTTTATTAAATTTAACATGAGTCTTAGAGGCTATTGGTTCCACTTGAGCTTTGCCCTTTCCCTTAGAATTAACAGCTCTTATCCTTCCCTTGAAACCCAACCCTTTCTTTCCCTTTTGGGAGGAGAAGGAGTCTATCAAGGGCAACACCGTGCTAGGCTTGGAGTAGCTAGCCACTAGTTCCCTCTCCTTTTGGAGCTTTCCTTCAAGATTACTGATATGATTATTCTTGAAGGTTATGGTGCTCATCTGAATGATTGTTACATTATTGAGTTTGCAGACTTCTTGCATCTTCAGATCCAGCAGTTTTGTTGATTCTGAAGCAGCAAGCTGTAGAGAAGTAATTTCCTTAGCCTGCTGTTTGGCCAGTAGCTTGCTTTTCTTTAGAGCCCGCAGAAGTGCACCATAGTTATCAATCAATTGATTGATGTCTCCTTCAGATTCTGAGCCATCATTATCATTTGATGCAGAAGCACAAGAATCTGAAATTGATTCATAATCTGAACTAGAAGAGCTAGTAACAGAGATTACCTTGCTTGGACCAGGCTGATCCTGACTGATTTCTTCATCAGGCCTAGCTATCAACCCAAGACAGCAACTGTCTTCTTCATAATCCACCTCTGAATCACCATCAGACTGTGATAGAGGGTCCCTGTCTTCAATCCTGGCAGCAGGATGAACCTTCTCAGCTTCTTCTTCTATAACAGCTAGCCTTTTAATGCAATCTGCTTGTACCGCTCCATCTTCAGTATAGTGCAACCCTATGTACGATTCTTCTTCTTCTGACTCTGATGAGGAGGAGTCAGTCCAGCTTTTTTGCTTCTTAGCAATGAGGGATTTCTCTTTCTTGCCTTTTTGTCGGTGGTCCTTTTTCTCACCATATTCCTTCTTTTGACTGGGCAGTCGGCTATTATATGCCCAGACTTTCTGCAATGATAACAAGTCATGTTAGATGAAACTTGTTTACTAGTTTTGGAGCCATACATGCCCTCCTTATAGGATTTTTCTCCTGCCCTTGTAGTAGTAATCCTTGGGATGAGAGGAGGAGGAAGGCCGACCTCTCCAGTGCTTCTTCTTCAAGAACTTCTGGAATTGTCTGGTGAAGGCAGCAAAATCCTCATCAGACCATTTACAGTCTGATATGATTTTCTCTGATCTTCTAAAATCAGATTTAGCATCTCTCCTTGGTGGAGAGAGAGACTTTCTTCTGCTTTTGTTGGAGCCTTCAGCTTTGAAAGATACAGTCTTGTCTCTTGCCTGAGACTTGTTGTGGTTTTCCTCTTCTTTCCTAGCAGCCAACTACATCTCATATGACAGCAGCTTCCCAAAGAGGGTGTGAGTAACAGTGTAACCCAACTTTGTCACTTCTCTGATGGCACAAATCTTTGTGTCCCACTCTCTAGTAAGAGATCTAAGGAACTTGTCATTCAGTTCATAGTGACTGAACACCCTTCCATAAGTCTTCAGTTCATTCACAATCCTAAAAAACTTTTCATAACAGATGGTTATGTTGTCCCCCCTGGATTGCCTGAAAAGTTTCATACTCTTGGTTGAGCATGGACTTCCTATCATCTCGAACTTCATCTGTCCCCTCCATGTAGACCCCAAGTGTGTCCCACATTTCCTTTGTTGTTGTGCAATGGATCAGGTTCTGAAGTGTAGAGTAATCAACAACACTCATATCTATATTCTTTGCTCTCTTGTCTATTGAGGTCAGGGTCAACTCATCCTTAGTTATCTCATCATATGTCTTTGGTTTCTTGATATTTGCATCTAGTGCAGAGACCTTCATTGGGATGAACGGTCCCTCTTCGACTGTAGTATACATCCTAGGGTCAACAACTTCCATGAACTGCCTCACCCTTGCTTTCCAAATGCCGAAGTCTTCCTTCCTACAGATTGGAAGTCTCAAAGCACTCAGCTCCTTATTAGTCATTCCTGAACCCATAGAGACAAACTACTAGCTAACCTTGGAGATCTTCTCAGACAGTTGTACCTTTAAAGAGTAACCTCCCTCTGATATAACTTGAAAGTCTTGTTTTCAAGGGCAGCTAAACTCCTAGAGGGGGGGGGGAGGGGAGGGGGTGAATAGTTTTTGTCTCTATTTGAATTTTCTTACGTGTTAGCAGATTTTTGTGCTTGGTGATTAAGTTAGTTTTTAGCTATCAAGAGCAATCACAGACGACACAACAATTTTATAGTGGTTCTCCAATCTTGGGTACATCCACTGTCCCTCTGTGTCTATCTAACAGTGTGTTAGACTCAACTCTCCCTCAAAAACTCAGCTCCTTAAGAGCCTACAACTCAGATCTCGCAGGATCTCACAAGTCACATAGACCTACCACTTAAGCACTAAGCCAAACCACAGGTCACAAAGACCTTTCACCCGACACTAAGCCAAACACAAGTCACAAAGACCTTAGTCTTTATAATACAGACTTACAACTTCAGACTCACAAAGAATCTAAACTGAAGAATTATAAGGTGATTTGATTAGACACCAGAGCAAGAACTCTGTGTCTACTTCTTTCGAGGCTGAGCAGATATCAGCCCAAGCTTTTGCTGTTAAAGACAATGAAGTAGACAGTTAAATCTTTCTTCAAACAGCTTTGGTTTCTTTGCAGAGCTTGTTGATCAGCTTCCTCAGAATAGCTTCTAAACATGCTGTTGTATATGGTGATTGCTTCAGCTATCTCTTTCCTCAGCTAGGTTATCTGTGCAGAACAGCTTCTTCAGGTTCGACAAAAATGGCGAGGGAGAAGATTGAAGTTTGGCCGCACTTTCATTTTCAGAAAACCTAGACAAGGATTCGATTGTTTGCTTGGGCCAATTTGCTTCTTTTTATTCTCTGAAGGCCAATCGAGCAGTGACCCACCACCAAGATCGATGACCGAGATTTAGCCATTCAGCACATGTTTTCCATTTACTCTTGATTCAACAGTTCTTTGCTGTGTGTGGGCCCCAACACTTAATGATGAAAATATTTCTTGGAAAGTGCAGAGGATGATAACAGCTGGTCGCCAGCGTCTCTGGCAGCATTTCCGCAACATTTGAATTTGAGTTGACTTTTTGACTTTGCTGACGTCAACATGACTCAACATCTATGGACTTAGACAAAATTCAAGTGTTAGAAGCAAAAGCATTGAGTGAGTAAGCATCACTCAACGTCACAACACTTAGACAAAATTTTATCTGTCTAGACGTTAAGCTCGACGAACGCTGAGCTCCGTTCGACGAACGTCAAGCTCAGTTTGACGAAAGCGTAAATTCAGTTCGACGAATTTTAGACTCAGTTTGACGAAAGCTAAGCTCAGTTCGACAAAAGAGTAAATTCAGTTCGATGAACTCCAGGCTCAGTTCGACGAAAGCTGAGCTATCCACGCATTTGGAGTTGGCTAAATTTTGTACGTCAAGACGTTGAAAGCGTTGAGAGCATTGAGTGAGTTTGCCTCACTCAACACTATTTGCCTTAGTAAATATTTATGAGCCTTGGCGTTGAGAGAGTAAGCTTCCTTCAACGCCAAACTACTTAACATAACTTCTCTGTTATCTAGCGTTGAGTGAGTAAGCTACACTCAACGCCTGTGGACTTGGTGAAAATTTTGCCCAACTTTTCTATGGAGTTGACAGAAACAACAACACTCAACGCTAAAAGCTGTATGACGTTGAGTGAGTAGACCACACTCAACGCCTGTGGATTTAGCCACATTTTCAGCCTATTTCTCTAGTCTTTGACTGACTCAGCCTGACTCACAGACTTTTTGCTGCATGACATTAAATAAGTAGACTACACTCAACGCTTTTGTACTTAGCCATATTTTGGCTATCTATTAGTTAGGCTGAGATAGAATCAATGCTATTTGTTATATGCCGTTGAGTGAGTTGTCCTCACTCAACGCCTATAGACTTAGATAAATTTCTAAGTAGACAAAAATGAATCCTTACCGATGGAGTTGAGTGAGCTTGCTCCACTCAACGCCTATGGACTTAGTAGATTTTTGCTATGTCTAACAACCAATTATTGTGTCCTCTTGTCTAATCAATGTGATATGGACTAACCTGTACTCAAGACCTCAAATACACATCAAATACAGTTGATGTGTGTGACATTGACCTGTTTGACTTCTCACAAATCAGGGACATTGGGAACAATGGACCCAACAAGTAAGGAGTCGGTAAAGTGCGGGGGATGCACTTTATCGTAAAATGGGTTTTGAGATGTGTGTGGATAGCCACGCGGACCGTTGAATGTCTGCATTTTGCCGTAAAGTGAACCCCATACTTTAGTCCCCTTACCCTTGAGAGATGTTTAGGTACGAATAACACATCGTGCAATATACAATCGTATGACCTGTGATTTCAACCATGTAGATTGTTTGCGAAAATATGTGATCGTATTTGTGTAATACAATCATCTTGAAAAACAATCTTATTTAAATCAATCATGCATGAAAATTGATGTGGGTAAAAATACACAACAAAATCGGAATCACGCACAATGATCTAAAGTGCACATTTTCCCCTTACCCAGTTGGGTTCATGAAATTTCAAAATGAAGCCAGTCCCAAAAATCTCTCCTCAGGCTCTATTTGGTAACACGTTTTTGTCAGCTGCGTTCTGTCAAAACGCCGAAGCCTGGCCTGAACCCATTTGTTTTTCCGATGTAAGTTCGAACTGTCGGCGTTTGTGACTAGCTCAAATTATTGCGGGACGAAACCCAACGCTAGAGCTCCGTTTATCGCATTTGGAGGAGAAGGCATGCGTCTCCAGATCTCATGGCTGTTGGCGCGATCCTTGTAGGTGCTGCGGTTGCCGGAGGTGGAGGAGTTGAGACTTGCTCCACCTAATTTTTAACATCCGCTAAGCTATACTCCTCCATCTGGAGTTCACTGCCGCAGAAGGTAGAGAAGTCGAGACTGGCTCCGCCTCCTCCGCCTCTGCCAGGCTCTACTTCTCCATCAGGAGGTCACCACCGCCGGAGGCAGGGGTCCAGAGGAGTTGAGACCGGCTCCGTCTCCTTCTTTCCCTCCGCCATGCTCTAGCATCTCCTCCTACTCCACCATCTGGAGGTCAAAATTGCAGCCGAGAAGATTTTAATAAAAACTTATGACGTTGAAGATTTTAATAAAATTTTTTATTATGTATATATAATATATATAATTAATATAATGTATAATATATATAACTAGTAAATTATAATATATAAAATTAATCATACACAATTTTGTCCAACGATTCTGTACAGCTATTCAAACACATTCTAGTATATGAAAACAAATCTCTATTTTTACCGATCAGCTTTCAATAACTTAGGGTCAGTTTGGCTCCACGTTGAAGCTCCATTGCGCTCCGACAACAATGAAATTTCATCCATCCAGCCGTTTGGTTCGGGGCGTTCCGTCGGAAACGGAGGCAGAAGTGGCGTTGTCATCAGAGCTTTCCGACAGCAGGTAGAAGCTCCTTTCTAACGCGGAGCGTTCCCATCAGAAATCAACCATAGACGCCGGCGAGTAGCTGTCATGGACGCCGACGAGTAGCAGTCATCGGCTTAAAAAAAAATCAACCGTATCTCCTCTATCACCAAAGACGCCGGCAGGTAGCTGTCATGGGCGCCGGAGAGAAGACCTGCCATGGACGCCGACGAAAAAGCTCTGCCATGGACGCCGACGAGAAGCTCCCCCCATCCCCATCGCCATGGAGACGTTGTGGAGAACCCCTCCCTCCATCTCCTCCATCGCCGTGGACGGCACCGACGAGAAGGATGGACGCCGGGGAGCCCCCCCAGGCGCTGATGAGAGATGCTCGGCCTCCTTCCCCACTCCGTCCTCCTCCAGTAATTGATTTGGATCCTCGGTGATCTAAGCTTGAAATTTTATTATTATTGTGATTATTATTATTATATTATTATATAAGAATAATTATTGTTATATTGTTATTATAATAATAATATTATTATATTATTGTTATTATTATATAAGATTAGTATTAATATTATTTAATTAAATTTATAATAAATATTAATTATAATCGTTTTAATTAGTATAATTGTAAAATTTTTTATAATTAAATGTAATAGAAACAATATCGCTGTTTTGTCAAACTGTTTCTTCATTCTCAACAGCTCTTTCACCGCTGTTTTACCAAACTGTTTTATCATTCTGAACAGCTCCATTTCAACAATTCCATTTTCACAGCTCCATTCCCACAACTCATTTTACCACTGCCACCGCAAAAACAAACTGACTCTTAGGGTCAGTTTGTTTCGGCGGTGGTGGTGACAAAAGGAGCAGTGTGAATGGAGCTGTGAAAATGTAGCTGTGAGAATAGAACTGTTTAGAATGGAGAAACAGTTTGACGAAATAGCGGTGACAGAGCTGTTCACAACGGAAAAACAGTTTGGTAAAACAGCGGTGACGTTTCTGTTTCATTTTATTATAAAAATAAATTATAATTATTTTAATTAAAATAAATTATAATTAATATTATGAATCATAAAAAAGTAATACTAATACTAATTATAATTATACTAATTCTAATCTTATTAATTTATTATTATTATTATTAATATATAATAATAATAATAAAATCAACATAACATTTAGGTCACTGGAGGAGGAGGGGCTCGGGTGTCCATGGCGGAGGAGGAGGTGCCTGGCAATGCTCCACCCTTTCTCGCCGGAGCAAGGCTCCACCGTTCCTCGCCGGAGCAAGGCTCCACCGTTCTCGCCGGAGCAAGGATCCACCTTTCCTTGCCGGCTCTGATGTCTCCCTCCTCGCCGGCAACCAACGGTGGCAGAGCTTCAAGGCGTCTCCTGCCCTCGCGTCCATCGCCGGAGCACACCACGGAGCCGTTGAAAGAGAAAAATGGAAGCGCAGTTCTCTCCGTCCATCGCCAGAGCACACCTCCGCTGGATCACCGCGCAAGGCTCCGTGCGGGCGTTGGAAAGCTCCGTTGAAAAGGAGCTCGCAGGAGCTGCGGCAAAGCTCCGTTGAGAATGGAAAAGTGCTCCCCCGATGCCACCGCAACGGCAAAACAAACTGTCGGAAATTTTTTTTTCCATTCTGATGTCAATGCAATGGAGGGTTAACGTGGAGCCAAACGGACCCTTAATCCACAAACATATGCTTACAAAGAATGAAACCTTAAATTGTTGGACTTCCTCGTTCTCTAGCTTCTTCCGTGGAGTTTGCGCCCATCGTCAATGGAGTAAAAAAGCTTTTGACGCTGAAACCCTGAATTCATAACTCATGGACGTCCTCGTCGGATCGATCGACGTCCGAGAGCTCCTCTCCACAGAGGATTTCGAAGAGACTTCCCCGCTCTCCGCCCCCGACCTTCGCCTCCTCATCGACCGTCTCCAGATTCGTTCCCTCCAAATCAAGTCCAAAGTCCGGGATTACGTTCTCTCCCATCACGGCGATTTCGCCGGCATTTTCTCCCGTTGCGCTGCAGCAGCCTCGGGCGCAGAAGGCACAGCTGCCGCCCTAGCCGACGCGATCCGCATCCTCTCCGATCGCCCCGTCGACGGCGTGATTCGCGACCTCGCGAGGGAGATAGTGAGCAAGAAGCGGGAGCTCGATGACCGGAGGGAGGCGCTGGCTGTCGTGGGGACTATATCGACCTTTCTCGAGAGATTGAAGGTCGCAAGGGAGGAAGTTAGGGCAGGTAGATTGGTCGAGGCGGCAGTGGCGGTGAGAGATTTAAAGAAGGGGCTTCGGGTGTCCGATGTGGATGATAACAGGCGTGAAGAGGAAGAGCCGGCCGTGTTTGAATTCTTGAGGATGGATTGGTTGGAGTGCTTCGATGAGGTATGCCGCTGTAAACGTTTCTCTTCTGAAATTTGTGGAGAACCGAGGAGTTGAAGCTTTCTTTCTCACGTATTTAGCACTTTCTTTTGCAGCTTCAATATGCCCTTTTGCGTTGTGTGGAGAATTTCATCCAATTTGAGCCTGAAAAAGATACCTTGTCAGTCATGTATAGTCTTAAATGTGGGAAGGCAGATGAAATTGACTTGCATAGAGTCTTGGAAGCCATGGAGGTGACCTTTTTATTGCTCTATTTATTTGGTTTCGGACCTTGTTGTTTTGCTCTTTATTTTTCCTTGCATGACTCTGGGCTGTGCAATTTTCTTGGTATTTTAAAACATGTAATCTGTTTTCTTACTGGAAAAATTGAATTGCATATGGTATTGGAAGCCATGGAAATGAACTTCTTATCCCTGTATTCATTTGGCATCTTATTGTCTTGTTTTACATTTTCCCCTGTATGACTCTGACCTGTACAATTTTCTTGGTATTTTAGAACAGTTAACCAGATAAAGGAACATTGTTTGCATACACCAGACAACAGAAACAATAACTTTTTGTAATCAAGTTTTTTTCTTCATATAATGGCAACTATCCCTCATTTTTAATAAGTATCCAAGAAAGAATCCAATGGATAAGAAGAAGCGCCCTTTTGTAATTCAAGGAGTGAGGGGAGACCACTCTTTAAGAAGCTTCACAAAAGGGAGGCTTGAACAAAGGAGGAAAATGGAAGCAAAGCTTAAAAAAATAAAACTACTCTTATCTCTTCCTTTCTTGGCCTGCCACAGAAAGATTTAAGCTTGGATTTGTATTTCAATTTCCTAGTTTTAGGCTTTGGTAACTATTTTCAGTTTTACGAATTTGAATTTTAAGTTTGTGTTTTATTTTTATTTTTTCTTATTCTTTTAAGGCCATGGTAACCAAGTTTGATATTTTGGAAAAATGTGGGATTCTCTTAATCATAAACTTTAATTCTGATAATTTGCACTTTCTCTCTCTTGGAGTCACCATCCTCCCCTTGCAACCCCAAAATTGAGCTATCTCTCAATATCTCTCTATATGCGCGTGTGCGCACACAAACAAGTGTAAGAGCATGGGGGGCCCTTGCGTCCCGCGCGACAGTACCCTTCCCGCGCGACGGTACCCGACCCGCAACGGTGGGCTTTGCCCGCCCCAGACGGGCGGGTTCATTTAAAATTATTCTTTTTTATGTTACTTTTTAAATATTCTAAAATTTGGAGCGCCGCCAGACTACCCCCGGCGTGTTCGTCGGGGCCCGACGATCCCGACAGTCGGCTCCGGACAAGCCGTCGGCTGCTCCGGCTGGGGCGGCGGAGCAAACCCGTGAGCAAGGCGTGAGCACTGTCCTTGATCCAAATGCTGAAAGTTTTTCAATGGGCCACCCTGTCTTTGTATATATAGTTACACCGCACAAATTTCCATCTTCAAGCTCCTCGGTTGGGTTTCCCCTAGCAGTGCCCCCATCCTATGAGAGCTTCCCCGCTATACGTTAAAACAACATAACAAAACAACTCAATGGGGGAACATTGTTTGCATACACCAGACAACAGAAACAATAAATTTTTGTAATCAAGTTTTTTTCTTCATATAATGGCAACTATCCCTCATTTTTAATAAGTATCCAAGAAAGAATCCAATGGATAAGAAGAAGCGCCCTTTTGTAATTCAAGGAGTGAGGGGAGACCACTCTTTAAGAAGCTTCACAAAAGGGAGGCTTGAACAAAGGAGGAAAATGGAAGCAAAGCTTAAAAAAATAAAACTACTCTTATCTCTTCCTTTCTTGGCCTGCCACAGAAAGATTTAAGCTTGGATTTGTATTTCAATTTCCTAGTTTTAGGCTTTGGTAACTATTTTCAGTTTTACGAATTTGAATTTTAAGTTTGTGTTTTATTTTTATTTTTTCTTATTCTTTTAAGGCCATGGTAACCAAGTTTGATATTTTGGAAAAATGTGGGATTCTCTTAATCATAAACTTTAATTCTGATAATTTGCACTTTCTCTCTCTTGGAGTCACCATCCTCCCCTTGCAACCCCAAAATTGAGCTATCTCTCAATATCTCTCTATATGCGCGTGTGCGCACACAAACAAGTGTAAGAGCATGGGGGCCCTTGCGTCCCGCGCGACAGTACCCTTCCCGCGCGACGGTACCCGACCCGCAACGGTGGGCTTTGCCCGCCCCAGACGGGCGGGTTCATTTAAAATTTATTCTTTTTTATGTTACTTTTTAAATATTCTAAAATTTGGAGCGCCGCCAGACTACCCCGGCGTGTTCGTCGGGGCCCGACGATCCCGGCAGTCGGCTCCGGACAAGCCGTCGGCTGCTCCGGCTGGGGCGGCGGAGCAAACCCGTGAGCACTGTCCTTGATCCAAATGCTGAAATTTTTTCAATGGGCCACCCTGTCTTTGTATATATTGTTACACCGCACAAATTTCCATCTTCAAGCTCCTCGGTTGGGTTTCCCCTAGCAGTGCCCCCATCCTATGAGAGCTTCCCCGCTATACGTTAAAACAACATAACAAAACAACTCAATGGGGGAACATCTCCTCCATTGAGTGCACATTCCTATTGTGATAAGAGTTTCAAATCCTCCATGTCCGAGCAAAACTGAAGAACGTAAAAAAGCAAAAGTAGGAGAAGAAAAGCAATCGACCAGTCATGCTAAAGGTTGGAGACCATTCTTCAACATGAGCCCCAAAATGTTGCTCCTCAAAGGGTTACCCACACCTTGGATGTCTATGCTCGAGCGATCATGGGCTTATAAACCTGCACCCAACATTGACACCGAAAGACCATGTTGGCAAGGATGAAGAGGAGGTAACAACTCTCATCTCATAGTCCCTGCACCTTGAGAGTGACGACAGCTCTTTGGTTGGAAAAGCTGCTTAAGCATTTTTTTCTAGTAATAGGAATATTCCAAAATGCCTTAACTTCTGAAAATTTTAAAATAATTTGGATAAATTCCATTAAATCCAATTTAATGAAACTAGCAATTTTGCTAATGATCTATATCCTGAAGAAATCCAACGTATTCATAATTCTCAAATTAAGCTAGTTTCTGTCAATTCTCTGGTTAATAATAACTCAACATATAATTAATTCAATTAGTTATTCTCATGGATGATTCAACAATTGAATAATAATTATCTGTTGATTATAAGCTTCTCCAAGTGTGTGACCCCTCGTGTTCACACGAGACTGGATAGAATTAGGAATGAATGTATCAGGGATAAGATAGTAGTACCAATTGCATAGAAGATGCGAGAAGCTCGACGGATGGTTTGGACACGTGCAAATGAGACCATTATAGTCACCTATTAGGCGTTGTGAGAGTTTAGTCACTAGGGATGTTAAACGAGGGAGGGGTAGACTAATAAAGACTTGGAATGAAACTATAAGGAAAGACATGATGTACTTAGGTATTAGTGAGATTATGACACAAGATATTGCACAATGGCGACAAAGGATCCATATAGCCGACCCAACTACAGTGGGATAAAAGCTTGAGTGTTGTTGTTTATAGTTGATCAACTTTTAATCATAAGCTGTAAAAACATGGTTAACATTCAACTACATGCCATGATGATCTAGTTAAAAGGTGAAAGCGAGGTAACTTTCCAATTTTATCGTGCAATTTCAGTCCTTCCAATGATCTATATCACCCAATTGGACATGAGACAATAATTCATCTGTCAAACCTCAATAGTTCAACAACTGTGCATCCATATATTGCAACATTTATATTTGATGGATTAGGAAAATAATTATCCAAACGTTCGTACTACTGTGGTCAGAGATTTCTAAGATTAAGCATGTGGAAATCATATGAAATCTCATACTCCATTAGGTAGGCCTTGAATCCTTTGTTGACATTATTCTTCTTCACATGCACTTTGGTCATACTAAAAACAACTCATCAGGAATTAGATTAGGATACTCGAGAGACCAGTCATAGTCTCATAGTGTATCGAGTCCTAGGACTAATCTCACACTATCACGACACAATCTCCTCTCCAATGATTAGTCCATCATGAAACTAGAAGCATAGTCGTTCAATGGACTTGTTCTAAATAACCAACCTTGCACGTGCACCAGTGTCTCCCCATCAATGTCCAAGAAACATGACATCTTCATTTGCAAGCATGCACTGAGTGAGCATGTCTTCTCATAATCATTAAATATTTTCTCGATGTCTCGACTTTGAACTTTTAGGGTCATACCTTAGAGGCATATTGTTCGATCGCCATCACATACGCGACCATGCTCCATAGTTGTCAATGATCCAGTGACTTCATCCTGCACTTCATGCAATTGTCTAATAATTGCAATTAAATATGAATTCAGTTTGTTGAAATTAGGATTCCAATTCAATGCTTAAACATGTTTAACCAACACTGCATGTTTTGTGCTGTCATGTTGAATGAGTTTGTGTGTAATACTGATGGTTGTGTTGTCGTCATAGTTAAGGTTGATTGGTGCCCTTTTTTCAAGGCCAAGACCACTCATAAGGGTGCAAATCCACAGGCCTTCACTCAATTTGGCTATCACATTTACTTCTCCAGGTTACCAGTTTCCCATCGACCAGAGAACAATTGCTAGAAGTGGATCTTTGGTCATAAGTAGATCCAGTGCAGTTTGCATACGTGTAAACTTCAATTATTAATTCTTTACTTGGTAAGAACATAATACCCCTTCCTAGGGAGGAGTTGAGGTATCGTATGATTTGGTGGGCAACATCCTAGTGACTAGATTTTGGTGAATGCATGTATTGACTGATTACTCCAACCGTAAAGGAGATATCCGGGCGAGTATGTGACAAATAGATTAGCCTCCCAGTCAACCTCTAAAATTTGGTGATGTCCGCATCAACTTCTTTGTCATCCTTTCATAATTTATGGTTAATTTCAATAGGGTGTTAGTAGGTCTATACCCACTCATCATTAACGTCTTGAGCAAATTGAAGATGTATTTTCTTTGAGATATAAAGATCTCATGCCTAGATCTGACAATTTTAATACTCAAGTACATAAGATTCCCCAGTTCTTTCACCTTAAATCGCCTTGTCAGTATTTCCTTCAGAGTTTGGATCTCTTCCATATCATCCTTTGTTATAACAATATCATCCACATAGACTATGAGAACGGTCAATTTATCTGCCCCGTGCTTGATAAACAACATGTGATCAACATTGCTCTGCATGGAACATCCCAAACCAGATCCAAGGAGATTGTTTTAGGTCATATATGATATTTTTCAACATGCAAACCTTCCCTTTAGATCCTTCAGGAGCAAGAGCGCGGGGGAGAGACATATTGATGTATTCCAAAATCTGGAATTGATTTTAATTTATAATTTTGTGTTCCTTTTAAAATTTTGCGGCGTAACCAAGATGTCCCGAGCTATGACATGCAATAATTTAGTCAAGGTTTTGTAAACCCGTATAAAGTGACTAACATTTGTCCGCATTCAGCAATATAACTAATTCATCCACAAGTTTCTCAAAGAGGGCTAGCGACAATAGTGAAAAAAATTTATCGACAAATTGGACTGGTTAATTTTGACCGGTAAGCTCTAAAATGATAAAACAGTCACATGCATTCATAAAAGTTTTTTGCGAGTGAACGAGATACAAAATGAGGTGAGAATCATACCAACATCGTGCGCAGATGATGCAGTTCAAATGTGTGTAGCAGTGGAGTTTAAGGCATTGACCTTCTGGCTAGATCTGACATAGTGGAGTAAAGCTCGATGGAAATTCATGTCCACTAAAAAGATATAGATGTGTGCAGGAAATGGTGGGGTTCTAGCAGCCGACAACCTGGTGGTGTTTCGTTGCCGAAATTTGTTGGAATGCGACAGTTGCATGCAATATTGTAGATGTCGTCCGACATGTCCGACATAAAGGTTTTGGGCCGAAAACGCCACGACATCGACGTTTTAAGCAAAAATGTTGTTTTTGAAAATATCTCCGATATATCGCTCTCCAGGGCCCGATGTTTTGATCGTACCCGATATATTGGGCGATATCTCGTGGACGATATATGACGAGTACTAAATATATATATATATATATTTCATTTCTTTAAGCGTCTGAGTGGTAATATTTTGTTTTGTGCTATATTTCGTGCAACTCTTTGAGCCAAGGTTTGACTTCTTTCTTGTCTCACTCTCATTTGATGCTCTTTATGTCATTTACTATCTTCAACGTTTCTTTTTGTGTAATTTATAAACATACATTATGTGTATATATGTTTATTATATAATTTATAAGTATGCACTATGTGTATATATGTTTAATGTATAATTTATAAGCATGCATTATCTGTATATATGTTTATTGTGTAATTTATAAACATGCATTATGTGTTATATATGTTTATCTTATAAAAGTACATTATGTATGTAACTACACATCTTTACAAAAAAAGTTTATATATATGAATACATTTATTTAAATATTAAATCCGACATATGACATTTCAAACTCAAAACGATATGAACCCGACATCTGCAACCTTGGTTGCAGGGCAGGATGTGAAGACCCTTTTCTGGTCTCCACAATGTATTCAATATTTGGGCGTAGTTTCCATTCATTCGTTGCAACACATCGCCTCAAGTTGCACAAAGAGTATGAAGTAAAACACATAATACAAACATTTTATTCCATTTTTGCAAGTTTTATTACAAAGCAAATACAAAGTAGATATATAGATACATTTGTACAGGTGCTAATGTTTAATCTATTTGATTACATAAAGCACATTGTCATTCTTCACATGTTTCCCTATGTTTTTCTTGAAATTCTTCTTTCCCAATAAATATTTTGAGCCATACCTTCACGCGTTCTTCTGCCAGTTTTTGCTTTTCCTCAGTAGTTAGGGGAGCCCTCTTTGGCGCACTTAGCGATGCTGTGATTTCCTAAAATGGTAATCCACGACGGGTTAGTCATAAAAAATATGACCATGCGAGTAAAGTACCTCTTGAATTGCTATACATACAAACAAGATGAAGTGGTATCAATATGCATACGGAGCATCAAAAGTATATAACATAATAGTTATTCGAAGTAATCCTATTTTATGAATTCTCTAATGTTTCTCTAATTTCCTCATTCTGCTCGTTTTTCTTTTTCAATCAAAACCGTACTTCAATCTTCTTCAGATCATTCAGATTTTCAGAATATTCACTCATTCTTTTAATTACATAGCTCAGGAAATGTTAAGGGATTAATCACATTCTTTCAAAATATTCAGAATAAGACTGCGAGATTCATCATATTCTTTCAAAATTTTAATTACATAGCTTCAAAATATTCACTCGTTCTTTCAAAATATGACGATGCGAATAAAGTACCTCTTGAATTGTTATACATACAAACAAGATGAAGTGGTATCAATATGCATACAAAGCATCATATTCTCTTTTAAGGGATTCATCATATTCTTTCAAATTTTAATTACATAGCTCAACAAGGTTTTCAGGATATTCACTCATTCTTTCAAAATATGACCATGCGAGTAAAGTACCTCTTCAATTGTTATACATACAAACAAGAGGAAGTGGTATAAATATGCATACAGAACATCAAAAGTATATAACATAATAGTTATTTGAAGTAATCCTATTTCATGAATTCTCTAATATTTCTCAAATTTCCTCATTTTGTTTGTTTTTTCCTTTTCAATCAAAATCGTACTTCAATCTCCTTCAGATTTTCTGAGTATTCACTCATTCTTTTAATTACATAGCTCATGAAATGTTAAGGAATTCATCATATTCTTGAGCCCCATCCCTCACGGGGTTAATCATCAATCCGTAGACAAACCCCCTACTTATGAAAAATCCGTAGGTAACCCCCTACAAGATTCTTCTTAACATTTCCCATCTATATCTTATTATGTATCTTTTATCTTTTCCTATTACGGTTTACAATATTTAATTCAATCTCTCATTCTCATCCATGTAATAAAAATGTGATTTTAAATAATAGTTCCTCTCAAAATTTATATCGTTTTTATATGCAGGAAATATTAAAATACTTCAACAATAGAGCAAAATTCAAGAGATAAAAACTCACTGTGGCTATCCTTTTTCCCTTATCTTTCTATTGTTCATCACCACACCTATCGCGAGACGTCATCCTAGGCCTCAAAAAGTACTGAAATATCATGCATCTTTAATTGGATTGCATCTCTTAGATAAATGTGATGTTGACTTTAATGTGATATGACTTTTATGAAGGGTATGCCTCGGGTTGGGGATATGTTAGGTGAGTCTTAAGGCTATATTTAAATATCTTCAAAGAAAAGGAAAAAAACTCCATATCTTAGAAGTGGAAATAGTATGAAAAAAATTTAGGATTCCAAATTCAGCCAAAGACACCATTTTGAAATAGGCAACATAGTGTATAAAAGCTCCAAAATCAGCTCTGATCAAAGTCCCAAAACCTTCAGATATCATACATCAATCTGGGCCATATATATATATATATAATATTGACCAAAACAATCACTACATGAAGTCAAAACAATCAAATTTGTGATTTTCTATCCCCATTTCATCATAAAAAAATAGAACGAGAAGGAGAGATCTTATAGTGGGAGGAGGAAGAAAGAGCTGTACAATCGGTCCTTGTCGGACAAGCAGAGGTCCAGAAAATCGTCGGCCCCGGCAGAACTCAGTGACAGAGGCAAGGCAGTAGTAGCAGCAATCCAGTAACTCAGAAGGGAGAGAGAATTCGAGAAGAAGAAAAGGGGAAGAAGTAGAAGCGCTGCTTCCGTCATTGCTTGACCGGAAGGGTGTCGACGAGCCCTATTCGAACATAGCAGTATCAACGGGAGAAAGAAATGTTGGAATGGAAGAATGCGGGGGAGAGGAAAAGCAGACATGGTTTTATCGAGCCCAATAAACAGTTTAGACCGCCCAACGTTTGCCAACAATACACAAAGCATCGATTAAATTATCCAGACGTCATCCGATTAACTCCCAAGTTCTTTTATGTAGCCATGTGTCATTCCAATTTATATGTGTGAAGAAACCTAGCCAACAATAATTCATTTAATATTTAGTTATTTACTCATAATATAATATTTAGACATGTCACTCCCACATATATTATGAAACAACTCGATCATCATTAACTTTCATCGAAAACCTTCAAATAACACCAAATAATCTGTTGTGGAAATTTCGGTACTACAATCATTGTCAAAAATATAAGTATTAAAAATAAATATGATGAAACAAATCGACATTTATTTCATTTCTCATCACTTGAGATTTAATATCTTTCAAGTATTTTATAATGATTTGGGTCGTTACACAAGATACGAGAACCCTATGGATCATATATGCACATTGTATTAGATTTTAAGTAGTGATAATCATGTTCATTGATTGTAACGACCTAAAATAAAAATCCGTATAAATATTTTGAGAATATCCCCGACGATGAAAATGCACATCTTTTATGATTTCTTTTTGATTATATTTGTTTTCTTTTGGTTTGGATTTTCCTTACGAGTGTCAATAGCCGTTTTGGTAATATAT
This sequence comes from Platanthera guangdongensis, assembly GCA_039583875.1. Lineage (NCBI taxonomy): Eukaryota > Viridiplantae > Streptophyta > Magnoliopsida > Asparagales > Orchidaceae > Platanthera > Platanthera guangdongensis. Next base: position 25,397,561 of record CM077166.1, on the reverse strand, counting down.
TTGGGCTTGCTGCCTTTGATGTGGGCTGATTTCCTGTGGGCTTGAATAACATGGCTGGCTTTATTATGGTTGCTGGTTGTGTTTTGGGTGTGTTGTGCTGGCTGGAATTATGTGCTGGCTGTTTTGAAGTGTTGGCTGTGCTAGGTGTTGGCTGTGTATATATTTGGGTTCGGTAGATAGCATCTGGAGCGGTGCTTTGGCTGGACATTGCCGCTTGCCGCTGATTTCACCGTTATAAAACGATCCCGTCTGCTCTTCTTCTCCCACACTGCTTTCCCGTCGCCTTCCTGCTTCTGCGATTTTCCCGTCGCCTTCTTCCTCCGGCTACTCCACTGCGACAGAGAACGCTCTTCTCTTCCCTCTTCTACTTATTCTCCTTCTCTTACTTCATCCCTTTCTCTGTGCCGAGCCACTTGAGCTGTCGTTGCCGTGCTCCCGTGCCGACGCTGCTTTGCCGCCGATTCGTGTGAGCCGACGGCTCTGCTGGACCGATTATGGCTGCTCTGTTTCCTCTTCTTCTTCTCTGCTGAGCTGTTGTAGAGCTGCTGCTGTTTCCTTCTTCTGTTAGGGCTGCTGTTGCCGATCTCCTTCTGCTACTGCTTTAAGGTTTCTCCTTCTTCTCCGACCGATTATTTCTCTGATTCTGCTTTTTCTTCTACTTTTGCACCCGAGTACTGCCTCTCCTGTTTTTGCAGTTGCGGTCTCTGCTCTTTCTATCTCTGCTCCTGATTTAGGGTTCCTGCTGCTCCTGAGCTTCTCCTGTGTAGCTGCTGCCACCGCGAGGTTGCCGCCGTTTCTTGTAGCTGCTCCCGAGCTGCCGCCTCCCTGCTGCCTTTTTCATTTGGCTGGTTTAGTTTGTGTTCTACTTGGATTAATTCTAGATTTTCATTTCTGATTTTGGGAGATTATGAGCCAAGTTCAATTTTATGCATTGCTGGACAATTAGGTTAAGAGGACGGGAAGTCCATTTGGGAGGTTGGCTTTTAGCCCAATTTTGAGGCGTTTGACTAGTTGTCCGGCAAAGCATAAAGCGTTGGCCTTTAGCAATTAATTGGTATTTTTGGTTTGCTATTTTAACTTTCCAATACAACTCTTACGCTCCATGTTACAACGAGATGCAACTCAAGTTATGATGCGTGTTATTTCAGTGGTTCCCAAACCTTAAAACTTTGAGGATGACATCCCGTGACAACCGTGACATACATGCGGCAAGAGATATGAATAAATAAAGGGATGGAATAAAATTGTACTGTTCTTAAATATGCTGCGACTCTATTGACTCTCTGTTCAATTTCTGGAATCATTGGGAAGCCCAGAGATTTTGGGTCTTCACATTGATTGCACGTAAGCATTTTCATTTAAAATCACATCAATTGTTGAATCGTACAGGCACATGTGGTGCACAACCATCAGCCATATTGATGTAGGGTAGGCTGTGTAGTGATGTCCTAAGACGCCCGCTAGTGTCGTGAGGGGTGGACTCACCCTAAGCAATATCTATATGCCGACACGATATTGATCAAGCAAGCTAATCAAGTTAAGCAACTAAATATTAAATTAAACATGACATTTATTCATTAGGCGGCAGAGCAATTTCCTTAGGCGTTAGGCAAAAGCACTCCTCCGCACGGAGGCCTAAAATTAGCGCGCGGCGAGTTAAGCGACCTGCAAGTTAGAGATCTTCACAAGCAAATGATAACGGGCTGTAATTCCAATACGGCACAAACTCCACAGAGTATACAATATTCCAAAACCAAATAACACATAAATCCCAAAGGAAATAACAAAATTCTGAATTAAAAGTTAGGACTGCAGGAAATCAGTATAGATCTGAAATTTTGGAGGCTAGGAGGGGCTTCCGGGAGGTGGCGTGACGAGATCGGGCAAGGGGGAAGGTGGATCCACGTAGGGGAATGAAGGGGCTGCAGTTTGAAGGGTGGAGGTGGGCTGTTTGGGGTTGCCGGACCGGTTCCGGCGGGATCCAGCCCGATCTGGACAGATCTGGTCGGATCTGCCAGATCCGGTGAGGGCTGCGTATGGGGCTGGTGGGGGCTGAATTCGGTGGCCGTGGAGGGGAAGATAAGGGCTGTGGTAGAAGGGGAATGTCTGGTGGTATGCTGGGCGGTGGGAAGGGCTCAGGCAGCCCAAATCTGGGCGGCGAGGGTTCAGGCGGCCCTAGGTTTGGGCGGAAATGGGGTTCAGGCGGCTGGCTGGTTCAGGCGGAGAGCCGGTGGGGCTGGCAGGTTGGATGGGGGAGAGGAGGGAGGGGGAAAAGCAAGGGAACTTACCCGAGGCGTCGGCACCAAGGGCTCCACGACGTCGGCACCGCGAAAGGACCACCGGAAGTAGGGAAGATGAACTCTCCAACTTCAGCAATAAAATTCCTGCAGCCCTAACACTTCTATTTATAGGAGAATGAAATTAGGGCAACCGGAATCGACGGCTATGATTGGCCGGCGGTTCCGATCCCATAAGTACATGAAATAAAATCCAGAATATAAAATGTCATATATGAAACTGAGTCGAAACGACGAGCCGGACACATCCGCGGTGGCGGATCGCCGGTCCGATCAAGCCCGTCGACGCGAATATACGAAGGTGGGGCCCGCCTTGCGCCGAGATGCGCCCGTTGGTCCCCCATCAACTCCCCCCGACTGAAAAGCCTTCATCTCCGATGAATGGAGACGATCGTACTGTAGTCGAAGTCCGGGAGCGAGTTGATCAAGCTCAGCAGCAATCCAAGTATCGTCGGAAGAAGAACGTCCAAACCAGCGAACCAAGTAGCGGCACACGAGTCCATCCGTAGAGGGGACGAACTCATGCGCAATGATCTCCGTAACCTGCTCGACCCTCAGCTCTCGGGAAAAGTGGTCCGGTGGTGGAGGTGGTGTACTCGGTGAAGCCAATGGTGGTGAACTCCTGGGGAAGTGGGAAGCAAGGGGAGGCCGGGTGGTGGGGGAAAGGGGTGGTGGTGGAAACTCGGGATGGCCGCCAAGGTAGGGATCAGGGTACTCGTGAGGTGGGAAGTAGGGTGTCAGGTCCTCAATATTGAACACAGGGTGGATACCCATGCTCGTAGGAATGTCCAGCTCGTAGGCATTCAACCCGATCCGCCGCAAAACAGTGTAGGGCCCAATGCGCCTGGCGCTTAATTTCTGAGCAGGCCCCTGAGGGAGCCGCTCCGCACGAACTCGCACCATCACCTGTTCACCAACCAGAAAATGTTTTTCCCGCCTATGTCCGTCTGCCTGTTCTTTATAATGTTCGTTGCTCAAATTGATTTTATGCCTGATAGATTCATGCAACTCATGCAAATGACGTGTGAAGGACTCAGCAGACTCACTAGGACGTGACTCAGTCGGGACGGGTATAAGATCAATAGGCTTCCTAGGGTCATAACCTGATACTACCTGAAACGGACTCAGACCAGTCGACCTATTGATGGAACTATTGTATGCAAACTCCGCTATAGGGAGCACCGAGTCCCAACTAGATGCGTGCTCTCCAACTAGACATCTCAGCAGGTTACCTAAACTTCTATTCACCACCTCAGTTTGACCGTCCGTCTGAGGGTGATATGCGGACGAGAACTTAAGAGTAGTTCCTGTTTTCCGCCACAACGTCTTCCAAAAATAGCTAACGAACCGCACGTCCCGATCGGACACGATGGACTTTGGGAGACCGTGTAATCTAAAGACCTCGCTCATAAATAAGGCCGCGACGCGGGGAGCATCGACGGTCTTGCTACATGCAATAAAGTGCGCCATCTTAGAGAACCGGTCGACCACAATAAAGATAGAACCGTGTTTCCGCAGGATGCGCGGAAGTCCCAGCACGAAGTCCATACTAATGTCCTCCCAAGGACGGTGGGGAACGGGTAAAGGAGTGTATAAGCCCGTGTTCTGCTTCGTTCCCTTGGCCGTTTGGCATACACGACAATGTCGGACAATACGAGCCACATCTTTCTTTAGACTCGGCCAATAGAAACGATCCTCTACCAGAGTAATCGACTTATCCCGCCCAAAATGACCGGTGGCACCCCCGGCGTGCAGCTCCCAAACTAAATAATCGCGATACGAAGTGTTGGGCACGCACAAACGGGAGCCCCGGAATAAATAACCGTTAATGATCTGAAACCCCTCAACAGGATCAGGAGGGTCCCTCGACAACGCAGTGTAGGCCTCAGCAAAATCAGGACAAGTAGGGTAGTCCATGATCAACCTCTCGAAACCATCCACCTGGGCCCGCAGTGTGTGAAGTCGAGAGACTCGACGACTGAGTGCGTCGGCGGGCTTGTTCTCAACACCAGCGCGGTGCTTGAGAACGTAGTGGAAATACTGTAAATACTCTACCCACTTCGCGTGGCGGTGACTCAGCTTCCTCTGAGAGTCGAGGTAGCGTAGGACCTGGTGATCCGAATACAACACAAACTCCCGGGGTAGGAGGTAGTGCCTCCAATATCTCAGAGACTGGACGATAGCATAAAATTCTCGATCGTAGGTCGAGTATTTTTGCTTGGCTTCGTTCAGTTTCTCACTAAAGTAAGAAACTGGGTGTCCCTCTTGACTTAACACTCCTCCAATACCCACACCCGATGCATCGCACGCGACCTCGAAGGCCCTACTAAAATCGGGGAGTCGCAGAACGGGGGCGGACGTCAGCTTGTCCTTAATTTCTTCAAATGCTCGAGTGGCCGCGGCGGTCCACTGAAAATCTCCCTTACGCAGGCAGCTAGTAAATGGGGCCATGATCGAGCTAAAACCCCTAACAAATCTCCTATAAAAGGTCGCCAGTCCATGAAAGCTACGGGCCTCATGAATGGTCGAAGGTATGTGCCACTCGCGGATGGACTGGACCTTCTCAGGGTCAACTGACACGCCTGAGGAAGAGATAATAAATCCCAGGAAGTGGACGGACTCCGATAAAAAGGAGCACTTCTTCAGATTGATAAACAGCTTCTCCTTTTGGAGAATATCGAATAGGAGCCTCAAGTGCTTAAGGTGATCAGGCTCAGTGTGGCTATAGATCAGAATGTCGTCAAAGTAAACGACTAGGAATTTGCCCATATAGGGCCGCAGAACCTGGGTCATGACTCGCATAAACGTACTCGGGGCGTTCGAAAGCCCAAATGGCATGACCAACCACTCATACAAACCGTCTTTCGTCTTGAACGCCGTCTTCCACTCGTCTCCCTCGCGGTCCCTAATCTGGTGGTACCCGCTTCGGAGATCGATCTTCGAGAAGATCTGAGCTCCGGACATCGTGTCTAATAAGTCATCTAGACGAGGGATCGGGAAACGATACTTCACAGTAATCTTGTTGATAACTCTACTATCAATGCACATGCGCCAACTGCCGTCCTTCTTAGGGGTAAGAAGGGCGGGGACGGCACACAGACTCAAGCTCTCGCGGATAAACTGCTTCCGAAGAAGCTCATCAACCTGCCTCTTGAGCTCAGCGTGCTCAACGGGATTCATGCGATAATGTGGCAGATTGGGGAGCGAGGCCCCCGGGACTAAGTCTATAGCGTGCTGGATGTCCCGCAGAGGGGGTAACTCATCAGGGAGCTCCTCTGGCATAATGTCCGCAAACTCATCTAGTAACGGTCGCACGGCAGGGGAAACCTCAGGTGTAGGGCAATCAGAAGCCATAGTGGCTGCCACTACATACATGATACCAACATCAGTGCTATCTCTCAGAAACTCACTACGCCTCAGGATATGCACGGGTCTCGAAGCAATCGTGCTAGTGGACGGCTCGACCCGGCCCTTAGGCCTCTCTCTGGGCTGGGTGGGGGATAAAGTGATCTTCCGCCCCTTATCATAGAAGACACACGTGTTCGATCGACCGAAGCACGTGACATCGCGATCAAATAACCAAGGGCGGCCCAGCAGGACATGGGCGACATCCATAGGGATGACATCGCACCAAACTCGGTCCTCAAAAGATGCTATGGTGATCGGAACGAGACAACGCTGGGTAACCTGGATCACGGTCTTGTCGACCCAGACGACACGATAGGGGTGGGGGTGAGGCTCCGCCTTCACCTGCATGCGGTCTAGACCCTTCTGGGCCACAATATTCACACAGCTCCCACTATCGATAGCTAATTTGCAGGGACCGCCTGCACTCAGGAAATATGTGTAGAAAATGGTAGTGCGGCGCCAATCCTCATCGGCTCGTGGGGTATGCAGAAAGCGCCTGACCACTCCCACCTCTAACGATCGCTCAGCGTCGCTCTCCCAGCCCTCCTCAACGGTGGCAGTGACCTCCTCAGTGATCTCCACATCACCCTCTAAATCGGGCTCCTCATCCTCAATCAACAAACTACGTGTGGGGCAGTGAGCCGCCACGTGTCCTCTACCTCCGCACCTAAAACACTGTATACCCCCAGGCCTCTGGCCCTCGGTAGCGACAGCCTTCCCTTTCAAGTCAGGAGTGACTCGGGGGGATGAGGTGGCGGCAGCAGTCTGGGCGGGAGCGGGCTTCCTAAACGTTGACGAATCCGTCCGGGAAGGAAACTGCTTCGTACTAGGGGCACGAAGGTACTGCTCATACTCTAGAGCGAGCTGGAATATCTGATCTACAGTCTCCAAGCGATGGAGAATCAGCTCTCTCCGGAGATCCGAGCGGAGGCCAGCCTTGAATCGAGAGGCGGTGGCAATAGGCTCCTCCGAAATATCGCTCCTAACAACTAGCTCGTCGAATCGAGCCATATACTCAGCTACGGAAAGCGACCCCTGACGTAAGCTCTGCAGCTGATCAAGTAGCTGGTCACGGTAGGAGGCAGGGAGGTATTTATCCCTAAGCCTCTCCTTCATGTCATCCCATATGGTGATGGGGTAGTAACCGTCACGCTCTAGGGCTCGCTCAACACTAATCCAATACACCTTAGCCTGTCCGACTAATTTCATCTTGGCGAACCGGACACAACGATCATCACTCATATCGTACCAATCAAAATAATGATCCATGTCCAGGAGCCAATCACTAAAGGCCTTTGGATCCAGTCGACCATCGAATGTCGGGGCATCGAGGCGAATCCTACGGGTGATGTCAAAACCGCAATCACCTCTCCGCGGGTCAGGATACTCATCAGGATCGTCGTCCCGATCATAGTCGCGCCGAGCGGGCGGGGGCCCGCGCTCACGTCGCCCCGGCTGGTAATACTCGTCTCGACGATGGTCACGGCGGCCGTGTGGAGGGACATGGTCCCTCAGGCCAGGATGACGTGACATGCGGTAATCCTCCCGCGGGGGCGGGGGTCGGCCACGTGCTGGCTCAGGATTCCGCCGAGCAGGCGGGGTGGGGACTCTCACGGGGACCTCACGGTGGTAGCGGTCTGCCGGTGGCGGATCATCTCTGACCCGCTGCCCGCGACGGGGAGAGTCGCCCGGGTCACCCGCGATCTCATCGTCATGAAGGGAGGGAGTATCTCTAGCGTGCTCTAGCAGATCTAGACGACGAGTCACCGCGGCGATATCGTGACGCACATTCTCGAACTGGGTACCCATTGCGTCAAAACGTTCTAGAATAAGACGCTGGAAGTCTGTGGTAGCGGTGCTCGAATTCGAGCCCGCGGCCCGGTCATTGGTGACTGGAGGATCTACCATGCTTCTAAATGCCCTACCACTACGGAGCATGCACAATGGCCCAACCTTGGGCTCTGATACCAACTGATGTAGGGTAGGCTGTGTAGTGATGTCCTAAGACGCCCACTAGTGTCGTGAGGGGTGGACTCACCCTAAGCAATGTCTATATGCCGACACGATATTGATCAAGCGAGCTAATCAAGTTAAGCAACAAAATATTAAATTAAACATGACATTTATTCATTAGGCGGCAGAGCAATTTCCTTAGGCGTTAGGCAAAAGCACTCCTCCGCACGGAGGCCTAAAATTAGCGCGCGGCGAGTTAAGCGACCTGCAAGTTAGAGATCTTCACAAGCAAATGATAACGGGCTGTAATTCCAATACGGCACAAACTCCACAGAGCATATAATATTCCAAAACCAAATAACACATATAAATCCCAAAGGAAATAACAAAATTCTGAATTAAAAGTTAGGACTGCAGGAAATCAGTATAGATCTGAAATTTTGGAGGCTAGGAGGGGCTTCCGGGAGGTGGCGAGACGAGATCGGGCAAGGGGGAAGGTGGATCCACGTAGGGGAATGAAGGGGCTGCAGTTTGAAGGGTGGAGGTGGGCTGTTTGGGGTTGCCGGACCGGTTCCGGCGGGATCCAGCCCGATCTGGACAGATCTGGTCGGATCTGTCCAGATACGGTGAGGGCTGCGTATGGGGCTGGTGGGGGCTGAATTCGGTGGCCGTGGAGGGGAAGATAAGGGCCGTGGTAGAAGGGGAATGTCTCGTGGTATGCTGGGCGGTGGGAAGGGCTCAGGCAGCCCAAATCTGGGCGGCGAGGGTTCAGGCGGCCCTAGGTTTGGGCGAAAATGGGGTTCAGGCGGCTGGCTGGTTCAGGCGGCTGGCTGGTTCAGGCGGAGAGCCGGTGGGGCTGGCGGGTTGGATGGGGGAGAGGAGGAGGGAGGGGGAAAAGCAAGGGAACTTACCCGAGGCGTCGGCACCAAGGGCTCCACGGCGTCGGCACCGCGGAAGGACCACCGGAAGTAGGGAAGATGAACTCTCCAACTTCAGCAATAAAATTCCTGCAGCCCTAACACTTCTATTTATAGGAGAATGGAATTAGGGCAACCGGAATCGACGGCTATGATTGGCCGGCGGTTCCGATCCCATAAGTACATGAAATAAAATCCAGAATATAAAATGTCATATATGAAACTGAGTCGAAACGACGAGCCGGACACATCCGCGGTGGCGGATCGCCGGTCCGATCAAGCCCGTCGACGCGAATATACGAAGGTGGGGCCCGCCTTGCGCCGAGATGCGCCCGATGGTCCCCCATCACATATGAATTCACATGGATACAACACAATACACGATTACTAGTATATTGTTCCAATACGCTTCTTCATATGAATTTCATGAGTACGTCACATGGATGCAAAGTGTGTGGGCTCCAATTGGCTATAATCCCATGTAGAATTTTGCATTCAATCAAAATCAATTGGTTAAGAGTGAAGAGGTACTTAAGGGAATATGGGATATTGAATGTGTGACTATTTCTCTTCCTTTCAGATTGAGCTCCAATAGATACGTACCAATGAATGATAACAATCATGAACCACACATGAGTTCACATGGATAAACAAAATTCATGGTCGTCGGATAATATTCCAACCCATGTCACTTAGGTATTTGTTAAAGTTAATATATTTAGCAACTATGCAACCTTAAGTTTAACGGGACATGAATATTTGTTTTTTATCTTATGTAGTTTAATGTAATGATTACTACATCATATTAGCAAAACAATCTCAAAATTACAATATGGTTGTTGACTAAAATTGCTATTTTATTTGATACCTTACTTCATCCAGAGGAGCTCCTAGAGTGTTTCTCGCTTTGGTTGTGAGCAATCAATTTCAAATACTATTTTTCCTACACACATAATAATACAAGCTTAATATCACCATGCTGTTTTTGTCTGAGATTTTTCTTCTTCTCTAGAAGTTGTTTCATTGTCTCACAATGCATTTAATGAATTTATTTTTTCAATGAGCACCTTTAACCTCAACAAAACTTAACCTCTTGATTAAGTCCTTGTTGGTGAAATGCTCAAAATATAGTTAAGACTTGTACCATCTCAACAAAAAGAAATGGAGAAAGACTAATGTGGAAAATGATTCTATGCGGAATAGTTTGTATTGTGGTACTGCTGATGGCTATGAATTGTAACCATGCAATCTGGTATATTTTTCAAGTCACATGCCAATTTATAGGTTGATTATATGACTGTCTTCATACGTAATTTATTGGTTTTTTCTTTGACTTGTTTCCAATTTTCCTTTCTGACATTTATCATTTCCATAAGAAGACTGTAGATGTTCTGGATTATGGCCTGGTGAAGGTAGCAGATTTAATGATGAAGCATGCCATAGGTCCTGCAATAACTAACAAATACATTCACGTTTCAGAAGATTATAATCAGGACTCCGCTGCAATTCTCATCATCAATTCATCACCTGAATTTCATGTAAGTCACAATGCTAATCCGTGATCATAGTGGCAATTCAAAACGTTTCTTCAAGAATGCAAACTTCCATTTTTTTCCCATTGTGGATAGTTAGTGTTATTGTACATAACACCTATAATTAACTAAATGCTATAAGAAGTATAGAATTCGTGATTCAAATAAGGCTGTTTTGGTTCTACCTTATACTGGGAACTTTTAGAGGACACTGGCAAAGGAATTTTCAGTAAGCATAAGACTCTTACAAATGAACTTCATGGATGATGCCAACAAATAAGGAATGGACACCTTTTTCAATGGTGTCATTTTTCTTGTTATCATCATCGTCATCATGAATAGCATGTCTCATTTATTTGGGGTCGGTGTTATGAATGCTCAACTTTATACATGAACCCACCTCTTCTCCTATTTAATCATTCAATACTAACTTTATCATCTCTTTTCTTAATATACTTTTTCTTCTACTTGTTCCATAGTTGTCAAGGCGCGCGCCTAGGCGCGGCTGAGGCGCCGGGCGCACCAGGCGCAACCCGCCACGCCTCATCACAGCTGAGGCGGGCAATGTGCCCCAGGCGCACCTCAGGCGCGCCCAGGCGCGCCTAGGCGTGCGCCTTACAGGCTCCCAGGCGCGCCAAAGGCGCGACCGAGCCTTTCAAGGTATTTTTTAAAATTTTGTTTATTGATATGGGCAAAAACATGATCTTAGACACACCCGAGGCACCCCCTAGGCGCACTTGGGCGCCCAATTTGCTGAAATTGAGCGAATTGGGCGCCCAATTCGCTCAATTTCAGCAAATTGAGCGGCCAATTCGCACAATTTCAGCAAATTGGGCGCCCAATTCGCACAATTTCAGCGAACTGGGCGAATTGGGCGCCCAATTCGCCCAATTTCCTTTTCCCCCATTTTTGCGCCTCACGTGTCTCAGGCGCGCGCCTGCGCCTTGCGCCTAGGCTCCAAGGGCCCTTTGCACCTTTGATAACTTAGACTTGTTCTAATGTTTTCATTTGTACTTGGGTTATGCGTTGGTCATAACAAAAAACCTATACATATTTTATGTACAGATACATTGATTTTAGTTACAATTACTACCATGTATTTAGTATTTAACCATATGCACAAATCTTCCCTACCAATCGACACGTCAAAACATATAAAATATCTAGTAGGATCATGACACGTTGCAAACAGCTGCATTATACACACTTCTATGTAACACTACAATCACAAAAGATTCATCTTCTGGAGAGGATCCAGTCGGGAAACCCTTTCTTTTTTGTAGAGTCCTTAATTAGGCATCCTACAAAAAGAATATCCCAACAATCCCCTCTTCAGGAGTGCAATCACCACCAAGACATGCCTCCCGCAGGATGACGACACCTTTCTAGAAAGGATAAAATAGCCAGGTGTTTCCCAACGACTAAGATGGCCTACACAACACACATACATTAAATGCAAATGCGATAAGTTTCACAGTTTATGCACCCCTACCAATGAAACAACCCAAAATGAAAATACGTGTACAACATTTTGTTTTATATCCCTGATGATGGAATAGACACTTAAAGTTTATGTTTTATTTAATTGGATTTATGTTTTGTTTTTTATATTTCGTTTGATATATTTTCTTTAATGTTGAAATTTGGGTTGCCCTTTAAATTATTTGGGCTTGCTGCCTTTGGGTGTGAGATGGTTGGGCTGATTAAAGTTATATGTGGGATGGCTAATATCATGGGGCTGACCAATATGTTCTCGGCTGGTTGGATAATGTGCTGGCTGCTTTAAACCTATGCTGGCTGTGCTGACATTGCTGACTGTGTTTAGGTGTTGGCTGGGTGAAGGTTTAAGTTCGGTTAAATAACATCTGGAGCGGTGCTTGGCGTATACTTGCCGCTGGCCGCTTACTCCTTCGTTATAAGATGAGCCCAAGTCGCTGCTTCTTCCGCACTCATTTTGGCGCTGTTCCGCTTCTGCGATTTCCGTCGTCTTCTTCTTACCGCTGCCCTGCGATTAACTGCAGCTTCTTCTTCTTATTCTTCTACTTCATCTCCTTCTTTCTCTGTGCTTCTAGCTGTAGGAGCTAGGTCGAGCTTCCTGAGCCGTCGCTATCGTGCTTTCGTGCCGACGATGCCGCCGCCGCTGCTGTGCCGATTTTGCCTCTGCTTTGCCACAGTCGACGTTGCTGTCGCTTAGGGCTCCTGCTACTGCGGCTTCTATTCTTCTTCTACTGCTGTACCCGAGCTGCTGTGCTCCCTGCTGTTACACCGTGAGCAGCTGGATGCCGCTGATTTTGGGGTTTTCTCTGCTACAGCTTGTGCCGTGAGCTGTTGTTGTCGAGCGTTGTGCTGTAAGCTTGCTGCTGTACTGTACTGCTGTCGCCTCTTTCTTTTCTTCCAGATTAAACAGTAACTATTTCTTCAATATTTTTGGGCCGAAAATTGTTTACCTTTTTTATGAATATGTGGAGGCAGGTTATTTTGTTTTCAAGGGGTGGTTTACCCAATTTTTATTTGGCTTTGCTGGACAGAATTTTTGAGGGGACGGATGTCCATTTTAAGGCTGGTTTAGTCCATTTCGAGGCTTATTTATAGATGTCCGGCAAAGTTTTTGACGTTTTCCGATCTCGGATTTCCAATCTTTTTAGCACCTATAAATCCTTTACGTAAACGATTAGAATGAGACGCAACCCAGTTTAAAATGAGTGCTATTTCAGTGGTTTCCACAACCAAGACCGAATTGGAGGATACTGAGGAATGACGTCTCAGGACAATTGCAACCCGAATACCGAGATAGATAAGGAAAAGACTGCGAGTATTTTATTTCTGGGAATTACATTTATTCAAGTATTTCCGTATTTTCCTGTTTTTATTTTAAGAACCATTGCCTGTGCATATAAATATCACCAAGAAAGAAATGTGGGCGAGGGAAAAGTTAAGTGATATAACTATCTGAGGGGATGTTTTATATTAAAAATATTTTTTCTTTTATATATAAAAATACGTCAAGAATAAAATAATAAAATTCGGCATAAGGAAATGCAAAGGTATTGAATCTTATGATGTAGAAGAGATCTACGGATGGATTCACCAGTAGGGGTGAGCCTACGGAAAGCCCTTAAGTGGGAAGCCCTTAAGTGGGTGCAACCAAAAGATGAATAACCAAAGCATTTCCTATTTCATGTAATTAAAATTAAAGGGTTTAAGGGTTAACATTATTATATATATACTATAGAAATTTTGATTTATTGGAATGTATGCATATTGCTATCTCCCATTTCTTGCATGTATAACTGTTTCACGAAATACTGTTCTCACATAGTCATAATTTTTATGACTAACCCAGAGTGAACACATATTTTTTAGGCAGCGGGACCAACGCCAAGCAGGACACACAGGATCTTGGCGGCTGATCTGACAAAGGTAATAATCAAAGCTCGGGATTGACACAAAACTCGCTGTACTGGTCCCTCGTGTATCTATTGTAATAAGCCTATATAACATATTTTATTTTCCTGTAGTCATCATGTAATGAATAAAGTAAAAATGAAATAAATATCTTGGTGTATGATCTTTGTACTTTGCATTTCAGATGTACTGCGACCCTTTTTATTCAAAAATGTTGTCCGATTCTTGAATCATTTGAAGAGCCCAGAAGTTGGGTCTCTACAACCAAGACTGCCATTGAAATTACATCCTCGATGCAATTCCAAACTCTAGGACTTCACTTATGCGCATTATATATATTTGTAATATGAGAAGAAGAGTGATAAAGATTGGTTCGTTTCTTAAAATCTTAGCTTTAAATTTTTGGTTTTATGAATGAGAGTTCATTCAAACTCCTTGGTCATTGATGGATCTTCCATTAATAAATAAGCTGAACTGTTTCTTGATCTATTTCACCATCAGGCAGGCAAATAATACCATATCAACAACAAACAAATCGAGGTCCAACGCCCTAAAATGCACGTTGATGCGGCACGTGTTGGTCTTTGTTGTTAGAAACACAACCATGGTCGAGACGAGCAATTGATCATGCACGAGCTGCTAACCTAAACAAGGATGCATCCGCCTGATAAAATATTTGGCAATTGGAGGATCAATTGTTGCATGTGATTATGACAACATTAAACGCGACCACCAAGTAGTTAGTGTATGAATTGCCTCTGCGTTGCCGAACCTTGGATGGCCAGACGAAGTGGAGAGTAAGAAACATTTGACAGCCGCTCCTCTCCACCTTCAAGGGATTCTTAACTTTATTTCCACAATGAGTGGTTCTATTACAATGGTTTAAAGTTCAAAGATCACTTGAAAATTGGGTTGAGTTTTATCTCAGATGTACCCAAATGATTAAGTCACGAGCCAAAGCTCGGCTCGGTATTAGTTTCAAGCTGTCTTAAAATAAAATTGAAGTGTCTTGAAATTAAAAGTTATATATTTATATATGTATGTATATTGATATGATACTTCGTGTTGCTAAGCAACTAGTCTGTTGTGCGATGTATGTTATTCCTAAATGATCTTAAATTATTCTTTAGGGTATGATGTTTTCTCGTCTTCTGGTCTATACTTTATGTTATGGTGTTGCAGCTACCTCTACTAACATTATTTTGTTGTTCCATTTTTCACGCTTCTTGGTGTTTTAACTTTAATTCATGCAAGGTTTTCTCATTTTGGACTATTCTTGTTTTGTTTATTATGTAATTTTCGAGCCAGTTTGAAATCATTTTGAGTTGATTTGAGATTGAAAGTATTTGTGAATTCCAAATCAGCTCGAGTCCATTTGATCTTCATCAATTTTTTGTCGAATCAAATTTCTTTGAGCCGACTTTAAGCCAAGCTTGGCTTGGCTCGACTCAAAGTAGAATCAACCTTAATGGTAAGGTAGTTGGGGATCCTGATGGTGGGTATTACACTCTTCTCTTCCTTTTATTGTCAAACGTTAGGCGGGGAGGACACAAAGGATTTAGAGAACCTCATCTAAGACACTATAATGACAACTCCGACCCAAACAAGCACCTACGTCACTTCGAGTCTAAACTCGTGTTCCGAAAGCCGCTCAGAGCTTTCATATGTCCACTCCTTGGGACGACTATGCATGGAACGACTTGCGATTGGTTCTTCATCCTAATAGGATTAGTGAGAAGCTACCACAAGTTCAATTGGAAGCTACTGAGACAATTTTCTTTTGTGAGAAAAAAGAAAAACTGATGCCCATATACTCTTCGTCCTTGCAACCAGAGTGGGCAACCTTGCATGCATTCATGGCCCGATTCAAAAAGGTCGCATAGAAAATTGACGATTTCTACTTCAAATGGACCATGGTAGAGCCCTGATTCGTGCTTCAGAAGAAGTTAGTTGAGGTATGACCCCCCTCGAGCACCTATAAAGGCATTCTCGACATGCCTACACTAATATCATTGTGCAGACCAACGATACAACAGTAAAAAAGAGGGATTCTCCCACTTGTTTGATCTCTCACACTAGATATGAGAAGATCAGAACGAAGAATTGCCCAGTAGTGATTTAGGCATCAGTTTGCGACTAGTATTAAACCTACACCCATGTACCTAATCAATGCCAAAGGAGAACCTCATCATGAGGCTTCGCTACACACCCACCAAATGACATTCCTCTACGACAATCACAACTGAATGCCATTATGAAGAAAATTATACTTGCCGTGAACAACAAGCCCTTCTTTAAAAGATCGTTGCCAGCAAACACTCTTCCTGGGAGGAAAGACACATTACTCTACTGCGTGTATATGACCATGGTATCCGAAGGAAGACTGGCTAGAGAGACCGGGGGGGGGGGGGTAGTGGGCATAAGAGAAAACATCAATAGTACCACTTACCTTGATTAACGGTAATACCCCTTGTTGAAACCGAGAATTCGGTCTCTTGTGGAGTTCACCCTTGGGGAAGGGGTGATCGCGCACCTACTTCTCTCCTGCAAGCCAAACAACAAAAAGAAATGGAAACTGACCCAAGGGCTCGGCGTGGAGGTCCCACCACACACCCAGAAGATCTTAGAGCGCTTCCCCTCCTTAGCCAATGACCGAGCTAAGGTTACCTCAGAAAGCGCAAGAAGATCTGAATATTGATAAGCGTGCATTCTGAGGTGCCACTTGGGTCTTATTTATAGATTTATGAAAACGACCTGCCAATAGCCAACCTCCAATGTTTTGAACAGCTATGCGCAGCCCAACTGAGCCTGCTAACAACGTAATTCCGCCGTTCTATTAAGCTATTCGCACCCCTGGCGAGGGTAAAATGGTAACGAAAAACACCTCATAGGAGACTGGGGGAGTGAAGCATCATCACTCAACGCCAAAGCCAGAAGGGCGCCGAGAGCGTTGAGTGGAGCAACGTTAGTCAACGCCAAAGCCAGGAGGGCGCCGAGAGCGTTGAGTGGAGCGACGTCTCTCAACGCCAAAGCCAGGAGGGCGCCGAGAGCGTTGAGTGGAGCAACGTCACTCAACGCCAAAGCCAGGAGGGCGCCAAGAGCGTTGAGTGGAGTGACGTCACTCAATGCCAAAGCCAGAAGGGCGCTGAGAGCGTTGAATGGAGCGACGTCACTCAACGCCAAAGCCAGGAGGGCGCCGAGAGCGTTGAGTGGAGCGATGTCACTCAACGCCAAAGCCAGAAGGGCGCCAAGAGCGTTGAAGGGAGCAATGTCACTCAACGCCAAAGCCAGGGGGTAAAGTCTGGATGAAGTTTCATAAAATAGCTGAGCGAGTCTGAGATTATTACTACAAAAGGAATTTTAGAAGACTTGAGCTCGTCGAGCTTTTTTCGACGAGGTCAGCTCGAAGAACCTAGAGATCCGTTCGACGAATGCCGAGCCTCAGTCGATGAACGACGAGCTTCGCCCGACGAACGACGAGCTCCGTTCGACGAGCGCCGATCCCTGCTCGACGAACGGCGAGCTCCGCCCGAGCTCGGTCCGGCGAAAACCCGATCCGACTCGACGAACCGCAGGCGGACGCGGGCTGGTTGGGTCGGCTCGCGCTGCTCGCTCGCCTAGCTTCGGCGAGAGCGAGCTGACTGTTTTGAACCCGCCCGCATGCTGTTATGGCGCGGACAGGTCGCCTTGGTCCGCTCGTCTTGCCTGGGGGACCCACTCGACGAACACGAGGCTGTACACCCCTCCATGTTAGTTTCCTTCTTCTGTGAATATTTGTAATAATAACGAACCATGTGTCATAGTAAATCAGTTTATCTTCTACACATGATGAAGTAATTTGTTCTTAAAATTTTGCTCGAGTGGAAGAATAAGTATCTCACGGCTTAGGAAAATCCAAATGGATGAGTAAGCCTCCCTTACAAGTTATGAAGTCCCAGGGGGATGACTAAGTCTCCTTTGTTGATTATGAAAAGCCAGTCAAATGACTAAGTCTTTCTTGCAGATTATGAATATCCATGCGCCTGTCTTCTTTGTGGATTATGAAGACCCAAGCAAACAATCATATCACTCATGGGGGTTATCCCTATACAGAATCATGTATTCCATGTAGATTATTACTTAATTGGATGATTATTCTCCCCGCGTCTTATGAAGATCCAAGCAGATGACTAAGTCTTCTTTGCGGATTTTGAAGCCCCCGACAGACGATTATGTCTCCCCTATAGGTTATCCACAAGTGTTTGATCATGCTTCCCCTACGAATTATTATCCAGGGGAATGACTAAGCCTACCCTATGGATTTTGAAAACCTAAATGAACAACTAAGTTTCCCCTACAGATTATGAGACCTAGGCAGGCGATCATTTCACCTTATCTCCAGGCGAGCCTCATGTATCTACGCAGATTGTTGCTTGGGCCGACGATTAACTCTCCCCGTGGATTATGAAGACCTATGATAAGTCTCCGTTGCAGATTATGAATACCTATGCATCGATCATGTCACTCGTATAGGTTATCCACATATGGGGATCACGTATCCCATGCAAATTTTTTGACGGGTAAATGATTAAGTCTCCCCTGTAGACGATTGAGTGTCCCCCGGATTATGAACACCCAAAAGGACAATCATGTCACCATTGTGAATTATCCAAGAAGTCGATCATGTCATTTTAGTTGATTATTATTTGGGTAGATGTTACAGGCCTACTTCCGTAACAGTGGTAACTCGTCAGAATGGTGGCCGGAGGTGGAGACGACGATGACGGAGATACCGTGGAGCCGGAACCGCGGCTGCCTAGGCGGGGTTGTTCGTTGGAGGAGAGAGCCAGCGATTATCTCACTACAAGGGATAAGGAACTAGAACTTCATTTCATATCCAACACATACAATACCCATGCCTTTATATAGACTTACAACTCTAATAAAACAAACATAATAATAAGGATAAAATAATACGCAGTCCGTCACATCTCATAACAACTCGTAACATAATACGCAGTAACATCTCATAACAACTCGTAACATAATACGCAGTCCGTAACATCTCATCCGCCCTTGAAATCGAGTTTGCCCCCAAGCTCGAATTCCACATGGTGACCAGAGCACCCGCCAGAACAGTGCATGATATCGTGTAGCGACGTCGGCGACGTCAGCGAGTAGCGGCGCCGCCGTTGGAAGGACGAGCGGCATAAGTAATGACTTCAGCAAGGTCGGTGGAGCGGTGAGCAGCAGCAGCAACAAGTAGGTCGGGGAAGCGACGACCGGCAGAAGGAACAGATCTGTAGGCGGTGAGGTGACCGTTGGGGTCTGTAGAGCGGTGGCTGGCGGAGCAAGTGCTGGCGGAAAAGCGGCCATGATGTCTGATGAAGGTGGCCCAAGGTGGGGCGGTACCGCCACGACATGTGATGGCGGAAGGGCAATTACCGCTAAGAGCGGTGACACGTCAGCGGGCGGCGCATATGGTGACTGCATGAAAAGAGACGGCGGTGGAAGCGGTAGGAACACGGGCTGCGGCAGAAAGGCAGATGTCGGGTTCTTAATGTGGTGGAGGAGTGCGTCGACATTCCGAAGGCGTGTGTCCATGAAGCTCATCATTTCTCGTAGCCTCGATTGGATGGTTGCGGCATCCATGACAGTTAATTTAGGCTCCCCATAAGATGACTTAAATAATTTAATTAAGAAGACAAAATGCTGAATGGGAGGTAAATTTTTTTTTAAGTTGGGTTGCTGTAATAATGATGGTCGGCGGAGTCCCCTGGTTAATTAAGTGTCACGGGTTCCAGAAATTTTAAAAAAATACCCGCAGGCGGCTGCAGAGAGGCGTGGCACGGGGTTCCAGAAATTAATAAAATTCGTGCAGGCAGGCTGCAGAGAGGCGTGGCTGCTTTAATCACACGATATAGGGATGCTGCTGGTTAGAGAGGGAGTGGGACCCACTGCCAAATAAAATAAAATTAATATGGAAGGGCTCCAAACAGTGACAGCTGCAGCCAACAGGGATTAAAATTAAACGGGGCTCGATGTCGCAGGGCGGGGGGCTCGAGGTCGAAAGACGCTGGGCTTAAGAGTGGAGGTGACGACGAATACGCAAAGCGGTGGCTTGGTGCAGAGGTGACGACGAGGGACGAGCTGCAATCTCGGGATGGAGATCGACGGATGCCTGTCGGGACGGGAGCGGGTTTGCAGATGCCGACGACCGGTGGCGATGCTGGTGCACTGTGGTTGGACCGGCGGCAGGTCTACTTCCGTAACAATGGTAACTCGTCGGAATGGTGGCCGGAGGTGGAGACGACGATGGTGGAGATACCGTGGAGCCGGAACCGCGGCTGCCTAGTCGGGGTTGCTCGTTGGAGGAGAGAGCCACCAATTATCTCACTACAAGAGACAAGGAACTAGAACTTCATTTCATATTCAACACATACAATACCCATGCTTTTATATAGACTTACAACTTTAATAAGACAAACATAATAATAAGGATAAAATAATACGCAGTCCGTCACATCTCATAACAACTCGTAACATAATACGCAGTAACATCTCATAACAACTCATAACATAATACGCAGTCCGTAATAGTAGATAACTAAATCTCCCTCGCCGCTTGTGAAGATTTAGATTGATGACTAAGTCTTCCTTGAGAATTAACAAAATGTAGGCGTCAATAGAAATTTTTTTATTCCATAAAAATGATTACATTGTCTTATTTCTCAATTGCGGAGGAGAATCCTAGTCTAATGATGGTGGTGAATCACCTGTTCTAAAATTTCCTTCAGGTGAAGCCTCCCAGTACCTGGAGCAAGTTGTGATAAATCTAACATCCATGTCTCCAAGTTCTTGGTTGAGCCTTTTCCTTCTCAGCCAAGTCCACTCGCAAGGCACTGATATAGTTGGGTAGAAGGACCTCACCCTTTAGATCTTGAAAAGAAGGTAGATTAAGCAAGAAAAAAAATATGGAAGGTACACAAGATATTGTTGAAGAAACAATCTTGTTCACTTTCGACAAAACTATCTAGCCACCTTCACTGTTGTGTTGCGCTTGTTCATTTCCACAAAATTCTTTACAATGCTCAAGAAGAGAACAACCATGGGGGAAGTCATGAATCAAGAAAGTATTCGTCAGTGCACCAACATGAAAAGATGATTGGTAGAGTGTTGGTTGAGAAACTCAACAGCTCAAGGGCCAAAATAATGTGATCTAGATCAAAAGCCATCCTCGCGGTGGATTCACAAATAAGGAGTACCACTTTGGTTAATGATCCAGAAGTTACCTTTCCCCTTGTTCCATGAGACACCATGTCTTCTCAACTCATCTCTCATAAGTGTAGAGTTCCTTGAATAAGCATGCTGTAGAAAAACCTTTAAAGATTCCTCCTTTTCCCTAGTTGGTTGAGGAGGGGAAGGGGATGATTCTGTCAAAGAAATCGTGGGATTTGATAGCATTGCTAACTACCACCGAGAGGATTCTTTGTGAGAACCTCGTTGTATTTTCAAGGAGGGGGTAGTAAGAGAACCTCATCGCCTGTCGTAGTGATGAATATCACAAGAGGATTGACTTCGACTACCACTAAATTTGTCAGCATAAGGACTGAAATAGTAAATTAAAGGAGTTGTCAAAAGAAAAAAATCATAAAAGGGGCAAAACAAAGAGAACTTGCATCCTCCTAGTGATCTTTGGGACATCGTTTTGTTAATGAATGCTCCTATTACACTTTTTATGGTGTGAATGCTATTTAGCCTATATTTCATTTTTGGATATTGGCCCATCAACTACAAACACAAAGCTTACAAGTTTCTTCAATAAGATACTAAAGTCAAAGAAAATGTCATACCAATGGAGAAAGTATCTTAATACCTTTGTATAAAAACAAAGGAGATATACAAAATTATGTTAATTATAGATGAATTCAATTAATGAATCATACCATGAAAATGTGAGAACGAGTAATGGAAAAGAAGAGTAAGATGAGAAACTAGCATCTCGGAGAATCAATTTGGATTCATGCCAATGTGGTCGACCATGGAAGGTATACATCTCTTGAGGCGACTTATTGACAACTATCGAGAAAGAAAACAAAATTTGCATATGGTTTTTATCGATCTTGAGAAGGTTTATGATAGAGTTCCAAGAGACTTAGAAAAGAAAGGTGTAGATGTATCATACACGACAATAAAAAATATGTATACAAATTCAGTGACGAGGGTGAGGACATCTGGAGTATTAACAGAGAAATTCCCTATCACTGTTGGCTTACATTATGGTTCAGCTTTAAGCTTTTATCTCTATACCCTTATCTTAGATGCGCTCATCGAACATATCCAACAAGCGATACCTTGATGTTTAAGTAGAAATCGAGATTAAATTTCTTCACACACCCTAAACCGGACACCACATACATATATATAGGTAGAATAGCACGTGACATATCACATGGAATACATAATCAATACGAACTAAAAAACGAGTATTCAACTCTCCCTCTCAAGTTGGGAATATATATTGATCATTTCCAACTTGTCAGTATTGTTCTTGAAGTCGTCGCTGTATAGCCCCCTGGTGAAAACATCGGCAAGCTGATCAAATGAGCTCACAAACGGAGTGCAGACATTCCCCTTGTCGATGTGGTCTTTGATGAAGTGCCTATCAACTTTCACATGTTTGGTCCTGTCATGTTGAACTGGATTGTGTGCAATGCTGATGGCCGCCTTGTTGTCACAGTAGATAGTAATATGTTTGTTTACCTGAAGGCCCAAATCTTGGAGAATGGTTCTCAACCACAGTCCCTCACAAACGTCTTGAGCCATAGCTTTGTATTCTACTTCAGCACTTGAGCGAGCTACCACATTCTGCTTCTTGCTCTTCCATGAAATCAGGTTGCCTCCCACAAATGTGCAGTACCCCGTGGTTGACTTTCTATCATCTTGACTACCGGCCCAATCAGCATCAGTAAATACCTCAACCTCTAACGACTGATTAGCCTTGAACAAAATCCCACGCCCTGGTGTCTTTTTGAGATATCGCAACACCCTAAGGGAAGCCTGCTGATGACATAACATAGGAGAGTGCATATACCGGCTTAGGACACCCACCGCATACGTGATATCCGGGCGAGTATGGGACAAATATATGAGCCTCCCAACCAGTCATTGGTATTTTGAGGCGTCCGCTTTCTTCCCATTAATATCTGCATCAATCTTATGATTAGCCTCAATTGGAGTGCCAATAGGAGCACACCCAAGCATCCCAGTCTCCTCCAGAAGATCAAGAGTATACTTCCTTTGGGAAATGAAGATCCTCTGTCGGGATCTCGCAACTTTAATTCTCAAAAAATATTTCAGCTTTCCCAGATCCTTGACTTCAAATTTTTCGCCCAGTTGTTTTTTCAAGTATTTGATCTCATCAGAGTCATCTCCGGTAATGATGATGTCGTCCACGTACACAATAAGGATATAAACCAGAGCACCCTTCCTCTTGATGAAGAGGGTATGAGGGTATGATCAGCTTGACTTTGAGTATATCCAAGTCGTAGCATGTCTTGTTAAAACGCCCAAACCACGCTCTCAGAGACTGTTTCAGTCCATACAGGGATTTTAACAGGCGACAGACCCTCTGGTTGGACTCTTTGACATCAAGGCCAGGGGGAATATCCATATAGACCCCTCTTCCAAATCACCATGCAGGAATGCATTCTTGACATCGAGTTGCAGTAGCTCCTATCCACGAATCACAACACAAGAAAGAAGCACACAGATTGAGTTTATCTTGGCAACATGAGCAAAGGTCTCCTGGTAGTCAATGTCTTGAGCTTTGGTATATCCACGCGCCACTAAACGAGCTTTGTATTGCTCCACCACCCCATCTTGGTTCTGTTTAACTGTGAAGACCCAACGAGATCCGACCGTTCGCTTCCCAGGGGGAAGGCTGGTGAGTCGCCATGTTTTATTTTTATCTAAGGCACTCAGTTCCTCCTCCATAGTCTGTTTCTATTCAGGTATCTGAACAGCCTCCTGCCATGTCTTAGGAATCACAATAGATGAAAGAGAGAAGATAAATGTTTTATGAGCCTGAGATAGATGAGTATAACAAATGTAGTTGACAATGGGGTGTTTGGTGCCACTCCTTTTACCTATAAGACGTGCAAGAGGAACATGGAGGTCATCATCTGAATCTGGAGCTGAGACGATCACTAGTACTAGCGGAACATTCACAGTCTGCACTTGCTCAACTGTCCTGGGACGACGTGAGTACGTGTATAATATAGGTGGAGCGGAGGTGGAAGGAGGGAAAGCGACAACAATTGGAAGAGGAGATTCGATGTTAACAATTGGAAGAGGAGATTCGATGTTAACAATTGGAAGAGGAGATTCGATGTTAACAATTGGAAGAGGAGATTCGATGTTAACAATTGGAAGAGGAGATTCGATGTTAACAATTGGAAGAGGAGATTCGATGTTCTCGTCACTGTCACATCTCGTCTCCCCCTGACGAGGACGAAAGTACGACTCCCCCTCACGAAATGTGACATCCATAGTGCAATAGTAGCGCCGAGTCGGAGGATGATAACAACGATACCCTTTGGTGGTAGGAGAGTACCCAGCGAAAATACACTGCAGGGAACACACATCAAGTTTTTCACGATGCGGGGTATGAACATGAACAAAACATTCAGAGCCAAAGATACGAGGAGCAAGATGAGAGGTGTGGGCAATGTGTTGTTTGGTAAGACGCGATAGGGGCGTATCAAATGAGAGGGCACGAGACGGAAGACGGTTAATGAGATGAGCAGCTGTGAGAACTGCATCACCCTAATAGGATTTAGGAAGGTGCATAGCAAGGAGTAAACACCGAGCCACCTCCAACAAATGTCTATTCTTCCGTTCGGCCACCCCATTTTGGGTGGAAGTGTGGACGCACGTGGTTCGATGTATGATGCCATTATCAGATAGATAGGCCCCCAAAACACCCCGATCATCATATTCCCCACCATTATCACTACACAACATACGAATTTTGCCACCAAATTGTTGGTTCACCATCTTATGAAATATCTGGAAACAGGAAATGACATCACTTTTCTTTTTAAGCAGATAAACTCACGTAACGCGGGAGTGACAATCAATAAAAGTAACAAACCATTTATAACCAGATAAAGATAACACTGGAGACGGGCCCCAAACATCAGAGTGAATAACATCAAATGGACAAAAACTAGGGACAGACAAATGACTAGTACTCTGACGGACATGTTTAGAGCATTCACATGCATCACAAGAGAAAGACTGAATTAAAGAGGTAAAAATAGGAAACAATTTAGTAAGATAAAGAGGCGAAGGGTGGCCAAGGCACTGATGCCAGTGTTGAATGTCATGTAGAGTCAGAGATCTGGGGGATGAAAAGGCATTGAAAGAAGACTGGTCCAGCAAGTACAGTACACCAATGTTCCTACCACTGCCAAGCGTACGGCTCGTATCCAGATCCTGAAATACACAAACATCAGGAAAGAAGATCACAAAACAGTTTAAAGAAGTAGTTAAGTGACTAATGAAAAGCAAATTGCGAGGAAAAGACGCGACATGCAAAACAGAGGACAGTGATAGGTCGGGGGAACAAGTGACGGTCCCTTTACCAGCGATGGCGAAGAGGGAGCCATTAACAACAATAACCTTATCACGACCAGAAAGAGGAGTATAAGAGGTAAAACCTGAGGCAGAACCAGTCATGTGATCGGTCGCACCCGAGTCAATAATCCATGCGGAAGGTGAGGAGGATACAACATGAGCACTGGAGAGACCCGAAGTAGCAACAAGAGCATGAGAACCAGCAGTAGGAGAGTAAGTGTGGGAACGCAGCATGCGACAGAGAGCATCTAACTCAACATCAGATAGGCCGCCAGAGGTGTCCTGAACCTCAGTAGAGTGCGCAAAAAAATGAGTACGATCGCCAGACTGACGGCCACCACCACGGTGCCCACCACGACCCCGAGCACTAGAACCCCGACCAGCAGGGGCAAGGTGAGGGTGTAAACGTAAACATTAGTCCCTGGTATGACCCTTCTTCCCACAGTAGCTATAAGGAGGAGGTCCGCATGAAGTCGCAGCAAGTGCAGAATGATCAGTAGCAGGAGCGGCACCAAGAGTACGCCGACGATTCTCATCATTGAGGAGCATGCTGAAGGCCTCTCGAAGAGAAGGAAGTGGCTCACGATGGAGAACATGCAAGCGAGCAACATCAAACTCCATGTTGAGCCCCATAAGGAAGACGTGGACACAAAAACGATTTTTGTCTTTATGAAGTGTCAGCGCATCAGCAGTACAAACAACCGTAAAAGTATTGAAGAAGTCCAGTTCCTAATAGAGGCACTCAAACTCGGAATAGTAGGCAGAAACAGACATAGTGCCCTGCTTCAGCTCCAGAACACGGCGAGTGAGCATCAAACTGCCTGCTTGAGAGTAGGTATCACGGGCCCGAGTCCAAATATCATATGCGGAGTCCAACAACATATAACTGTGATACACCTGAGTGGACATCGAGTGAAGTAACCACGAGGTAACCAACAAATTTTTCGCATCCCATTTTTTCCATGTGGGATTGGTACGTGGTGGCTCAACGGGGGTACCATCAACAAGTCCATATAACTGGTGGCTGCGAATAGCATGCTGGGCCGCCCTGGACCATTCCAGATAATTCGTGCCATCTAAGGCAACAATAGTGATCTTCAACGATCCATGGCTCCGAGGATGGTCGGTAGACGAACCGGTTGGAACACCAGAATGATGAGCCGTGGAGATAGTGGACTGATCGTCCATGGCTCCGAAGAGAGATGGAATAGCTCCAAATCAGAGAAGACAGCCTCCAACGGGTCCCCCGTAGATCATGACGCCGGAAGGAACACCGGAGGAGGTGAGCAAGGTGTCTCCGGCTGCCCCATGGAGGACAAAACAACAGGAGACACGGGGGGCCGCCCGGAAGGCCGGGCGGAGAAGGCCGCCGAAGGCGGAGAGCCGCTGAAGAGAGACGGAGAGTCGCGAAAGAGAGACGGTGGCGGCGGACTGACGAGCGGGCGAGTGGAAGAAGATGAGCGGCGGACGGGCGACGGACGGGCGACGGACTGACGGACTGGCGAGCGGGATCGCGCGGAAGAGGGCGAGCGGGATCGAGGCGTGCGAGATCGAGGCAAGCGGGATCGACGGACTGGCGATGGCTCGAGCGGAAGGGGGCGAGCGGGATCGAGGCGTGCGGGATCGACGAAAGCGGGAGTGGCGGAGTCCCTAGCCCTCTGATACCAAGTAGAAATCAGGATTAAATTTCTTCACACACCCTAAACCGGACACCACATACATATATATAGGTAGAATAACACGTGGCATATCACGTGAAATACATAATCAATACGAACTAAAAAACGAGTATTCAATTGTTTATTGTTTGCAGATATCGTTCTGGCCGATGAGACGCGTGAGGATGTAAACACAAAACTTAAATCTTGGCGGGACACTTTAGAAAAAAGGTTTTAGTTGATCCGGGCAAAGACGGAGTATATGAATCTTAAATTTAGCAGTACAAAAAGGACAGATGGCTTCGTTATTAAGTTTGGTGATCACGATATTTCCTGCAGTGTGCGCTTTAAATATCTTGGATCGATAGTTCAAAAAAATGGAGCTGTTGATAAAGATGTAAAACATAGAATTCAATAGGTTGTTTGAAGTGGAGAGGTGCGTCAGAGATCTTCTGTGATCGTAAAGTACCATTAAAATTTTAAGGCAAGTTTTACCGTACTGCAATTAGACGAGTGATGCTCTATGCTTCTGAGTCTTGGGCAGTGAATTATGTACTTGAGCAAAAAATGAGAGTTGCGGAGATGAGAATGCTTTGGTAGATATGTGGAGACACGAGACTGGATAAAATTAGGAATGAATGTATCATAGATACGATAGAAGTGACACCAATTGCTGAGAAGATGCGAGAAGCTCGATTAAGATGCGTACAAAGAAGACCATTAAAGACACCTGTTAGGCGTTGTGAGAGTTTAATCACTAGGCATGTTAAACGGGGGAGGGGTAGACCACTAAAGGCTTGGAATGAAACTATAAGGAAATAAATGATTAGTGAGATTATGACTAAAGATAGAGCACAATGGCGACAAAAGATCCATGTAGCCGACCGCACTAGAGTGGGATAAAGGCTCGAGTGTTGTTGAAGCCTTTCTAAGGCTTCATTTGTTTGGAAAGAATTGAGAGATAAGAATTAGAATTGACTCATTTCCAATTCCCACAGAAATTAAAATTGAGTCAATTCCAATTTTGTCGTTTGGCTACAAATCAAGAATTCTTTAGGTAGAAATTGAAATTGTCAATTCTTCACTTAGAACAGAAACACAGCAGAAGTCTAAATCACCAAAATCTATTTTTGATTAGCCTTTCTTCGATTAAGTACTTAATTTGTTACTCAAGTTAAAAAACAGTAATTTTACTATGCATCCAACCAAATTTTTTATTTGTTCCATGGATTGGCCCAAGTTCTTCCATCAATAAACTTCCATATTATATGATTGTTGTCAAATATTAAGCCCTATAGATTCTAAATAGTTGTCCAATTTGTTTTGCAAATAACATCTTGACTAAAATAACATAGCAGATGCTTAGTCATAAGTTGGTGGTCATAAAATATAGATTAAAAGCTTCAGAAAGTAAACATACCAAAGACAGTAGGAATCTGAGTGTTGAGATCAGACATGAACTTCATTTTTTGTGAGTATGAAGAAAGGAAGAACGTGAGGCTCTGCTTCTACGTAATCGATTGGTTTGAAGAAGGAAGAACAAGAGGCTCTGCAACTTTCACAAGTGACTCACTGCATCAAAATGAAATACAACAACACTCGAGCCTTTATCCCACTATAGTGGGGTCGGCTATATGGATCCTTTGTTGGCATTGTGCCCTATCTTTTGTCATAATCTCACTAATGCCTAAGTACATTATGTCTTTCCTTATAGTTTCATTACAAGCCTTTATTGGTCTACCTCTCCCTCGTTTAACATGCCTAGTGACTAGACTCTCACAACGCCTAAAAGATGCCTCTAATGATCTCCTTTGTACGTGACCAAACCATCTTTGTCGAGCTTCTCGCATCTCTGCAAGTGGTGCTACTCATGTCTTATCCCTTATACAATCTTTCCTAATTTTATCCAGCCCCGTGTGTCCACACATCCACGTAAACATTCTCATCTCCGCAACTCTCATTTTTTGCTCATGTGCACAATTCACTGCCCAACACTCAGAACTATAGAGCATCGCTGGCCTAATTGCAGTACGATAAAACTTGCCCTTAAGTTTTAATGGTACTTTACGATCACATATGATCCCTGACGCACCTCTCCGCTTCAACTAACCCGCTTGGATTCTATGTGTCACATCTTTATCAATACCTCAATCTTTTTAAACTATCGATTCAAGATATTGTAAACACTCACTATGAGAAATATCTTGATCACCCAACTTAATAACGAATTCATTCGTCCTTCTTACTGTTAGGAACTAGATGAGATTTGAGGGAGAAGAGATTTCTAGGGTTTGAGAGGGGGCTAGAGAATTACCTTTGATAATACTTGCATGATCCTTCCAATAGAGGATCCGGGTACATTTATACCCGGACCAAGGCCGGCCGGCCAAGGGGGCCGGCCGGCCCCAATTGGGGCTGAACCGGGTGGGTTCAGCCCCCGAAGGCCGCCTTTTAGAAAGTGGGGGCTGAACCAGTTGGTTCAGCCCCGTTGTCGCCTTCGGATCCGTCCGGGGGCGTAACATTCCCCGCCCCATCAAGACCCAGCTTGTCCTCAAGGTGGGAATCTGGTGGCTCCATCCGTCCGCTCAGGTCTACCCAAGCCACGTCATGCCCTTGTCCCTGCAGCCTCTCCAAACAGCAAAGAGAGCCCCCCGGCACTGGTGAGATGTTGATTCCTTGCAGACAGTACTCTCTCCCACCCTTAGCAAACTCCATAGTGAACTTCTCCCAATCCAGAGTCACCCTACCCAGCTGTCGCAACCACTGGGCCCCCAGAATCACATCTGGCCCCTGGATGGGCAATAAGTAGATATCCATGTTGTCGGTGTATCCCTGCACACTGATTTCCACGTCCCGAAGCACCCCTGCGCACTGCAGCTCGTGGCCACAGGCCATCACAACCTGGGAAGCGGCATCCTTGATGATCTCTAGCCCCAATGTTTGTGCCACCGTCGGGCTAATGAAGTTATGTGTACTCCCACTGTCAAACAGAAAGGTCACCTGCTGTTGGCCAATCCGCCCCGCAATACTCATAGTGTTCGGAGCGGAGTCTCCCGCCATGGTAAGGGAAGATACCCCGTACTCGATTGTATCCAGAATGTGCTCCTGTTCCCCTCCGTCTACATCCGGCATCGGACCTTCCTGCAATATGTAAACCTGGATCCTCTGACATTTGTGGCCTGGGGTAAATTTCTCATCGCAGTTGAAGCACAATCCCTGTTCCTTCCTAGCCTGTAGCTCTGTCCAAGTCAATTTCTTCAGCGTCGCCCGTTCGGTAGCTGCGTGAGCCTTTTTGGTGTCGGGAAGGTGTGTAACGTTCCTCGGAGTGTCTCCCCTGGACTTCTGTCGATGGATACGCTCTTCTTGAATCCGGGCCAAGTTGATAGCGTGTGTCAAACTGCGCGGTAGATAGGCATGCACCTCATCTCGGATGTCCTCTTGCAAGCCGGAAATAAAACAACTTGTTAATGTCCTCTCGCCCCACTGCACCCAGTTGGCCAACCGTTCAAACTCGGTTCGATACTCCATCACCGTCCCTTTCTGACGCAATTTCTGAAGAAGAGCCTCGAAGTCTTCATACTCAAGTGGACCAAAGCGGGCGATGAATCCGTCGACAAACTCGTGCCATGGTGCGTGATCCCGTCCCCGGAGGAACCATTGAGTCCACTGGTATGCGTCCTCTTCAAGGTGGAAGGACGCCAACCTTACCCATTGGGCCTCTGGTATCTCCTGATAGCTGTAAAATAACTCTGCCTTTTGGACCCATTCGAGTGCATCTCCTCCTTTGAACTTGGGGTAGTTCATACGGGTAACCTTCGACGGTAGATAGGCGCGTGGTAGTTGGTGCCCGGGTCCTCCGTACTCTTGCCCGTGTCCAAGCGGTTGTCGTCGATCAGCGGCCACGTGTGGGTACCCCCAATCCCTTCCATAGGGGTTCCCCAAGACTGGCGGCCTAAACTCCCATCTGCCTCCTCCCCTTCCGCCCGCGACGTGTCCTGGTTCTCCTGGAATAGGGAGGAGCCCATCACGAGGTGGGCACCCGATCCCGTTGGTCGTTGGTCCTCCTGGAGGTCTTCACGGTAAGGAGGAAAATCCAAGGCAGACGCGGCGATGCCGCCAAACTGGGTTGCCTCGGACCAAGCTTGTGGTCGCCGTGAGCCTCCTACCCTTCCACTGTCAATGCCAAGCCCCCCATTGAGGCTAGAGGCCCGATCGTCGTGCCCCGATGCTGGAGTAGGGAGGGGAAGCTGGACTGCGTTGGCCTCGCCCACAACAACTTTTCCTTTAAGGTGTTGGGTTAACATATTTTTAAGCTCGTCCATGCGGGCGTCCAATTTCTCTTCGAGACGTTGTTCCGATGCCGTTAACTTATCAGCGAGGGCTGCCACGGTGGCAGTCAGCCCGATGTAGTTTTCTTCGAGATGTGCGAGCCGATTGGAGTCTTCTTGGGTGCGAGTCACCATGGTGGAACCCCGGGCGTGCGCGAATGGCAACAGATGCATCAACCGGAGCGACAATCAGATGCAGCAACCCGATGCAGATGCGGCCGTCGGCGGAGGATGCAAAAAAGTGGAGGCGGTGTCCTCTGGATGCCGCAATCAGATGCAACAACCGGCAGTCGGCAGTAGGATCGATGCAGGAGCCGCAAGCAGATGCAGCAACCGGCAGTCGACAGTAGGATCGACGCAGGAGTCGACGATCGGGAGCGATGCGGCAGTCGACAACAGATGCGGCGGTCGACGCCGGGAGTCGACGATCGGGATCGACGGAGGCAGCAAACGCGGCGGTCGATGCGGAGGCAGCAAATGCGGGATTCGACGATCGGGATTGGGATCAACAGATGCGGGGTCGACCGACGAAGTCAGGTGGAACGAAGCCTGGATGCGAGCCGGAACGAAAAAAATTTGAGGGAGGAAGAATCCTCTGATACCAAATGTTAGGAACTAGATGAGATTTGAGGGAGAAGGAGAGATTTCTAGGGTTTGAGAGGGGGCTAGAGAATTACCTTTGATAATATACTTGTATGATCCTTCCAATAGAGGATCCGGGTACATTTATACCCGGACCAAGGCCGGCCGGCCAAGGGGGCCGGCCGGCCCCAATTGGGGCTGAACCGGGTGGGTTCAGCCCCCGAAGGCCGCCTTTTAGAAAGTGGGGGCTGAACCAGTTGGTTCAGCCCCGTTGTCGCCTTCGGATCTGTCCGGGGGCG
Organism: Platanthera guangdongensis; assembly: GCA_039583875.1. Taxonomy (NCBI): domain Eukaryota; kingdom Viridiplantae; phylum Streptophyta; class Magnoliopsida; order Asparagales; family Orchidaceae; genus Platanthera; species Platanthera guangdongensis. The sequence goes on along the minus strand of CM077166.1, from coordinate 25,365,563 downwards.
TAACACTTACACTGTTAAATTTAAGCTCCATATACTCTGTCTTTGCCCCGCCCCACATAAACCCTTCTTTTCTAAAGTGTCTCGCCAAGATTCAAGTTTTGTATTTACACCATCGCGCGTCTCATCGACCAAAACGATATCATCCAAAAACAATAAACACCAAGGTATTGGTTGTTGGATATGTTCAGATGTTGTTACCCTTGTCACTAAATCTGGATACATATCTTTGATCATGTCAATGTTTGATATATTTATACCTTTCTTTTCTAAGACTCTCCATAAGATCTCTCTTGGAACTCTATTACAAACTTTCTCAAGATCGATAAACAGCATATGCAAATCTTTTTTTCTTTCTCGGTAGTTGTCAATGAGTTTCCTCAAGAGATGTATAACTTCCATGGTCGACCGCTCTGACATGAATTTAAATTTATTCTCCGAGATGTTAGTCTCTCGTCTTACTCTTATTTCTATTACTCGCTCTCATAGTTTCATGATATGACTCATCAATTTAATTCCTCTGTAATTAACACAATTTTATATATCTTCTTTGTTTTTATACAGAAGTTACAAAAGACTTTCTCACATTTTATTTGACTTCAGTATTTTATTGGAAAAACATGTAAACCACAAAATTTTTTGATTCACTAGACATTTTTATACTTCAATGAGTATATCGTCTGGCCCAACCATCTTTCCATTTTTCATCTTCTTCAGAGCATCATTTACTTCTGATACTTGAATTTTACGATAAATCGTTATGTTCATATACTCTTCCGATTTACTTAACTCTTCCAAGTTCAATTCATTGTCTTTTGTTTCATTATAGAGTTTAATAAAAATATCTTTTTCATCACTTTTTAATATCCACATTATCCGTCAAAATTTGTATCTGCTTCATCATTTATGCATTTTACTTAACTTAAATTTCATGTGTTCCTTTCTCTAGCTCGAACAAGTTTATATATGTCACGTTCTTTATTTTTGGTAAGCTTGATTTTTTGCTTTACTTACGCTATGTTTAGCTTTTTTGTACGACTTTATACCTGTCTAAGTTTTCATCATTCCTACAATCGTAAGTGATTTATAACTGTCCCTCTTTGTCCTCACTTTGTCTTGCAATTTCTCTTTTCACCACAAAAAGTCTTTATTTGGGGGGCGATCGACCTTTTGATATTCCAAGTACTTTATTTTCACCTATCCTTAAATGTGAAAACATAATTTCCCATGAGTCACTAAGATCAACATATGGGTCATCAACTAGTTGTTCCATAACTGCTGTTTTGAGAGCAACCTGTTTTTCGTTCTTCAAATTTCACATCGAATTTTTGGCAATATCTTTGTTCTTGTCTTAAATTTATTTTATTTAATTTTGTACTTCTAACACCATAATCTATGTTGTGTTGTCAAATTTTCTCATGGTACGACTTTGCAATTCTTACAAATCATTTTATTCATTTTGCTAGTCATAAAATAATCAATTTGTGACTTATTTGGTCCGCTTTTAAACGTAATTAAATATTCTTCTTTTTATGAAAAACATATTTGTCACAATAAGCTCATGCGCTACAATAAAGTTTAAAATGGTTCGTGTTTCTTCATTTTTTCTCCATATCCAAATTTTTCATGAACAGGTGTATAATCCACATTTTCCTTCCCTATATGTCCATTTAAATTTCCTCCTATGAAAATCTTCTTTTTTGTGAGATTTTTCTTACTAAACCATCTAAGTCTTGCAAAAATTGCAATTTAATGGCTTCATTTAATCATACTTGTGACGCGTAAGTACTAATCACATTAATAATTTTCTTTCCTATAATCAATTTAAGAGTTAAGATTTTTTCACCTTTTCTACTTACCCCAACAAATTCATCCCTCCAAGTAGTATCCATAATAATACCAACTCCGCTGCTTGTTTTATTTTTTTGTGTACCATAATTTAAAACCTGAATTATCTAAAAAAATTGCATTCTCACCCATCCATCTAGTCTTTTACATGTGTAAAATATTTATCATTCTCCTAATCATTGCATCAACTACTTCCATCATGTTCTCCGTTGGCGTATATATATTCTAATTTCCAAACCTAAATCGGTCACAATTTTTATGACATACTTCCATAGGAGAATACAACAACAACAACACTCAATCCTTTATCCCACTATAGTGGGGTCGGCTATATGGATCTTTTGTCGCTATTGTGTCATATCTTTTGTTAGTATCTCACTAATGCTTAAGTATATCATGTCTTTCCTTATAGTTTCATTTAAAGTCTTTATTGGTCTACCCCTCCCTCGTTTAACATGCCTAATGACTAGACTCTCACAACGCCTGACATGCACCTCTAATGGTCTCCTTTGTACGTGTCCAAACCATCTTAGACGAGGTTCTCGCATCTTATCTGCAATTGGTGCTACTCCTGTCTTATCCCTGATACATTCATTCCGAATTCTATCTAATTTCGTGTGTCCACACATCCACATATGCATTCTTATCTCTGCAACTCCCATTTTTTGCTCATGTACACAATTCACTGCCCAACACTCAAAACTATAGAGCATCGGAGGTCTAATTGCAGTACAGTAAAATTTGTCCTTAAGTTTTAGTGGTACTTTACGATCACATAAGATCCTTGACGCACCTTTCCACTTCAACCAACCCGCTTGGATTCTATGTGTCACATCTTTATCAATACCTCCGTATTTTTGAACTATCGATCCAAGATATTTAAAACACTCACTAAAGGAAATATCTTGATCACCCAACTTAATAACGAAGTCATCTGTCCTTCTTGTACTGCTAAATTTAAGCTCCATATACTCCGTCTTTGCCCTGCTCAACCTAAAACCCTTCTTTTTAAAAGTATCTCGCCAAGATTCAAGTTTTACGTTTACACCCTCACACGTCTCGTAAACCAAAACGATATCATCCACAAACAATAAACACTAGGGTATTACTTGTTGGATATGTCTGGTGAGCTCATCTAAAGAGATAAGGGCTTAAAGCTGAACCTTGATGTAAGCCAATAATGATAGGGAATTTTTGTGTTAATCCTCCAGATGTTCTCACCCTTGTCACTGAATTTGTATACATATCTTTGATTATGTCAATATATGATACATTTATACCTTTATTTTTTAAGACTCTTCATAAAATTTCTCTTGGAACTTTATCGTAAGCCTTCTCAAGATCAATAAACTGCATATGCAAATCTTGTTTTCTTTCTCGATAGTTGTCTATGAGTCTCTTCAAGAGATGTATAGCTTTCATGGTCGACCTACCTGGCATGAATCCAAATTGATTCTCCGAGATGTTAGTCTTTTGTCTTAATCTTCTTTTTATTACTCGTTCCCATAGTTTTAGGGAATGATTCATCAATTTAATTCCTCTGTAATTAACACAATTTTGTATATCTATTTTATTCGTATGCAAAGATACCAAAATACTTTCTCTCAATTGGTCTGACATCTTCTTTGACTTCAGTATCTTACTGAAAAAACATGTAAGCCACAAAATTCCTTTATTTCCTAGATATTTTCATATTTCGATGGGTATATCGTCTGATCCAACCTCTTTTCCATTTTTCATCTTATTTAGAGCATCTTTATCACTGATACTTGAATTTTACGATAAAATATTATGTTCTTATACTTCTCTGATTTACTTAACTATTCCAAGTTCAATCCTTTGTCTTTTGTTTCATTATAGAGTTGATAAAAATATCTTTTACATCACTCTTTAATATGCACATCATCCGTCAAAACTGTATCTGTCTCATCCTTTATGTATTTTACTTGACTTAAATCTCTTGTCTTTCTTTCTCTAGCTCGATCAATTTTATATATGCCAGGCTCTTCATCTTTGATATTTAGTCGCTTTTAAAATTCTTCATAAGCTTTACTTCTTGCTTTACTTACTATCTGTTTAGCTTCTTTTTTGGCGACTTTATAACTGACTAAGTTTTCATCATTTCTACAAGCGTAGAATGATTTATAACTGACCCTTTTTGCCCACACTTTGTCTTGCACTTCCTCTTTCCACCACTAAGATTCTTTATTTGCGGGCGCACGAACTTTTAATACTCCAAGTATGTTATTTCCACTTATCCTTAAATGCGAAAACATACTTCTCATGAGACACTAGAATCAACATAAGGGTAATCAAATAATTCCCTCGGAAAATATCTGAAAAAAACCGAAACATCAGAAATCTCATTACAGAGTTCTGGAAATATAGTTGAGAATATACCACATACATGGACGAAGGGGAGTGCGAAGAGAACTTGGAAACCTTTCCCATCTCCACCTGAATCTATGACCTAGCAGAACTTGGAAAAGTAATGAGCATATATAACCAAACAAAATTAAAGGAAGAAAATGCATTTCGCTCACCCTTCTGGAACTATGTCTCGCTCACCCTTTAGGAAGAAAATTATAGGAGAACTCTTAGAACTTGAAAAAACTTCTGGAATTACGTCTTGCTCATCCCCTCCCGAAAGAAAATGATCCTTCCGAAAATCTTCGAGCAACTTGTGTACCGTGGTGACGAGGAATGACATGAGGGGAACAAAACGTGTGCGACGGGAACGGGTTTAATCGCCAAGTCCGACCTCCCAAGGTCGAGCTTGGGGGAGGAAATATTTAGGCTAATATGAATTCCCATGGAATTGGGTTCAATTCCATTTCCTACCAAAATATTTGGCGGTCGAACGAAGGGATTGTAATTGACAATTGAATTCCAATTCCAATGCTCCAATTCCACCTAAACGAACAAAGAGATTATGAATTCCTAATTTGATCCAATTCCGCCTAAACAGCCGCGCCCGCGTCAGCCCGCAGCCCGCGTCTCGCCCGCAGCCCGCGTCTCGCCCGCAGCCCGCATCTCGCCCGCGACAGCCGCGCAGGCCGCTTCAACCCGTGACCGACCTCCCACTCTTCCAACGCCTCTTCCACAGCCGGTTCCAACGCTTCCTTCTCAGCCCTAGTCAGGCTTCCTAGGGTTTGTAGCCCTTCCTCTTCCGGCGCCGGATATGTGGTGAGGTCAGCCTTCCTTCCAGCGCCGTCTCCTAGGGTTTGTTGCCCTGTTATTGGATAGAGTTGATTTCTACTCCTATCTCCTAATTGGATTGTTGCTTGGTGGAATTGGTTGCCCCTTGTGGCCTTGTGTGACGTGTGATCTCTGAATTTCTATTATGGAGCCACTACGTCGACGCTTCGCGATTCTACTACCTCAACACCGCTTTTCTCTCCAGTTCTTCCTCCTGCAATTCATCTGCGTGGGAGTCATGATCATAATACTTTGCAGATTACCACTATTCGATTAGATGATTCAAATTATCTGTCCTAGTCACGTTCTATAACTCTTGCTCTTAAGAGCCGTCGCCTCTTTGGATATGTCACTGGGCAAACTACAGAACCGGAGAAGACTGCCCCTGATTGGCCTCAATGGGATTCCGAAAATTCCTTAGTCATGTTTTGGCTAACAAATTTCATGCAGGAGTCCATCGCTCGCCACTACTTATTTCTGGACATTGTTGTTGATATTTGGCGGCATGTAGAGACTACTTATTCTCGCAAGGGAAATGCTGTCCAGATCTTCCAGTTGAGATGAAAGATATCCTTCCTCCGCCAGGGCGATCGCCCCCCGTCTGCTTACTATTTGGAGTTCACTCAGTTGTATCAGGAATACAATCATTTCGATTCTCTCACCTTTATTAGCCCTTTTGATGAGGCTATGGTCCGTGCTCGGGAGGATCACAACCGTGCCTTTGAGTTTCTTCATACTCTTCATCGGGACTTGGATCAGATTAGTGTTCAGATTTTGGGGCGTGTGCCGTTACAGTCCTTTCTAGAGGTTTATAGCATTGCCCAACATGAGTTTGATCGTCGTCAATCCCTTCTTCCTAACCCTGCTACTGAGAGTTCTGCTCTAGCTGCTGGTACGCCTTCCTTGCTGGGGGCTTGTCCTGCCCGTGATTCTAAGCTGAAGGGTACGGATAAAGACCATCTCCTCTGTGATTATTGTGGGATGACCCGTCAAATCAGAGACACATGCTTTCAAATCCATGGTTTTCCTCCACCGAGAGGCGGTGCTCCTCCTCGTTGTGTTCGTGGCTTCGGCCGCCCCACTGGTCGCACACCTCCCCGTTCGACCCATCTCACTGATGCTACTGCAGATACTTCTCCTGCTCTGCCGGGTGCCGATTCTTCTGTCCTCTCTGGTGCTTTCTCGGCTGATGAAGTCCTTGCTCTTCTCCGCATGATGCATGGTCTTTCTACAGAGTCTTCTGCGTTGTCTTCATATACCCACACAGGGACCCCAGGTGCTCACTCTGCTGCTTCTCACCCTTCCTCCCATTGAATCATTGACTCCGTAGCCACCGATCATATGACTGGCTCCGCCTCAGGTTTTATCTCCTACACTCTCTCTGGTCGTGATAAGGTGAGCATTGCTGATGGTTCTCTTTCCTCTATTGTCGGGAATGGCTCCATCTCCTATTCCTCTCTCACCTTATCGTCAGTTTTGCATGTTCCAAATTTCACACGAAATTTGCTATCTACTAGCCATTTGACTAATTCCATGAACTGCTCAGTAACCTTTCACCCTTCCTCTTGTGTATTTCCGGACCTGAAGACGAGGACGGTGATTGGCTCTGGTAGCTCGGTCAATGGTCTGTATGTGCTCGACTCCAGCCAGGTGGCACCTTCTCTGGCCCTTCACTCCAGCACGCCCGACCTCTATTCCTGGCATTGTTGTTTAGGACACCCATCCATCCCTGTTATGAGGCTTTTGTTACCTGCTATGCCTGTTGTTGTTTTTTTACTTCTTTTGTTTGTGATGTCTGTGCTATTAACAAACATTGTCGTACTACCTTTAATCATGTTTCCTTACCAAATTTAGTTCCTTTTAATATGATTCACTCCGATGTTTGGGGACCTTATCCCGTCCCTTCTATTTCTGACTGTGTTTGGTTTGTTACTTTTATTGACTGTTTCTCACGCATTACCTGGTTATATTTACTGCGAAAGAAAAGTGACGTTTTCTCCACCTTCAAAACGTTTTATAACATGGTATCCATCTAGTTCAATGTTAAAATTCAGATCCTCCGCAGTGATAATGCTCGCGAATATCTGGATTCTCACTTTGCTGAGTTTCTGGCTGAGCATGACATTATACACCAAACCACTTGTGTTTATTCTCCTGCTCAAAATGGGATTGCAGAGCGTAAGAATCGTCACTTTTTGGAAGTGGCTCGTTGTCTCTTAACAACAATGCGTCTTCCCAAGTATTATTGGGGCGATGCTGTTGTTACGACTTCGTATCTTATTAATCACATGCCCTCGTGTTCCTGGAAATGCCACTCCATTCGGGACTTTACATGTTCCTCTCAACTCTCTCCTAAGATTTTTGGTTGTGTCTGCTTTGTTCACATCCATTACTTTCCTCCCACCAAACTTGATTCTCGCGCCCTACGGTGTGTTTATTGGCTACTCTCCTACTCAAAAGGGGTACAAATGTTTTCGTCCTCCTACTAAGAGGGTCTTCATTACCATGGATGTCACGTTTCGTGAATCTGAGACCTATTATCCTGCTCCAGATGACTCACCTTCTTTGCCCTCTTCATCTGTACCCTCACCGTCTGTACCCCTGTCTGTTCCTCCTTCATATCCCTCGCTTCAGGGGGAGCTTCTACCGTCGGAAGTGAGTGATATTCCTGTCCATACTACTATTCCTCCTACTGCTCCTAATTTGCAGGTGTACACTCGGCGGAGAAAGAGGCCTGACGACACTGGACCTGCTACCAGAACAATCATTAGACCCGGACTCAGGGCCTTCTGAGCGTCCATTTGCTTTCCGCAAAGGTATCCAATCCTGCACTATATATCCTCTTTCTAATTATGTTTCTTATGACTCTTTCTCCACATCCCATAAGACCTTTGTGTCTTCCCTTGCGTCCATATCCGTACCACCATCCTGGCAGAGTGCCCTGGAGATTCCCGTGTGGAGAGAAGCGATGTTTGAAGAAATGACTGCGCTTGAAAAGAACAACACATGAGATTTAATGCCTCTTTCCCTTGCGAAGAAACCAGTTGGGTGCAAATGAGTGTTCATAGTCAAACAAAATTCTCAGGGTGTGGTTGAAAGTTGCAAAGCATGGTTGGTGGCAAGAGTGCACCCTCAAACTCTTGGAATTTACTATCAGGAAACGTTCGCTCCTGTAGTAAAGATGAACACCATCAGAGTCCTTCTATCCCGTGCTGCTTGTAAAGGGTGTGATCTTTGACAACTTGATGTAAAAAATGTCTTCCTCCATGTAAATCTGGATGAAGAAGTTTATATGTTTCTCCCACCAGGCCTTACTCCCAAAAGCTTATTGGGACACGTCTGCAGGTTAAAGAAAGCCCTATATATACTGAAACCGTCTCCAAGACCTTGGTTTGGGAGATTTCATAAAGCCATGTTGTCTTTTGGGTATCACCAGGGCAATGTCGATCATACTCTGTTCATCAAGCATAGGACCGGTAAACTTACAACTCTTATTATTTATGTTGATGACATCGTTATCACAGATGATGATGTGAAAGCAATCAAACTTGTAAAACAAAAGTTGGTTTCTGAGTTTGAGGTCAAGGACTTGGGTGCTCTCAAATATTTCTTGGGTATTGAAGTGGCAAGGTCCAAGCATGAGATCTTTATCTCTCAAAGGAAGTATACTCTGGATCTTCTTGAGAAGACTGACATGAGTGACTGCCGACCAACGAACACTCCAATTGAAGCAAACCACATAATGAGTCGTGATGATGGAAAAGAGATTGAAAATATTCCTGAATTCCAGAGGCTTGTAGGGATACATATCTACTTGGCTCATACCCGTCCAGATATAGCTTATGCTGTGAGCGTTATCAGCCAATTTATGCACGCTCCGAAGACTCGTCATGTTGATGCTGCCAATAGAATCCTCAGATATCTCAAGTGCTCACCTGGGAGTGGAATATTATTTTCCCCCAATTCGACTCTAAAAATTGAGGTCTACACCGATGCTGATTGGGCCGATTCTGTCGACGATCGGCGATCTATCTCAAGGTATTGTTCTTTTGTTGGTGGAAATCTTGTTACCTGGAGAAGTAAAAAACAACAGGTCGTGGCGAGATCAAGTGCTGAAGCAGAGTTTCGGGCTATGACTCATGGTGTTTGTGAAGGTCTATGGTTGCGGTCGTTGCTAAGTGACTTGGGTCTCTCTGAAGATGAGCCTATCTGGTTATACTGTGATAACAAGGCTGCCATCAAGCATCGCTCACAACCTGGTCCAACATGATCGTACAAAGCATATTGAGGTGGATCATCATTTCATTAAGGAGAATATTGAAAAGGGACTTGTGTGTACTTTTTTTGTTCCCTCAGACAGACAACTTGCTGATATTCTCACGAAAGGCCTGAGTGGAATTACCTTTGGAAGAATTGTTGTCAAGTTAGACATGATCAACATCTCACGCCCAACTTGAGGGGGAGTGTTACAATATGTATTTTACATTATGTTATATATATTATTCTGTTGTGCCTTGTGTCCGCCTCCATATATAGAGGGGACAAACTCAATAGAATTATGATTGATTCCTCTAACACGGCTAATATGAATTCTCATGGAATTGGGTTCAATTCCATTTCCTACCAAAATATTTGGATGACGAATGGAGGAATTAGAATTGACAATTGAATTCCAATTCTAAATGCTCCAATTCCGCCTAAACGATCAGAGAGATTATGAATTCCTAGTTTGCTCTTTACTGTATGAATTTCAGCTAGTTCAATTTCTGGGATTCTCTATCACTCATTTCTGATTATATTGTATCTCTGGACTTGTCTGGATTTCATATTGAGCCCATTACATGCAATACTTTTCTAAGTAATTCAATTTGGGCCCGTTCGGCGCGCATGTGTTGAGTTTGGTCAGAAAACCAATATCTGTGGAAATTGTCTTTGTGCAGAAAACCAATTCTATTGTTCGGCTGCAGGATGATATTCAGTGAGCAAAATTAGAATTGATACCTAAATGTTGTTCGACTACGCACAGGAATTGACTTTCTGGAAATGAATTTTTAGAATTTTCAATTTTTTTACATTTAACCACACTATCAAAGTACTAATAATACTTGATCATAAACATTGCAAATGATTAAATTCAAAAACAATGTCCATAAATAAAAGTACATAAATAGCAAATAATGTAGATAAAAAGTCCATTGCTCATAAGAAAAACCAAACTAGCGTTCAAATTGCATTCGCAGCCATTTGTCTTTCAACTTGTCCGGGACTTTTTTGAATATGTCACGCTTGACACTATCATGACATAGTATATCCGTGATCCTGAGTAGATCATGATCTGCTAAATCAGTCATCTGAGTAAGTGCGACGTATATGTCATCGACATCGCTAGCATACATGGTTCCCACTGCTCCTAGCACAGAGTCGACCAATTTTTCTATGCCACTACTACTGAGTCATTTCCTACTGTTCGCTTTCTCCTCCTTCTCCTTCCACTCTAGTGTACTGTGTATTAGTCGTTTTTTCTATCATAGACTCTGCATCTATCTCCTTTGCCGCCTCTGTTGCAGTCGCAGTATGACTACCAGTCGCTCTATCAGTCCCGCATAACACATCCAGATCAGACCAATTCACAATAACTTTATCTTTGTAATGTTTCACTGAAGGATGAACTTGCAATAATACAATTAAAATAATGCAATAATATCACTTACACTGAGTTTGTAAATATACCAATCAATAAAAATAATTTACCTTCACATAATTTGCCCATACTTCCTCACTGTCCACCCTCATCATGTTCCTTTCCAAGTCCCATCCAAACCCTGATGTGTACAACATCACGCTGACCTCGACATAATACTTGTTCCAAATTTTGAGACGTGCCGTTAACTTATCCTTGCTCGTTTCAACACCACAAATATCTTTTAGCGTAGTAATGACAGTTGTCAAAGCCACACTCCTCCACCCATTCAGAGTTTTATGGCACAAACTGTGTTGTTCCAAAAATGCATTCAAAAGAGTAATATCCATTTCTGATGTGCAATGCATGTACAATTGCTTGATCCTACCACCAACCTTTGTTGAACTCCTCTCCATGATGTATGATCTAAAGAAAAAAATAACATGAAGCATATATTAACATGAAAAAGATGAGAATATTATCATTAATGACAATAAAAAAAATAACATGAAGCAAGTATCATTAAGAGCACCAAAATGATTGTCATGCAAAGTTTCATACAAAAAAGATCACCAAAATGGTTACATTCAATGTCATAATAAAACTTAAATAACTTAAATAGTTACTTCAACATGTGTTCCATCTAATGCTCCAACACAGTTCACAAACCATCTCGACATTGGTTCTACTCTAGATTCATGCAACTTCACGTGGTCCTTTGAAAGTTGTAAAACCCCTCGAAGAACAATATTGAAGTGTCAGCTAACTGTATCAATCGAGTGCATATATGTATGTCCAACAACGCGAAACTTTTCGTTATGCCCTAATATGTATACGAATAAAGCAATAACTTCTTTGGTTGAAATAGGTTGTGTGTCACATACAGTACTTTGCATGTAGAATATTACACAGCTCATTAAACGGTGCTTTACCCATATGTAACTGGTTTAAGCAATCTATTTCTTGTCCAGCATATAAACATGTTAATAATATATTATGGTGAACATCTTTGTCTGCAACATATGTAGGTTGTCTAGGAATGAAATTCAATACAACTACAGCTGCCCCTAGAGTCGAGGCGACTGATGACGATACAATGATATAGTTGAATATTTGTGTTTTTATTTTTCGATATCGAGTTATGTATTCCACGTGATATGTCACGTGCTAGTGTTCCTATATATATGATTGTGTAGCCCGGTTTAGGGTATTACAAATATTTAACTATTGGTTAGTTTGATAGTTTTTTTGCCTTGATTGTTTGTAATTGGATGATATAAAATTCAATGTTCATATTTAAAATTTAATTTATGAATGTTGTAGGATCTTACAATCATTGATCCGATCTTACAATCCGATCCAGCTGCAAAACGATCCCATCTAGGATCCCGGTTCTGAAAACCTTGATTATTTAAGCATGGACTGTCGGCGACAACGACAAGCCTGCGTTGATGAAGGGAAAGGACAGGTCGATGGTGAAGAGAGGTTGAGCTATCGTTTCCCTGCAGCGTCAAGTGACGGGAATGTTTCGCGAGCGCATAATGTAGGGCCCGTCCATAATGTCCCGCTTCGATAGACACATATGGAGTCGACAGACATTCTTATCACGGCGCCAAGGCGAACCAGGGCGAGCGCCGGGTGCCTGGACGCCTAGGCGACAAAGCGACGCCTACACGACAATAAGGCGAGCAAGTCGCAAGACGACAACTTATTTTTTAAAAAACTAAGACAGACTTTAGACTGCGGTTTTTATAAAAACCGCAGTCTAAAGTCTGCCTTACCGCAGTTAAGGCAAACTACACACTGCGATGTTTATAAAAAGTGCAGTGTAAAGTTAGAAACACAACGGTTTTTATAAAAATTGTTGTGTAAAGTCTGCCAGGCAGACTATACACTACGATTTTTATAAAAACCGCAGTGTATATTGGGATAGGCTGCGGTTTTTATAAAAACCGCAGTGTATATTGGGATAGGTTGCGGTTTTTATAAAAACTGCAGTCTATCCCAGTTTTTTTAATTTGAAAGCAATATAGTTTACCAACACAGACTGACACATAATAGACTGTTGTGCATCATTGAAAATTTTTTTATATTAAGCACGATATATCAATAAAAATTTGTTAAGAAATTGAATGACAAGCTCAATTCAATGATCATATAAAAAGATTTCTACTTGGTATCAGAGGGAGGGGTCTTCCGCCGCTCCCGACCGAACCGATCGTCGATCCCGCTCGCCCGCTCCAGCCGATCGTCGCCCTTTCCAGCCGATCTTCGCTCGCCTCCTCCCACTCGCCTGCTCGCCTCCGTCGCTGTCGCCAGTCCACCGCTCCCACTCGCCCTCTCGCTTCTTTCTTAAGGCCGTTCCTCTTCCGCGACGCTCTTCCTCCGGGGGCCTTCTCTGCCCGGCCTTCCGGGCGGCAACCCCCCGCGTCTCCGGCCGTTTTGTCCTCCATGGGGCAGCCGTAGACATCTTGCTCACCTCCTCCGGTGTTCCTTCCGGCGTCATGATCTACGGGGGACCCGTTGGAGGCCGTCTTCTCTGATTTGGAGCTCTTCAATCTCTTCTCCATGGATGATCAATCCACTATCTCCACGACTCCTCACTCCGGTGTTCCAACCGGTTCTTCTGCGGACCCTCCTCAGAGCCATGATTAGTCTGGCTCGTTGAAGATCACTATTGTTTCTTTGGATGACACAAATTATCTGGAGTGGTCCCGGGCAGCCCAACATGCTATTCGCAGCCACCAGTTGTATGGACTTATTGATGGTACCACCGTTGAGCCACCACGTACCGATCCCACATGGAAAAAATAGGATGCGGAAAATTCTTTGGTTGTCTTGTGGTTACTTCACTCGATGTCCCCTCAGGTGTATCGCAGTTATATGTTGTTGGATTTAATATATGATATTTGGACTCGGGCCCATGATACCTACTCTCAGGCAGGCAGTTCGATGCAAGTGTATGAGCTCACTCGCCGTGTTCTGGAATTGAAGCAGGGGCACTATGTCTGTTTCTGCCTACTATTCCGAGTTTGAGCGCCTCTATCAGGAACTGGACTTCTTCAATACTTTTGCGGCCTCTTGCACTGCTGATGCGCTGGCCCTTCAGAAAGACAAAGATCATTTCCGTGTCCACGTCTTCCTTATAGGGCTCAACATGGAGTTTGTTGCTGTTCGCTTGCATGTTCTCCATCGTGAGCCACTTCCCTCTCTAAGGGAGGCCTTCAACACGCTCCTCAATGATGAGAATCGGCGTCGTGCTCTTGGTGCCACCCCTGCTACTGATCATTCTGCGCTTGCAGGGGCTTCACGCGGACCCCCTCTTTGTAGCCACTGTGGGAAGAAGGGCCATACCAGGGATTCATGTTTTCGTTTACATCCTCATCTTGCCCCTGCTGGTCGGGGTTCTAGTACTCGGGGTCGCGGTGGGCACAGTGGTAGTGGCCGTTAGTCTGGCGATCGTCCTCGGTTTTCTGCGCACTCTACTGAGGTTCAGGAGGACACCTCCGGAGGCCTGTCTGCTGCCGAGTTAGATGCTCTCCGTCGCATGCTGCTCTCCGTCGCATGCTGTGCTCCCACACTGACTCTCCTGCTGCTGGTTCTCATGCTGCTGTTGCTACTTCGGGTCTCTCCAGTGCTCATGCTGTGTCCTCCCCTTCCGAGTGGATTATTGACTCGGGTGCGACCGATCACATGACTGGTTGTAACAGTTGTTAGCCACGTGGCAAGGAGATATTGGCTATGGTCATTATATGACTCTATAAATAGACCTCTCATGTAATAGTTTAAAAGAAGAAATGAAAGTAATTAGTTGTTTGTTAGTTTAATAGTCTAGTTTAGGATCCCTGTAGCACGATAAGGCTTGCTTTACCGTTCCATCTCCATCATCCACCACCGCTCCCTGCCATTACGTTCACCTTCTCCGACGAAGTCCCTGTAACAAGCTTTAGCTTGTTACATTGGTGCTCTCGCTGAGAGGAAAGCCGCCACCACCGCTTCATCCTCCGCCGCTTCGCCGCTCCAGCCAATCACTGCCACCTCCCATTTATCTTCCATTCTCTGACCACTTCAAGATCGCCAAAGACCTCATCATCGTTGAGAGACTCCCTCGCCAATCGCTGTTTCCTCGCTGGAACAGCCATCTTCATCGGTTGAGAATCGCCGCCCGGCCGCCATCTTCTTGCTCTCCGGCCACCTCAAGAAACGCTGCCCAAAGGAAGCAATCAGGGCTCTGTTGGTGCATGTTGAGAGAGTCCCACCGCTGCTTCATCATATCTCGCCCCTTCATCAGATCTCATCGCTGCTTCAACACTCCATTCTCCGGCCACTTCCTGCCGGAATAGATTGATGCTCATCGACTCACCGTCGTTCTCCCTCGGTCAACTCAAGAACAAAGCCCTCGGTCAGCTCAAGAATGCCGCCAACCATCAACAATCAAGAAGGGACCAACTTCTTCAAGGACACGAGATCGTTGAGTTCGAACTCCTTCCAGATCTCACCAGCGATCTAGCTGATTCATGTTAAGAGAGTCAGCGCCTGCATCTTCCTCATCGCCTCGCCGGAATAGCCATCGTCAAACCTCCATAAGACCGCCGTCCTGTTCAAGAACCGCAAATCAATTTTGCAAATCCTCCCCGGCTCCGTCTTTCTCCTCACGAAAGCGGCTATAACGCCTGGATAGTTGAACTCCCTCCCAACCATCTGCAACTCCGTCACCGAGTTCATCAGAATCCTGAAGATAGGAAAGTCGTCGCCCCGGCTCCTCCTCCTCCGACTGGGCGAACTCCGGTAGAATTGTTTCGTTCGGAAACAACGAACTCGTCAGTAGAACAACTCCGGACATCATAGCAACTCCGGTCATCTAATCACCGACGTTCTCCATCCTTGCCATTTGGAACAGCCTTGATTCTGGTTCGGAGCTTCGGCAACACCGGAACAGCCCTTCTGATTTCTGCAGGGTTGATTTGAGAAGAAGTCTGAATTCAATTGATTTGACATTGTAACCGGAGGGTCTGTCGGCTGCTAAAATCCCCGTATGGCCTAAAACAGTCTCCCAGAATGTGGTTTGAGCGTTTTAACAAGGCCATGCTACGTCTTGGATATACTCAAAGTCAAGCTGATCATACTCTCTTCAGCAAGAAGAAGGGTGCTCTGGTTTCTATCCTTATTGTGTACGTAGACGACATCATCATTACCGGAGATGACTTGGATGAGATCAAGTACTTGAAAAAACAACTGGGCAAAGAATTTGAAGTCATGGATCTGGGAAAGCTGAAATATTTTTTGGGAATTGAAGTTGCAAGGTCCCGGCAGGGGATCTTCATCTCCCAAAGGAAGTATACTCTTGATCTTCTGGAGGAGACTGAGATGCTTGGGTGTGCTCCTATTGACACTCCAATTGAGGCTAATCATAAAATTGATGCAGATACTAGTGGGGAGAAAGCGTATGCCTCAAAATACCAACGACTGGTTGGGAGGCTCATTTATTTGTCCCGTACTCGCCCAGATATCATGTATGCGGTGGGTGTGCTAAGCCGGTATATGCACTACCCTACGTTACGTCATCAGCAGACAACCTTTAGGGTGTTGCGATATCTCAAAAAGACACCCGGGCGTGGGATTCTGTTCAAGGCTAATCAGTCGTTGGAGGTTGAGGTATTTACTGATGCTGATTGGGCTGGTAGTCAAGATGACAAAAAGTCAACCACGGGGTACTGCACATTTGTGGGAGGTAACCTGGTTTCATGGAAGAGCAAGAAGCAGAACGTGGTTGCTTGCTCAAGTGTTGAAAGCAGAATGCAAAGCTATGGCTCAAGACGTTTGTGAGGGACTGTGGTTAAGAACCATTCTCCAAGATTTGGGCCTTCAAGTGAACAAACCTATTACTATCTACTGTGATAACAAGACAACCATCAACATTGCACACAATCCAGTTCAACATGACATGACCAAACATGTGGAAGTTGATAGACACTTCATCTAAGACCACCTCGATAAGGGGAATATCTGCACTCCGTTTGTGAGCTCATTTGATCAACTTGCCGATGTCTTCACCAAGGGGCTAAGCAGCGACAACTTCAAGAAAAATACTGACAAGTTGAGAATAATCAATATATATTCCCAACTTGAGGGGGAGAGTTGAATATTCATGTTTTTATTTTTCGATATCGAGTTATGTATTTCACGTGATATGTCACGTACTAGTGTTCCTATATATATGAGTGTGTAGCCCGGTTTAGGGTATTACAAGGTTAATTCCCGATTTCTACTGATATCTCTCCTACGTTTCATTTCCAACTCATTATTATTCATTGCCCCTAAAGTCGAAATGAATGATTATGAACACCCAATAATTAAAAACAATATCAAATCTTAAACTTAACAATAATTAGAAAAGCAAATTGCAAAGCTACCCTGGTAGCAAGGCAAACCAATAATAATTAAAAAAACTCAAGGAGGTGTCCAATGCTGGAATAATTTCTCATTGCAGCAATCTATTACTACTAAACATATCCAATAATTGAGTATATTGAGTTCAAATAACTGCATTACTTTTTGATCCGCACTGTGGGTTCTTTTTGTGCAAAAGAGAAGGTGATGGATGCTTATGACAGGATATGTGCAAGTCCCTTAACACTGGGAATTCAGCAAGGACTTGGCTATGAATTCAGCAAAGACTTGGCTATGAATTTGCCAAGGACTTGTCCCAAACTCTCTACTAAAATGGAAAACATCTTCACAAGTTACAAACAAATCCAAGAAGAAAAATGAAAATCAGAAAAAAAACCTGGGAAAAAACCTGGCCCAACCAAAGGAAATCGAAGAAGAAATAGATCTGTGCGATGAAACCACAGATCTGTGCATCTGAAGCCCTACCAAGCAAATCGAAGAAGAAAACAAGGATGAAACAAAGGAAGAAGATGGATACCTGATCTTAGAAGGAGCAGCGCCTGCACCAATAGCCGGAGTGAGAATGCCCCACAAAAAAAGGGATGATGAGGAAGACAAAAAGGAAGCCGAGGAGGAGGATACAAAAAAAAAGAAGGGAGCAGAAGCGGAAGTCTACTGTCGATCGATCGATCGCAGGTGGCGTCGCGCAGTCGGAGGAGGAAGGCGGAAGCGTGAAACATCGATGAAATCCAGGAAAGCGGAGGTAAGTTTTTGTGGACCGACTTTTTAGATTTAAGGAAATATGCGTGGTTTTAGAATTGAAAATCAATGTCATTCTATTTCTCGCGCGCCGAACAGGAGAATTGCCTGGAAGCCAAAGCCAATTCCTGCGCGCAGAACGGGTCATTATGGTAGTTGCTCAACTGTGCCGCAGTTCCAGAAACCATGAATGATGCAATGAAAACAATATCAATCTGCTAGAAAGCACAGCATCAACATTACCTATGCCTTGCCCTTTTTATAGATGTTGAGGTGGGCACTAAGATGTAATAAACATACTAATATGCTTAATGTACCTAGTGCAATTAGATAAGTTCTCTCACCCAAACAGAAGGATAAAAATCTTTCGCACCCCACCTTAGATTTACAATTTGTACTTTTCTAGACTCCCATATTTCAAGACCATATTAGCGTTGTACATGAAATGCACCAAAGTCAAAACAAAACACTCCTGAGATTAATAAATGAATTTCGAAGATCTTTGGCTCTCATACATTGATAACTTTGAAGATCATTTTTGTGGCAGGTTCCTTATTCATCAATCATCATTAGTATCATTTTTGGGTTGTTTCATTTTTTTTTTGAGAAAGTTCTTTTCATTAAAACCTATTGTGTGTTTGCCTCTAATGAACTTGATTATTTGCTTTCATCTCCATTTTGCTTCATTTAATATAATGGTCTTATAGTATTTATTTATTTATTCGTAGGGAGACACCGGAGTTGTGGAAATTTTTTCCAACCTGCGTCAGATTATAAAGTTTATCTACAAGATTGTCTGCTTTGAGAATGAAATATGGATGCGGTGCTTTGGGAGATTGACCTGGTCAAGAATGTCAGACCTTATCATAGCACATTCTCTTTCAAAGGTTGGTAAATGAGATTTGAGGGAAATTACTGCATTAATAATACTGATGTGTTGACATAATACTTGTGCTAATGTTGAATGGATGGACTTTTATCCTTAAAATTACATTGGGTGAATGACAAATGGCCAACTATCTACAGTTCTTGTTTTTGTTCTTTTTGTAATAGTTTGTTTGTGATGAGAGTATGTTCTGTTGGAAATTGTACAGAGTTTTAGGGTAAATGAGCTTGAATCACTATTATGCACAGATTATTAATGTTTAAAACTAAATTGAGGTGTTTTATGAGGCAAATTAGGTTGAACTTCTGAACTCTGCTATTCTCCGCTTCAAACTGGAATTTAGGCTTCAAATAGAGATGATCATATTTTAATATTAAATTTGAATTAAAAATTTTATGTGAATAGGTTGGAATGTGCTCATTATGGATAAATTAGGAATACAAATTGTACTTATTCCTTTTCATAAGGTGCTGTAGGCCACTGTTAGCTTCTTGGAAGAATAAGCAAATTTGATTACCTTACATATCTCATTTGGAGGGACGGTAGAGAAAGTTATATTCTATGGATGAAGGGGTATTGCAAGCTGGCTACATTTGATATAGATGTTTACGTGATTTATGTTAGTATTGCTGTATACACTCATTATGTATAGAGGAGCCCCCACTTTCATGTAATTAAGAAATATTTCTTCGTCCTCACATAGTATCAGAGCCGTAGGGATGGTTCCGCATGTTCGCTCTTGCCCGTCTGCCATATCCGATGATTCTACTGCACTGATCGATCCTCCGCCCCAACTCACTTTAATCTCCTTCCATTTTATGCAAAGAACCCCTCTAGCCACTTCTGTCGTTCCCCCTCTCTCCGCCTGTAGCGCTGATCGGCGTCGATCACTCGGATTGGGGTTCGTCGATCACTCAGATTGGGGTGCTAAGCCCTTTCCAATTACTGAATACACTCGAGATTTCTTCCACTACTTCGTATCCCTCCTCCCTATGTTATACTAAAAGAATTCTTGGATTTAATGGTTGGATCTTCGTAGATTTCAGCTTTAGATTTTTTGGATTCTTCCCCCTTGTCTGAGAAAAATGCCTCTACAACACAAATGGATCTTCTATGTCCCTCCAACCTTCAACATGAAGTGTTCTCGGGACTTGACTGGTCTTAATGAGAAATTTATCATTCTTTTCCAGTTTAAGTGATTCTCAGACCTGTTTTCCGATGACTGTTCTGCAGGTAGTTTGACTTTGATTTACTCCCAAGTTTTTCTTATTTCATATTGTTTTTAGATATGTCAGATGTTGTTGATTCAAGGGACCTATCGACTTCGGCTGCTACCCGAGTTAGTCATGATCATAAGGTCCCTCAAATTACTACTATTTGCATCGACACTAAGAATTACTTGTCTTAATCGAGGTCCATTAATTTAGCATTTAAGAGCCGGAAGTTGTTTGACTGTGAATGGTAGCATAAGAGAACCCACACATGATATTACTGACTGGGGGCAATGGTATTCCGAGAATTCGTTAGTCATGTCCTAGTTTTCAACTATATGCAGGAGTTGATAGCTTGCAGTTACTTGTTCCTTAACACCATCGTTGACATTTGGAAGAGGGTTGGATCCGCATACTATAGAAAAGGGAACTCTGCCCATATATTTCAACTTAGAAAGAAAATTTTTCTCCTTCGACGATCGTCCACCATCTTCCTACTATTCTGAATTCATCCAATTATATCAAGAATTTGATTACTTTGATTCCCTTACCTTGCTTTGCCATTGTGATGAACTTCTCGTTCGGGCTCGGGAACCGCGTGTTTGAGTTGTTACATGGTCTTCATTGAGATTTTGATCAGATCATTGTGCAGATTCTGTGTTGTATACTTGTTCCTTCCTTGCATGAGGTTTGTAGTCTTGTTCAACAAGAATATGATTGTAGACAGTCGTGGCCACCTGTATATGCACACACTCTACTCTTATTACATACTCAAACTCAGGAGGACACTCGTTACAGGAGTTCAAGCCAAGGACTACAAACAAAAATCATCTTGTTTATGACTACTATGGTAAATCTCGACATACCCGAGAGACCTGCTTTTTGCTTCATGGTTTTCCCCCTTCTCTAAGAGGACCTAATCCCCTTGGAGGCCATGTCTGGGTGATTTTAGGGGAGGGGACTTTCTCCCAATTGTTGCTCATATGACTGTGAGCTTTGAGACCATAATGTGGGAGTTCTAGTTTTGATTCATCCCAGTGCCCAACTCTCTCTCTCTCTCTGTTGAGCAAATACATGCCTTTTGCAGAATGATGCAAGACCTCTCTGTTGAGCTTCTTCTGAACCATCCTTCTTTTCTCACACAGGTATTCTGAGTTCCCACTCTGGTACTGTTCACTCACTTTTTCACTAAATTATTGATTCTGGTGCTACAAATCACATGACTGATTTCTCATCAGATTTTGTTTCTTACTTCCTACTATTGGACAGAGAGAAAGTACACATTGTGAACAAATCTCTTTCCTCCATTACATGGAAAGGATCCATTCACTGTTTTTCTCTTACTTTAACCTTTGTCTTTCATGTACCAAGCTCCACTCAAAATTTGTTGTATGTTAGTCACTTGACTAACTCCATGCAATGCTCAATTAAATTTTCCCTTTCTTATTGTGTCTTTCAGAACCTGTAGATGAAAAAATTGATTGACTCTGATAGGATGCAAGATGATCTCTATGTGTTTGATCCAGCTACTTACAACCCAAGCTCTACATGTCTTTTAGACTCCATCCTTGGATTAACATCACTTTATGGGCCATCCATCCTCTACCTACAAGGGAATTTTATTTCATAGTTTTCCTTTTCATGTATTACAAAATTTTCGCCGTGATATATGCAAATTGGCTAAACATAAGTGTCTCTTTTATACACTTAAATACCATCTACTATTCTATTTGCTATCATTCACTTTGATGTGTAGGGGCCTTGCCCCATTGCTTATATTTCTAGTTATAAATGGGATGTTGCCTTCATTGATTGCTTTTCACAAACCACATAAGTTTAT
Source organism: Platanthera guangdongensis (assembly GCA_039583875.1). Lineage (NCBI taxonomy): Eukaryota > Viridiplantae > Streptophyta > Magnoliopsida > Asparagales > Orchidaceae > Platanthera > Platanthera guangdongensis. Next base: position 25,343,754 of record CM077166.1, on the reverse strand, counting down.
TTGATACACCATAAAAATGAGGTCTTTCCTCTGTTAAAAAAATTTTATAAAATGATTTTTATCCAGTTTGGTGCTACCATTTAAATTTTTTGCAGTGATAATGACCGCGAATACACTAATACCTCCTTCGAAACATATTTAACTAATTTGACAATACTGCATTAAATACCCGTGGTCATTCTCCTGCTTAGAATGGGGTCGATGCATGGAAGAATCGTCATCTTCTTGAGATTACTCGTTGCCTCCCCTTTACCATTCATCTTCCTCAATATTATTGGGTAGATGTTGTTTTAATGTTGCCTATCTTATCAATCGCCTACATGCTCGTGTCTTAGGAAACACGACTCTTCATACATTTAGCGTCTCTCCTATTCACCTTACCCCAACAATCTTTGGCTTCCTGTGCTTTGCCCATATCCTTAACATTGCACACTCAAAACGCAATCCTCCTACCCTCCCGCGTGTTTTCATTGGATACTCCCTTACTCAAAAGGGCTATAAATGTCACCATCCTCTAACCAAGAATTTTCCTGTCTCTATGGATGTCACCTTACAAGAAAATGAGCCTTATTATGAGGCCTCTCCTCAGTTGGACGTTGCCTCCCCTTTACCATTCATCTTCCTCAATATTATTGGGTAGATGTTGTTTTAATGTTGCCTATCTTATCAATCGCCTACATGCTCGTGTCTTCGGAAACGCGAATCTTCATACATTTAGTGTCTCTCCTATTCACCTTACCCCGACAATCTTTGGCTTCCCGTGCTTTGCCCATATCCTTAACATTGCACACTCAAAACGCAATCCTCCTACCCTCCCGCGTGTTTTCATTGGATACTCCCTTACTCAAAAGTGCTATAAATGTCACCATCCTCTAACCAAGAATTTTCCTGTCTCTATGGATGTCACCTTACAGGAAAATGAGCCTTATTATGAGGCCTCTCCTCAGTTGGACTCTTCGCATACATTAGAAGTGAATATTCCTACTCTCCTATTGCTGATCCCTCCATCGTATGTCATGTCATCTCACAATATTCCTAGTCAGTGGGAGTCTATACTTCCATCTTATATTATGCATCCCACAATATTCACGCGCCGAACATGGATGCATAATCATTTGTTTATCAGACAAAGGCATGGATAGATGACATCCCTTATCGTATATGTGGTTGACATTATGATAACTGGAGATGATACTGAAGAGATTATTATTCGCAAAAGGGAATCTAGCCAAATAGCTTGAGGGTAAAGATCTAGGAAAGCTAAAATATTTCCCAGGCATTGAGGTTGCAAGGTCAAGACATGACATGTTTATTTTGTAGAGGAAGTGTATTAAATGAGATTTATTAGAACAATCAGGCATGATTGGGTGCAAACCTGCCACTACACCTTTTGAGTCCAATCATAGACTTAGAAAGGATGATGAAGAGCTTATAAAAGATGTACTTGGGTACCAAAGACTTATAGGACGATTAATCTATCTATCACATACTCGTCCAAATGTGGCATAGGTCGTGGGAGTGGTCAGTCAATACATACATTCACTGAGAACTAAAAACTTGGATGTTGTATATAAAATCCTGCACTATCTTAAGATGCCACCAAGAAGGGAAATCTTATTCATTTGTAATGGCAAGTTGAAAATTGAGGTCTATATCGATGTTTACTGAGTTGGATCAGTTGATGATAACGGATCTACGTCAGGGTCGTTCTCATTTGTTGGGGAAATCTTATTACGTGGCAAGCAAGAAGCAAGTAGTGGTGGATCAATCCAGCATAAAGGATGTGCGACGACCCGCAGACTTAGGGGCGGACCTATATTAGGGCGAGAGTGGGCGGCCGCCCACACTGAACTTTTTTCGCGGAAATAGGGTTTGCCATTCCGACTGCGGGAGCGAGCGTAAGCGCGTCGGCGTAGCGACTAGCGAGCACGATTTTTTCCTTCCTCTTCTCGCCAGACACGGAGCCGGAGGTAAGGAGGTGCGGCTTTTCTTCCCTCTCGTCTCGTTGTTTATCTTTGTAAAGATTTGAATCACCTTCTGATCTCCAGAAGTTCCGCCGTCCTTCTTCAAACAGCAGCACCTTCGTGGTTTTTCGTTTCTGTAACCTAAGCCCCAAAAGTGCAGGGCTTCAATACCCCGAGAAACAACCAGGCTCAACGATCGTCAATCGCTGAGCCGCGTTCGACGATCGACGATCGACGATCGTCGAACGCCAAGCTGCGTTCGACGATCGACGTTCGTCGAACGCAAAGCTGCGTTCCACCATTCCAACAATCTTCCCAGATTATCTTCTCCGGCGGAGGTTAGGAGGTACCGGGTACCCTAACGTCTTCTTCTCGCCAGTTGCGAAGCCACACAACTGCGAAAGTGCGAAACCGCGAAGCAGCGAAGGCGAAGGTCGGAAGCCGAAGGTACTGTAATTTCAACTATCGACAACAAAGATATTATGAAATGTTTTCATAACATGAAACATCGAAGAGGAGTATTGTAAGCAAGTATTTTAATTCTGTTAATTCAAAATGTTCTAATTTGTTGTCATTTTTATTGTATGTATGTATCAACATTTTGTGTTTTTATATTATTGAACGCCCCCACTGGAAAATCTTGCTGGGTCCGTCTCTGCGCAGACTGTCACAATTTAAATTCGATATCCTGAAGATAAGTTGTAAGGATGAAGTTGTTGAGGTTAGTAAAAAAGGTGATAGAATCTTAGCTCTTAAATTGGTCATAGGAAAGGAAATTATTAATGTAATCAGTGCTTACGCGCCACAAGTAGGATTAAGTGAAGATATTAAAGTGCATTTTTGGGAAGACTTAGATGATTTAGTAAGAGAAATCTCACAGAAAGAGAAGATTTTTATAGGAGAAGACTTAAATGGACATATAGGGAAAAAAAATGTAGATTATACAGCCTTTCATGGAGGATATAAGTATGAAGAAAGAAATGAAGAAGGACGAACCATTTTAGACTTTGTCGGTAGCCCATGAACTAATTGTTTCAAATACGTTTTTCATAAAGAGGGAAGAAAATTTAATTACATTTAAAAGCTGTTCAAATAAGTCACAAATTGATTATTTTATGACTCGCAAAATGGATAAAATGATTTGTAAGCATTGCAAAGTCATACCAGGAGAAAGTTTGACAACACAACATAAGTTAGTGGTGTTAGATGTACAAATTAAATATAATAAATTTAAGACGAACAAAAATGTTGCAAAAAATTCGATGGTGGAACTTGAAGATGAAAAAGCAGGCTGCTTTCAAGAAGGCAGTTATGAAACAACTAGTTGATGACCCTTATATTGATTCTAATGTGTTATAAGAAGTTATGTATCACATTTAAAGATAAGTGGAAAGAACATACTTGGAGTGTCAAAGGATCGTGCGCCCTCAAATAAAGAATTTTGGTGGTGGAAAGATGAAGTGCAAGGCAAAGTGAGAACAAAGAGGGCCAACTATAAATCACTCTACTCTTGTAGGAATGATGAAAACTTAGTCAGGTATAAAGTCGTAAAAAAGAAGCTAAACAGACAGTAAGTAAACCAAGAAGTCAAGCTTATGAAGAATTTTATAAGCGACTAGATACCAAAGATGGAGAACGTGACATATATAAAATTGCTCAAGGTAGAAAAAGAAATATAAAAGATTTAAGTCAAGTAAAGTTCATAAATGATGAGACATACAGTTTGACGGATGATGTGGATATTAAAGATCGATGAAAAAAATTACTTTTATCAATTCTATAATGAAACAAAGGAAAAAGAATTAAACTTGGAAGAGTTAAATAAATAAGAGAAGTATAAGAACATAACATTTTATCATAAAATTCAAGTATCAGAGATAAAAGATGCTGTGAACAGTGTTGTTGATATCGGCCGACATGTCCGACATGTCGGCCGACACGAAGGTTTGAGAGCAAAAATGACACAGAATCGGTGCAAATTTTATGTGTGGCATTTTGAAAATAGCAGACCGACATGCCGGCCCCAAAAAACGCCCATATCGGGCGTTTTTAAATTTTTTTTTAAAATTTAATTATTAGTTTTATATTTTATTAATGAAATGAGCGGGGTCGGACTACTGTTTTAACTCCCCCGACCCCGCTCATTTCATTTCATCTCGTCGCTCTGCCCTAGCTCTCCCCGTCGCTCTGCCCTAGCTCTCCCCGTCGCTCCTGCCCTAGCTCTCCCGCGCGTGTCGGTGGCACTATCTCTCTGGTTCTTTCTTCTCCCTGCTCGCTGGTGTTCTCTGGTTCTCTCTAGCTCGTTGGTGTTCTCCCTCTCTCGCGCGCTGTCGGCACTCTATCTCTTTCGTTCTTTTTTCTCCCTGCTCGCTGGTGCTCTAGTTATCTGGTGCTCTATAGCTCGTTGGTGCTCTCCCTCTCTCGCGCGCTGTAGACACTATCTCTCTGGTTCTCTCTTCTCCCTGCTCACTGGTGCTCTGTGGTTTTCTGGTTCTCTGGTGCTCTCTAGCTCGCTGGTGCTCTCCCTTTCTCGCGCGCTGTCAGTACTTTATCTCACTGGTTCTTTCTTCTCCCTGCTCGTTGGTGCTCTCTCGGTTGGTTCATTCTTCTCCCTACCTCCCTCTCTCATTCCATCGCTCTACATTTTTTGTGTTGGTTGTTGTGCTAGCTGTTGGCTGTAGCATGGTGGCTGCCTTGTGGGTTGTTACTGGTGGCTGCTGACCCATTTAGTTGTTGATGGCTGCTCTGTTGCTTTATTTGTCGTATTAGTTGCTGCTGGAAGCTTTCATTGATTACCATGTGCATGCTCTCTGGGCTAGAAGAAAGAACTATAGACATATTATCGGACATGTCAGTCCACTATTTTATTTGTGGCTGTCTTGCTGGTTGTAGCATAGTTGCTGCGCTGTTGCTTTATTTGTCTTATTAGTTGCTGTTTTATTTTTATTTGACACGTTTATTAATCAACAAATGATTTGAAATACCCCTATTAATAATTATTTATTCAACTTCATTTTGCAATCAACGATGCATGTATATCCAATCACATTTTTAGTTGCCCTGCTGCTTTGTGTCTTTTAATAAATAAAATGTGAGATGCTTTGAAAATTTAAATGATACTTGAATGCTTTGTTCATTTTGTTGGATACTTTGAAAGTTTGAATGATAGTTATAACTTTGTATACTAGTATACTACTGAGAATGCAAAATGTCGTCGGATAAATAAAATATTGCGTGGATAATATAAAAGATATCTAAATATCTAACAATCAAATGAAGTTATGGGGCTTTTATGATGTTGATTTTTTTCAACTTGTAATTTTTCTCGTGATGTAGTCATGTAAAATATTTTTTCATTTTATCTAACTAATATTAATTTCATTTCTTGCCCTATTAGAATGACTTCTTCTGCTGGTTCAAGTGAGGTTCCCGTATCATTGGTACCAACCGGTAGAAATCCGTTCTGGGCATTTGGTGAGAAGTTGGTTGCAAACGACACCAACCGAATTAAATGCAACTACTGCAAGCAGACAGTGAATGACGGAATTACACGTTTCAAGGATCACTTGGCTGAGTGGAAGGGTAATGTTAAGCCATGCCCTCAGGTTCCCGCCGACGTTAAGGCTAAAGTGGATTCGACCCTAAACTCAAATTTAGAGAGTAAGATAGATAAAAGTGCTAAGTTTCAAGCAATCTTGAACGAGGTGGTTGTTGGAGGAGTCCATAATGATCAAGAAGAGGACACTAGCATACGTAGGAGCACATGTTCAAATGGTCCAATATACCAATTTGTTCATTCAGCTGTCGAGTCTACCAAGGGAAAAGATTCCCAACAGAGCACGATAGAGAGTAAGTACAAAAAAAAGCTAGAGATGATGCTGCCATGTACATAGGTAGATGGGCATATGGAAACGGGATCCCGTTTAACGCCATATGTAATTCATCCTTTTAGCAGATGACTCATGCCATTAGGTTATGCGGACCTAGGATGAAGATCCCAACATTTTATGAGTTGAGAGAAAATTTTGCGAGGGGTGGTGGAGAGGACGAAGGAGATGTTGGGCATATTCACGTAGACCTGCAAATTGAATGGTTGCACTATCATGACTGATGCGTGGATAGATCAAAAGGGTAGGGGTGTGATGAATATCATGATACATTGTAGTTCCGGAGTGACATTCTTGCTTTCGAAGAATGTCTCCTCCTCCACACACGATGGAAAGTTCATCTTTGACTTCTTGGATGAGGCGATTGATAGCCCTGAGAGCCCAGGAGAGCATAGTATCTTGCAGATTGTGACGGATAGCGCATCCAATAATATGGCTGCTGCAAAACTTATGGCTTTGAAAATGCCTACGATTTTTTGGACTTGTTGTGCGGCTCGCACTATTAATCTACTGTTACAAGATATAAAAAAATTGAAGCCAATAAAGAGTGCTATCTCATTGGGCTGCCAACTCTCTATATTCATCTATGGTCACACCATCTCGCTCGACATGTTTAGAGAGTCAACAAAAAACTTGAACTCTCATGAGCTTATTCCACCAGGTGTGACTAGATTCGCTACAACATTTATATCTTTAGAGAGCATCTTAGAAAAGAAGAATCAATTGATGAGTTTATTCACATCTGCAAAGTGGGCTTCATCAAAGTTGGCCAGTAGTGCCGGGGAAAGCAGATAAAACTATTGCTTCTTTATTCATTCATTTAAAATATATGTTTTGAAAGTTGCCTTTTTATATTATTTTCTTTATTTTTTATTTTGCATATGGTAGGCTGCAATGATAGTGATGAGCGTTAGATTTTGGGCGAATGTCGAGATGGCTGTTGGTATATTCACACCATTTGTGAAAGTTTTGAGAAGAGTCGACGGGGACACACCATGAATGGTGTGGTTATATGGGGATATCAAAAAAGTAAGGGAGGAGGTTGCTGTTGTTCTCGATCACCAAAAGAACAAATATCTTCCTATATGAAAGTTGATTGATAGTAGATGAGAGAAGAAGATGAGCAGCCCTCTGCACCTTGCAGGTTATTACTTAAACCAAAATTTTTATTATTTTTGTCGAGTGGAGATTGAACAGTCCTTTGCACTTTGCAGGTTATTACTTAAACCCATATTTTTATTATTCCCATCGAGTGGAGATTGAGACTGACAGAAGGTTTATGAGTGGTTTTGTTTAGTGTCTCTCAAAGATATATAAGAAAGATCCTTCTACACAGGATCACATCAGTGCTGAGCTTGATGTTTACCAATACCAACAAGAGTTATTTGGTAAATAGACGACAAAGAGACAACTACAAAATCGCAACTTTAATCCAGGTACATTTTAATATATATATTTATTAACAATAATGATGTATTTATGTATAATAAATGAATAATTAATACATTGTGTTGTCATTTTAATTTTCACAGTACATTGGTGATGACTTAACGGTGCTGATACGCCGTACCTTAAAACTATGGTCATGAAAATTTTAAGTCTGACTACTTCATCCTCTGGCTGTGAGAGGAACTGGAGCACCTTCGAGATAATATACATTAATTTAGTTATGTAGTTAAACATTAATATCTTATTATATGATTGTATGCATTATTTAACTTTTTTTTTAAAATTTACAGATACATTCTAAAAAGAGAAATAAACTTGATATCAAGAGATTTAACGATTTAGTATTTGTAAAGTTCAATGCTTTGCTGAAGTCGAAATATTCAGAGACATCTCAGGATCCATTGGCAGCTAAGAATGTTGATTCTGGAATGGTACAAGAGTGGATGATGAATGTTGATCCTGAGGAGGATTTAGATGAAGATGATGATGATGAAGTCTTTCCTGGAGAGGGGCTGACATGGGCGCAAATTGACGCTATAGTCGATACTGATCATGATAAAAGGAGATCTCAAAGATTAGCTACAAGCAAAAAAGTGACAATTAATTATCAAAGAAGGGGAAAGAGAAAAATATCTGAAGTGGACGAGGGAGATCTAGAGGGTTCATCGGATGAAGATCATATTCTATCTACTCTGCCGACTATAGATGAGTTTTTAAGTGATGAAGAATGAGGTATGTTTGAAATTTGATTTTTGAAATTTTGATCGTAAAATCACTAGTTTTACAAATTTTCATCTTTAAAGTGTTGTATGTTAAATGTTATATATAACTTTTAATATTTAAAATTTCAATAGGTTGTAGAATATGTAGTACTGTGACATGTATAAAAATTTAAAAATAACATTTAATTACATGTATAATTAATTAAATATTAAAATCCGATATATGAAATATCCCTGATATATCCCCCGATATATAAAAAACCGACATGAAAACTCAAATCGACGTGTCCCCGACATCCGACATCTGCAACATTGGCTGTAAATAAGATGAAAAATGGAAATGTGGTTTTGCCAGACGATATACCCATCGAAGTATGAAAATGTCTAGGAAATGAAAGAATTTTGTGTCTTACATACTTTTTCAATAAAATACCGAAGTCAAAGAGGATGCCAGACCAATGAAGAGAAAGTATCTTGATACCTTTCTATAAGAATAAAAGAGATATACATAATTATGTTAATTACAAAGGAATTAAATTGATGAGTCATGCCATGAAACTATGAGAACGCGTAATAGAAAAAGGATTAATACGAGAGTAACATCTCGGAGAATCAATTTGATTCATGCTAGGGAGGTCGACCATGAAAACTATACATCTCTTGAGGAGACTCATTGACAACTATCGAGAAAGAAAACAAGATTTGCATATGTTGTTTATTGATCTTAAAAAGGCTTATGATAAAGTTCCAAGAGAGATCTTACGGAGAGTCTTAGAAAAGAAAGGTGTAACTGTATCATATATTAACATAATCAAAGATATTCAGTGACAAGGGTGAGGACATCTGGAGGATTAACACAGGAATTCCCTATTATTGTTGGATTACATCAATGTTCAACTTTAAGCCCTTATCTCTTTACCCTTATCTTAGATGAGCTCACCCGACATATCCAACAAGCAATACCTTGCTGTTTGTTGTTTGCGGATGATATCATTTTGGTTGATGAGACGCGCGAGGGTGTAAACCATAAACTTGAATATTGGCAAGATACTTTAGAAAAGAAGAGGTTTAGGTTGAGCAGGGCAAAAACGAAGTATATGGAGCTTAAATTTAGCAGTACAAGAAGGACATATGACTTTGTTATTAAGTTGGGGGATCAAGATAGTTCCTGTAGTGAGTGTTTTAAATATCTTGGATATATAGTTCAAAAAGATTGAGGTATTGATAAAGACGTGACACATAGAATCCAAGCGGGTTGGTTGAAGTGGAGAGGCGCGTCAGGGATCTTATGTGATCATACAGTACCACTAAAACTTAAGGACAAGTTTTACGGTACTGCAATTAGACCCATGATGCTCTATGATTTTGAGTGTTGGGCAGTGAATTGTGCACATGAGCAAAAAATGAGAGTTGCGGAGATGAGAATGCTTAGGTGGATGTGTGGACACACGAGATTGGATAAAATTAGGAATGACAGTATCAGTGATAAGACAAGAGTAACACCAATTTCAGTGAAGATGCGAGAAGCTCGTCTAAGATGGTTTGGACACGTACAAATGAGACCATTAGAGGCACCTGTCAGGCGTTGTTAGAGTCTAGTCACTAGGCATGTTAGACGAGGGAGGGGTAAACCAATAAAGACTTGGAATGAAACTATAAAGAAAGATATGATGTACTTAGACATTAGTGAGATTATGACAAAAGATAGGGCACAATGGCGACATACTATCCATATACCCGACCCCACTATAGTGAGATAAAGGCTTGAGTGTTGTTGTTGTATCCTGAAGCTAAGTTTTGAATTTAATTTTAGCCTAACACAGAACGTATTGCAATAAATACCAAATATTTTTTTAATAATAACATTTCTTTTGCATTAAAAGAAATGTAATACACGCCTAAGTTTCACACGTAAGTAATGACACATACCTGTTGCTATATATATGTTCAATTCTCCCGCTCCTGAATCACTTTAGTCAAACTATCTTTTTTGTTGGTATTCCTGAAAAATTGAAACTATGGTGTTAGTCATGAACAATATGACTAAATGAGTATTTTATCTCTTTAATCGTTGTAAATGCAAACAAAAGGGATTAGTAACTGTAGAAATGGAGAAAGCCAACCTTGTATATATGTCCACTTGGTACAAATACAAAGAATGAGTACATATATATAGATGAGAGAAAGAGAGAGAAAAGTCCTATACACAATGTGGGACTAAAGAGAGGAGAGAAAAGCAATAAATGCTATACAAATGGGCCTAATGTTAAGTGGGCTTTTCCAACACTCCCCCGCAAGCTGGAGCGTATAGGTCATATGCACCCAGCTTGGACAAACATTGGTAGAACAGAGTGCTTGATAAGGCCTTTGTGAGGATGTCGGCAACTTGATCATTTCCTGGAACATGCTTTAATTCAAGTTTCTTCAATTGAACCTTTTCACGAACAAAGTGACAGTCAACCTCGATATGTTTTGTGCGCTCATGAAAGACCGGATTCTTTGCGATGTGTATGGCGGCTTGACTATCACAAAATAGAACAGCAGAGGAGGGGAGTTTTACTCCCAGGTCAGTAAGGAGACTTTCAAGCCATGTGAGTTCTGAAACAACTGAGGCCATCGATCTGTATTCAGCCTCTGCAGAGGAACGAGCCACCACAGCTTGTTTCTTACTCTTCCAAGTAATAAGATGCCCACCAAAATACGTACAGAACCCACTAGTTGACCTTCGATCGTCCAGGGAACCCGCATAGTCGGCATCAGAATAGGCAACCAATGCGGGAGCAGAGTCGGAGGTTTTGTTAACCAGCCCTTGGCCTGGAGCTCCCTTAAGGTATCGGAGAATCCGTTCAACCGCTTGGAGATGAGAAGCCCGGGGGGCATGCATGAACCTACTGACAACCCCAACTGCAAATGAGATATCTGGCCTTGTGACTGTTAGATAGATCAACTTGCCCACCAGGCGTCGATAGTATTCCGGGTTCGGAAGAAGCAAATCGTCATCCGAAGCATGAGCGCATAATTTGTGATTTGCCTCCATCGGAGTACACGCTGGCTTGCAACCAGACTGACCAGCATCTTTGAGAAGATCGAGACAGTACTTTCGTTGGGAGAGTACCAACCCGTCCGGCCGCCGGGCGATCTCGAGACCAAGAAAGTAGCGAAGTTTCCCCAGATCTTTAGTCTGAAAAACAGTGCTCAGGTGTTGTTTGACGTCTTGAATCCCCTTTGAGTCATCCCCAGTGAGAAGGATGTCGTCAACATAAACCAACAGAAGAATGATGCCAGTGGCCCGGTGTCGGGTAAAAAGGGAGAAATCTGCAGAGCTCCGAGTGAACCCCATGTCTCGAACCACCTTGCTAAACTTGTCAAACCACGCCCGTGGGGACTGTTTGAGACCATAAATTGACTTTTTGAGAAGACAAACCCGAGACTCCCCCGTGGTCTCAAACCCGGGCGGTTGGCGCATGTAGACAGTTTCCTGAAGGTCGCCATTCAAAAAGGCGTTCTTGATATCAAGCTGATGAAGGGGCCAGCTGCGGTGCACCGCGACGGAGAGAAGAACGCGGACAGTGTTAAGCTTGGCCACCGGAGAGAATGTTTCCTCATAGTCGAGGCCCTCCTGTTGTGTGAAGCCACGGGCCACAAGACGGGACTTCAGTCGGGCAATAGTGCCATCCGGAGCATGCTTGATGACGAAGACCCATTTACATCCAACAGGGTGCTGACCGGGAGGTAAGGGAGCCAAGACCCAGGTCTGGTTGGCCCAAAGGGCCGTCATTTCTTCGTCCATGGCAGCTCGCCAGCCAGGATGGTGAAGCGCCTCCTGCAGAGAGTTAGGGACTGAAACAGAAGATAAGGAGGTGACAAAGTGAAGAAGAGAGGGGGAGAGGCGATGGAGCGAGACGTAGTTCGCCATCGGATGAGCGGTGGAGACGGGAGCCGGAGCAGCAGGGAGCAGAGCACCAGAGGGCGAAGCCGACTGCAGAGGAGCCACAGAATGAGGAGAGTGACGAGAATAGACCCGGATAACCGGTGGTGGAGGACGGACCGGAGGTGGGGAAGGGAGAGAGGCTGAGGAGTGAGGAGCCGGAATGACAGGACGAACGACGGGAGCGGGATGCAGAGCGATATCCGGAGCATGGAAGAATGGAAGATCTTCACGGAAAGTAACGTCAGGCGAGACAGTAACCTTGCGGGTAGTAGGCGAATAACATACATAACCCTTCTGAGTGCGCGAGTACCCGACAAAGATCTGCTTGGTGGCACGAGGGTCCAACTTGTCCGTAGAGGGACCGAGGTGGTGAACGTAGCAGGTACACCCAAACACCCGTGGCGGAAGGGGAAAAGGCGGAGTTGTGGGAAAGAGGAGGCTGAAGGGAGTAGCATACTGGAGGATGGAAGACGGGAGGCGGTTGATGAGGAAGCAAGCCGTGGAGAGAGCGTAGTTCCAGTACGGTTTGGGGACCTGCATTTGAAGCATAAGCGAGCGAGCGACATCAAGAAGGTGACGATTCTTGCGCTCGGCGACACCATTTTGTTGTGGAATGTACGGACATGAGGTTTGGTGAAGAATGCCGAATTCAGAGCAGAGAGTCGCAAATGCATGGCTGGTGTACTCCCGCGCATTGTCAGTACGAATAGTGCGAATAGGCGCAGAGAACTGAGTGCGAGTCTCGAGGATGAAAGCCCGGAATACACGGGGAAGTTCAGAGCGATCCCGAAGGAGATATAACCACGTCATGCGAGAGTAATCATCAATAAAAGTAAGAAAATAGCGATAGCCAGAAATACTATTAACTTTGTACGGACCCCATATATCGGAGTGTACTAAAATAAAAGGAGCGGAGCTCCGAGTACAATGAGGGGGGAAAGAAGAACGGGGTTGTTCGCCCAAAATACAGGTGTCGCACCGAAAAGCAGGGAGAGTGACATCAGGAAGAGCCTTCCGGAGGACTGGAAGAGGAGCATGTCCCAGACGGCGATGCCAATCCGAAGAGGAGATAGATGCGAGGACAGTAGGAGAGTCGTCAAGAAGATAGAGCCCATTCTGCAGCCGTCCTCTACCAATGATAGTCTGCGTCTGCTGATCCTGTATGAGAAAAGAAGAAGAAGTAAATGTTACTGAGTAATTAGAATCAGTAGTAAGGCGACCGACAGAGAGTAAATTGAAAGGAGAGCCCAGAACATGTAGAGCCGAGCGTAGGAGGAGAGAAGAGGTGAGAGAAATATCAGCACATCCAGAGACGGGAACCGACGCCCCATTAGCAACAGTAATGTACTTCGGGTGAGGTGAAGACAAGTACTGTGGTGGCCGAACAGAGGTGATATGATGAGTGGCACCAGAATCAAGGATCCAGCGCGGGCCAGAGGATAGGCAGGCGATACCTTCATTGGAGAGAGAGGCAGCAGAGGCAACCGAGGCAGGCGGACGGCTGAGCAAGCCATGAAGATGCTGGAGCTGAAGACGAACCTCGTCGAGCTCAGTACGAGAGGAGGCAGAATCGGTAGTAGCAGCAGAGGCATGTGGACGAGGAGGTCGGCCATGTTTGCGAAAGCAAGTGGCCTCAAGATGACCATCTTTACCACAGAACGAGCATTTTGGCCTAGACCGGCCACCGCGACCCCGGCCGCGAGAGTCAGAGCGGCCACCACGGGTAGAGGGGGGAAGGGGCAATAAGGGAGCGGGTGCCTGTTGAACAAGGGCCGGAGAAGGAAGTCCGGGAACATCCGGAGGCGGGGAGACTTTGAGAAGCATTGAGCACACGTCGGAAAAGGACGGTGTAACAGTAGAGGAGAGGATGTGAGCCCGGACACTGTGAAGATGAGGGGGTACCCGGGCCATCATCATGGCGATACCCACAGCTTCCTTCTGGGTACGTTGAGCAGCGAGATCTAGAGTGGGAGGCTGATGGTGGATCCAAGCCTCAACCAGAGACCGGGCCTGAGCAACAAAGGACGTCAAGTCGGTTGCGCCACTGCTGTCAAGGGCCTGGAGAGCGGTGATGATATCATAGAGGTGGTGGAGACTATCTTTGCCAGAGTAGAGGGTGTGTAGCTCGTCCCACATGCCTTTGGCCGTCTCATGATACATGGCCAAGCGATAAGATTCTCCATCAAGAGAGTTGAGGAGCCAAGTCTGCACACGCCCATCATTGCGTAACCACTCCTCAGTAGGGACACCAATAACGGTCTGGGTCAGATGATGAAGGAATCCCTTTGACTGAAGGACACGGCGAACTGAGTGTGCCCATTCCACAATGTTCTTCTTGCCAGTGAGCGAAATGGTAGTGATCCGGAGCTCGTCGCGGACTTCCGGTATAGAGGCCGGGCGTTCAGGAGGAACAGCCGTACCGACGGAGTCTGCGGATGTAGACATGGAGGCCGCAGCGAGCTGAAGGAGGCCGCAGCGAGTTGGAGGAGGCCGCAGCGAGCTGAAGGAGGCCGCAGCGAGCTGAAGGAGGCCGCAGCGAGTTAGAGGAGGCCGCAGCGAGCTGGAGGAGACCGCAGCGGGCTGGAGGCCGCAGCGAGCTGGAGAAGACCGCGGCGGGCTGGAGGCCGCAGCGAGCTGGAGAAAACCGTGGCGGGCTGGAGGCCGCAGCGAGCTGGAGGCAGCAGCTAGAGGAAGCAAACAGACAGTGGACCGGGTGAGGACGCGGCGACCTGGATGAGGTCGCGGCGAGCTGGAAGATGTTGCGGGCTGGGTCAGGTCGCGGCGGTCTGGGTCAGACCGCGGCGGACAGGAGTGAACTGGAGAAGAGAAGACAAGCTGGCGGGCTGGCGAGCTGGCGACTGGCGAGCTGGCGACTAGCGAGCTGGCGGGCTGGCGAGCTGGCGGGCTGGCGAGCTGGCGGGCTGGCGAGCTGGCGAGCTGGCGGGCTGGCAATCAGAAGGAGATCAAGGAGAGGAAGCGAAGACAGAGTTCGCTGCGGTCAGAAGAAGACCGAAGGATAGAGGTCGCCGAGGTCGCGCCGGACAGGAAGAGGCCGAGCGGACAAGGGGAAGCAGTGGACCCCACAGGATGGCTATAAAAGGAGGGGGGCCAGAGGAGGAAGGGAGGTGGGGGAAGAGAAGTGGATCCACGGGAGAGGAAGCGGACAGGAAAAGTGAGGCCGCAGGAGAGACGCGACTAGAAGGTGCGGACTGGACAAGGGAGGCCGCAGAGACCGCAGGTTGCAGGGCGGACAGAAGAGGGAGTCCGCAGGAGATCGTAACCTCGCTTTGATACCATGTAGAAATGGAGAAAGCCAACCTTGCTATATATATATGTCTGAATCACTTGGTACAAATACAAAGAATGAGTACATATATATAGATGAGAGAAAGAGAGAGAAATGGTGTTAGTCCTATACACAATGTGGGACTAAAGAGAGGAGAGATTTTATCTCTTTAATCGTTGCAATAAATGCTATACAAATGGGCCTAATGTTAAGTGAGCTTTTCCAACAGTAACAATATGCATTTATTTAAATTCATTCATCTTGTGGTAGTGAAATAAGCAGTAGAGTAGTAAACAATTAGTAAAGTAAGCAATAAAGTATAAAGTAGTCAGTAACTAATCAGTAAAGTAAATTGTAAGTATTAGTGGAGTAAGCAGTAATATAGAATGTTGCAATAACGAACTAACCTTCTTTTCTTCTTAATTTCTAATCACTTTCTGTTCATGTTTATTTTATTTTGCTCATTATCAGTTTGCCCTTTAATAGTCTGTTCTCACATAATTTCCTTAATTTTTTGTTCGTCTTTTATCCTTTCATTAGTTCTGATATTTTTTTCGAATTCGTTCTTCCAAATTAGTATCTATATCTTTCTCATCTTTCTTTAATTTTGCTCAATCAGAAATAAATCAGTGTCTATCATTCTTAGCTTTTTCATTTCGTTCAATCAAAAATTAATTGTTGTCTCTATCATTCTCATATTTCTTTCACTTTATTCAATCAGAGATTGCTCGTGTCTCTGTCATTCTCATCTTTCTTTCATTTCGTTCAATCAGGAATTAATTAGTGTTTATCATTCTAATCTTTCTTTCATTTCGTTCAATCAGGAATTACTCAGTGTCTCTGTCATTCTCATCTTTTTTTCATTTCATTCAATCAAGATTTGTTAAGGGTAGTTGTCGATTCTTCTTTTCAAATTTTTGGGCCCACCCCTTCTCGGATTGAATCTTTTCAAATTTTTGGGCCCACCCCTTCTCGGATTATCTTAAACCGCTACGCTAACGCAGGATAATCCAACACGCAATAGGCCTTCTGGCCCCCTGGTTAGACATAGACTTCCAATCTAGGGTGAACCCACACACAATAGGTCATCACCGATAAATTGAGAATAGGTCGAGAATAGGCCGAGGGGCCAAATCAAAGCTTTGACGCTTAAAACTACTCTTACCGATAAACTTCCGCAAAATAATTTTATTTTTATTTGAGTCCGATCCCCCGAACGCCTTGTGAGATAAAGCGTAGCGAGTTCCAATCTTCCACAAGCAAACACAACAATAATTTATGAAATACGGTAATAAAAGTAATCGAACGTTCGGGACAAGCTCTTAATTTTTTAAGTTGCGCATAAATTTAAAACTAAATAATTGGAGCAAAAAATGGGGAAGAGTACCACAAGGGGATAGTCGATCGCAAATACGTCTACATAGGCGGAACAATTGTTACCGGTCGTTGGCTGGAAGTAGTCGTTGGCGTCGACAACAACGACTAGGGTGATGAGTCAGAAGGCCACCAGAGGGACGAGGTGAAGCTTCGGCGGGCACTGATGGAAGGAGCCTGCAGGTCCGTCTGGAATTGTGAAAGGCTCGCTGGAGCGTGGAGGTAGGGGTGGAGAATCCTGCTGAGTCGTTGTCGAGGGCGTACGACAGTGGATGGGTTTGGCAAATTTGTCGTCGAGGGTGCACAACAGTGGCGGGGGGAGACTGATTTGTCATTGTCGAAGTGGCTGAAGCGGCGGGACTCTGGAGATAGTAGCTATACGGGTGGGGGAAATGACCGACAATGCAAAGAATTGAATAAGAATTCAGTTCTCTGCTGTTTGATGTATTTTTATCCTTGCACAGTGATCATTAAATGGAGGATAAGAATCTCTCTTCAAAAAAACTCATTCAATTAACTCTTTCCCAAATAAAATTTGTCTAATATTTTTTTTTTCAAAACATCTGTTTCCAAATAACTCTTTCCAATTACTTATAACTTTTAAAATTAATTCCAAACATAATATTTCATATTTCTTCCCATCCTTTGAATTTAAATTTTAAATCTATACGTTTTAGATAATTTTAAGCATTCCTGTTACATTCTAACTGCTAAATTTTGCGGACCTTTTATATAAGGTCTGATCGTATGGTCAAATCGACGAGCCGAACAACTTCAAACAAAGCAGATGTGCGCCAAAAAAAATACACAAAAATTTAATGCAAAAATAAAAATCCATGACGCATAGAGACGTCATGTAATTTTGGATGCGACGGAGGATGCATCACGGGCCTTTGTCCCATACAAATTGGAAGATTCTAACTCAACCCGACTCTTCTTTCGTATGCGATTCACACACCCCTATCCCGGTTAATCCTTAACATTCCCTATGCATCGATGCATTCCAATGTCTTCTTTTCATCTTATGTATTTTTCTTTTTTTTCTTTTTATTGTGTTTTACATCTTTTATTTCTTAATAGGATTGAATGTTTTTTTAAATCCCTCATAGATAAGATCCCTTATTTACCAACCTTTATTAGCCTATGAAGCACATATACTTTCCCGAAGTCAGCGTACCCGTACCGGATACGTATCCGGTACAAGTACGTACCCGATACTCGACGGATACACCTATGTGGACACATAAAGTTGGTTCTATTCTAGGAAGTGTTGGTATGTACCGAGCATGCTTCTGGTACTGGTACGTTTTTGTTACAATTACGTGTATTGAACATGTTGATACGACATAAGTTATTAACAAAGTAACTAACTTGTCTCTAGACTAACCGGAGAATCAGAGATTAAAATTGTTGATCTCCACCAATAAGAAGAAAAAAAGACTGATGAATAGACTTAAGTTTAATTTTATCTCTTTTGGTTAAACATATAAAATTTTATTTTTGTAATATTTATGAATGCTTAATGTTTGAAAATTTCATGTTATATTGAATTAATTTGTGGACTTGTACTTCAAGTTATGATTTATATTTGCTGTTTCGATGTTTTGAGAACTATTTATTGCACTTGTGATATATATATATATATATATATATATATATATATATATATATATATATAATATTTGTTATAACGTATCACGACGTATTCGTATCCTTGTTTTTAAATTTTGTTGTACCAACGTACCGGGTACGTATCGTACCCGCTACCCGTACTCGTACCGGTGCTTTCTAGTTATTAGCCATCTTAATCGATCATTTTGGGTCAATGATTTCAAATGTTTCGAAATCCTAAATGAGATTGTGCATGCAATAAAATAGGCTAAGTGCAAAAATACTATGCAGGTAAATACTAAAAATATTTCAAAATTTAAGCATAATTAAAGAGGAAATACTCACTGTGGCTATATTTTTCTCTTTGTTCTTCTTAGGTTCATCATTACACCTATCACGAGGCGCCATTCTCTGCTGTATCAGTTAAAATAATTCACTTAGGGTTGCGTCATTAATAGTTGCAATTTTGATTCCTAAGACGGCTTAGAATTTAACAGGGTTTGTCTAATGTAAGAAAATTTAGGTGAAGTCGATAAAATAAAAACCCAATTTGATCAATTCCTCAATCAAGATCCAAAAATCTCCAAATCCAGCATGAATTCGGCTAGACTAACTGAATACTAAAATAAAGTCACTGATTTTATTAAGCCATTCTAACCAACTGACCAACAACTAAGCATGAAATTACTTCCATAACAGCCGACCAACACTATGCTTCTCCAATATTAGAAATATACTAAATACCCCCAACCAGCTGGCTTTCATCATATTCCGCCAACTAAAATTAAATCCAGCAATAGTATAACATATTTAACAACATCAACTTACAACAGCCAACAAGTAGGAGAATAACTACTAATATAAAAAGACCTGATTTCAGAAAAATGAAGAGGAAGGAAGGAGAAAGCCCTAATTCCCTTTTTTCATAACATGTCATACACCATAACCTCACAGCCAAGCTAAATCCCCAATAGAAACCCTAGCCGGCCAGCAAAAACTCTAGCCACAAATTAAAAATCAAATCCTAGCTTCCATCTATGAAATCCATCATGCAGAAAGAGAAAAGGAGAAACAAATGAAGAAAGAGCATTTAAAACAAGTAGATGAAATTAGGGCATAAAATTGTTATACAAAACCGTTGTGATGCAGGACGACGCGCAGAGTTTGCGCGCCTGTCGGCTATTTTTAGGAAACCCTAAATGCTTGCGATGCTTAAGGAATTTTTCGAAAGATTTTGAGCGGCGTTGCACGAACTTTAAGAAGTGAAGCAACTAGATTTTTGTAAAGTACAAAATCGCTATTTTGTTTAAAATGAATTTTCTTGAAAAATGGTTCAATTCTAAATTTGGGGAAGAAAATTCGCAACTTTCGTTCCGTTCCCCTTGTCGTAGCCAAACGGAAATCTTGAACTCCAAATACGTTTCCGTTTGGAGTTTTCGACGTAGCGTTCGACGTTTGCTGACAAAATTCGGGCAAAAACCCAACAATAAATCGAATTAACCTAAGAAAAAATTTAGACGCACAAAAAAAGAGAAAGAAACAATTACCCACGAAAAGAGCCGTCTTTCCGCAGTCGAAGTCGACGACAATCCCACTAGGAATTCCTCGTCACCTTCGATCGCCCGCTTCGAGGTCAGCCTCTATCGCACACGGGCACATCAGAAATATTTCACACACTCTCACACGAAAGTGTTTCCACGGAATCTCAAACACTCAATAATGTAAGAAAGTCACAAACTAACAACCTAAAATTCACTCGCTCTCACACCCATGGTGGATTCACGAAATCTCAATCACTCAAGGTGGCTACAACGAGAATAACTCACGCAAACTTGAACTACTCTATTCACAGGCAGCAAGCAACAACAGAAGGAATTTCCTTACAGGCCACAGTAGCATTCTAATCATAAAATTTTCACTATTCACGAAATAAACTAATAACATGACACTGTTTATCTCCTCTCACACGGAATCAAAAACAAGCAGGTAATCACACATTCTTCAACAACTAACAACTATATTTTCATCAACATTCACTCAACAACAACCTCTCAAATGGGCTTCGAACAAACTCATCAATAATTTTTCATCAACATCATCTACCCTAACACACCTGTTCATCTTCCTCCAACGGGAATCTAAACAATTAATCTCACACATGAATCAATTACAGGAAAACACACGACAATCTCATCATTTTTTGTCAATCTTCACCACCTTCACCTATTCCAAAACTCTGCTATTTGTATGGCATTAACATAGATGGCAAAATAACATAAAGACCTTAGATTCGGCCATGGCTGGAACCATCAGAGAAGGATCACGGGCGACGGAATAGGTGGAAGCAGGATTCGTGGTCTTCACCAGTTGAGGGAGGTGTCTTGGGGTAGTGAAGTGCGTGAACCAGAGCCCGAAAACGTGCTGCCGACTGAAATCGTGGAGGAAATCCTACACTGGAAGCGGGATTGTGGGCAGCAGCGTGCAGTTTGCGTGAGGACCACTCAAAAAGAAGAACAATACACTAGACCGCCTTGGAGAAATGATATGAACCGGTTGTTAACTTAATTATATATATACACACACAAACATATATATATATATATATACATATATATAATTTTCTAAACATAAATCAAACAAAATAAATAGCTACGCGCACATGCATGCATTTCACAAGTACCAAACTGAAATTTGCAAAATAAAATTAAAGAATGCAATAAAACAATTCATGGCCGAAAGAGATCCGGTCGGGTGCGGCGTCAGACACTTTTGCGACAACCTGATCTGGGTTGGTTTCCATCATGTTGCTAAAACTCTTCCTTGACGCAGAACCAACCTCTGTTGTCATTGGCTCAAGAAATCCAGAGAAGGATAATAGAAATCTCATTGTTCAAGTGAGATAGAGAGAGAGGGAGAGAGTGGGTGAGACGAGATTGTCAGTTAGAAGCTTCGAGCAAGAGCGAGAGAGAAGTGTGGTCGACATCGCGGGCCAAACTCATTGCAGTCGTCAGATCTGCGGCGACAGTCGACAAATGGTATCCGGGCGGTCGACATCGCGGGCCGGAGCGAGGAGACCGACTGTGGGCGATGACAGAGGGCACGGGGTACGACTGGACCCCTCAGTGTCTGGGTGATGTAGATGGGGGTGATCCAAAAGCAGACGCTTCTCACCGACTCGAGCCAAACTCATTGCAGTCGTCAGATCTGCGGGGGCCTAAAATTCCACGTCCATGCATAGGCGTTCATGCAGTCCTGCCGTGAAGATGGGCACTTGCTGTGTAGGAAGAACTGAGGGAGTGTCGGCCAGGCGGACCTGAAACTGTTCGAGGTACTCGTCGATCGGGCCGGTCTGCCAGAGAGAAATGAGATCCCCCAAGGTATTGCTGTGGAGAGGTGGTCCGAAGCAGAGGGTGCAATTCACTTTGAAATCTTCCCAAGATAGGTGTGGTTTCTCCCGTTGCAGCTGAGAAAACCAAAGTTGGGCGGGGCCCATCAGGTGAAAGGGAGCAATATTGAACTACTCTTCCCAAGGGCTGCGTTGATGGGTGAAGAACTGCTCGCAAAGAGAAATCCAGACCAAGGGGTCTTCGTGGCCGCCGAATAGTGGAAAATCCAGCCGCATGTAGCAGGGAACACCCTTGCCCTTGTGCTTGGGTGAAAGAACTCTGGTGGGGTTGGCGGAATCGACACGTCGTTGGAGGAGCCCGTGGCCGGGTGGGCCGTTCGGTTAGCCGCTAGTTGAGCAGTGACGAAGTTGATCACTGCGATGTTGTTATCCACTAGGATCTTGACGAGAGACTTGAAAATTTGAGAGAGGGAGGGCAGTTTAGCCATTGCTTGGGGAAAATTGGCGAGTGATTGGCGCTGGAGGGATTGAAGGAAGGAGGGACCGACGGTGGAAGCAGCCCGGTAGAGGCAGCGAGCAAGGGGTCTCGTCGGTGGAGGAGCCGAGTAGTATGTGCTGTGGAGGAGGGCTGGCGGAGAGCGGTCGGGGCAAAGGTGGCTAGACATAGTCTGGTTGGGTGGAGCAGGCTGGGGCGGGGCCGATAGGGGCAAAACAGGTCGGGGCGGAGCCCCCGTCGCTGTTGGAGTTCGGTTGGCGGGGCGGAGCCAGCTATGCGAAGTGGCCGGGGACTCGATGCACGACAGGGATGGCTGGGGCGGCCACAATGGTGGTAGAAGTGGGTAGATCGGGAGTTTCAGCGGCGGGGAGGAGAGTTCCTTCTGATACCAAGTTGTTACGTGCCGTAGATTGAGAGCGGGTGCACGAGGGAAGAGGAGGGAAGTCCCGGAGGAAGGAGGAGGAAACCCTTTTGGAGCTCCGACGAGCTATGGAGGCTCCGTGCTGCGTGCTGCGCGGGATGGCTGAGACGGGTGTGCGGGATCTCGCGTATCGTGACCTGGAGGCGGCTAGGGCACTTGGCGGGCAGACCGTGAGATAGAAGAATAGTTAGAGAGAGATAGGAACTAGAGAGGGGAATGAGAAATTAAAATAAACATGCTTTACCTCCATTGCTTGGTTCCCCAACCTGGTATTAAGTAGCCACACCAAAATGCTCCCACCTTGGGCTTAGACACGGAGGATCAAATGCGCGCATAATTATAAAATAGAAAGTCGAACTAGATAAGGGTAGGCAATATACGCGACCAAGGTGGTACCGTAACATGCTTTGCTTTAATGCTAGAAATTCGCATGGTCTTATTCGTACATTGAAGTACTTATTGTGGCTAAAGTCATCGGCTCTAATACCACTTAATTGTAACAGCCTGTAAACCACCACAATTTAAATTCGATATCCTGAAGCTGAGTTAGTTTTGTATTTAATTTTAGCACAACACAAAAATGTGTCATAACAAGTACCAAATATGCATATAATAATCACTTTTCTTTTGCATTACATGCATAATAATATACGTTTAAGTTCCATACATAAGTAATGACATGTACCTGGTGCTATATATTTATGTTCAATTCTTCCGCTCCTGAGTCACTTTAGTCAAACTATCCTTTTTGTTTGGGTTCTTAAAAAAATTTAAACCACGGGGTTAGTAATAAACAATATGACTGAGTATTTTACCTATTTAATAGTTGTACATGCAAACAAAAGAGATTAGTAACAATATACATTTATTTGAATTCATTCATCTCCCAGTAGTCAACCAAGCTGTAGAGTAGCAAGCAATCAGTAAAGTGAGCAATAAAATATAAAATAAGAAGTCAGCAACTAATCAGTAAAGTTTAAAATAAGTTGTCAGTAAAGTAAATAGCAAAGTAAATTGTAGGTAGAATGTAGCTATGATGAACTAACCTTCTTTTCTTCTTAATTTCTAATCACGTTCAATTCATGCTTATTTATTCTGCTCATTATCAGTTCATCCTTAAATACTCAATTTTCACCATATTTCTTTCTTAATTCTTGGTTTGTCTTTTATCTTTTCGTTGGTTTTGATCTTTCTTCAAATTCATTCTTCTAAATTGGTGTTTCTATCTTTCTCATCTTTCTTTACTTTCATTTAATCGGTGTCTCTATAATTCTCATCTTTTTTTCATTTCGTTCAATCTGGAATTAATTGGTGTCTATCATTCTCATCTTTCTTTTATTTGGTTCAATCAGAATTACTTGGTGTCTATCATTCTCATCTTTCTTTAATTTTGTTCAATCATGAATTACTCAGTGTCTCTATCATCCTCATCTTTCTTTCATTTCGTTCAATCATGAATTACTCTGTCTCTCTATCATTCTCATTTTTCTTTCATTTCGTTCAATCAAGAATTGTTAATGGTAGCTGTCGATTCATCTTTTCAAATTCTTGGGCCCACCCCTGTTAGGGTTATCTTAAACTCCTATGCTATCGCCGGATGATCCCACACTCAATAGGGCTTTCTGCCCCCCTGGTTAGACGTAGACTTCCATTCTAGCGCGATCCCACACACAATAGGCCTTCTGGCCCCCATAAATTGGAAGATTTTAACTCAACTTTTCTTTCTCGGGCGATTCACACCCCTACGCAAATTAACCCTTAACATTCCCTGTGCATCGATGCATTCTATGACTTCTTATTCGTCTTGTCTTTTCTTTTCTTTTCTTAATGCATTTTACATCTTATGTTTCTTAATAGGGTTGAGTGTTTTTTTAAAAATCCATCAGAGATAAGATCGTTTTAACCAAAATTTGTTAATCATTTTAGTCGATCTTTTTGGGTCAGTGATTTCAAATCATTTGAATTTCTTTAACTTAAAAGAGAATGTGCGTACAATAAAGTGGGCTAAGTGTACAAATATTATGCAGGTAAATACTAAAAATATTTCAAAATTGAAGCATAATCAAAGAGGTTAAAACTAACCGTAGCTATCTTTTTCTCTGTCCTTCTCAGGTTCATCATCACACCTATCACGAGATACCATCCTCTGCAGTATCAATTAAAATCATTTACTTTGGGTTGCATTGTTAATAGTTACTATAGTTGGAAGGGGAAAAACTAATTAATTGATCAAAAGAGTACTCCCCACACATATATATGTAGGGGAGAAAGGTACAAAGACAACAATACCCTTATGGGTAAATACAACAATAAAGAAATAAAAAGTCTTGATAAAGACTTGATTACAACTCTCTCCCTCAAGTCGAACGGTGGATATCTGTCATTCCGAGATTATGAATATCATCAGTGAAGACATCAGATCCTAGACTCTTGGTGAAGATGTCAGCTAGCTGCTCTCTGGAGTGAACGAAGGGTGTGACTAGGCTTCCTTTGTCAAGATGGTCTTTGATGAAATGACGATCCACCTCAACGTGCTTAATCCTGTCATGCGGAACTGGATTGTGTGCTATGCTGATGGCAGCTTTGTTGTCACAGTACAAGGATATGAGAGATTCCTCCTGAAGCCCCAGATCTTGCAATAGGGTACGCAACCAAAGGCCTTCACAGAGGCCTTGAGACATTGCCCGGTACTCAGCCTCGGCACTAGATCTGGCCACCACATTCTATTTCTTACTACGCCATGTGACCAGGTTTCCTCCAATGAATGTGCAATAACCCGTTGTAGATTTCCGGTCATCGTGGCATCCAGCCCAGTCAGTGTCAGTGAAAACATCGATCCGCAAATGATTGTTCTTAGAGAACATTAGCCCCCGTCCTGGGGACTTTTTCAAATACCGGAGGACACGGTAAAACGCCTCCTGGTGTCTGACCCTTGGGGCATGCATGTACCTACTCAAGATCCCAACAACATATGTAATGTCGGGGCGAGTATGCGAGAGATATAAGAGCTTTCCCACCAATTTTTGATAACTGGAGGCATCTGTACGATCACCATTGCTATTCTCATTGATCCTATGGTTCTCCATAGGGGTGTTTGCAGGGGCACAACAGAGTAAACCAGTCTTCGTTAGCAGGTCCAACCCATACTTGCGTTGGGAGATAAAAATACCTTTGTCAGAACGGGTCACTTCAATTCCCAGGAAGTAGCGTAGTCTTCCCAAGTCTTTTACTTCGAACTCAGCTGAGAGACGGACCTTCAACTTGGAGATTTCATCTGTGTCATTTCCTGTGATCACAATGTCATCAACATAGACAATCAGAACAACAATTTTCCCTTCCTCTCTCTTCCGTCTTGCATGTTCTTTCGTTTTCCCGCAGTTTACTCTCTATTAGCAACCTTACTAAATCTCTTAACTGTTCTGTAACCTTTTTCTCTGATTCTTGTATTTTTCAGGAACTGAGTACGAAGCGGAATACTTGGCAGCGGTAGGAATCGTGGTGGTCTGTACTACCTGAATACTACACCATCATCCCTTGCTCTTTCTTCTTCAGCTGCTACTGCTACTGACGCTCGCCGCTGGCACCTGTGTCTTTGTCATCCGTCTCCCGTTTATCTTCAGAAACTCTTTCTTGCTTTATCTCAGTTTATTTCTAGTTCAAAATGTGATGTATGTGTTATGTCTAAACATGTTCGTCATTCGACATCCCATCTCCTAGTAGTACACCTTTTGCTGTTATACATTCTGATGTCTGGGGACCATCCCTGATTGTATCTTTAACTGGCTATAGATGGTTTGTTATCTTTATTGATTGTTTTTCTTGTAGTACGTGAGTTTATCTTTTGAAGAAGAAATGAGAAGTTGCTTCTGTTTTTCAAATCTTTCATACGATGATGCAAACACAGTTCAATGGAACAATTCGTGTATTTCGAAGCGACAATGGGGGAAATATGATGATCGTTGTGAATTTGGGGCCTATCTGTCGAGAAATGACATCATCCACCAAAGCACGTGTGTTTACACTTCCACTCAAAATGGTGTGGCCGAACGCAAAAACAGACATCTCCTAGATGTTGCCCGTTGTCTCATCATCTCCATGCACCTTCCAAAACCCTATTGGGGTGATGCCATCCTGACGGCCACTCATCTTATCAACCGTCTTCCTTCACGTGTTTTAGCATATACTACCCCCTAGCTCGTCTTTCTTCTACTACTGTTGTTCATACCTCTTCTCTTCCACCTCGTGTGTTTGGGTGTGTCTGTTTTCTTCATGTTCATCAACCACTTCATGACAAGCTCGATCCTCGAGCTATCCGTTGTGTTTTCCTTGGTTATTCTACCACCACCAAGGGGTACAGGTGTTATCATCCACCCTCAAGACGTACTTACTGTACCATGGACGTGACGTTCCGCGAAGACGAATCTTATTACTTCGCTTCGACTCCTCGTCAGGGGGAGAAGGATAATGATGTTATTGGTACCATTCCTCTTCCGGTTATTCCCCCTGTGATTGGTACCGCTCCTACTCCCACTATGCCATCCACTGCAGATACAAATATCTCTCATATACGCCTTTCTCATCATCCATCTCTCATCACGCCGCTACCTCATGTTTATCATCGTCGAAAACCAGGTGAACAACCCGTTATTGCTTCACCGCTGCCAATGCTGCCTTTGGACTCAGATCCTGATGCTGATTTACATGTTCCCATGGCTCAGCTATGAGGTAAGGCCCGGTGTACCGAACACCCCATTTCTAACCATGTTGCTTATAATCATCTCTCTAAGCCTCACCGGTCTTTTATATCCTCCTTGTCCGAGATCTCTATTCCTAAGACATGACAGGAGGCACTTGGAATTCCAGTATGGGCTCAAGCAATGAAGGAAGAAATGTCCGCTTTGGAGAAGAATCACACATGGGATGTCACCTCTCTTCCTCCTGGCAAGAAACTCATTGGTTCAAGATGGGTCTTCTTTGTCAAGCAGAATCCGGATGGGAAAGTCGAGCGATATAAAGCTCGGTTGGTTGCTCGTGGTTATACCCAGACTCAGGGGATTGATTACCAAGAGACCTTTGCACCTGTTGCAAAGATGGACTCTATTCGTGTGATCATATCTTGTGTTGTGATTTTAGATTGAGAACTTCATCAACTGGACATCAAAAATGCGTTCTTGCACGGGGACCTCGAGGAAGAGGTGTACATGGTCTTTCCTCCAGGCTTTGTGAGGAAAGGACTTTGGGTTGCATTGTTAATAGTTACTATTTGACTCTTAAGATGACTTAGACTTCAACAAGTTTGTCCAAGGCAGGAAAATTTAGGCGAAGTCGATAAAATAAAAACCCAATTTGATCAATTCCTCAATCATGATCCAAAAATCTCCCAATCCATCATGAATAAGGCTAGACTAACTGAATAGTAATATACATTGATTTTATTAAGCCACATTTTTTAACCAATGAACGGACACCTAAGTATGAAGTTACCTCCATAACAGTCGGCCAAAACGATGCATCTCCAATATCAAAAATATACAAAATCTCCGCAACCAGCCGGCTTCCATCATATTCAGACAACTAAAACTAAATCCAACAATAGTATAACATATTTAACAACATCAACTTACATGTCATTCATCCGTAACCTCACGACCAAGCTAAATCTCCAATAGAAACCCTTACCGGCTAACAAGAACTCTAGCCACAAATAAAAAATCAAAACCCTAGCTTCCATGTTTGAAACCCATCATCCAAAAAGAGAAAAGAAG
The DNA here is from genome assembly GCA_039583875.1 of Platanthera guangdongensis. NCBI lineage: Eukaryota > Viridiplantae > Streptophyta > Magnoliopsida > Asparagales > Orchidaceae > Platanthera > Platanthera guangdongensis. The sequence goes on along the minus strand of CM077166.1, from coordinate 25,315,502 downwards.
GGGGAAAGATGAAGAAAAAGCACTTACAACACTACCTATTGAACTTTTAAATATTAAAAGCTATATGCAACATTTAACATACACCACTTTAAAGATGAAAATTTGTAAAACTAGTGATTTTAAGATCAAAATTTTAAAAATCAAATATCAAACATACCTCATTCTTCATCACTTAAAGACTCATCTGTAGTCGGCAAAGTAGATAGAATATGATTTTCATCTGATGAACCCTCTAGATCTCCCTCGCCCACCTCAGATACTTTTCTCTTTCCCCTTCTTTGATAACTAATTGTCACTTCTTTGCTTGTAGCTAGTCTTTGAGGCCTCCTTTCATCATGATCGGCGTCGACTATATTGCCAATTTGCGCCCATGTCAGTCCCTCTCCAGGAAAGACTTCATCATCGCCATCTTCATTTTCATCCTCCTCCGGATCAACATTCGTCATCCACTATTGTACCATTTCAGAATCAACATTCTTAGCTGCCAATGGATCTCGAGATGTCTCTGAATACTTGAAACGTGTAATTTCACCATTCACTGTCTGCTTGCAGTAGTTGCATTTGATTCGGTTGGTGTCGTTTGCAACCAACTTCTCACTAAATGCCCAGAACGGATCTCTACCGGTTGGTACCAGTGATACAGAAACCTCACTTGATCCAGCAAAAGAAGCCATTCTAATAGGACATGAAATGAAATTAATATTAGTTAGATGAATAAAAAAATATTTTACATGACTATATCACGAGAAAAATTACTAGTTGAAAAAAATCAACATCAAACAAGACTCATAACTTCATTAGATTGTTAGATCTTCAGATATCTTTTATATTATCCACACAATATTTTATTTATTTAACAACATTTTGCATTCTCAGTAGTATACTAGTATACAAAGTTATAACTATCATTCAAATTTTCAAAGTATCCTATAAAATGAACAAAACATTCAAGTATCATTCAAATTTCAAGACATCTCACATTTTATTTATCAAAAGGCACACAGCAGAAAAGTAACTAAAAGTGTGATTGGATATACATGCATCATTGATTGCAAAATAAAGTTAGGTAAATAACTATTAATAAGAGTATTTCAAATCATTTGTTGATTAATAAACTGGTCAAATAAAAATAAGACAACAACTAATAAGGCAAATAAGGCAACAAGACAGCCACCATGCTACAACCAACAAGTCAGCCACAAGGCAACCATCATGCCTTGCTGAACTAATAAGGCAACAGGGCAACCACCAACAACTAAACGAGTCATTGATTGCAACAACCCACAAGGCAACCACCATGCTACAGCCGACAAATAAGGCAATAAGGAGCAAGGAAGTAGGAAAACTGACCAATAAGGCAGTAGGGCGCAAGGCAACAAGATACTATAACAGCAACTAGCACAATAATCAACACAAAAAAACCAAAATGCTGAACAATAGAATGAGAGGGGGAGGTAGGGAGAAGAATGCACCAGCCAAGAGAGTGCCGAGATCGAAAGCACCAACGAGCTAGAGAGAGAACACCAGAGAACCAGAGAGTTAGAGAGCACCGACGAGCAGAGAGAAGAAAGAACCAGAGAAATAGCGAGCTAGAGAGGGAGAGCACCAGAGAACTAGAGAACCAGAGAACCAGAGAGTTAGATAACACCAACGAGCATGGAGAAAGAACCAAAGAGATAAAGGGCTAACAACGCCCGAGAGAGGGAGAGCACCAGCGAGCTAGAAAGTACCAGAGAACCAGAGAGCACCAACAAGCATGTAGAAGAAAGAACCAGAGAGATAGAGTGCCGATAGCGCGCGAGGGAGAGCTAGGGTAGGAGCGACGTGGAGAGCTAGGGCAGTTGCGACAGAGTGAAATGAAATGAGCGGGGTCAGGGAGAGTTAAAACAACGGAGGAGTGAAAATGAATTGAAATAAGGGGGTCAGGTTTAATAAAAAAAATCAATTAAAAAATGGGTGATGTGCTCGTTTTTTTGGGACCGGTATGTCAGTTTGACCCGTTTTTTTCAAAACACCACGACCAAATTTTAAAACGGTTTCGTGGCGTTTTACCTCTCAAACCTTCATGTCGGCCGACATGTCCGACATGTCGGCCGATATCCACAACACTGCTCTTAATAATAATACCTAATGAAGAGCAACATAATAAAGCCTTACTGACTTGATTAAAAGTAACATAATAACAGGGTGCAATGCCTATAATATCTCTCCTGCCTTACAAAATGAGCTTGTCCCGAAGCTCAAGTGAGATTGAAGATGATGCTAACATTGCCCAATTTCCTCATCATTAGAGTCCTTCAGATAAAAATTCCTTTTTCTTTGAGGCCCGCGAATCTACTGCTCATCGCAGTCATACCATAACCCTTTTAAGCGCCGATCAGACATTTCTGCACGAGACAATCGACATATTTGTGGGGTTTGATACCCTCGGTTCATTTGTCTTGAGTCCATGTGTCTGTTGTTTTCTAGGTATCTAGATCTAGCTAAAGTAGATGTTCACACAACCTGGCTAAACTCATAACAGTTACCAAGTACCGAGGAGCTCAAAGAGGGCCCAACAAGTGGGAATCCACCCCTTCTTAATTCAGTGGAAGAGCTCTCGGAGAGTCGGGGAATCATGGATCTCCTGTTGAAGTCGAGTGAGACAGTAGAGATGGGTTGTAAGATGGAGAAGAGAGTCTCGTCCTGATGGTCACGACTTGTGAGTGCATCCGCCACACGGTTCAAGACGCCTGACTTGTACTTGACCCAAAAATCAAAACACAACAACTTGCTGTCTCTAGGCGCTGCCGATCGTGAAGCCTGACCGTAAAAATGACGACTTGCATCTCTGGAGGTATCATGACGTGAGCCAAAAGAATCTGAAAGTGTTCTAGATACATCAATCGACCATGTCTGACGCAATGTTACGAGGGGAACGAGGGGGTTGCTGCAAATCGTGGGGCCAATGCGCAAGTTGTAGGCCCATTTAAAATCACACCCAATCATCCCAGGATTGTCGACCTGCACATTGCAACCCATAGTTGAGCGATATAAAGAACGTGGAAGGAGGCCAGACCTATCCATTCTATCACCAATGTTTGCTGATTGTGAAAATCTTGTTTGCACCTGGTGATCTATCCAAAGGGATCGCCTTCCCATCATAAGTTGAGAATGCCAACTTGATGTGTGGCCCAATGTTGGCTTCAAGTCGTACCATAGTCGGGGGATCAAGGAGAAAAAGCAATGGTGAAGACGCCCGACTGCTGCAAGCTTGCTCTTGTTATGAATTATGGAACTAATATAGCATATGTGAGATCATCGAGGCGCTTGGAGAGGGCAGCAGTGGTTTGCTAATGGCATGCCTCGTCTACAACTTGATTTGTCATGGGGGTTGGCATCATGGTGAGAAGTTGGCTCAGTTGATCCGACGAATCGCCCATGTTGCGGAGGAGCAAGAAATGGAGCGAGTTACGAGTCATCTTGATTCTTGAGGAATGAGAGGAACTGACGTGCCCAAATAAGATGCGCCTCATTAACCATGACAGTTCCCTGTAGTCGCATTAATTAATAATATCCCCCAAATCTGATTGGCATGCAAAAAATCAGCATCAAGCTTGATGTCGTGGCATAAACATGGTTCCAAAAATTCAAGTCCCAGTGCTTAAAATGTGGCGTTGTGGCGGTGGCAGGGCACAAGAACAAGGAGTTGGAGCGGTTTCAAAACAGAAGGCGTCGCAGGCACACGAGGACGTCTGGAGATCGACAGTGTGGGGGAGATGACAATGTTGATCTCAGATGCTAATGGTTGTGTCAATGTTGAACAAGAAAATCTGGAGGATCACGAGGTTGAGAAGACGACGACCATGGTTCCGCAGCCTCACGCATCCTAGGTTACAAAGGGAGATCCGTTAAGACTGTTGGATGTGTGATGCAGAACTTGCCAGGCTATACGACAGAAGTACCAAGTGGGATAATACAAGCATCCAAAGCGTGCAATAGCTGGTCAAGACACTCAAAACTACTAACTTACGGGTATTTGGATTTAGTCAGGTATTAAGCTGATGTGGGGAGGTGACCAACTGCAAGGGATTGAAAATAGAAAGTGATATGAGGTTGGGATGCTGCATGGAGGGGTTGGATGCATCCAAGGGAGGACAATGGGCTTGGGACGGCTAGTTGGAGACTAGTTGCGCTGACTATCATGAGGAGGGGGACTGACTGGAGCTCACATTGAATGGGGTGTGGGCTGAAAGGGTCTATGGGGGTAGGAAATGGACTGCAAGCGGTATTTTGTTGTTGGGGAGAGGTTGGGTAGCGATGGATTTCAAAAAGAAGTTGGTGTGAGCTTGCAACGACAAGAGGGGTCTGGAGGACGTGGTACGCGATGGAGGAAGCGATGGTTGGTGTCAGTTTGCGGTGGGGAAGTGCTGGAAGGTGGCAACATTGACTAAGGTGGGACGGGAAGGGGTAAGCGACAACAAGAATTTTTGGTTGGGGGGAGGGAGGTCAATCAACTGTAATAAGCATACGAATGAAGGAAACTTATCCATGTTTTAATTCCAATAGCCTGAATGGCCTCAACTCAACCCTAATATTCATTATATAGGAGTAGAGGGATTAGGGGATCCATTATGAACGATTATGACCGTCTCTTAATAATGGGTGCCTTAACCCTCAAAGTAGACACTAAAAAATTAAAAAAGAAAAATCTCTAAAATCATATAACTGCGAGCCAGAGAAAATCACAACCTCAAATCTCCAAAAGAAAGCTCTGATCAACGCCTTATGCATGTATAAACTCTAGTAGGCTTAGGTGGAATGCGATCAGAATGGCGATCCCCATCAATCCCCCTACTCGAAAGCATTCGTCTCTGTTGACTGAAGACGATCGTACTGTCATCATAAGTCAGGGGCTAGGTGGTCCAACTCCGGAAGTGTAATTCATGCGTCGTCAATAGTTAGACGTCTTCTCCAACAGACTAAGTATCTCCAAGTCAAACCAGTATGCATGGAGGCGAAGTTATGTGCCACGCTGTTTGTGACACTATCCCCCAACTGCTTTACACTTGTGTGATTGTCATTCTGCTTTGGTGGGTCAGTGGATCAGGTGGCGGCGCCTCAGTACCTGGGGCCGCCTGGGACTCAAAGGAAGTGGGGTGAGGGAATTAATGGGAATAGGGGGGCAAAAACTGATACTGAGGAAGGTCAGTGGTGGGCTCTAAATACAGGTCACTGTACTTGTGTGATTCATAGTATGGTGTTTGGTCCTCCACATTGAGTAGAGGATGGATGCCCATATTCTTAGGGTAGTTTAATTGATAATCATTTGCTTCAATCTTTCTCAAGATTGTAAAAAGACCCATTCGCCTAGCCTCAACTTTCTAATCGGCCAATAAAAACAATCCTCAACCTAAGCAATTGACTTATCCTTGCTTAAATGGCCTACAACGCCACTAACACACATCTCCCATATTAGATAATCCCAATATGAAGTAAGCAAGATGCACAATTGAGATCCCTGATAAAGGAAACCATCATCGATATTCGATAGGGAACCTCAGTAGTTCCCGGGGCACTCTCCTAAGAGATGAGTATAGCGTACCAAAATCTGGACAGAAGGGGTAAGTCATCAATGATTCGCTCAAATTCAGTTACCCTCATATTAAGCATGTAAAAGACTAACTGATGGGGAACATAGTCCACGGACGGGCCAACCCGCACCAGGACCCGTTCAGGATTACACTCGCAGAAGGAGGGATTTGGGTCGTCGTATGGACAATCCGAGCCTGTCGCCGCATCCAAAACGTCGACGAGCGTGTTGGTTTTATTTTCCGCACGTTATTTTTGTATGTTTTCATGTGTAATGCGGTGTCCAATCATTGCCATCCATTGTACGATTCTATCCTATAAAACTAGTGTGTAGAGTTAAGTTGTAGGGTATTGCGAAGTTTTGAGAAGTACGTAGATTTTTGTGATCCTTTTTTGGTGATGAATCCGTGGATCTAATCCTATTTCCCCCTCCATGTAGTCATGCCCCACTTCATTACCCTATTATTAATTATTATAACCGTTAATCCCCACGAAATCCCTCAATTTCTTTAGCAACAGCCCAAGAACCACAGTAAATAGTCCAGGAACCGCAGGAAACCTCTAGGAACTGCTTGATTCTTCAAAATATTTTCCATCGATCATTCCTGAAAAAACGGAAGACTTCCCCCTCTGTCGAAGCACCCCTCCCTTCCATGACTCCATACGGCCAGGAGATTCCTTTCCCTGGTTCCCGCAATCATAACTATTGTCTTTTGGAAGGAATTAATTGTTACAACATCTACACTCTCCAACCAAGTCCAGCACAGCCGCCGACAACCTCCAAAGGCCTATAACCCACATTCTGTCTTTGTTTCAGGCCACCCGGAATGACACCCGTTCCCTTTGTGCTACACCGTTTATTGATTCTTGGTCTTCGAGTTGTTGTTCTCCAACAATCCTTTGACAACTCCCAACCATTGTTTTGAAGGTTCTTTGTTTGTCGGTAAGCCCCCGCCTTCAATTCCGACCTTTGAAAAGTGCAAACAAGTGCAAAAATCAATTATTTCAGCGGCGGAATTTCTTCAATACTGCTGTTCAAGCCTGAAACTGCAGCAAATCACCCAATTTGGATTCAATTATTTGTGTAAGTTTTAAATTTGGAAGTTTATTTTTCTTTGCGTTGAAAGTTTGTTTGAAAATTATATAATTTGAGAATACTAGTTCGTAAAAGTTTACTCAATTAATCAAACCTACTTGGAAGAATCATTCGCTGAGTATTTAATTATAGCAATCTCACTTTAATTTTTATTAAAACTTATTCATTGTCTTTAAAGCCTAATCTATATTGTGCATGCTACCGCTGCCTAATATAATTTCAGAAATTATTGTGATTAAATGTTGGACATTCACTTGTGCATGGTACAAATATGACATCCTGAACACGATTACTGGCTCAGATCATCTGCACGACTTCCCTATTTTCTCCTCCTGCATATGTAGACTCGTGTGGGGTTCAATAAGCGTCGTATTCTTCTCGATCCGTGATCCCCATTACTCTTTTAACTCATCAATCTCTGATGATTAAATGTTGGACATTCACATGCGCATGATACAAATATGATCTCCTGAACACAACTATTGGCTTGGATCATCTACGCGCCGTCCGTATTTTCTCCTCCGGTGTATGTAGACTCATGTGGGGTCCGATAAGTGTCAATTCTCTCTCGATCTGTGATCCCCATTATTCTTTTAACTCATCAATCTCGAATCAGGATGTGCTGGGTGTGTCAGTCACAAGAGAAGCTTGATAATGGGGTTTACTATTGTTGCGGAGGAAACCCATGTGGCCTCTTTGTGATTTAGACAACTGCATTAGGTACACATGCTGGTGTTTTGTCCCTTAAGTCGGTTGCGACCACCTCTCCCTCTATCTCCTCAAGAGCCTGCACAACCTTCTCCGTGCCCGACAACCAAGCGACATGCTCCAATAGGTTGCTGGAGAAGGGTATGAGATGGAGGCATGACGACATCACGAGTGACCTTTAGAATCATCGAGCAAACAACAAATAATGGAGGAATCATTGGAGTTGATAAAACATTTACCTCAACACTATGTAGATGTGGTGGAACTCTAGCCATCATTGAAAAATATCTATGATCTCCCTCTGAGATTTCTGAGTATCTAGATCAAGAGTGGCCAATTGGTGTTGAATCTAGGCCTCAATTATGATATAATGAGCCATGAATGATGTCATATTGCCATATGGACTTGACTCAACAGCCCGAAGCTCCCAAAATAAATCAAACAAATATTGAAGTCTATCCATGTTGTAGTTGAGGGACTTTGGTTTGCCCCACATAACCTTGGTTGTCGCGTGATGCATTGTCATGCGCGCAATCCATAAAGTTTAATATCCATGACTGAATGCGAACATCGTCACGTATCCATTGCTCAGTAGGCTCGGTCAGTTGGTCTCAGGTCACATGATGAAACGTACCATTAGTTTGATATGGGCACCGAATTCATCCATTTAACCAAGTTATTCCCATCCAGGAAAATAATAGTAATCTTCAGCTCATTCCTTAGCTCGTATATAAGAGAGAAGAGAAAGAAGCTGAGGTGGTGGACGAAGAGGATACACCATTTGTCTTCATTCCACAAAGTCAAAGAGAGCAAGAGAGACAATGAGCTTGTGTAGGAACTGCGGAGCTGATAACAACTCAAGCTATTCTAGAGGAGCTATGGCGAGAGCTCTGTTCAATGAGAACATGTATCCTGTGTGAGAGCTCAACGAGAGCCGGATAATAGCCGAGACCAAAAGTGAGTGCATCGAGCTTTGTCCGTACGAGAACTAATAGTGATCTGCACGTGGCGGGGGCAGAAAACTCAACAAGATTTCAACGAAAGCTTGGGTGAGCGAATGCAACGAGCTCTGCCTAGCAGGATTCATGAACGAAGTGGACGAGTGCTCGACAAGAGCTCGACGCAGTCAACAGTCTTAGCGAAAGCGCAACAAGATTATGTGAGAACAACGAATTTGGCGAGAGCTCGACTAGTTTGGAGTCAGGAGCGAGATCAACAATAACTGTGAGTCCAGAGAGATCGACAAGATCTGTGAGAGCCAAGAGTGAGGTCCCTCAAGGTCTGGTAGACCCGATGAGTGAATAGAGCACAAGATTGATGATGTCGATAACTGAAGACCTTGTCAAGGGACGTCGATCGAGTCTCAATCAAGAATAACCTCATTCTGCTACCTTGTGAGAATTGGCTCAATATCTTATTTTTTTCACACTTATAAAAATAGTGCATACACACTTATTTATAGAGAGGGGAGATACAACTTCTCCCTACACAATGTGAGAGTAAATAACCCTGTACAACAATATACAAAATTAATTATATATTTGCTATATAAAGTATTTTATTACTTTACATGGCTTGGATTTTGGTTGTAATGGATGGTATTAAGCCTTTAACCAATGTATTGGATAGGTGGCGATCCATTCATTTGCTAACATTCAAGACCTGTGATTTTAATATGCGGGAAGCCAGGAATGAATTTTGAGAGGACCTATTTGTGGATTTAGAGAATAATTCTTAGCAATTGCATGCTTTTTGAACTTCACACTATGTGATGCCGCTAATTAGCTTAGCTTTAGTGATATCTGATATGCCTCTGTGTGATAAATAGTTTACTGCCATTTCAGGCTGTTCCAAAAGATGCTGCAAAGATGGCGGAATTTGAGAATATTATCAGGTGCACTTCTGAGTTTGAGAAGTCATTGAAAGAAATGAAGTTTCTCTCTTTGGACAATAACAAAGAAGAAAGGTTAAGCCATTTTGCTCACAATGTTGAGGTTCATTTTGCCTCTAAAAGAAAGAATGAAATTTTGGCGAAGGCTCGGAACATACTTCTTCAGTTCAATTCTCTGGTTGGTTTGCCTTGCAGTCTTTGCAGCGTATTTAAAAAATTCCTTTTTGATTCACTATTCACAATACCACAGGAAGCAAGTTCAGACAGTGGTGTGCAGTTTTATGATGCTTATGAAGGTCCTTCTGGACATGCTGCTGACTTACTGTTCCAGCCTGAAAGGTGTGTTGTGTCAGGAGCATTGTGTCAGATCATACAACTCGTGCATGAAACACTTAAGGTATTCCTGCATATTTATGTGAAATTCTTACATCTTTTTCTTGGTGTTTTGGTGATAGATCTTGTGTTATTAATGTCACTGATAATATTACGTAGATCATGGGCTTGCATTATATTGATAATTGGCATTTCCCCAGAGAATTATGCTTACACATGATCGTGCTCTGTTTGAGGTGAAGCATTTTGTGGTTACATTGTGCCATAAAGGAAAAAGAACTTGATAAACAATTCAAAATTCCATTGTTTGTGATGTATTCGCGCTATGCTGTATAACAGCACACCGAGTGGTGTCACTGTATGCTGCTGGAATATGGTGGCCTTGAATTCACTCAAAGTTGTGTAGTTAGTTTATGTATTACTGTCATGTGACTTTGTATTACTTGCAATTGGTATTAGATGGTAGTACAATGATCATGGCCTTTTATCATCTATTTTGAATGGCATGCTTGCCATTTGATTACACAACCGTTATTTGAGGTCCAACAAACACCTAACATCCACACATTATCCCTTACAAGGCGCAAAACGGAGGGCTACTCCTTCCATTAGCTGAGATGGCTGCGGCAAATCAACTGCTCTAACTTGGGCCATACTCCAGGAGCACATTCAAACACCTTTGTTTGGTTCAGCAGTCACACAACAATGAACGATTACATTGACAAGTTCATCACTCATGTACCCAATCTATCTGCCGCTCACTACCTTGGTTATTTCATGTTCAATCTCCAATTTCAAATCCATGCCTGTGGACACATACATACCCCACTTACCTTTCTCTAGACATGCTGTTACCACTTAAAGAGGGAGGGGAGAAGCCGGCGGTGGAGGAAGGTGCCGGTTAGGGTTAGAGAGAGAGAGAGAGGAGAAGAGGGAGCAGCCCCCTTTCTTGTTTGATAGATGATCCAAAGATGAAAACTTAGGGTTACAATAATCCTCATATATAATGAGGCCCAACCAAACCAAAGACAAAAACACCCTTAGGCCCACAACATTCATGACCCCATCCCTTAACCCGCCGCCGGGTCTCCTCCGGGTGCGCTATCGCGGGAGGTAATGCGATCGACCCCGCTTGGTCCTCCCGCGGCGTCCTCGCCGTTCCTCGGCTTCGGTGGTCGACGTGCGTATACCTTCCACGGCGGCTCGCCGTCCTGCAAATCGGTAACAATACCCCCGTCTGGAAAATTCGCCTTGTCCTCAAGGCAGAAGTCCGGAAACTGACGTCGAAAATCCTCGCAGAGGAGCCACGTGCTTGCTGTAGAGGGTCGGTGTCGCCAAGCTACCCGGACCTCCTCGGGCACCCCGGTGCCGGGATGGGGGGACCGACTCTCCAGAATTACCGCCGGGTACACGGGTGCCGAACCGGAGAAATCAAGGTCCGTGGGAATGTGGTCCAAGGTGGGGTGATCGTCGACGACCCGACGGAGTTGCGAAACATGAAACACGGGGTGAATCCGGCTGCTGTCCTGTAAGCGGAGGCGGTAGGCCACCGCTCCAATTCGACTGAGTACCTCGAACGGGCCAAAGAACCGCGACGCTAGCTTTGGGCAAGTGCGGCGGGTGACTGTGAGCTGACGGTACGGATGGAGCTTGATGAACACCCGCTCGCCCGGGGTAAACTGCAAGTCCCGACGCTTCCGATTGGCGAATGACGTCATCTTGGCATGAGCCCGGCGGAGGTGCTGCTTCAGACTATCTAAAATGGTGTCGCGATCGTGGAGGTGAGCAGCGAGGCCGGCCACGGGGCACTCGCCCGGAAGGTGACAGATGATGGAAGGGGGGGACCGACCGTAGACCGCTTCGAAGGGGGAGGTGTTGGCGCCATGATGATAAGCCGTGTTGTATGAATATTCGGCCCAGGGAAGCCATTTTGCCCAGGTGCCCGGCCGTTCGCCAATGAAGCAACAGAGGTAGGTTTCAAGGCACCGATTTAGAACTTCGGACTGCCCATCCGTTTGCGGGTGGTAGGTGGTGCTCATCCATAAGCGAGTACCCTGTAGGCGAAAAAGAGTGGTCCAAAAACTGCTCAAGAAGAGGGGGTCCCGATCGCTGACGATGGAGCGCGAAAACCCGTTAAGCCGCATGATCTCAGCAATAAAACCGTCCGCCACTGTGGAAGCTGTGTAGGGGTGTCAGAGGGGAATGAAGTGGTCGTACTTCGAGAGGCGGTCGACGACCACCAGGATGCAATCGAACCCCGCCGAATAGGGTAACCGGGTGATGAAATCCATAGCGCTGTCCTCCCAAATGCGTTCGGGCACCGGCAGCGGCTGCAGTAGGCCCGCGGGAAATAAGGACTCGTATTTTGCCTTCTGACAAGGGAGGCAGGCGGCGACATACGCCTTGATCTGACGGAACATATGCGGCCAAAATAAGGAAGCGGCAAGGCGGCGATAGGTGCGGAACACACCGACATGGCCGCCGGTCGGGCATGCGTGGAATTCCTCCAACAACCGCGGAATACAATCGGAACTGGCGGAGAGAACGAGGCGGTCGCGGTAGAACAATCGCCCCCCGATGAGCGAGTAGGGCGGCCGTGTGATCGGGTCATCTATGAGAGCGGTACGAATGGGTCCCAGCAGGGGATCCCGTTCGACTCCTTCCTGGATAGCCGCGCCCTCTTCCTAAACAGGCCGAGTAAGGGCCACGAGCTCTGGTGCGTGTGGTTGGCGGGAGAGAGCGTCGGCCGCCCGATTAGTCTTGTCGGATCAGAACTCGATCGAGAAGTCGTAACCCAGAAGTTTGGCGGCCCAGAGTTGTTGGGTGGGTGTGGCAATTTTCAGCTGGAGGAGGTATCAGAGACTATGGTGGTCCGTCCGGACCACGAACGGCCGACCCAAAAGATACGGCCGCTAATGCTGAACGGCAAGGACGAGAGCCATGAGTTCGTTTTCATACGCCGAGCGGCTCCGAATGGAGGTCGAAAACCCACAACTGTAGTAAGCGATGGAGCGGCCGGCTTGCATGAGGACCGCGCCGACCCCGCTGCCCGAGGCATCACACTCGACGATGAACGGTTGATGAAAATCGGGCATGGCCAAAACCGGCCCGTGCACAAGAGCGGACTTCAGGGCGGTAAAAGCGGCTAAGGCTGCGGCGGACCACCCGAAGGGACCCTCCGAAGATTTCAGTAGTTGCGTGAGCGGACGGGCCAAGGTGCCGTAACCCTGAATGAATCGCCGGTAATAGCCGGTGAGACCCAAAAAAGCCCGCACCTCGCGGACGGAAGTGGGCGTCGGCCAATGAAGCACCGCCCGGATCTTGTCTTCATCCATGGCCACCCCCTGGGCCGTAATAGTATGGCCCAAGTAGCTAACCATCGTGGAGCCGAAGGTGCATTTATTTTTGTTCAGGACGAGGCGGTGGCGGCGGAGAGTGAGAAGGGTGGCCCGCACGTGTTGGAGGTGTGCCTGCCAAGTCGAGCTGTATACGAAAATATCATCAAAAAAACAAGAACATGTTTACAGAGTACCAGCCAGAAGATGTCGTTCATGGTTGCTCGGAAGGTGGCCGGGGCGTTAGTGAGCACGAACGGCATCACCAAAAACTCGAAGTGGCCGTCATGAGTCCGGAAAGCTGTTTTAGGCACGTCTTCGTGCCGAACCCGAATCCGATGATAGCCGGCCCGAAGGTCCAGCTTCGTGAAGAAGGTGGCCCCATGGAGCTCGTCCAGCAGCTCTTGAATGACAGGGATCAGATATTTGTCGGCGACGGTTGCTTTGTTGAGTTCACGATAATCGACGCAGAACCGCCAACTTCCGTCTTTCTTGCGCACGAGCAGGACCGGGCTGGAAAAAGGGCTTGCGCTCGGCCGGATAATACCTCCCGATAGCATTTCCCGTACGAGCCGTTCAATTTCGTCCTTCTGCACATGCCCATAACGGTAGGGCCGAACGGACACCGCCGATGTCTCCAGCCGGAGAACTATGGCGTGGTCGGTGGGGCGGACCGGCGGTAGCCCGGGTGGGGGCTCGAACAAATCGCGGAACTCGTGTAAGAGGGGCGGAAATCCGCGGGAGGTGTGGGAGGTTCGGCCTCGGTGCCTAGAAGCGGCCATAACCAAGCCGAGAAGTCCACTTCTGAAGTACGTTGAAGGGCGCGGAATGAGACTGGGGTCCGGAGAAGGGTCGAGTCGCCCGAAAGACAGTGGGACGTGAGCCCTTGCTGGAAATGCATCGTCATGGTCGCCCAATTGACTCGGACGTCGCCCAGTGTTTGGAGCCAAGCGACGTCTAAGATGGCGTCCAGGCCGCCCAAGCCGAAGATGTAAAAGTCGGCCGTCACGGCGCAGGAACCGAGAGTAAGTGTAAGCGCCTGACAGAGGCCCCGCGTCGGCCGGCGGCGGCCGTCGCCCAAGCATACGGTGAAAGCCGGGGACGGCTGGCACGGAAGCGCCAACTGGCGCGCCAGATCTTCTGAAATGAAGTTATGGCTGGCGCCGCTGTCGATCATGAGGATGAGGTCACGGTGCTGGAGACGTCCGCGGAGCTTCATGGTACGCGGGCCCGTGATACCGCCCACTGAAAAATACGGGAGATCCAAGCAATGGAGGTCGTCCCCCGCCGGAGGGGGAGGATCGGTGGCCAGTAAGGGGGCCGTGTCCTCGACCTCTGTGGGCATGTCCTCGAGATCGTCGTCGCTGAACAAAGCATGGAATTCTTTCACCAAGCAAACATGGTTGGGCGAGTACGGTTGACGACAACGAAAACACAAGCCCCGCTTGCGGAGGTCATTGTATTCCGCGTCCGAGAAACGATGCGGCGGTCCGCGCCCCTGGCGAGGCCCCCCGGGGTGAGGGGTGCGCAGTCCCCCCTCCCGCGCCGCGGTCGGCCGCGACGGATGATAGGGTGCCGGCGGAGCCGAGGCGGACGAAGATGTAGGACGAATGCCCAAATCCGCCTCCACAGCGCGTGCAAGGTCGATGGCGGCCGAGACGGTGTGGGGTTGGTGCGTACGGAGGCGGGAGCGAATAGATGGGCGCAGACCTTGGAGGAAGAACCCCAAATAATGATCTGGAGGTAGCCCGGGTACGTGGGACACCAACGCCACGAATTCGTCAATATAACTATCAAGGTCGGCTGATTGGCGAACGCTGCAGAGACGCTCGATGGCGGAGCCGGAGTACCGCGCGTCGTAGCGTTGGATCACTTCATTCTTGAAGTCGTTTTCTCTATCACCCATATTGTCCTACATCGGAGGGAACTGTTCCACATGATCTCATTAATTGATGAGGCTAACATTTACTGTCCTGCCATTATTCTCGCACAAGACTAGGTCCAGAGTGGCAGTACTAATATTGAACAACTATAGAACCTAACATCATTAGAGGTGATTTAACAAGATAAATTTTTCAAGTGATGGTATTGTTATTTCAACAACAAAATCGGACCATGAATCAAGGAGCCAAGTGGGTCTAACAATGGTTCGTCTGCTTCAGTAGGCCCGTAATTGAAATAAAGTAAACAACTTTTGGTCCACAATGGGTGGCACGTGAAAATGGAGAGGAGTGACAGCAGGTATGCCCTCATCCTGTGGCACGTGTAGCTTGGGGGCATCAACAGGCTCATGAAATAAGGTTGAAAGTTTATTGCCTGGGTTTCTATGGAATTTTAATCTTTCAGTTTTATTTTGTTAGTAGCTTGGGTTTATTTAAAGATGCTAAGCACATGTAGATGGCACTGTGGTTCATCAACAGGCTCATGAAATAAGGTTGAAAGTTTATTGCCTGGGTTTCTATGGAATTTTAATCTTTCAGTTTTATTTTGTTAGTAGCTTGGGTTTATTTAAAGATGCTAAGCACATGTAGATGGCACTGTGGTTCTGAATGTAAATAGCCTTGGGATGATTCTGGCTTACAGTGTGTTTTCTCCCTCGCGGTATTGTGAGTCATTGCCTATCTACATGCCTTCCTGGTTCCATTCCACCTCTATTCATTGGGTGTTGTTAGAGGATATAAGGGAAAACGATGTAAATGCTCATTTATAGGCCCATTTCTTCTTTCTTCTTTCTTCTTTAGTCCCACATCTATTGTATTGGATTCTTTCTCCCTCTCTTCTCTTATATATTTATACTCTCTCTTGTATTTGAGATATGAAGAAGGATATACAAAGTTTGCCCATTGTTTTCTACATGGTATCAGAGCCATCGGTCCGAATTTGCGGTTAGCCTTTTCTTTACCGTTTGTGCTCAGTTCTCCCGCAGGTCTCTTCCCGCCTTACCGCACCATTGTGCGGTTTGTTTCCCGGCTTGTTTTTTTTAACCGCACCCTTTGTGCGGTCTTGCCGACTAGATCTTTGTTAGTCGCGCTCTACCCACGCGTTCTCCTTTGTTTCTCGCGGCTTGCTCGCCTTGACGATGTAATCTTCTCGCCGGCCCTTTCTTTCTAGTCGCCACGGTCTCCCCGTGCGCCGCTTTGCCAACTTCTCTTATCGCTGGAGGTTCTCGGTTCCTTTTCTCCTCGCTGCGGTCTGTTCTTGCCGGGTTGGTGACCTTCTAACCCGCTGCTCCCTCTTCTTGTCGAACGACTTCTTCTATCCGTTTGGTCGCCACGGTCTATCCTTCGCGGATTGCGGACTGCATCTCTCTGCTGCGGCCTCATTTTCTGCTCGCGATCTTGCCGGTTTCTCTTCTAATCGCTGCTCTCCGCGTGTTCTCTTCTGATCGCTGCCTCGCGCTCGATCTCTTCTAGTCGTTGTTGCCCGCGCGGTACCTTCTAATCGTCGTTCTCGGTGCTTCTTCGTTAGTCGCCGCGTGACCTGTTCGACTTGCCGCATGCTTCCCTTGCCACTCAGTTACTTTACCTAGTTGCTGGGCTTGGTTCAGTCAGATGGCTTCCGATTCCACAACTGCTTTTAATTCGTCTACTCTTCCAGGCTATCCTCGTGCTGCTCCTCCTGAGCTTTGTGATGAACTATGCATTGCCACCATTTCTCTTCGTGGTAAACACAATTTTGTGGAATGAGTACCCTCAGTTCGGCGTGTGCTACAAACTAAAGGCCTCATTCATCACCTCACAAGACCTCCTCCCATTGAACCCACTGATGAATGGATCCGTGACGATGAACACATCTAATCTTGGCTTCTCAATTCTCTGGACACCGAGCTCTATCGTATGACCATGTATCACGAAACGACTCACGCTATGTGGACAGATCTTCATTCTCTCTACTCTGGGAAGGACAGTCTTTAGCACTTGTTTGATATTCTTATTGATCTTCAGTCCCTCGACGTTGTTGTTACTGGAGACATAACTTTTTTTGTTACTCAGGCTAAAATTCTTGTTGAGGCTTGGATCCAGCGTCAACCCCCACCACGGACTTGGTTACTTAACGACAACAGAAAGAGATAGTGGGGATTGCTATGATGATGGCTCGTGTTCCCTCACATCTTCATAGTGTCCGCGCTCATATCCTATCATCCGCTGTTACTTTGTCCCTCTCGGATGTGTGCTCGATGCTTCTGAAAGGTACTCCTCCGGATGCTTTGTCTCTTTCTCCAGCTCTTCTTCAGCAACCCGTGGCTACTCTCGCTCCATCTGCTTGTGGTCCTCCGGCTCGTAGTGGTCGCCAGTCTCGGGAACGCGATCGTTGTGGTCGAACTATCTTCAAGTGCTCTTACTGCGACATGGATGGTCATTTGGAGGCAACCTGCTACTACAAGCATGGCCTGCCCCCTCACCTTACTACAACGGCCGCTCCCACACCTCCCTCCGCCACTAGTGATGATATTGCTGCTTTACGTGCTCAACTCCATCAGTTTCAAGGGGTGGTTAGTCGGTCCTCTGTCTCCATGGCCTCGATCTCCAATTAAGGTATATTTTGTCTCTCACATAGCTCCCACTGGATTGTGGACTCGAGTGCTACACATCATCTCTCTCTGCAGAGGCCGCCTCAATACTTAGATACTGCTTATCCCAAGCACATCACTGTGGCTAATGGTGACACGATCTCGGTTTCTGGCACTGTCCATCTGCCTCTTACTCCTTCCCTTTCTTTATCCTCGGTTCTTCATGTTCCAGGCTCTCGTTTTAATCTACTTTCTATTAACCATCATACACAAGATCTTGATTGTTGTGTAACTTTCTCACGCTCTTCCTTTGTTGTGCAGGATCGACTAACGCAAAATATACTTGGTAGATGACGACTGGTTAACGGGCTGTATCTTCTCGATGTTCCTCCAGCTGCTCTCACCACTGTCTCCACTACTGATTGACATCGTCGTCTTGAGCATGCTCCTATTCCAATTTTCAAGAAAGCTCTTCCCACTGTTTCTCTTCAAGAGTTTTTTTGTGAATCCTGTATTTTCGGTAAACACGACCGTGTATCTTTTTCTTGTACTCGGAGCAATGTTCCTTTATCCTTAGTGCATTCTGGTATCTGGGAGCCCTATAAAGTCCCTTGTGTTTTTGGGTATCGCTACTTTGTTACCTTTATAAATGATTACTCGCGGGTTATCTGGTTATATTTACTTCGTGATCGTATCGAACTCACCTCCACGTTCCGTACGTTTCTTACGGAACTCGCACTCAGTTTTTTACCTGTGTAAAAACTCTCCGTACAGATAATGCTCGTGAGTATACTGGTCGCACATTTTCTAATATGTGCGTCGAGTTTTGGTATTATACATCAGCCTTCGTGTGTCTACACCTCTCAGCATAATGACATAGCGAAACGGAAAAATCGTCACCTCCTTGATGTTGCTAGATCTCTCATGATCCAAATGCAGGTTCCTCCTCTCTATTGGAACTTTGTGGTTTCTATTGTTTGCCACCTCATCAATCGCATGTCTTTATCTGTTCTCCACTTTGTGGACTTTGTGGCTCGCATTACTCTCCTTTACCCATCCACGACTCTCTTCTCTCTCACACCTCGTGTGTTTGGATGTACATGTTATGTCCACCACCTTGGTTCTTCAAAGGACAAGTTAGCCCATTGTACTACCAAAGCTATGTTTGTTTGATACTCCCGCACTCAGAAGGGGTTTGTCTGCTTTTATCCTACCACCGGTAAGGTGGTTGTATCTGTTGATGTCTCCTTTCATGAAGACCAACCATATCACACTAGTCCTTATGATCCCCTTCTTACTCCTTCGCTACCTCGGCCCACAGTTCCAGTTACGTCCCCGCTTCCACCCCTTCTACCTACTCCTCTGCTTCCAATTCCTACACCACTATCAGTCCCCTCCAAACCTCTTATCGTTCAGGTTTACACTCGTCGTCCTCCACGTCCATATCCAAATGCCCTGCAACAGCTTCCCTCTACCGATGTGATCTCGCGGCCTGTTGATTCGACATCCCCCTCGACGGCTCATCCCTTGGCTAATTATGTCTCTCTACATCGGCTCTCTCCACCTCTTCTTACCTTTGCTCTCTCTCTCTCTTCTATCTCTATACCTAACTCTGTGCAGGAAGCTCTCCAGCATCCGAGGTGGCGTGCAGCCATGAATGAAGAAATGACTGCTCTGTGAGGTAATCACACTTGGGATCTTGTGTCTCTTCCTTCTGACCACAGTTGTGTTAGCTGCAAGTGGATCTTTACAATCAAACATGCCGCAGATGAGACAGTTGATCGCTTAAAGGCTCGGCTTGTGGCACATATTTTTACTCAACAGTACGACCTGGATTATGATGAAATGTTCTCCCCGGTCGCAAAATTAAATTTGGTTCGGGTCTTGCTCTCCTTAGTTGTTCATCGCCAGTGGCCCCTCCATCAGCTGGATGTCAAGAATGTTTTTTTGAATGATCTTAAAACTGTGCACATGCATCAACCGCTCGGGTTTGAGACCACGAGGGAGTCTCGTGTATGTTTGTTTCGCAAATCTATTTATGGTCTCAATCAGTCTCCACGAGCGTGGTTTGAGAAATTCAGCAAGGCCGTTCGTGAGATTGGCTTCACACAAAGCTCAGCAGAATTCTCTCTCTTCACTCGTCACCAATCAACTGGGACGATAATACTTCTGGTTTATGTGGACGATATTTTGATCACTGGTGATAACTCCGCTGGGATACAACATGTTAAACAACATTTAAATTATATCTTTCAAATCAAAGATCTGGGAAATCTTCGGTATTTTCTTGGACTAGAGGGAGTACGACGATCTGATGGCCTTGTCTTATCCCAGCGTAAGTATTGCATTGACCTTCTACAAGATGCTGACCTCTCAGGTTGCAAACCTGCGGAGACCCCGATGGAAGTCAACCACAAGTTGTGTGCTCAGGGATCTGAGTCTGACTTTCTACTTCCAAATCTGAAATACTATCGACGTCTTGTGGGAAAGCTGATGTACCTAACAGTTACGAGACCAGATATATCATTTGCGGTTGGTGTGGTCAGCCGGTTTATGCATACTCCACGAGTTTCTCACCTTCAGGCAGTGGAACGTATTCTCAGGTATCTGAAGATTGCCCCTAGAAAAGGACTTGTGTATAAGCCATCTTCCTCTTTTTCTCTTATTGCATACTCTGACGCGGATTATGCGGGCTCATTAGATTATTGACGATCTACTACTGGTTTTTGTACATAATTTGGAGGAAATCTTATCGCATGACAGAGTAAGAAGCAGTCGGTGGTTGCTCGCTCGTCTGCTGAGGCTGAGAACCGTGCGATGACGGATGTTGTATCAGAACTAACCTGGCTTGAAAGTCATCTATTGGATTTGAGAGTTAAATTGTCTTCACCTTCAACTTTGTTTTGTGGCAGTCAAGCTGCAATCCATATTGCAAAGAATCTTGTGTTCCATGAGCGGACTAAACATATTGAGGTTGATTGTCATTTCGTTCGAAAAAAAATTCAATCAAAAGTGCTAAAGGTTGAACATGTTCCTGCTTCTGGGCAAGTTGCCGACGTTCTTACCAAAGCATTACCTCGCAAATTGTATTATCAGTTCTTGTCCAAGCTTGCTGCCTACGACTTGTACGCTCCAGCTTGCGAGGGAGTGTTCGAGGATATAAGGGAAAACGTTGTAAAAGCCCATTTATAGGTCCATTTCTTCTTTAGTCCCACATCTATTGTATATGATTCTTTCTCCCTCTCTTCTCCTATATATTTGTACTCTCTCTTGTATTTGAGATATGAAGAAGGATATACAAAGTTTGCCCATTGTTTTCTACAGGTGCAAGTGTGTAACAATGCCTCATATAACAACTAATAGAAATGAATTCAGGAGTATTCATGACATCAACCTTTGATATTTTGCCTCAGACTAATTATAATGATCTTAACCCCAATATTTGAGATAAGTCTGTTGATAATGATGATGATTGTATATATAAAAGATTCAATTGCAATAATTAAATTTGGTCTTTGAGATTATGATGCAGTGGTAAGGCAAACACAGTGGACGCGCTAATGTAGCCTAAGGTGAAATGCAGAGGGCTAATGCAGAGAGCGGTCCGCTCAAATTAAAACCAGTAGTTTATATTATGCAGATTAGCAGAGACACACACATTTACAAATTATTAAACAAGGGAACAAGTATCAATTGTAATTCACTAGAGGTGCAAATAATTAAGCATATGCAGAAGGGGCCCTGCAAGTCATATAGTGGGCAATACTAATAGTAATGAAGCAAAATCCAACACAAAGTACAGGTGCCAAATAAACAACTAATAAAGGAACAATAACTGTTACCACGGTTCACACGTGTAAGCGGCGGCGGCGGTGGGTGTTGAGGCTGCTGTAGTGGTTGACTGACGACAATAGTGAGATAGGATGGGAGCGGGTGGGGGGCTTTGAGAAGTTGCTGGAGGGGAGTGTGGGGTTTATGGGGTGGTGAGGAGGTGGAGGTTGCGGAAATGGGGAAGAGGGAGGAAGCGGGCTCGGGACGGGGGCGGGCTGCACGGAATCGGGACGAGGGCGAGCTGCACGGGAAAGAGGGGAAGAAGGAGGAAGGCGGAGGGGAAGGTGGGGTTTTACCGAAAATGGGGGAAGAGGGAGGAGGCGGGCTCGGGACGGGGGCGGGCTGCACGGTAAAGAGGGGAAGAAGGAGGAAGCTGAAGGTTGTAATGGCGCTAGGGAGGGGAAGGAGGAAGGCGGAGGGGAAGGTGGAGGATTTACCAGAATTGGGGAAGTGGGAGGAGGCGGATTCGCCGACGTCGCACCAGGCAGAGCGGGAAGGAGTCGCTCCTTCTGACCGAGCGGTTGCCGAGCCTTCTGCAAACCTTCGATCCCCCCCACAATCAAAACCACCGGGTTTTATAACCCTAGGTGGTGAACCGGTGCATCCCCCCACCGAACCAGCAACACCCTTACAAAATACAAAAATAAATAAAACTACCCCGATCGGACGGCTCACAATGTTTGGTCCGATCGGGGGTTGAATACACATCCAAATAAAAAACACGACATGAAAGTGGCAGAAATCGAGCAACCGGGCGCGATCATGGACTTCGATCTCCCATCCGGGTAGCGGATCACCGCCTCCTGCGGGTGTACACACGAGTGGATCGTGGCGCGCCGTCAACTCCCCCGGGCTTAAAAGCACTCAATTCCGATAAGTGCGCGTGATCGTAGTAGTGGCGGAGCCGCGAGGAGAGTCTCTCAAGCTCCTCTGGTGAAATCCAAGTAAGCATCGTGCAGGGATCGGCCGCTCCAACGGACAAGATAGCGTAGGGTATCTTGCCCGCCTGCGGCGTGGAAGTCATGTACAACGATCTGAAGCACGTCGTCTGTAGAAGCAAGTGGTACCAATGTGTCTCTGTCTGGCACATCTTCGTTTGGTGATGATGTATCTCCGTCTGGTGATGATATCAATGGAACCGCTGAAGGTGCAAGCCCATCTGCCTGACGCGACGTCGCCGGGGATAACAAAGAGGGACAAGTAGGGGAAACAGGAGGAGAAGGCTCATGCGGTGGAAATATGGCAGATCACGGCATAAAGATGAAGGAAGGGGTTGCGCCCCCAAACGTCAGACCCTATCAGTACCCGTACATTCAGAAAGCCGAGATCGAGAAGAGTGTGAAAGAGATGCTGGCGACCGACATCATACGGTCGAGCACCAGCGCTTTTTCCTCACCCATCATCCTGGTGAAAAAGAAAGACGGGTCTTGGCGTTTCTGCGTGGATTACCGCAACCTGAATGAGTCCACGATCAAAGACAAGTTTCCGATACCGATGATAGAAGAGCTCTTGGACGAGCTGCATGGGGCGAGTTTGTTTACCAAGCTGGACCTCCGCTCCGGCTACCACCAGATTCAGATGAAGACGGAAGACATTCACAAGACCGCGTTTCGCACACACGACGGGCATTACGAGTTCTTGGTGATGCCCTTTGGGCTTTCCAATGCCCCATCGACCTTCCAGGCCATGATGAATGAGACCTTCCGGCCACTCCTAAGGCGATCGGTACTCATATTCTTCGATGATATATTGATATACAGTCGGTCGTGGGAGGAGCATGTCGAGCACGTGGCACAGGTTCTTACAATTCTGCGACAACATCAGTTCTATGCCAAGCTGTCGAAATGCTCGTTTGGGCAGTCAGAGGTGGAATATTTGGGGCATCTGGTTTCGGCACAAGGGGTCAGGGCAGACCCAAAGAAGATAAAGAGCATGGTGGAGTGGCCGCGACCGGCTAACGTACGAGCACTTCGAGGCTTCCTGGGCCTCACTGGGTACTATAGGAGGTTCGTGAAGGATTATGGTAAGCTGGCACGACCCCTTACACAGCTCCTCCACAAAGAGTCCTTTACGTGGCATGACGAGGCGGAGCGGGCCTTCTCCGCTCTCAAGGAGGCTATGACGACCACGCCGGTGCTCGCACTACCGGATTTCACCAAGGAATTTGTAGTGGAGACGGACGCTTCAGGAGTGGGAATTGGGGCGGTTTTGATGCAGGAGGGGCGGCCGTTGGCCTACTTCAGCAAGGCTTTGGCACCTCGAACCTTGAGCCTCTCCATGTACGAGAAGGAGATGCTAGCAATTCTTCACGCAGTGACGTTGTGGCGTCCATACCTGCTAGGCCATCATTTTAAAGTTCGCACCGATCACCAGAGCCTGAAACACTTCTTGGATCAGAGGTTAGCATCTCCTCTCCAGCAGAAGTGGTTGACCAAGCTGCTCGGGTATGACTATGAGATCGTGTACAAGCAGGGCAAGGAGAATTTAGTGGCCGATGCCCTATCCCGCCTACCGGAAAACACCCTCTTTCGCCTGTCGGTACCGTTTATTGAGTCCTTGGATGACATTCAGAGGGAGATAGCCGCGGATTCAGAGCTCCAGCCTATTGTAGAGGCCTTGTCTCAGGGCCAGCCCACCCCTCCAGGGTACCAGCTGATTGGAGGACATTTCTATTACCACGGGAGGGTGGTCATCCCCGCTTCGTCCGCTTGGAAGGAGGTCATGTTACAGGAGTTCCACTCGTCCCCGACCGGAGGTCATGCCGGGGTGCTTCGCACGTTACAACGGCTGCGGGCCAATGTCTTTTGGAGGGGGTTACGCAGGGACGCGCAGCGTTTTGTGCAGCAGTGCGACATGTGCCAGCGGCAGAAGTACGAGACGTCCTCACCGGCAGGGTTGCTCACGCCCTTGGAGATTCCTCGGCAGATATGGGAGACGGTCTCGATGGACCTGCCCCGGTCTCAGGGCAAGTCCACGATCTTGGTCATAGTGGACAAGCTGTCCAAATACGGCCATTTCCTCGCTCTCAGCCACCCTTACACCGCGGAAACCGTTGCCGACCTCTTTGCCCGGGAGGTAGTGCGCCTCCATGGTCTCCCAAGCTCCATCATATCGGATCGCGATCCGACCTTCCTCAGCAAATTCTGGCAGGAGCTTTTCAGGTTGCAGGGCACCAGGTTGCGCATGAGCACAGCGCACCACCCGCAGACAGATGGCCAGACAGAGGTGCTGAACCGGGGTGTCGAGACGTATCTTCGCTGCTTCGTCATGGATGAGCCCCAGACGTGGACTCGATGGTTACACTGGGCGGAGTACTGCTACAACACTTCGTATCACACGGCCAGTCGGATTACTCCGTTCGAGATTGTCTACGGGCGCGCACCACCCACTCTGCGGTCGTATGAGCCGGGCAGCACCGCTCTGCCGGCCGTGGATCGCGCTTTACATGACCGGGATCAGACCTTGGCTCTCTTGCGGGACAACCTCCGGGTTGCTCAGGACCGGAGGAAGTTGCAGGCCGATAAGCACCGCACGGAGCGGACCTTCCAGGTTGGAGACGAGGTCTTCCTCCGTCTCCAGCCGTACAGACAGCTTTCAGTTGCTCGCCGCTCCAATCAGAAACTCTCCCCACGGTTCTATGGGCCGTTTCGCATCACTCGACGGGTGGGGCCGGTCGCATACACGCTTGCCCTTCCAGAGGGTTCTCGCATCCACCCCACCTTCCATGTTTCACTGCTGAAGAAGAAGCTGGGAGCAGCAGCCACAGTGCTTCCCTCTCTACCCGAGGCCACTACGACGGGGGAGCTGCGCCCCAGTCCCGAAGATATCTTGCTGTCCCGATGGAAGAAACATGGCACGGAGTACCGTTCAGAGATTCTGGTCAAGTGGAAGGATCTCTCTGAGGCTCACAACACGTGTGTGGACTTCTTGGAGTTC
Organism: Platanthera guangdongensis; assembly: GCA_039583875.1. Lineage (NCBI taxonomy): Eukaryota > Viridiplantae > Streptophyta > Magnoliopsida > Asparagales > Orchidaceae > Platanthera > Platanthera guangdongensis. The sequence goes on along the minus strand of CM077166.1, from coordinate 25,290,291 downwards.
CGGGAGTTCTTCCCCGACTTCCAGCTTGGGGACAAGCTGCCTCTTGATGGGGAGGGGAATGTTATGGCCCCGGACGATCTGCGGTTCCGAGGATTCAAGTACGCCAGAAGACCTAAATGAGCGCCCGACCAAGACCGGGCTGAACCATCCGGTTCAGCCCGCAATTAATCAATAAGAGGAGGGAGGGCTGAACCACACCGGTTCAGCCCTCAATTGGGGCCGGCCGGCCCTGGGAAAAGGGGGCTCCATAAATACCCCTTTTCCCCCTCTTTGGAGGCATGATTTATCCATTTCAGGTATTCTCTTCTTCTTCCTCAAAAACCCTAGCCGTCTTTTTGTTCTAGTTTTCTCTTTTGCTTAGAATCCTAGCAGTAGCATAACACATACAGATACAGACATACAAATCTTAAAGCTATGTCAAACTTATGACAGAAAAATATCAAATCTTAAAGCAATGTTATTCAGTATTCACAACAAAATGAGTATGATCTTAAAGCTATGGTATCACATAAGAAAAAAATATTAGGGCTTTAAGAAATCTGCAAGTAATCTGCAATTATCTAAGAAATATGAAAATATTAGGGCTTTAGGATAAGAAAAAAATATTAGGGCTTTAAGAAATCTGCAAGTAATCTGCAAGTATCTAAGAAATCTGAAAATATTAGGGCTTTAGGACAGCGAGAAGGAGAAGAAGGAACAACGGGAAGGAGAAGAATCGTACTTAACAGAATCGGGAAGCAAGAGGCGGTCGAACAGAACAACGGGAAGGAGGAGTCGTACCAGTTCGGGATGGCAAGAGGCGGTCGAACCCTTCATGGGCGAGAAAACACCAGCGGCGGCGGCGACGGGTGGCGGCTTCTTCGCACAATGCGGAATAGGGCGGCAGCGGGCAGCGGCTTCTTCGCACAACGCGGGAGGTGAGTGTCGGGCCGAACCCTAGGGAGAAGAGGAAGATTATAACTTGCAGTACGGGATATTGCAGGATTCGTAATTCGCGAGTTATTATAACTTCAAAGCGTTGAAATGGTAGGATCGTACGTGATCGTAGGATCGTGCGTGATCGTAGGATCGTACGATCCTAACGATCCTAAACGACGATCCTACCGTTTCTACGGAATGCACGATCTAGGCTCACCCGAGGATCGTTTTCCCCGTAAAAACGTAAGATCGTGCGATCTTACGTGCAAAATCGCGATTTTGACAACATTGAGTAGTAGGCCACCGTACGAGTTTCAGACTTAGGGTTGATGACCCTTGTTTATAGATATGGAACTCCTCAGATAGGAGTCTATGTTCCTCTTGAAGGATATTCAGTTCAGGGCACCATCAGGTTTGCCACCCAGACTATAGTGTTCAGTTTGTGTGTGATCGTCATTAATAACAAAGTTTAATAAGTTAATCATGCAATCTGTTGGAACTTACAACAGATATATCTCAGATACTTCTAAAATCATTAGCTAGTAGAAAATTCACAGAGACCGTTTGGAACTTGTTTGTGTTGCTGGGAGCAGTCGGCTTTCTTACTCTCTAGTGAGCTTGACCCAGTTTAGAACTTGTTTTACAGGGATTATAGATCAGGGGATTTGCATAGGTAGGCTATTCCAGGTTTTCAGTACTTCAGTTCATAGTATATTTTCAATTTTAGATGGCTCTGTGAAATCAGAACTTGAGTTACATTTTTCTCTTTTCTGTATTTTCTTTCTTCCGTTGTAATCTTTCCTCTAGCACTTTTTATTTTGTCTGCTATATACTAGTTTTAGTACCGTTGCTTAGTTTACTGCTTGTCGCGGGACCCGAATGGACTGCTGATTAGTTGTTAAACTAGGCTGCAGTGTTACAATTGGTATCAGAGCCAAATTTAGGATCCCATGACCCAGAAAATTCACAGAGACTTAGGTTTCCATCTCAATCATTTCCTGGATGTTAGAGTCGTTAAAACCTTACCCACAAGTCTATGTGTTGGCGATGCGAGGTGTCATCTATTTTTAAGTAAAGCATGGAAAGTTAGTGGGTGGTTGATTCCTTGTTATCGCCTAATCTTTCAGAGTCAGATGTAATTATTGATAAGTTTGTGACTTTGCCACCCTTCATCTATAATTTCTCCCGAGTGCGAATCTCGAATTTCTTGTGCATCATAGGACAATTCATAGATCATGTCAGAATGCAGCAAGAGGTAACTTTCTCAGATTAGTTTGTGTGCTCATATAAGATTAACTTCTTTAGAAGTAGAACCTCAAGTTAGTGCATGAGGTCAATACAGTAACTTGTGTAAGGTCGAGTTCTCGAGTTTATCATCTTTGGGTAGAGATTCATTTAAAGGGATCATAAGTCTTTAAGGGAAATATTCACTCTTTTTATGGTAATATGCAATAAAATTCAACAAGATTATTTATTATCTGATCATTCGCCATGCTGCGAATCGCGTTCTGTTCTCTTAGCATAAGTTTATCGCCCCCATTCGCAATAAGATCTCTTACTTACCGACCTTAGAATCCTCCTAGTCGTGTCAGTACTTGGGGTTTTGGTGTTGAACAACTCTCTTATATATGAGTTATAAGGGTAGTTGTCGACTTTTAGGGTTTGAATCTATAGTAGAAGCATACATTCTTATTATAATAGAGTTGATCTAATTATGGTTATGACCTTTTTAGCAAAAGCAAAATTAAATTGCGTACAGAACCAACTGTGGAATGACTCGACCAGTTCACTTCAACTCATCGAGGTATGAAAGGAGTTTATAATGATGTTGCCGTGTTGATTAAGAAAATTAATTTACTTAGTGTCAGTTATGATCTGTCATTAGTCGATGCAAAAAAAAAGCTTTTTAGGAGATATTGTTAGTTTAAGAACCCTCTGATATTTGTCCCTAGGAGCTACTGATGCTTCTCAATTAAATCTATTACAACATGACCCAAAGTATCAACAGAGTCGATAGTTCATCGACATGAGTTTGATCGAGTTAATATTATTTCACGTAGCAACACTGCTTTTTTAAGTATGACTCGTCATTCATTAACGGCTGATAATTTTTTTTAAGTGACTGTCAGCTATCATGAGTTGTATAAGTTCACAAGTAAGAATATGGATCAACCCTCTCAGGTTTATGGTTTTAATGGTCAGTTCGAAGAGTCTGTACTTTCTCCGACTTAAACATAAATAAGATTTCCAGCAGTTATAGATTGGTAAAAAAAGGATATTTATTAGTCAACTATCAATGTGAGGGTTGAGCACTTCGAGTCGGCGGTATGCCCTTCAAGTTGGGCAGTGCCCCCTCCACAAATTGTTAAATAAAGAGTCTCAGGGATCTATAAATTGGTTTGTAAATTTTCTTCCTCAAGGAGATGCTTGTGCATTCAAGGATAGGACAGTTATGTGTATTATTATAGAATATCATTGACGCTATATGTAAAGTTGCCTAAGTGCAAGTTCCATTAACAGAAATTGGATTTCTGAGATTCGTTACCGAAATCTAAGGCAAATTTTGGAGGCCCGCAATCTTCTTTGATTATCAGGTGTGTGCAGGAGATCCGATAAGTTTTTCATGAAGATAATGTCATCTTGAAATACATTTATCATGGAAATAGGAAGGTCACAGCCTTTGTCTTCAGACAATTCAAGGTTCAGGAGAAGAATTATCCTATTCGTGATTTGGAATTAGTAGTAGTGGTTCACGTACCAGAGATTTGGAGACCTTACCCCTTCAGAGTTCGTTGTGAATCGTTATGAATCGCAAAAGCCTCAAATATCTTTTACCAGCAAGAGCTCAATATGAGACAACCGAGGTAGATATTGTTTCTTTCAGGTTGATGTGGGTACCTAGTACTATTCAAAAAAATGTGGTGCAAATGCTCTCAGCAGAAGGGGCTCAAAATTTTCCCTCATTTTTTTCTTTTCAGCCCATAAACTTGGTGCAAGCGTTAGAGAGAGGAGACCAGTGTGATGCCACACAACAATATTAGTTCTGCAGGTTTGAGTTGGATATAAGTCCCTTGCAATATTAAATACAGGGTTGGAAAGAATTTACCTTTGGATCCAAAGATGACAGAGATTTGAGAGTTGTCTCAGGCAGCCAGACAACCAGGTAGGTCAGAAAGGGATGTCCATAATTCAGAAGGATTTACTTATGCATGACATTAGAGTATGCATTTCTTATGTTAGTCATCTTTGCAAGAACATACTCTTTGTGACTCAAAATTTCAGATAATCTATACATCCGAGTAATACAAATATGTATGCAGGTCTTAAGAAGATAGATTGGTGGCCCTAAACCCTAGATTGGTGGTCAGGTTTGAAGAGTGATGTTGCAGAGTATGTTGGAAAGTATAAAGCGTGCAAGTTAATTAAAGTCGAACGCTAGAGACCAGGGGCAAGCTGTAACCGTTACCTGTTCCAGAGTGGAATTTTGGAGATAGATCGATGGACTTTGTTCATGGCCTTCCCAGATTGCAAAGTGGATTCATGATGAGTTATAGTTGATCGTCTCTCCAAGGTTGCTCACCTCAATTCTAGTACAAGGAAGGTAGAGTGTGCAGTTGTATATAGATGGGATAGTTCGACTGCATGGTTTTCCCAAGACTATTATTTCAGACAGGGATGAAAAATTTATGTCAACGGAGAGGAAGCACGCACAAAGCGTTTGGGAACTAGGTTACAATTTAGTACATCGTTCCACCCCTAGACTTATGAGCAAACACAGTGCAACAATAGGACTATGAAAGTTATGCTCAAAATGTGCATTTTAGACTTTGATGATAAGTGAGAAAAATGTTACTATAGTAGAGTTTCCCCATGATATTAGTTTTCTAGTAAGTTTTGGAATGATTCCCTTTCGAGGCTTTGTATGATATACGTTGACAGACTCGATTATGTTGGGATGAACGTAAAGAGAGAATTACTAACAGAAAATCTTGGACCGACAAGACCACATCTCGAGCCAAACTCATTCTGGAGCGCACAAAAATAGCTCAAGATCGTCATGCCAAATATTATGATTAGAAGCATAGATCAGTGGAATTTAATGTTGGAGGCTGTGTCTATCTGAAGGTCAGGCCAGCCACGGGTGTCCCTTGGATTAAGTGGGTGAAGAAATTGAGTGCAAGGTTCGTTGGTCCATTCGAGGTACTTGAGTGCAGTGGTGATGTTGCATACAAGGTTTGCCATACCAGAGGAAATGAGTGGATTACATGGTGTATTTCACGTCTCCTATCTAAGGAGATCAGACAGAGGTCCTAGTCAGATAATCAGTACCGAGGAAACACAATTCGCTTCAAATCCTAGTATCAGTATCAAGCCAGTTAGAATAGTGGACTCAAGCTTTCAGAAGCTCAGGATCAGAGAGATCCGTCTGGAAAAGTCTTTTGGATGCTTAGTTATTAAAGGCGCAAGGCGCATCAAGGCGTAAAGGGGTCTTGGAGCCTAGGAGCAAGGCTCAAGGCGCAGGCGCACGCCTGACGAAGGCAAGGACGCAACCACATCTATTTTTAATAATCAGCAACAAACAACATTTCAGCTTCTCGATCAAATTTTCATCTATTTTACTAATCAATTATTCGTTACTATTGTTTGTATCTCTTAAAAAATAGAATCAATGTGGTCACTTGTATCATATCTAAGTCTCAACACACAATTATCTTTCACGAACACTAAATCAATAAAAAATTATTGAGTTCTTTCATTATTTTTTTCTTAATTTTTTAAGAAAAAAATTTACAACAAAAATCTTACTCAAGTGCGCCTTTTATATTCTAAAGGCGCAAATAAGGCACATGAAGACGCAAACCTCTGAGTCTGGAGCCTTAGGCGCGCCTTTAATAACATAGTTTGAATGAACTTCGGAGCATTGTTGTTTATGCCTTTCTTTTGACTCAGGTATGCTTGTAATTTTTGAGGCGAAGATTTTTATTAGGAGGGGAAAATTATAACATCCTAGATTAAATTACATGTTGCCTCTCGTAATTGCGATCTATTAATCCCTCCTTCACGCTCTCTTGGACTCGGTTACACGATAGAAGAAAAACCGCCACACCCTAGTTTTTTTTCTCCCAAACGCTCCCAGTCGGACCGGCGATGCCGTCGCACGCTCCACTCCTTCGTCACGTTTTGGGCAAGAGGAAATCTTGCTGTCTTCGTCCTTTCCTTCTCAAGCAGCAGGCGGCGCATACAGTTCTGCTTCATTGGCCCTAGGCGTATGGATCCCTACTAGAAACTCTGGCCGACTCACCTCTGCTGAGTTTCGGTGCATAACCAGCCTTTCCCAGCCACTGTTTTAGTCGGGTAAGCCCAGTTTTCACATCCAGTGGTTACTCTTTGGGTGAAGTTATGGTTCTGGCATTTCCTATTATGTAGAAATCTTTGAAAGCCCTAATCGAGTTTCTCCAGCAAAACTTGCGATCAATCAACCCTCTTCTTCAGATTTATTCAGGGCATGGATCCTCCAAATCGTGTTTGGTTCAACAACTCCGGGCTTATGCGGAATCGATTCCGTTTTCAGAAATAACAAATTGGCTCAGATAGAGAAGTGGTAATTGTTCCCTTTCCCTCTTAGTGAATTAGTGCCCCTACTATTTTAGGAAGAATGAGTATATGTTTGATCTATCCATTATAGGGGCTCTTGAGGTGATTTAAGGAAGGGAGACTCGTGTCAATCATAGATCAAGTTAGGGATTTCAGAATTTTCCCTAAAAGAATTTATACCATCGCACAACGCCTTCGAGCGCTGCAATTCAACAGTAAGAAATTTGACTTCTATTGGCTAAGCATATAACTGTACACAAATGCATTTTTCTAAGTTATATAACAATGCTTTTATAATTTAATTATTTAAGATAGCACCAATAATTAAATTACTTCAAATAACGTAGAAAAACCAGGATCACATAACTTGTAATGCATGACAAAGTCAGTTATTAAGTGTCATGTAATGCAATATACACTGTATAATTCAGTTATATTCAGCCACAACAAGAACAAACAAAAATAAGTATGTAGATATATGCTCAAATATAAAAGCAAAATGCAAATTAAGTTAAGGACTTCATATTAGCGGCCTCATTCTCATATGGTCTGCAGTCCGTATGAGCCTCAGATGTGGGGTCATCAGACACATTTTCAAACTTGGAGTTTTTCAGTTGTGAGCCATGCTCCACTCAGGGAGCACTTCAGTTCAGTTCAGGGCGTCTTCGGGCCGCCATTTGGACTCCAACATCAGTCTAAACCATAGTATTAGAACACTAGTTTTTTTAGAAAAGAATTCAGGATACAAAGAATCAGTACAAGTAAGAAATTCGACTCTTTTTTGTTAAACATATCAGATTGTTTTTAATTCATGATCTAACTATGTTGGTATACACACTTGAAGGTTACAAGTTATTTTAGTAAAAAAATCACGATTTAGATGATAGGGAAATTATTATAGCAGGGTATGAAATTAGATACTAAATAATAGTAATCCAAAGTCAGAACCAAGTTGAAGGGGTAAGGTACACAGGCTAAAATATCAGATTCAGTTACATGAAAAACTTTAACCTAGTGTACTTAACTAGATTATTACTCCCTTGAATGTCTCACCGAACACTAGTATAGATCAATTCAGAAAATGGCGAGAGAGGTTCACCCTCATATTTTGGTGGAGGCACACCATCGTGTTAACAGGGCCAGTAGTAGGCCACCGTACGAGTTTCAAACTTAGGGTCGATGACCCTTGTTTATAGATATGGAACTTCTCAGATAGGAGTCTATGTTGTTCTTAAAGGACATTCAGTTTAGGGCACCACCAGGTTTGCCACACAGACTACAGTGTTCAGTTTGTGTGCGATCACCATTAATAATAAGGTTTAATAAGTTAATCATGCAATCTATTGGAACTTACAACAGATACATCTTAGAAACTTCTAAAATCATTAACTAGTAGAAATCAAAAAATGAGACAGAACTCATGATAAGTCAAATACATGAACAAATCAAAGTACGAAATGATAAGATTAGTTGTACTCATTATTATATATTTTCAGTACAAGAAAAAGTTTATTTTTTGTGTTGCTGGAAGAGTAGTTTTTCTTACTCTCCGGTAGGCCTGACCCAGTTTGGAACTTGTTTTTACAGGAATCACAAGTCTGGGGATTTGCATTGGTAGGCTATTCCAGATTTTCAGTATTTCAGTTCATAGTATATTTTCAATTTTAGATGACTCTGTGAAATCATAACTAGAGGTACATTTTTCACTTAGCTGCATTTTCTTTCTTCAGTTCATATTATATTTTGGGTGCTCATTGTTGGAACCGAGATTCGGCTCCATCTAGAGTTCAGACCTAGGGTGCAGCTCACACTTACTTCTCCCAAGCCGTCTCTTTGTGAGAGACTTGAATTTGGGGAATGACCCTTGACTCTAGCGTGGAGGTCCCACCTCACACCCGGAAGACCTTTGAGATCTCCCCCTCCCTATCCAATGTTGGCTAGGTGCCTTGGATGATGAAGGAAGAGGATGAGCAGTGGTGAAAAATTGATCCCTCTCCAAGGCACCCCAAGGGTCTATTTATAGGTTTTTGGGGATGACCTGCCAATAGCGCAATCTCGCTGCTCTGAAATTACTGAAATACCCCGGGTCTGGTCTGCCAACAATCAAACTCCGCTGTTCTGAATAGCTATTCGCAGCCCACCAGGGGAAAAATAGCAGACCCTCAAGCCGGGCGAGCTGCTCAAGCCGGGCGAGCTGCTCAAGCCAGGCGAGCACTAGGGGCGGGTGCCAGCCTCGCGCCGCCCCCGCCCCCTAAAACAGGCCGGGGCGGGTGCCGGCCTCCCGCCGCACCCGTCCCCTAGAACAAGGCCGGGGCGAGTGCCGGCCTCACGCCACACTCGCCCCCTGAAGAGGGGCCGGGGCGGGTGCCGGCCTCCCGTCGCACCCGCCCCCTAGAACAAGGTCGGGGCAAGTGTCGGCCTCCCGCCGCACTCGCCCCCTGAAGAGGGGCCGGGGCGGGTGTCGCCCTCCTGCCGCCCCGCCCCCCAAAGAGTACTCCGAACACTAGCAAGCTATGCAAGCTTTTCCTCACTCTTCTAGTATATCAAGCAGATCAACAATAAATTGGACCCCAGGAGTGCAAAACCCTCGAAAAGATTAAAAATGTATAGCAAGTCTTACGCCTTACTTGGGGACCCCGCTCCACGAAGGCAAGGTTGTACACAATCTCCGCTCTTTTCGATCGTTTTCCAAGCTCAGAAAGAAACATCCAACCCAACGTATTCGCTGAGCTTAGCGCTCTTGGATCCTAAAATACCTGGTCTCTCGAAGGGTCAACCTGTCATGTCAGCTAACGGGAGCCTGGGTGGCGAGGTCCTCTCGGGTTTGGCGCCTACTCTCCACCGAGACACATTCAACCCATCCAGCTAGTGAGAGGCTGGGTGAGGAGATTCTCTCGGGGTTGACACCTTCTCTACACCGAGGCGCATACGACCCATCCAGCTAGTGAGAGCCTGAGTGAGGAGATCCTCTCGGGGTTGACACCTACTCTTCACTGAGGCACATTCGACCCATCCAGCTAGTGTGTGCCTGGGTGAGGAGATCCTCTCGGAGTTGGTTCCTTCTCTCCACCGAGGCACATTCGACCCATCCAACTAGTGAGAGCCTGGGTGAGGAGATCCTCTCGGGCTTGACACCTACTCTCCACCGAGGCACATTCGACTCATCCAGCTAGTGAGAGCCTGGGTGAGGAGATCCTCTCGGGGTTGGAACCTACTCTCCACCGAGGCACATTCGACCCATCCAACTAGTAAGAGCCTGGGTGAGGAGATCCTCTCGGGGGCGGAACTTTCTCTCCACTGAGGCACATTCAATCCATCCAGCTAGTGAGAGCCTGTGTGAGGAGATCCTCTCGGGGGTTGGTTCCTTCTCGCCACCGAGGCACATTCGACTCATTCAGCTAGTGGGAGCCTAGATGAGGAGATCCTCTCATGACAAGAACTTACTACCGAGGCACATTCGACCCATCGAACTAGTGGGAGCCTGGATGAGGAGATCCTCTCGGGGTTGGAACCTTCTCGCCACCGAGGCACATTCGACCCATCCAGCTAGTGGGAGCCTGGGTGAGGAGATCCTCTCGGGGGTTGGTTCCTTCTCGCCACTGAGGCACATTCAACCCATCCAGCTAGTGGGAGTCTGGATGAGGAGATCCTCTCGGGACAAGAACTTACTACCGAGGCACATTCAACCCATCCAGCTAGTGGGAGCCTGGATGAGGAGATCCTCTCGGGGTTGGAACCTTCTCTCCACCGAGGCACATTCGACCCATCCAGCTAGTGGGAGCCTGAGTGAGGAAATCCTCTCGGGACAAGAGCTTACTACCGAGGCATATTCGACCAATCCATCTAGTGGGAGCCTGGATGAGGAGATCCTCTCGGGGTTGGAACCTTCTCTCCACCGAGGCACATTTGACTCATCCAACTAGTGGGAGCCTGGGTGTGGAGATCCTCTCGGGGGTTGGTTCCTTCTCGCCACCGAGGCACATTCGACTCATCCAGCTAGTGGGAGCCTGGTTGAGGAGATCCTCTCGGGACAAGAACTTACTACCGAGGCACATTCGACCCATGCAGGTAATGGGAGCCTCGATGAGAAGATCCTCTCGGAGTGAATTGGGCATGTCATTCTAACCATACTAAATCCAACATCCTCAAACGGAGAAATTTTTAGGATACCTGACCTCCTGACTCAGCTGGTCATCCGGATGCACTTTATTCCTGATCTGTATTCCTGATGTACTTTCTTCTACCCCTCCTAGGGTCATCTCGCCTAGATCCCTGGGAGTTGTCTCGCCGAGACTCCTGGGAGGTAGTTCCTGGGGGGTGAGAGTTGAGCAGTTACTCCGAGGAGCAATACTTAGCAGCATCTCCATGATGTCTTTGATGGATGCCATGAACTCTTCCCTCCCTACAAAGAGTGTTGGGTTGGGGAGCTGGTTGTGGTCATCACCACCTCCGAGATCTCCTGTCATGGAACCTGCTTAAAAACTTCTGTATGAGCCGCGGTCCACGCTCGCCACACCAAAATGTTGGAACCGAGATTCGGATCCACCTAGAGTTCGGACCTAGGGCGCAACTCCCACTTACTTCTCCCAAGCCATCCCTTGATGAGATAATTGAATTTGGGAAATGACCCTTGACTATAGCGTGGAGGTCTCACCTCACACCCGGAGGACCTTTGAGATTTCCCCCTCCCTAGCCAATGCTGAGCTAGTTGCCTTGTAGGATGAAGGAAGAGGATGAGGAGTGGTGAAAAACTGATCCCTCTCCAAGGCACCCCAAGGGTCTATTTATAGGTTTTTGGGGATGACATGCTAATAGCGCAATCTCGCTGCTCTGAAATTACTGAAATACCCCGGGTCTGGTCTCCAACAGTCAAACTCCGTTGTTCTGAATAGCTATTCGTAGCCCACCAGGGTAAAAATAGCAGACTCTCAAGCCGGGGGAGCTGCTCAAGCCCGACGAGCACTAGGGGCGGGGCGGGTGCCGGCCTCGCGCCGTACCCGCCACCTAAAACAGGTCGGGGCGGGTGTCGGCCTCCCGCCGCACCCGCCCCCTAGAACAAGGCCAGGGCGAGTGCCGGCCTCCCGCCGCACTCACACCCTGAAGAGGGGCCGGGGCGTGTGCCGGCCTCCCGCCGCACCTGCCCCATAGAATAAGGCCGGGGCGAGTGCCGGCCTCCTGCCGCACCCGCACCCCCCCCCCCCCCCCCCCCCCCGAGAACAAGGTCGGGGCGAGTGCCGGCCTCCCGCCGCACTCGCCCCCTGAAGAGGGGCCGGGGCGGTGCCGACTTCCTGCCGCACCCGCCCCCCGAAGAGTACTCCGAGCACTAGCAAGCTAGGCAAGTTTTTTCTCCCCCTTCTAGTATATCAAACAGATCAACAATAAATTGGCCCTCAGGAGTGCAAAACCCCCGAAAAGCTTAAAAATGTATAGCAAGTCTTACGCCTTACTTGGGGACCCTGCTCCGCGAATATGGGGTTGTACACTCATCCCAATTCCTAGCTTTCTCCACCAAGACGGCTTCCAATTCCGTGGAGGTGGGGGAATCCACAAACCTCAGGTCGTACCTGAAGACAGAGGTGATGACATCGGGGATGAGGGAGATGATGACTCGTGGCTCCATATCGGGGCCGACGAAGACGATGAAATGGGCGAAGAGAAGGGGCAGAAAGGGAGAAGGGATGGAGGGGGAAAGGTTCTAGGAAACACGACACTCTCGACACTCGCCTCTCACAATGGAATGCGAAGTGCGAATGGAGGAGAAATCACTTTCTGGAGAGCGAACGTGAGACTCCCCTCTACTTTCAAAAGACCCCTAAAATGCCGGTTTTAGAAACTTTTTATTTCCACAGTTAAGCAAACAAACGGTCCCAAAATAACGTTTGTGGTTCAAATGGAACTTTCGAATCTCCAAAAGCTGTCCCAAACAGTGCCTTAGTGTCCGCCTTACCAAATCATCAAAGCTCCTTTAAAGTTGTAAGTTGAAGTTGGCGTATTTGGCTATGCTATTAATGTTGAGACCATGAAGAGGGTTGCTATTGCATGCAGGCTTTGGGACCAGAAGCAAACCGTGAGTTGGTTTGAATTTTGGTTTAACAAAAGCACTGGATAAAACACATTGATTCACTTTTGCTCCGACTAATTCATTTAGTTGGATTGAATTTTTGACTAACAAAAGCACTGGATAATACACATCATTAACTTTTGCTCCTAGTAATTCCTTTAACACAGTTTGTTAAGTATGCCTTTCCTGTTTTTTTGTTATGATTAATAAGATCTCTTATCCTTATCTGTTTCTTGTTTTAATCTATCTTTTATGTTTTAAAACCATTTAATATTATTTGTGTTGTAAGTTTTAAATCTTTTAAGCAATATTTTCATCGATTTTATTTTGATATTCATACTATGATTACAGGATGCTTGTTTATCATCCGCACAGGTGGCAAAAGAGTTATATCATGCTTCTAGGGATGTTCTACTGTTGTACAAAGCTATTGTACCAATGAAGGTCTTCGGATGAACAACTCACATTATAGCATTCTTTTCCTGAGAGTGAGCTTTACCATCATACTCAACTCGCACATAACATCCAGAACATATCAATTTTATCATTTCAAATGGTTGCAATGAAACTCAGATAATTTTTCATCTAAACCCAAGTGGTGTTCATTGTTTTCATTATCACGCCTTATCCTAATGTTGGCCTTATGCATCCTTCTCAGTTGATTCCTGCTAAGTTCTGCATAAGTCGTAGCTCTATTTTGCTCAGGCTTATCAATAACTTAAACGGCGGCCCCGACCTCCGGTGAGCAGTGTTTTCATTTTTTTTTTGGAATTCCACCTCCCGCCGTGCTCCGCACAGGAGCCCCGCCGGGATACCCCCGGCGGGTTCGCCGGGGACCGGCGACCCAGCCAGTGGACTCCAGGCAGGCTGGCGGTGAAGCAGGGAGGTGGAATGACAGAGGCCGGGCGGCGGAATGGCGGTGAAATGGCGGAGGAACAGTGAATAAATAATCCATAGTTATAATGCTTGAACAGTAATAGGCCTGTCCAAAAGGCCCGGGCCCATAGGGCCGGCCCGATCCCGGCCCGGCAAAAGCCCATTTCGGCCCGGCCCGGAAAAAGCCCGGCCCAGGCCCAGGCCGGGCTCAGGGCCCTGGTTTTGGGGGCTAGCACGGCCCGGGCCGGGCAAAGCCCGAAAGTCGGGCCGGCCTGGGCCCGAGCCCGGACGAAGCCCGGACCGGGCCCACAGGCCGGCCCGGACCTGCTGGCCAACGACTCTTAGAGCCGTTGGAAGCTGCAGCTAGCAGGGCTGCTGCTGCCAGCCCTGCTGGCTGCAGTGATGTGGCCTAGGGCCTAGGCAACAGCCTAGGCCCTAGGTCATATTAAAAATAATAATATTTGTTTTTTATTAAAAAACAAATTTATAAACCCCCCCTACCCGACCGTCTCTCTCTCCCCTTCACACACACTCTCTCTCTTCCACTCACTTTCTCTCAATGTCACTTACTCTCTCCCTCTCTTACTCTCTTACTCTCTCTCTCTCTCGCTGCATGACATCGTCCTCCTCAACGCCGGCGTCGTCGACTCAAAGCAAGGCCGAAGTGGTGGAGCATAATCGGAGGGCGCCCGTCTGGGAGCATTTCGACAAGGTTAAAGTCGGCGACGAATTCAAGGCGTTGTGTAAGTTGTGCTCAAAGTTGCTAACCCTTACCACCAACTCAACACTAGCGAGACACGTTAAGTCGTGTTTTGCGAAGCAAGCTCCCGAGTCCAGTCAGGGACAAATATCAGCATCATGACAAATTTGGACATACGATCAAGCAAGACAGCGAGACCTACAGGTGAAAAACATCACCAGACGTGGGTTGCCATTCAGTCACTACGACAACGATGAGACGACGGAGTACATACACGAATGGCTTCAGCCCAAATATCAACAGGTAAGTAGATCCACTATTAGACGCGACACACTTAAATTATATTTTGACGCAAAACAAGATTTAATAAATTTTTTTGAAACTTTCGAGGGACGTGTGAGTTTAACGAGCGACGTTTGGAGTAGTAGCGTAAGAGTAGGATTATCTTATATTTGTATCACGGCTCATTGGATCGATCCCGTTTCATGGGAGTTAAATAAGCGCGTAATATGTTTTGAAGGTTTTGAATTTCCGCACACTGGTAAGGTTATATATTCGGTAATTATTAAATGTTTTCGTGAATTTAAAATAAAAGATAAAATAATAAGTATTTCTTTTGATAACGCTGGTAATAACAACACCGCAGTAGAGTGGTTAAAACGTGAATTAAAACCAATGCTTAACGGTGCGTTTTTTCACACTCGATGTGTGTGCCACGTTTTAAACTTAGTGATACAAGATAGTTTAGAAGCTATGGAACCATATGTTGAAAAAATTCGGACTATGCTTAGATTTATTTATTGTACCAAACAACGAAGTCAAGATTTTCGAAAATTTGTGATCGCATAAGGTCAAAAATATTTGAAAGCTCAATTTGATATGCATGTAAGATGAAACTCAACATATAAAATGTTAAAAAGAGCGTTTCAACAAAAAACACTTCTTATGGAATATTACACTATGACAAATAATCATAATTTGACTAATAACGATTGGGACGTACTATTTCATTATATGGATTTATTAAAATATTTTTATAGGGCGACTGTTTTTTTATCTGGTGTGTATTATCAAACTAGCTCATTAGTAGTTGAAAAATTTTGTAAATATCGCACAAAAACTTAACTATTTTAAGCAACATTCCGGATGGTTTCCTTTAATTGAAGTAATAGAAGAAAAAATTTTAAAATATTATAGAGAAATGCCTTCTGCATTTTCATGCGCCGCCGCTTTAAACCCGTTATTCGTTGTAAACAGCGTAGAAAATTTGATAGATGAAATTAACATTAACTTAGACATAAATATAAGTTTCGATGACGTTGACGACGTTAGTACTACTAAATTTAATTATATTTTTACCGAATGTTTCAATTAGTACGACAACTTATATGGCTCACGACCACGAGAAGAAATAACACAATCTAGGACAAAAGATTCTTTTACAAATAAAATTTTAGAATTAGCTTTCAGGAAAAAAAGCATGCACATCGAGTAGTTTAAATGAATTAGGATTATATACGAAGACGCAATTTCGTGATTTTATGACTACGGAAGAGATCAAAAACTTCGATATCTTAAAGTGGTGGAAAGGTAAAGCTAATACCTATCCTATTTTGGCCTATATGACCCGTGATTTACTAACAATTCAAGTTAGTACAGTAGCTTCGGAGTTCGCTTTTTCTCTTAGTGGCAGAATTTTGACTCGCGGAGGAGCCGACTAAATGAAGAATCACTAGAACTATGCATCTGCTAAAAGAATTATTTGGATGCTACGAATAGAAAGCAACACATATCAGCGTTGGAGGGGAGCTCCGAGGAAATTGAAGAGGAGATGAAAAACCTGAATTTGGAAAAATGTAATTTATTTTATTATCATTAAAAATAATAAATTTCATTTTTTTTCTAATTTTATTTTTTAAAAGTGTAATTTTGTTTTTTAAAATTTCAATATTAATAAATTTTTTTATTCAATTTTTAATTTCAATTTTTTTAATAACATGATTTTTGAAGAGGGCCCGGCCCGGCCCGGGGGGTCCGGCTCGGGCCCCTTCCCGGGGTCAAAGCCCGAGCCCGACCCGAGCCCGATAAAGAAAGGGCTCGGCCCGGTTTGCAAAAGCCCGGGCCCGATCAGGCCCGGTCCGGGCCGGCCCGATCGGGCCTTTTGGACAGGCCTGAACAGTAATATATATATATATATAAATCTATATAAGACATAAATTAGCGATTTAATTTTATAAATTTTAAAATTAATTAAAGGATATAATATAAACACTAAAATTAATTAATAAAAATATTTAAAAATATAAATATTATTTTCAACAATGTAATAAAAAATATTTATAAAACGTCGTCGCCGTTTTGCCAAACGGTTCTCTGTTTTGAACAGCTCTGCAAACACAACTACCCAAACAGATCTCCATTTCCAACAACCAGTTTCTAACAGCTCCATTTACAAACCTGCGTTTACAACAACTCCTTTTACAACCTCAACCGCTCTCCCAAATGAAACCTCAATTCATGTTTCATGTAATCTACCCGATGTTCTTTCCTAACCTTTTATGTCAATTCTATCTACATTTAATTTTAGTGTATATTTTGGCTATTGTTCTACAATATGTTAGAAAGATATTTTTGACCGTCCTTAATGTACCAACTGAATGAATATTAAAATTCTTTCCACAAAACTGTACTATTGTGGTGATAAAGTAAATGATGATCATGGTGAAGGTTCTAGTGCTTGGCCTTTCTCATTTTTTCTTGCATAAAGCGTATATTGATGATAGGAACCCCGTTGGTAAACTATTACCCGCACGCACTCGGCAGAGGAGCCACGCATCGTCAACACTATCGAAGCGTGCATATGGAAACCTCCTTAATTAATTCGTGTAATTAATTGGTATTAATTAATTAATATTAATTAACTATTATTTTATGTTTAAAGTCATGTGAGCCCCCCTCCCTATATAAGGAGGAGGTATGAGGAGTGTATTTTCATCTTTTGGCTATTAGGGTTTGGCTCTCATTTGAGAGAGGGGTCTTGGGAGGAACCAACCTCCTAGATTTAGGTCGGAGTTCGCTCCGGATTGTATCCGTTTTCCCGTTTAATGCAATCATGTCTCGTCCTTCAATCGTAGGTGTAACAATGGTCCGACCTACCTCCCCCGTCCACTTGTTCGAAGCCGTCGGGGATCGTGTCACGCTGGACAGCCACCTCAACTCCATTGAGCGCGCTCTCGCCGCCGCCGAACGCCGCCTGGTCGAACGATCCGCCGTCCTCACCTCCCCGTCGGCCTTCCTGCAAGGGCAGCTCCAGCGCCGTGCCGACCGGCCACCCACGGCGGCAGCACACACCACCTCTGATCCAGCCCGCACCGCTCCAACACCAGGCTGCAGTTCTCCCTCACCAGCAGCACGCTCCACCAGCACCCTTTCCGCGCCGCTTCCGGCAGCAACAGAGGAAACCCGCCTCTCCAACGCCGCTGTCGACATTTTCGCCGCGATCCCGGCAGCAGCAGCCGCCGCCGCACCTCCGACGGTGCTTCCGACAGCAGCAGCGTGCACCGCTGCCCATCCAACCCGCATCACGTCAACCGCAACCGCTGACGCCCGGCCCTTCCGCGTAGTTGACCGCCCAACAACACACGCAGTGAAACCTGTAGCGGCAGCAACCGCTCCTACTGCGTCGCCACTACTACCTCCGGCATACGCCGAGACCCGTAAGATCCAGCCGCGGCCTCCCCTTCACGCGATCGAGGCTCCTTCCCATGCTGCCGCTAACCTTGAGCCGCCTCCATTATTTACGGCCTATCCCATTCCTTCCCTGCCATGTGCGGCTGCCCACACAAAAAAACCCATGATTTTTTTTACCTTTCACACTCGAAAGCACCCTCACCTGTGCCCATCACCCCCTACCGATTTTATTTTATTTTCACCAATTACCTCCCCTTTCCACCGGCCACATCACACCCATAATTTCACCTTCCTTTACCTCTCCTCTCGGGTTACGTCGCTTCCGTTCTTAAAGATCCTGACAAATATTTCGAACTCGGCCTGGAGGACAAGGCCAATTTTCAAGACCGGTGTATTGTTACCCGCACGCACTCGCCAAAGGAGCCACTCATCGTCAACACTATCGAAACGCGCATATGGAAACGCCCTTAATTAATTAGTGTAATTATTTGGTATTAATTAATTAATATTAATTAATTAGATATTATTTTATGTTTAAAGTCATGTGATCCCCCCCCCCTCCTTATTAAAGGAGGAGGTATGGGGAGTGTATTTTCATCTTTTGGTTATTTGGGTTTGGCTCTCATTTGAGAAAGGGGTCTTGGGAGGAACCAACCTCCTATATCTTGGTCGGAGTTCGCTCCGGATTGTATCCGTTTTTCCGTTTAATGCAATCATGTCTCGTCCTTCGATTGTAGGCGTAACATAAACTACTATTAGATTTTTATAAGGTCCTCACTCAAATGAAATGCCATTTGCTTGATTTATCTCATTGAATAGAGGACTGAGGCTGTTCCTAGCAATTGTGTATCAGTTAATTTGATTGTGTTAAACAACTAATACAAATGTACAATAGAGCTAATCAAGTCTTTACAACTTGACGTTGATTGAATGATTTAAACTGGAGAGTTATAAGCTGAGTTCTTATGTTTTCAGGAAATAATCGTCCTAGGAAAAGAAAAAATTTATCGAATTTAATATATATCTTGAATAAATCTGAATGTACAAAAATGAGTGTTGTAAAAGCTCAGCCAACCATTGAGCTGATCTTTGGAATTTTTGATGGGGACTATCCGCCACATTTGACTCATCACAATGCGGGACCCACGACCGTGTATGCAAGTAGGAGCTTGACCGGATCGACGATCCAACTCCACGGATGTGTTTGGATTTTTGTTTACATATTTTCCATATATTACTTTATTATTTAAGTTATTATTTAGTGAGATCGGATACTTGACAGCCACGGTCAATCATAGTCATTAATATTAGGGTGACTTTGGATCTGTTTGTTTCGGTTATTACTGTTCGTAAAGTAGCTGACATAAATGGATTTAGAAAAATGAGTTGTTTTAGAAAATGGAGTTTGCAGTAAAAATTTGTTTGTGTAAAATGGACTTTGCAGAGTTGTTGGAAAAGGAATGCATACAAACTGTTGAGAAGTGGTTGAACCTGCTAAAAACTATTTTCTCAATCGGCAAGAGAATTACGTTAGAAATTGTGTGGCTTTGATACCATGTAGAAAATGGAATACGAAGAAGAATTTTTATTACTTCACATATCAACACCTAATACAAGTATTTGTACACATATATAGGAGGGATATCTTAACTCCAAACCAAGATGTGAGTCCAATCTATACATGAAAGATAACTCTAGGGCCAAGAAAGTGGGTCTTTACGTTGCGCTTATTTGTAGTTCTTTTATGGTTGGAATTGGTCAGTATGAAAAGGTATTTCTGATGTGCTAAGTATATTATTATTCAAATGGGATTAGTTGTTTTGAGAACTGCTCTTTTAAACATGAACACTAATTTGGATTGCATGTCTACATCCTGATGAAGATCATGTCACACAACCGTAGGGGTCTACATGCACCGGATGAGGAAGTGATGTTCGGGAGCACTCATTTAGGGCGGTTCATCCATCTAGGAAATTTTATTATTCTCCTTTCCCCTCCACTACTCCACATAAACCACCATAACTATCTTCGTAACTACCCACTATGTACCTATAACTACGCATCTGCTGCTCGCCAAAGCTCCCCATGCCTTCCAGCCACTGCCCTCTCCCTGCTAACCACTTCCAGAAACTCCAATCCCCTCCCAAATGACAGCCTTGCCTCCCAACTCAGCCAAACTCCACACAGCCTTGCTTCCCAACCCAGTTCCCCCTACCCCTAACCCTTACCAGAAGCAGCCCTGGCTTTTATTTCCATCCTCTGGAATTTTTCTCAGTGCAGCCCCAGTTCCCCCACAGCCTTCTACTCCACTTAGCCACCATCCAGACCCCCCACCCCACCCACCCACCCAACTCCAGCCACTTCCACCCCTTTCCAGTCCACTAAAACCACTTTCTACTTTCTAGCACTTGGACAACCCCATCCAATCCTCTGGCTCCTTTGTGAAAGTTCAATTCAGTCTACTTGCATCTCTGGCCACTGGTCACTCATTTTACATCTTCCAAGTCTTCTGTCCTGAAGCTGTTTAATCATTGAGTTCATTTTATGGTTGTAATATCTCTGTTGTTGAATTGTGTATTTATTCTCTGTTTCTATGAATATTATCTTGTAATATTTTTACTAAGACGTCTTGTGATTTGCAGGATTTTGTTCTCTTAAGTATTTGTTGTTTTGCACACTTGCATGTGCACAATCACAATTGTTCCTTCATTTGAAATTCAACTCGCGAGTGGCGATTATGATATTATTTATAACTCTCTTTATTGCAAACAATAGTTGTCAGATAAGTCTCAATTCATATTGGTATTTTGTTAGTCAATAGATACCCTACTAGAATCTACTCAATGGAACCTCCTTTCAACACCACGTTCTTGATTGAGATGGTTTGGTTTTGTGATTTAGGAGTGTGCAAAAATATCCGAAGAATTAAGAACCAGAACTGAATCGAACCGAGCAGATCCAATCGGTTCTCACGTGTCCCGGTTCAGTTCTGGGTTTAAAATTTTTAAAACCAACCACTCGGTTTTGTTTTCGGCTCTTACATTCGAGTATCCAGATCCGACCCGAGAACCGAGTTATTGAAATTAATTATCAAAAATATATGAGTCTAAGTTAAGTTAAACCTTTTCAATATGAGCCTGATAGTGTTGTATTCAAAAATTAGTTCATGATATTGTATGCGTGTTTTTGCTCTTGTAAGGGTCTGGTGGAGGAAATTGAAAAAGATTATGATTTTTTTTTGTTCTTGTAAACATACTATTGTTTGATCATATTATATTCTTTATAAAAGATATTTTATTTTTAGTATTTGCTTAAATGAATATTGTTAATTAGGGATAATTTGTTATTTATTCAATAGTAGGGCCCCCTTTATATAGGGAAGAATACATCCAACGTAACAATAACGGAATACGTTCTAACACTCCTCAAGTTGGTCATGTTATTTTTTTCATACCTAACTTGTCAATGCAAGCACAAAAATATTTCCCCCAAGACTCTTAGTCAGGATATCAGCTAGTTGCCCCTCTGAGGGAACAAAAAGAATGCAGATAATCTTCTCATTTTTCTCCTTAATGAAGTGCATGTTTACCTCGATATGCTTGATGCGGTCATGCTACACATCAAAGAGCGTATCCATAATTCTTCACATATGTCATGTGGCATAGCTCTAAACTCAGCTTCTGCGTTGGACCTTGAGACAACAAATTGTTTTTTACTTCTCCAAGTGACTAAGTTCTCCCCAACAAATGAGCAATACCCGAATGTATATCGTTTGTCTTCAACGCACCCAGCCCAATCAGTATTAGTAAAAACTTCTATCTTCTCATTTGTATTGGGAGTGAACATGATCCCCCTTCCTGGTGAAGTCTTCAAATAGCTCAAAATTTGATGAACAACATTCAGATATCTTGTCTTTGGGGAATGCGTATATTGGCTAACGAATCCAACAACATAAGCTATGTTGGGACGTGTATGAGATAGATTGATTAATCTTCCAACAAGGCGTTAATAGTCAACCATGTTTTCAATAAGGTCACCATCATCTCTTTCAAAATTATGATTCACCTTCATAGGTGTATCAACAGGTCTATAGCCACTCATACCTGATTGTTCGAGCAAATCAGAGGTGTATTTTTTTCTGGGAGATGAAGATATCCCGTTTAGATCTTGCTACTTCAATTCCCAAAAATACTTATATCTTCTCAGTTCTTTTATTTCAAACCTTCTTGTCAAATTCACCTTCAAAGTTTTTACTTCTTCTATATCATCTCCTGTTATGATGATGTCATCAATATAGACAATGAAAGCATTTAACAGATTTGTTCCCCGTTCAATAAACAAAGTATGATCAACGTGACTCTGTTTATATCCAGGTAAAAACATCGCTTTGTGGAATCGACCAAACCAAACCCTCAGTGATTGCTTCAGACTGTAAATTGCCTTTTTAACCGACACACTTTCTTACACAAGACGAATCTACAGGCGGCGGTAAATCTGTGACCTAACCCTACACGCTATGCAAAGTCCGACGGTTAGATCACAATTAAATAATAAACAATATCATCTCACGCAGATAAATCCACGACAAGACAAAATATTTTATTAGGGCAAAATCAAGGTTAGGCTTTCCTCTGTGTGGAGGGCCAAAGCGATAGTGTTTGACGAATGATCCGGATGCGTAGATCGGCGATCAAAGGTGGAAACGGAGGCGTGAAAATGATGGTGGTGGCTGTGCTCGGCGGTGGAGAGGGGCGGGGAGTAGGGTGGCGGCTATGGAAGTGGCGCTTGGAAGGGTACATGCCGGTTGGAGGGAGATCGGGTGGAGGGAGGAGTGGGAAACATGGGGTTCAGCGGTCTGTAGAGGGGGCTTTGGAGGCGGCGTTGGTGAGGCAGGAAATCCCCATTGGAAACTATAGCAAGGAATAGTAAATTTCATTTGTGAATAGTGCAATGAAGAAAATAATTGGAATTAAACGGTGGCTGTTTATGGCTGCTTGGGCGGCTGAAAGGGAGGGTTTGGAGGGGGGTGGGCCGAAGGTGGGACCACCTAAATACATCAAAATAAAATGCAAAATAATGAAATAATATATCATGTTGCGAATCCGAACACATCTGCGGAGTCCGATCGTCGATTTGGCACGCCATATATGGAAAGTCGCCAAATCAGCCCGAATGAGCCCAAAACTCATCACCCACTCCAAGTGCTCGTCTATGCTTTGCATCAATATCTGCATGGCAGGTAAAACTCGAAGAAGTCCACCAGATGTCGCCCAAGTGTCATCTCTAGAAAAGTGTCCTCGCCAATCAACTCTCACTGACTGAAAGGAGACTGTCGTGCTGAAGTCAAAGTCCAGGGCGAATCGATCAAGCTCTGCTGCAAGTATCCAAGAGTCACCAACGTCTGTAGTGAGAATGCACTGATGGAGTCTGGTCTCCATGATGCTCTCATCGCTCAACTCACGAGTGGTGGATCCTGGTGCGATCGGCGGTGCCATCGGTAGAACCAAAGAAAATGAGTCCCCAGGTGGGTGGGTGTCAGAAGTAGGTGAGTAGTGGTGGTCATCAGACATAGGTAGGATATGAGTGGAGGTGTGGGCAGCTGGAAATCCCCACTGCTTGGGTCCACATACTCGCGAGCCTCGTAGTATAGCGTCATATTCTCAACACTAAATACCAGGTGGATACCCATACTTGCAAGGAAATTAAGATCATAGGTGTTTGCTTCGATCACATCTCATGATTATATAGGGATCCATTCGTCTAACACTCAAGCTTTTAGCAAGCCTCGCACGGAGCCTCACAACGCAGATTCTCACCATCACCTGCCCGCATTCATGAAGTACCTGCTCTTGCCAGTGAACATCCGTATGTGATTTACCACATTTATTATCATTAGGGATTCTCTGTCTGGCCGACTCATGTCACATATGCAAACGACGGACAAACAACTCAACAGATACATGCAAATGATGAAGAAATGACTCGACAAACTTTTTCAAATGATGCAAATAAAACATGTCTGACACAACATTACCTGCTACGAGAAAGTCTATTAATGATTGGGACTTCTCTAAAATATGATGGCCTATCAGGGGGCTCTCTCGGTGGAGTGTAGAAAAACTCATCTTGTGTGACGAGTGCTCAGATGATCGTGAGAGATATCTATACTTAAATACGAGCTTGTAAAGGGCTAAATGTCTCTCGGGGAACGTAGCACATCGGGGGCTCACCAGGAGGTGTGTAAGAAAAGTCATCGCAGATGAGACGACAACCTAGGTAAAAATTGTGTACACAGACAAAAATGCGTGACTCTATAGTGCGTGGAGTATCCCCGAAAATGAAGAACTCGTCTGGTGGGTCGTCAGGTGGTGTGTCCCAAAACTCATCTAGAGTGTGGTGCGTCAACCGGAGGTGCCCTAGACACTCAATGCTCCACACAATATCCATTCTCTATGGCAAGGCCAGGGACGATAATGGAAAAGGTGTTAATAACTCAAAACTCGTAAAAAAGCAACTCACCTGAATTGCATCCTCATGAGGATGTGGTGGCTCATCTGGAGGCTCAACAAGGGGGTCGTCATAGAACTCGTCACTAGGGTCATGATCCTCCATATGAGTACCCTCGTGCATGATAGTGTCCCTGTTAATGGATGACATAGCCACTACGAGATCAACACCAGGCTCTGGGCTCTCAATCGTGACGTGGCTCGAAACAATGGAAAGGGGAGAGCGACATAGACCTATACTCAAGAATGGGTCTGTGGGTAGGGTGCTAACTAACCCGATGCATGACAGAGGAAGAGGTGTGGGTGAGGAACACAACACTGCAGATTCAATAGGCCGCTTAGGCTCGCTCTCAGTCGGGGTCACAAGAGACGGGCCAGAAACAAGAGATAAGTCACTCACTAGGTTAAGCACCTCACTGGGGTGAGAGCAATCCGCAACAGATATCATTTCTATCGTGGCTGACAGGACAGTGACAAGCATCATGGTGATCTCAGTATGAGGGAGACTCGTGCTGCGGAGGTCAAGGTGAGAATCTCATCGACCTGCTCTTGCGGATCTCAAATACTGTTCGTAACGAAGGGCGGAGCTAATATGTCGACTCGATGGACTCCGAGCTATGATAAATCACCTTAGTACGAATGTCAGATTGAAGCTCAGACCGAAATCCGGAAGTGGTTATGGTTTGGTCCTCTCAGATATCGTTCATCACAACTAAGTTCATCAAAGTGATCCATGTACTCGGCGACAACCATGAATCCTTGTTGAAGGGAAAATAATTAGTCGAGCAAGCGACTCCGATACGACGAAGACAAATACCTCTGACACAATGTATGCTTCGTGTCCATCCAATTGGTGATGCGATGTCGACGGTCTCGCTCACGGATCTTCTTAACGCTAGCTTAATATGTCCTTGCCTGATCTAAAAGTCTAAGTTTCGTAAACTTGACGCGACACTCACCAAATACCTCAAAATGATCAAGATAATACTCCATATTCACGAGCGGATAATTGAAAGACTCGGTACTCGATGGGTCGTCAAAGGGAGGGACAGTAGTAGGAAACTGACTCTCAAGATCTCTCTTGGAATGACTATCTTCATTATAATCATTCCTAAGGTAATTGTGTCGTGTTGAAGGATCAACACGATCCGCTCGTGTGTACGGATAAGAACGACGACAATCATCATACTGATCGTCTCTAGCATAGTGGGGTCGTGTCGGTGAGAACTGCGAGAACTCCATCGCCCCAATAGTATTTTGGGAAGTTCATAGTAAAGAGTAAGCAGCAAGCCACCTCCATGAGGTGACGGTTATTTCGTTCAACGACTCCATTCTAAGATGAAGAGTGAAGCACGAGGTTTGATGAAGAATATCATGAGTAACAAGATAGTCCTTCAATGGAGCGTTGACATACTCCTGACCATTATCGCTACGGAGAATTTTAATAGTGGCAGAAAATTGAGTAGAAACCATGACATGAAATTTTTGGAAGATAAAAAAACACCTCATTTTTATTTTCCATCAAATAAACTAAAGTTGTGCAGGAAAAATAGTTAATAAATGTAATAAAGTAAAAGCATCCAAAAATATAGGCAGCCCCCCCCCCCACACACACACACACACAAACACACATCAGAATGAATAATAAGAACAAGGAATATGATGATGTTTGGCAACAACACAGATGTCAAAAACAAACTGTTTAAAACAAGGAGAAAAAACAGGAAATAAACGTTGCATTGCCGCACAGAAAGGTGGCCAAGTCGACGATGCCAAGTGAGCAAGGTGGAGGTCTGCGAAGAGTGGAGAGCTTACAGAGGAGTAGACCCAGAAGAGGAGTCAAACACTTGCATGCTATCCTTCATGTTATCAGAGTCGATCACTTGCCCCTCTTCAGATCCTGAAATACATAATGAGAAGAAAAAAGGTAACTGATCATTGAAGAGAATTATTCAAATGACTAACAAAAAGTAGATCACGGGTGAACTTTGGAACGTGAAGTACAAAGGATAATGTGAGAAGAACAAGAAACAGAGCCTTTCCCAACAATGAAAGAGAAGGAGCCATCTGCAATGCTCACTTTATCTTTGTCAGAAAGATGAGAATAAGATACAAAACCTAAAACAGAATCGGTCATGTGATCGGTGGCGCTAGAATCAATAATCTACTGAGTAGGACTGGTAGAAGCGGAGTTGGCACTCAAAGTACTTGATTGAGCAAAGAGTAGATGATGACATAGGAGCATCAGTAGGCTCAGTAGTAAGATCATGCATCAAACGACGAGGGTCCTGCATCTCATCAACAGGAAAGGAGGACGACTGTGAAGAATCACCATCAGAAATCTTTGTCATATGAGCGGAATGAGGAGCCGTCCAGGAGTCCTACCACGATCGCGACCACAACGAGAAGTTGATCCACCTATAGGAGGAGGAAAGCCATGAAGGCTATAACAAGTATCCCGAGTATGATCCACCTCTAGGAGGAGCAACAAGATAGTCCTCCAATGGAGCTTGTAATCACGAGAAGCACGACTGCCATAATTGGGTTGATGAGCCACCGAAGCAAATCCCTCCTGAAGGTTGGAGGTGTTCCAGGACTGTCGTCGATCAAACTCTTGTTAAACAATATTGTGAACCTCAGGAAGTGAAGGAATAAGAACACCCCCAAGATCTGGACAGTAATCTAATCAGAATCTCTGTGCAATCCATGCATGAACTCAAATACCCAGTTTTGATCGTTGCGGTTCTTTAGCAACAGTGCATCTGCATTGTACACCATAGTGAGATGGGTAAACTCAAGGTAATAAGCAGAAGGAGGATGATCCCCCTGACAGAGATTCCCAATCTTACGACAAAGTTGGAAGATTTGGGTTGCATTTCCCTGGAGGGAATATGTAGACTCTGTGCGCTTTCATATCTCTGCAGCAATATCCAGGAAAAGATAATTTCGTGCAATCGATTCCTGCATGGAGTTGATGAGCCATGACATGACAAGGGAGTTTTCTGACTCCCATTTAGGCCAAGCAGCAGAAGTCGTAGCAGGAGCAGTGGTGGTGTCGTTGATGTATCCAAAGAGATGTCAACTTTTTAAGGCAAGGGTAATAGAGCGGGACCAAGCCAAATAGTTGGTGTCATCAAGGCGGATTGTGGTAAGTTGAGAATAGATGTGATCTTGACCTTAGTTGTCAAGGCGCGCGCCTAGGCGCACCTAAGGCGTCGGACGCAGCCCGCCACGCCTCAACACGGCTGAGGCGGGCGATGTGCCCTAGACACGCCCAGGTGCATGTAAGAAATAATAAAATAGGAATGACCTGGATATAAGTGTTGTACTACACTATAATAAAATAGTATGGTATGCTTTATAGATAGATAAGTAAAGACTTATGTATGTAGATAAGTAAAAGCTTATCTTGGTGACTGTAGTCAACAAAACAAAAGTAAGCATATCCAGCAGGCGCTGACAGCTGTTAATTACTCCTGTAAAAAAGCCTATAAGAAGGCTCTTTGTAATAAGAAAAATAAGAACTTTTATCTCCAGCTTCTTGTACTCTTCACAGCATAATTACTAACAGTGGTATCGGAGCCTTTGTTTTTGCAAGGAGTTATTCCTCTAAAAGCACGATCAAATGGCTTCATCATCTACCTCTCAAGCTTACTCCCAAACTACATCAGTTCCCATATTTAATGGTGACAAATATCAACATTGGTGGGTTCAAATGCGCACGGTATTCCGTTCTCAAGGCCTCTGGGACTTAGTTCAGCAAGGGCCTGTGATGGTATTCCCTGGAACAACAGAACCAGGGTATGCTCAAAAGAAAGAAAAATTATTAATGAAAGATTCAAAAGCACTTATGTTAATACAACAAGGTGTTACTGAAACTATCTTTCCCCGGATTATGAGCGCAGAAACTGCAAAAGAAGCTTGAGATATTCTGAATGATGAGTACAAAGGATCTCCAAAGGTAATAGCTATAAAATTACAAACTCTGTGGACTGAATTAGACTCAGTTGCTATGAAATCTGGTGAGTCTGTTCAAGACTTTCTAGCAAAAGTGATTAATCTTATTAATCAAATTCGAGCTCTAGGAGATACAGTTGAAGATAAACATATAGTATCCAAACTATAACGAAGTTTACCAAGCTCGTTTAATCCAGCAGTGACTGCTATAGAAGAGTCAAAAGATATCTATAAGCTGCCACTAACTGAACTGACAGCCTCTTTAAAATCTCATGAAGATAGATTGAGTAGAGATACTCAACAGCTAAGCCAAGCTTTGCAAACTAAAGTAAAGATCATCAAGTCAGGAATGGAAAATAAAAAAGAAGAGACTTACCAACAACCTTGGAAAAAAGGAGAAAGAAAACAACCACAAACATGGACGAAACCTGGTAGGGGAATAGGTAGAGGAAAAGGACCTAGTACAGGTCAACCTTCCCCCTATTGCATTATATGTAATAAAACAACTCATAATTCAAGAGATTGTTTTTCAAGATGTAAAAAGTGCAAAATACCAAATCATGCTGAAAAGGATTGCTGACATAAGGAGTCTTCCCACTTTGTTGAAAAAGAGAAAGGAGGAGAAACCCCAAAAAATCTCTTTTATTCCTGCTTAAAAATAGAAACTGAACAATCCAATATATGGTATATAGATAGTGGATGTTCAGCTCACATGACATATCAAAATCATCATTTTATGAAATTAGATACAACCCAGAAAGCAAAAGTATATCTTGGAGATGGGACAACAACAAATATAGAAGGAAAAGGAGACATTAACATTCAAACACTAACTGGACACATCGAAACAATAACTGATTTGCAGTATGTGCCACAGTTAGCACAAAATCTGCTTAGTGTTGGGCAGTTGCTTCAAAAAGGATATGTTGTCTCATTTAAGAACAATATTTGCCTAATATCTGAGGGAAATACGGGGGCCCCAATTGTCTCAGCTTGTATGGGAAGAAATAAAGTATTTTCCTTGGATTTATCCCTCTCCATTTAGCAATCAGCACTAAATTGTTCTCAAGAACTGAGCTCAAATCTTTTATGGCATCATCGACTGGGCCACCTACATAATGAAGCTATCTACCAAATGAAACAAAAGGATTTAGTCTTAGGACTACCATCTATAACAAAGGAACAAGTGTTCTGCTCTAGTTGCGCTCAAGGCATAGCTCACAAATTACCTTTTACTCTATCAACCACAAGAAACTGTCAACATCCCGTGGAATTAATTCATGGAGATTTATGGGGACCGACAACAACAAAGTCAATTGGAGGTAAATCCTATTACTTCTTATTAGTCGATGATTATAGTAAATATATGTGGATATATTTTCTATCTACCAAATCAGAGGCTTTGCACTACTTCAAAGCTTTCAAAAATGAAGTGGAAAAACAATCGAGACAAGTTATCAAAATATTTAGAACAGACAGAGAAGGGGAGTTCACCTCCAACCAATTTAATTCGTACTGCACAGAGCATGGAATAAGGAGACAATTAACAGCACCATACTCACCACAACAAAATGGTGTTGTGGAAAGAAGAAATCGAACTATAAGTGAGATGGCTCGAACAATGTTGGTAAATAAAACATTACCAAATGAATTCTGGGCAGAAGCTGTGAATACAACTATTCACATTTTGAATAGAGCTCCAACAAAGGCTCTATACAATTCAATTCCATATGAACAACTATTCAAAAGAATGCCTACAACTCAACATCTAAAAATATTTGGATGTACAGCTCATATGCTACTACAAAGAGGAAAAGAAGAAAAGTTGGACAGTAAAAGTAAAGATTGTATCTTTATTGGTTATAGTGACCAATCAAAAGCATATCGATTATTTGATCCAATAGAAAGAAAGTTACAAATATCCCGTGATGTTATCTTCAATGAATTAGGGAAGTGGCAATGGAACTCAGATAAGCAAGATACAATACCTCAAAGACGAGTGGTTGAATCATTAAATAATGACACCATCCATCCTCATCTTCAGGATTGGCAAGATCAAGGTGATTCCTCAGGCTCAAGCTCTTCATCATCGCCCCAAAAAGTAGAAGTTTGGAAGAAATCTATCAACAAAGTGATGTAGCCTTAACATGTACTACTCCTCATTCATTTACTGAAGCCATCTCCCTTCCTGAATGGCAACAAGCTATGAAAGAAGAAATTACAATGATAAACAAACATCACACATGAGACTTAGTAAACAAACCACCAGCAAGATCCATTATTGGATTAAAATGGATCTACAGGATTAAATACAATGAAGATGGATCTATCTCAAAATACAAAGCTCGGCTAGTAGCCAAAGGGTATGCACAACAATATGGTAGAGATTATGAAGAAACATATGCCCCTGTGGTGCGTATGAATACCATACGACTTCTTTTAGCTTATGCAGCCCAACTACAACTTCCAATGTATCATTATGATGTAAAATCAGCCTTTCTCAATGGAATTATTGATGAAGAAATATTTGTCGAGCAACCACAAGGCTTCATACAGCAAGCTCAAGAAAATCAAGTATACAAACTAAACAAAGCTTTTTATGGCCTCAAACAGGCACCAAGAGCTTGGAATGCAAATATAGATGCATATTTGCAAGAAAATAAGTTTAAAAAAATTGAAAGTGAACTTACTTTTTACTCCAGAAGAGAAGAAGGTAAATTTCTACTCTTAGGTCTATATGTTGATGACCTTTTGATTACAGGAAACTCCAAAAGCATGCTACAGCAGTTTCAAGTTGAAATGGAAACCAAATATGAAATGACAAGCTTAGGAAAAATGAAATTCTTTCTCGGAATCCAAGTGTTGCAGCAGCCTACTGGTATATTTCTCTCCCAAAGTAACTATGCAAAGGAAATCTTAAAGAAATTCAACATGTGTGAGTGCAATCCTTCACTCACCCCCATAGGAAAAGGAGAAAAATTACAGAAAACAGCAGCTGAAGAATGTATGGCAGAAGACCAATATAGATCTATAGTCGGATATGTGATCTATTTGTCCAATACGCGCCCGGATATAGAGAATGCAGTCAATATTGTTTCACGATTTGTTAGTTGTCCCGCTAAAGTACATTTTGCAGCTCTCAAACGCATTCTACGTTATATCCAGGGAACCCTCACATTTGGACTTCAATACACCAAAGATTATCATTTCCGACTACATGGTTATAGTGATGCAGATTGGGGAGGAGACATAGAAGACCGCAAGAGTACGAGTGGGTACTTATTCATGTTAAATCAAAATGCCATCACCTGGAGCTCACGAAAGCAACAAACAATGGCGTTATCTACCGCAGAACCTGAATACATGGTGCTAAGTGCTGCAAGCTGTGAAGCAATGTGGTTACGAGAAATGGTGCAGGAAATAACAGGGAAGAAAGAAGAAGAAGCCACCATTTTGGAATGTGATAACACTTCTGCGATCGCATTGGCCAAAAATCCGCTCACGCAACATAAAACAAAGCACATTGATCTACGCCTACACTTCATAAGGGAGAAAATCGAAAAAGGAAAGATCAAACTAAACTACTGCAGCAGCGAAAATCAGATCGCCGACATTCTCACCAAACCGCTGCCTAGGGCTCGTTTTCTCGCCCTCCGACAAAAATTGGGAGTAATCGCAAATCCAGCTCGGGGGGGTGTAAGAAATAATAAAATAGGAATGACCTGGATATAAGTGTTGTACTACATTATAATAAAATAGTA
Organism: Platanthera guangdongensis; assembly: GCA_039583875.1. NCBI lineage: Eukaryota > Viridiplantae > Streptophyta > Magnoliopsida > Asparagales > Orchidaceae > Platanthera > Platanthera guangdongensis. The sequence continues at coordinate 25,258,227 of CM077166.1, read as the reverse complement.
TGGTATGCTTTATAGATAGATAAGTAAAGACTTATGTATGTAGATAAGTAAAAGCTTATCTTGGTGACTGTAGTCAACAAAACAAAAGTAAGCATATCTAGCAGGCGCTGGCAACTGTTAATTACTTCTGTAAAAAAGCCTATAAGAAAGCTCTTTGTAATAAGAAAAATAAGAACTTTTATCTCCAGCTTCTTGTACTCTTCACAGCATAATTACTAACAGCGCACGCCTTACAGGCTCCCAGGCGCGCCTGTGCTTTCAAGGTGTTTTTTTAAAAAAATTGAGATGGGCAAAAACATGATCTTAGACGCACCCGAGGCACCCCTAGGCTCACTTGGGCGCCCAATTCGCTAAAATTGAGCGAATTGGACACCCAATTCGCTGAAATAGCTCCTAATCAGCTGAAATTGAGAGAATTGAGATCCTAATTCACTGAAATTAAGCGAATTCGCACAATTTCAGCGAATTGGGCTCCCAATTCGCACAATTTCAGCGAATTGGGCGTCCAATTCGCTCAATTTTATTTTTTTTCCCCATTTTTGCGCCTCACGTGCCTCAGGCGCGCGTTTGCGCCTTGCGCCTAGGCTCCAAGGGCCCTTTGCGCCTCGGTGCGTCTTGCGCCTTTGATAACTTTGATCTTGACCAACTCGGGTAGATCCAACGGTGGTCGTAGAGGTACCAGAATCACTAACATTCGACATGGAAAGAAAGTGCAACTAAACCGCCTAGAAGAGTGAATGAAGTACAGAAGAACACCCCGTCAAAGAGAAGAAGGGGCAACGAGCATCAATGAAGGGTTAGTAGGAGTCATGTTCCTCGTCAACAAAGTAAACCCTAGATCGAAGAGTGAAAGACATCCAACCGGTGGAATCACACGAAACTTGAGAGGAGGAATAGTGAAACTTTTGCCAATGTTTGAAGTCAATCAGACCGTCGGAGGCTCGATGAAGGAAGCATTTAGGCGGAATAGAGTGGATCGTATTACGTCTGCATCGAGCGCCGATCGGCGCTACAGAGGAGGGTTGCAACGCTGAGGTGGGATGCGGAAGAGAGAGAGAGGGAGAGAGAGAGAGAGAGAGAGAGAGAGAGAGAGAGAGAGAGAGAGAGAGAGAGAGTGAGTGAAGCCAGTACGGGAGGCGGAAGCGGGATCGGAAATGCCAATCGGAAGCACGAGCGGGAGGCCTTCCTTAGCCGCATGCAAGTGGTAGCTCTGATACCATGTTAATTATAGCTAATTTTTTTTGTTTATTCAATAGTAGGGTTCCCTTTATATATGGGAGAAAACATCGTAGCGAAGCGGTAACAGAATGCGTTCTAACAAATATAATAGTTGAGAATGTTTACTAATACATAAGTTTATATGAAAATATTATGGCGCGTGAGTGGAACCAAACCTAGTTTTTTGGTTCGAATCTGGTTCAATACCCTGGATACATGGGTCGGTTCCTATTCTGAAAAGTCAGAACCGAACCTATATGGATTGGTTCTTGGTTTTGGGTGGAACTGATCCAAACCAACTTGAGTTGCACCCCTATTGTGACCTAGCATTCAAGAATCTTCCCGGTTGATATGAGAAAAACTGTAAATCAGACTTAACCTTCTGGTTTCAGCTCCAATATTACTATTAGTTTAGATGAATGCAGATTTTAAAATACTTAAACCATTTGATATTGTTGATTTCTGCAATAGTAATGCATGAAGTGAGCTTTCATTTTGTTTTATAGTATCCATTAAAGATGTCTCAGAAGTCAAGCTTGCTAGAAATAATTTTGCAGTATACAAAGTTCTTTTTTTTTTTGCTCGAGGTATATATTTCTATTTGTCACTTGCATTTTTTTTCCTTATTGAAAATTGTGTGCATGTTTTTCTTTCCAATGAACACTAACATATTATTCTTTCTTTTTGTCCAATAGCTGGCGAAGCAGCTGAATATTGTCAGTCAACAAGCAGTATTTATGCATAATGATTGTTACTATTTGTCTCAAGAGATTGCTGGGCTTTCTTTTCAGGTAATATTACTCTATTATGCAGTAATTATGCAAAATGCTTGTTTTTAAGTGCACTAGTTTAATGAGTTTATTGATATGGAACTATATTTTCAATATGATCCCTCTGAACCATCCATGGGTACTCCTATTTACCTATGTTGCCTTAGGGCATTTACGTAATTATGTATGTCCACTCCTGCCTATATAAATTAGTCGTAGTTAATCTTTCTTGGATCACTTGGTTTTAGACTCGCTTGGTTTTAGACTCGCTTGGATCAAGCTTGTTGTTATGTGCTTATTTCAAGGGTTTTTCGGAGGTAGCACTGCGGAAAGGCGCGTGCTCAATAACCAATTGACGAGGACTCCCCCGTTCTCCAAGGATGGTTGCTGCTGATGGAGAAGGCATTCACTAAGGTCGACTTTGTTGCACGTGTGAGATGAAGGACCGACGGCTGGAGGATTCGATTTACTGGACAGAAATTTGCACTGGAGAATAAAAAAGGGATCATCAAGAGAAATCGATGTCAGGTCGACTGGTGACTGTGGGGGTTGGTTTGTGAAAACCTTGGGAAAAGGGGCGAGGTCTTTGGTGTCAACAGACATTGGAGAATTGTGGCGCCGGAGGAAGGAAGACTGATACCAAATTTGTTTTGTTATGTGCTTATTTTGAGGGTTTATCGGAAGTAGGGGGGGGGGATAATGACCCTACAATGGGGAAGAAGGCGAGAATAGAAACTAGAGGAAGAGGAGAAGAGACTAGAGATAGAATGAGAAGAGTTAGAGCGAGAGAGAGGAAAATTTGATTTAATTCTTACATGCCAAATACATGACCCAAGGGTCCCCTTATATAAGTCCCCGTTGGCATGGGCCTAAATATAAAGAGATGCGTGAACATTCAAACACTTAGGTTGCGTTTGGCGTGGCTTATCACAACTTATTTGTTCCGGTGAGGTTGGACAAAAAAGTCATTGTCATGTTTGATATGCCAAATGTTACTACCGTTACTAAAAAAGGAACTAGTTTGAGGCATAAGATTTTGGTATGACAATGACATTTTTGTCCAACCTCACTGGAGCAAATAAGCCGCGATAAGCCGCACCAAACGCAGCCTTAGACTCTAATAGCCCTTAATTACAACTCAACTTGATTTCACTCATACGACTAAACTCAATACGACCCGACTCATACAACTTAACTTGATACCTAAAGACTCATAATAATGTAATTGCTAGATAACTGATGTCGTGAGACTCATAACATTCCAACTGTCATTCAAATCAAGCTTTCCCTCAATCTCGAACTATACTTGGATGAACTGATCATTGAGCTCTTTCATTTCTGTCAGAACAGCTTCCGGTAACGTGTCGATGTAGCGGAGGCTGCATTGAGTGGCAGATCGTCAACGTGTGTCCCGATAGTATAAAAGATTGTACAGAGAAGGTGCGGCAGTGGTACGTGTTGAGGAGAGACTTCTAGACATATCTGGAGGTGAGGTGAATGTGCTTGGTGGACGGACGAGGGAGGCGAAAGATCGGGTTGTATGTAAGCTGCGGAGATAAGAAGCGTCAGCGACCCAAATTGTGGTAGCCTATCACTAGGTTAGGAGGCAACGATGTCGGTGGTGTAAACTGCGGCGATGGTTGAAGTGGAATCAGCTACATGGGAGTTGGAAGCTGCGTCAAAAGGCTGACCGCAGGGTTCGACAATGGCATTGGCTGCAACAGTGTAAACAATGGGACCGACCAAGCTGGGATGGAAGGGGCGCTTGCATCTTCTGCCTGGGATGGAGACTTCGTTGGAGGAAGTGGAGCCTCAAAATGTCCCGACAACGCCAATCGGTCGATGGGTCACTTGGAAGTGGGATTTTGGATCTCTTTGCATTGATAACATTTCAAAACTCATGCATTCATTCTAAAATTTATTAATTGTAGGTGTGGGTCCCATGATCTATATTAAGTGCACAAGAGTACGTGAACTTCCTTAAATGAGATTATATTCTTAACTAGAGTTGGTGTATGTGCAAGCTTTTGTTCTTTGGGAGCAGGATATCTGTGTGATATTTCTATTTTATTATTCCTTACATTCCTGTGTAGAATAAAATCATACGCTGTAGTTAAAGCATAAGAAAACTTGATATTCTTCCAAACTGGAGGAATGCTTTTATAAAACTGCTGATTGCTATAAGCTTAATGAAGGGGGATTATAATAATATTTACTGTCAGCTGCAAAATCCCCAAAAGTACGCCATAGTACATCTTCAAAAATACAAGTTGTTTTTGAAGTTTGTTAGTTTTGGGATTGAAGAGTACCCCATCCATCACTTGTTTCCATATGATATCAGGTAAAAAAAAGTGATGAAAATTTAAACTTAAGACATCATTACTTATATTAATCAAACAATTAGAATCTCCAACCACATCAACCATAGAATGAAGCAATTTGTCCGATACTTGATTTGAGTTTTAACATAAAGACTCCTTGAACAACATGCCTCTTCCGATAGTAGATAATCTAAAATTTTCTCCATCAATGCCATGTCAAGAGACTCTTTGGTTAAACCATGATGCATTTAAGTGACACATACTCATTTACTTCAATTGTAACAATCATTGATCTTGCACTTGCTCCATCACCTTCTGTGTTAGGTAATATTCCAAATACCCAATGATCTCCCTTCTCTCATTTTTCAACCGCTAATTTGTCAAAAAAATGTTTTATTTTTCAAATCTTATTTGGATTCCGCCATAATTCCTTGTAATATTCATGAATCCTACAACATCCTGGCAAGAAAATGTCAGGAATTTTGAATGCCTTCAGCAAAATGACAACTGGAAGTTAGTTTGCTACCCAGTTGTAAAGTTAGTTGGTGTTGGCTGTTTACAATGATGCAAAACTTTGAAGATATTAGTACTATTGACCTTTGAAGGTTTGTCTTGTGACATCTTAATCCTTCTTTTTTGCATTGATGATATTATTATTATTGGAAGTGACTGTAAGGGAATCGTGCCTATCAAGAAATTTCTGGGTAAATATTTCTAAACCAAGATTCTTAGTCCTCTCAGATTCTTTTGAATTTCGAAAATATGATATATTTCCTATCACAACTAATTCCTATTCTTGTTATTGAGACATGAAGATTGTGATGTAGGGCGAGTGATACTCTTAAGAATGTTTGAAGGTTTGTGCGGCATCATAATCCTTCTTGTTTGTGTAGAGAAAGGTGAAAAACCTTGTATATACTTCTTGAATACCAAAATACATGTATGAGTACAAATATATAGGAGAGAGGAGAGGAAAACTAAGCTATACAAACAATGTGGGATTAAACACTTACTCTTATATGGGCCTTATTAATGGGCCAATACATCATGTTTTTCTAATATTCTCTAACACTCCCCCATAAGCTGGAGCGTACAAGTCGTATGCACCAAGCTTGGATAAGAACTGATGATACATTTGTCGTGGTAATGCCTTGGTGAGAATGTCGGCAACCTGCCCAGACGCAGGAACATGCTCCAGCTCTAACTTCTTTAATTAAACATTTTCACGAACGAAGTGGAAGTCAATCTCGATATGCTTGGTTCGCTCATGAAATACAGGATTCTTCGCGATGTGAATTGCAGCCTGGCTATCGCAAAACAAGGTTGCAGGTGAGGGTAAAGTTACCAGTTACCCCCAAATCATCAAGTAGACCCTCAAGCCAGGTGAGTTCAGATACAACCGCCTCCATTGCACGATACTCAGTTTCAGCGGATGATCTAGCAACAACAGACTACTTTTTGCTACACCAAGTAATAAGATTTCCCCCAAAGTAGTTATAGAAGCCTGTAGTAGAGCGGCGATCATCTAGGGAACCCGCATAATCCGCATCTGAGTATGCGACAAGAGATAGGGAGGAAGATGACTTATATACCAATCCTTGTCCAGGAGCTGTCTTCAAATATTTGAGGATGCGTTCCACGGCCTGAAGATGAGAAGTGCGAGGGGCGTGCATAAATTTGCTAACAACTCCAACGGCGAATGAAATATCAGGTCTTGTGACAGTTAGGTAAATCAATTTTCCCACAAGGCGCCGATAATACTCAGGGTTCGTGAGCAGGGTTTCAGAGTCAGACCCATGAGCACATAACTTGTGGTTGGCGTCCATCGGAGTTTCTACAGGTTTACACTCTGAATAGTCAGCATCGTGGAGGATATCAAGATAATACTTTCGTTGTGACAGAACAAGGCTATCAGGTCGTCTTGCAATCTCAAGCCCAAGAAAGTACCTCAATCCTCCTAGATCTTTTGTCTGAAAAACAGAGTTCAAGTGTTGCTTAATTTTTTGTATCCCCGTGGTGTCGTCTCCAGTGATCAAGATATCATCCACATATACCAAGAGAATGACAGTCCCAGTTGATTGATGACGAGTGAAAAGAGACAAGTCGGCCGAGCTCCGCTTGAATCCAACATCGCGAACAACCTTGCTAAACTTGTCAAATCAAGCCCGGGGAGACTGTTTGAGACCATAAATTGATTTTCGAAGAAGATATACACGAGACTCCCCCGTGGTCTCAAACTCGGGTGGTTGATGCATGTAGACTCTCTTTAAGGTCACCATTCAACAAGGCATTCTTAATATCAAGCTGATGGAGTGGCCAGTGACGATGGACAGCCAAAGAGATCAGAACACGAACGGAATTCAGCTTGGCAACGGGAGAAGGTTTCCTCATAATCAAGCCCCTGCTGTTGTGTAAACCCACGCGCCACAAGCCGGGCCTTGAGCCTATCAATTGTCCTATCATGAGCATGCTTGATAGTAAACACCCACTTGCAACTGACACATGATTGACCGGGAGGAGGAGGAACCAGATCCCAAGTTTGGTTGGACCAAAGAACAGTCATTTCCTCATCCATGGCCGCGCACCACCCTGGATGTAAAAGAGCCTCTTGCACGGAATTAGGAATAGAAATGAAGGAGAGGGAGAGAGAAAACTTGCGTAGAGATGGAGCAAGACGATGCATAGAGACATAATTCGTCACAGGGTGAGCGGTAGAGGATGTTGTTGGATCGTCAGTCCGCGGGATAACACTGGTACAATGAGGTTGTTGTGGAGTTCCAGAGACCGGGAAAAAACGAGTGTAGACACGAATAAAGAGTGGCTTGGATGGTGGAGATGGAACATATGCCGGAGGAGGAGTTGGAAGTAGTGGTAAAGAAGATGTGACGGGAACAGTTGGTCGAGAAACTGGTGGGGGAAAGGAGGAGCAATGTCAATAGATGGATCATAAAATGGTTGAGCCTCCTGAAAGGTGACATCAGCAGAGATAATGATTTTGTCATGAGGCGGAGAATAACACACAACCTTTCTGTGTCCGAGAGTAACCAAAAAATATACACTTGCGGGCTCGGAGAGCAAACTTATTCGTGATTGGACCGAGAGTATGAACATAGTAGGTACACCCGAACACACAAGGCGTAAGAGAAAACGGGGAGTGGGATGGAAAGAGAAGGCTTAACCCAGTGGCAAGATCGAGCACAGAAGAAGGCATGCGATTGATGAGATGACATGTCGTAGAGACAGCAAAGTTCCAAAAACGAGTAGGAACATGCATTTAGAGCATTAGGGATCTGTCACATTAAGAAGATGGTGATTTTTCCGCTCAGCCACACCATTTTGTTGAAGCGTGTACACACAGGATGTTTGATGTATGATAGCAAATTTCATGCATAAGTTCGCAAATGTACGGCTAGTGTATTCCTTTGCATTATCCGTACGAAAAACTTTGATAGGAGAGACGAACTGTGTACGGATTTCATTCAGGAAGGCACGAAATGTGGAGGTAAGTTCAGTACGATCCCGAAGTAAGTACAATCAAGTTAAGCGTGAGAAGTCATCAATAAATGTGACAAAATAACGATAACCAAACATACTAGGGGTTTTATAAGGGCCTCAAATATCATAATGAACTAATGCAAATTGAGTATCACTCCGAGTACAATGGGGAGAAAAGGAAACACGATGTTGTTTGACAAAGATACACGACTCAAAATAAAACTCATGCAGAGAGACATCCGGAAGAGTTTTCTTGCGAGTCTGGAGGGGAGCATGCCCGAGACGACGATGTCGGTTGGTAGTTAAACAGTAAAGAAGGCGGAAGGGGGGACATCGAGGAGGTAGAGCCCATTTGACAGTCGTCCCTTACCAATGATATTTTGTGTGTTCCGATCGTGCACAATAAAGATAGATGGTGAGAAAGTAACACAACAATTTAGGTCTTGTGTAAGGCGGCTAATGGAGAGTAAATTAAATGGGTAACCGGGAACATGAAGAGCAGAGGTCAGAGACAGAATGAATGTGAGGGGTATATCAGCAGCACCAGAAATGAGGGTGGTATCACCATTTTCCACCGTTATGAACTTGGGGTGTGCAGTCCTGGAGTATTGCGGAGGGCCTTGCGACATGATGTGATGTGTGGCTCCTGAGTCCACAATGCAGTGAGAGTTTTGCGATAAACAAGAAATACCTTCATTGGAAATAGAGGCGACAGAGCCAGACGAGCGTGAGATCACCCCCTGCAGGTGTTGAAGCTGAGTGCGTAGAGCATCAATATCTGCCCGAGTAGAGGCAACAAAATCCAGGGCAGGAGCGGCAGGAGGAGTAGGAGGATCAACCAGAGCAGCAGTGGCAATATGTGGAGGCAGGACATGTTTGCGATAGCACGTGGCCTCAAGATGGTCATCTCGGCCGCAATAGGTGCACTTAAACATAGGTTTGCTAAATCGACCACGTCCCCGAGTCGTGGTACGGCCGCCACGAGCTGAGGACCCCCGAGCAGGCGGAGCTGGTGAAGAGTGTTGTAGGAGCGCTGAGGAGAGAGTAATTGGAGTATCGGGGGGCGGGGTAACCTTCAGGAGCATAGATCATACATCAGATAAAGATGGTGTGGTTGTAGAGGAGAGAATCTGGGCCCGAACACTGTGGAGGTGAGAGGGGACCCGAGACATCATCATAGCAATGCCGACAACCTCTTTCTGGGCACGCGGAGTATTCAGATCTGTAGTGGGATGCCGATGCTGGATCCAGGCCACCACCAGGGTCGTGGCTTTGGCCACAAAGGAGATCATATCACCAGGACCTCCGGGATCTAGGTTTTGAAGATCCGAGAGAATGTCAAACAGGTGTTGCAAACTATTCTGACCCGGGTAGAACGAATGGAGTTCCTCCCACATGGCTTTCGTCGTGTCATGATACATTGTCATTCGATAGGGCTCAGTGTCCATAGAGTTGAGTAACCAAGATTGGATGCGACCATCATCGCGGAGCCACTCATCAGTGAGAGCGGTTGGAGTAACCTTTGTGAGGTGGTGTAGAAGACCTTTTGTCTGCAGGACGGGACGAACAGAGTGAACCCACTCGACAAAATTGTGCTTCCCACTGAGAGAGATAGTAGTAATGCGAAGTTCATCGTGATGCTCAGAACTTTGGGCCGCAAGAAACGAGGTGTTGGAATTTTCGAACACCATGAGACCGCAACGGTTTGATTAGGGCAAGAGCTGGGCGGGCAGCGAGTAGAAGCCGGAAATCAGACTGGGAGGAAGGAAACCGAGGAGCTAGAGAGAGCCCGTACGGATAGCAAACCGCAGGAAAATTGCGGGGCAATAGACCGAACAACACGAAAAGCAGATCGTGGTCGGGCGGCGAGTAGCAAGCCGCAAGAGCTAGACCGGGCGGCTAGGGACAGACCACAGGCGAATAGAAAGAAGCTCGGGCGGCTAAGAGCAGACCGCACCAAGACACAGCCGCAGCGGATAGGCACCAGTCCGTGTTGTTAGAAGTGACCCGCACCAGAGCGAAAAAGCAGTCCGCACGAGTAGGTGAGCTAGTCGCGAAGAGAGGAGTGGTAAGGAGACCGCAGCGAGGAATAAACCGCGCGGCAAGGATACCGCAACGGTTTGAGCACGAAGCCGCCCGACAAACAAGGGAAGTCGCAGCGGGTAGGAGTTGCAGCGGATAGAAAGAAAGTCGTGACGGTTAGAAGACCACTCCGTACGGGAAGGGGGGCACGTGCCATAGAAAGAGAAGGCTATAAAGAGGCGTAGGAGAGGAGGTGGATCCACGGGTAGAAAGTAGAGAACCCGCAAAGCCGCGCGGTTAGGAAAGAGAGCAAACTGCTCGGTTAACAGGAGACTTGGCGGTTTGAGAAAAAAAAACAGGCCAGATGGATGGCTCTGATACCATATAGAGAAAGGTGAAAAACCTTATATATACTTCTTGAATACCAAAATACAAGTATGAGTACAAATATATAGGTTAGAGGAGAGGAAAACTAAACTATACAAACAATGTGAGACTAAACACTAACTCCTATATTGGCCTTATTAATTGGCCAATACATCATGTTTTCCTAATATTCTCTAACAGTTTGCAATGATGATATTTTTATTATTATTGACTGTAATTGTATCATGCCTATCAAGGAACATCTCGTTAAAAGTTTCTAGCCAAAGGTTCTTAGTCCTCTCAGATTTTTTTGCATTTTGTAAACTCAAGAATAAAATGAGCCAATATTTTATTATTCTCATAAAAATATATATTGCATACATTATACAACGGGTAACCTTTTATAGAGAGGGAGAGAGAGTATTACGAGAAGAAGAAATTGCTTGCATTAAATGAAAGGAAATTTGTTGGATACAATCTTCTGGAGGCTGGTTCCTCCAAGAAGCCCTCTCTCCCAATGAGAGATTCAAAACCCTAATGATCTCCAAGATGAAAAAACTCTCTCATACCACCTCCTTATATAGGGAGTAGGAGCTCACATAACATTAATTATAAAGCGACAATTAAAAATACCAGTTATAATAAAACGTCACGCGCACATGCGTAACATAGAGCTAAGTACAACCCAAGATGTGGGATAAAAGGAGGAGCGTAAGAGGAGAGAGACCTTATGGGCCTAAATACATGGGCTTTTATTTAACTGATTTCAAATTAAGATATATTTCCTATTACAACGAGATATCTTCTTACTCTTCCTTATTGCTATATGAATGTTGTAATGTAGGGCGGCTGATACTCCTGTGTATCCTAATATCAAATTTTCTAATTTCATTTGTGTTGTATTTCCAACCTTATATCATCTACTGTTGGAAAGCTCATTTATATCACCATCACAAGACCTTAAATATCCCAGTGTTTTCGGCCAATACATGCAGTCTGCCAGTTACCAATTAAGGCTTTTTAGGAATCTGTAATCAGTATTTTAAGATATTTTAAAAAAATTAAGTGCCTTGTATTCAAATTTAGAGATTCATACTTTGCATGTGGTTTTATGCTAATTAAGCTTGATCTATCTATGTTGTATACAATGTTGCAGATGTCGAATGTCGGGTTCATGTCAGTTTGATGTCGTATGTCGGATTGCGGGGGATATATCAGACATATTTTACAATGTTGGATTTTAATATTTAAATAACTTTATTTATACATATAAACATTTTTTATAAATATATGCAGTTACATGCATAATGTATTTTTATAAATTACACAATAAATATATATACACAATATGTATGTCTATAAATTATATAATAAATTTATACACATAATGTATGTTTATAAATTATACAATAAATATATATACACAATGCATGTTTATAAATTATACAGTAAACATATATACACATAATATATGTTTATAAATTATACAATAAATATATATACACATAATATATGTTTATAAATTACAAAAAAAGAAGCGTTCCCGACAGTAAACAATATAAATGCACCAAATGAGAGTGACGAGAATGAAGTCAATTTTTGACTCAGAAAGATGCACGTAATATAACACAAAATTAAATATTATCGCTCGGACGCTTAAAACAAATGATATATATATATATTTAGTATTCATCATATATCATTCGTGAGATATCGCCCGATATATCGGGCAAGATCAATGTATAGGGGCCTGAAGACCGATATATTGAGGATATTTTCAAAAATGACATTTTTTGTTTAAAATGTCGATGTCGCGACGTTTTTTGCCCAAAATCTTTATGTCGGTCAACATCTACAACACTAGTTATATATTGTCGTATCATGGAAAAATAGCAGATTATATGTTTTGCTTTAACTTGAGTGGGAGTGTTAGAGGCTGACATATGTCTTTACAAAGTTATTACCACCAGGCCAATTTCAAGCGTTCAAAAATAAATATAGTTTTGATGATATGTATGCTCTAATTTGAAGGGCGCATTAGGGAATATCCCTCTATATTCTAATATTTTTGTTGAGAGGACCTACTTATATTAAATTATCAAGCTGCACATTGTTCTTTGTATGAAATTTCAACTTTCTCATCTATCGTAGAACTACAACATAGAATCTCTTAGTTAACAACGTAAAGACAACCATATGCAGTTTTCGGGCAACCACTTGTCTTAAGTGTTAACGGTTACAACATAAGAGAGTAGCATATTCTTTAGATGCTTTGTTGACGTAGGGCGAATCTATAAGTGACGGACTTATGATGCTCTAACCCTAAATGCAATGCAAGTAAGCATGCGACAAATGCAATGGACATACTGTTGGAATTATCGAGTCAATGTCAGTCTTGTAGTGTCTTTATGTATTTGAGGTTTATTCTCACATCACATATCGGTGTTGTATGTCATGTTGTAATTCCTATATAATGCCCTATGTGGATGAATAATGACATCAAACATCTCTATTTTATTTCTTCCAACATGGTATCAGAGCCTTTCGGTCTAAAACCCTAAAAATTTTCACGTGTCTGCCATTTTCATTCTCATTTTTTCCTCCCCCGCTCTCTTCTAGTCGTTCTGGTTGTGGTCTCACCGAGAGATTTCTCCCCCGCTCCCGTCAACGGTCCCTGATTCAGTCGACGAGAGTGGTTGTCTGGCTTAGTCGATCTCGTCGGCCAGTCCTTTGTTGCTTCCATCGTCGCTGATCCCATCGTATTCGGTAGATAATCGGTTCTCTTCGCGGCTGTTGGGCTTTTTGTTTGCTTTTCGTGTTCAGTTTCATCCATGGATCCCAATCCGACCTCGCTTCTTTCACCCTTGGCCTCCTTTGCAGATTTGGGAAGTATGCAATGCGACCTCGCTTCCATCGTCACTGATCCCTCCGCTCCTCATCGACGATAGTTGCTCTTCCACCGTCGTTGGCTTCGTTGATGTCCGTCAATTCTCGACATTGTTGCGCATGTTCTTCTTCTCCCGATTGATTGTGTCTGTTCTCTATTCCCGTCGAGCGTCTACCGCGCATGTTCCTCTCCTGCGCCTTCGACGATGCTTCCTTATCCCGTTGCTTCCTCTGATGATCCAGCCGGTCGTGATTTCTCTTGCGTTGCCTCTCTTGGATGTTATCTGCTGATTTCGTCGGAACTTTGGATCCAGCTGCTCGCCTCTCTCGAAGAATGATGCGATGATGTTTTTCTTTTCTTTATGTTTGTGTCTTAGTGTTATTGTGTGTTATATGTCTATATGCATGTGGTATCCACGCGAGGTGGAGTGTTTGGGACAAAGACGACTCAGATGATTTTTTTCCGATTTCACCTTTGTTCCACACGGCCGCTTGGCATATGTCGTGTGTCATATGTGTCTCCCCCTTTTTTTTTATTGGTCTTGTGCTGGGACGCGACTGATGTTGGTGTTCTGTCCTCAGCGGGTTGTGTCGTGTGAAACCGTGTCGTGCGGGACCGCCCTTTGTGCGGATTATCCCCGACATATTATCTCTGATCACTCGTTTGATGATTTGCTTCACATCTTCGCATGTTGTGTGTAGGTGATGTTGGTTGACCGGTTTCAAATGAGTCCACGTCGTGTGTGGGTCCTGCGTCGTGTGTGGCTATGTCCCCGGCTTGATTCCCCGATTTGGAATTTCCCCTGGTGGCTCGTATGATGTTTTGTCCCGAGTCATGTACCTCCATTGTCGTTTTTTGTGGTGTCTAAGCTGAAGGGTCTCCCTTCAGCTTGAGAGGGAATGTTGGAATTATCGAGTCAATGTCGTTCTTGTAATGTCTTTATGTATTTGAGGTTTAGTCTCACACCGCCTATCGGTGTTGTATGTCCTGTTGTAACTCCTATATAATGCCCTATGTGGATGAATAATGACATCAAACATCTCTTTTTTATTTCTTCCAATACATACAACTAATCCTAGAATGACATGCAAACATACACGCAATCCGATGATCTAATGAAGGATAACCCAAATGCGATGTACATGTGATGACTCAATCATGTAAGTATTTTCCGATGCACAATTAATTAAGCAAATTAATTTTAAAATCTCATGTAGGGGTCACAATTGATTACAATTATTGCAATGAAAGTAATCGAGCAACAATTACAAGTTAATTGAGAGTGTATTGAAAGTAAATATATGATGCACAATTAAGAGAGCAATAAGCCAAATAGATACGAGTCCAATAATTTTAATGAATTCAAGTAGTTTTTGTATAATGCAAAGAAAATGAAACTATAATGTAAAAATTCACCAAGTACTCAATGCTAGAGGTAGTGGGAAAATCAGAAGATGATGATGACTGTTCGAGGGTGGAGATGTTGTTCTGTAGAGGCTGTCGAAGAGGGTGGTGGCTGTTTGGTAGACCGGAATGGGCTGGGAGAGTTGTTGGCAGAAGGGGGAATGTATGGTGTTGGGGAAGTGCTGGAGTGAATATACAGAGGGGTTGGTGGGGACTGGGAATGGTGGGGACTGGGAATTGCTTGTGAAGGTGCTAAATGTGATGGGTACGGAGCGGGGAAGTAGGGTTTGTGATGGGGAGGGGCTGGAGAATCATGATTTGGGGAGGGGAGGAGCTGAAAAGTCGGATTTAGCAGCGGGAAGGGGCTGAACAGCGCAGTTTAGCAGCGGGGAGGGGCTGGACAGCAGGGTTTGACAACAGTGAGGGGCTGAATTGCGGGATTTGACAGCGGAGAGGCTGGTAGTATATGCTGCAAGGAGGGGAAGAGGGCCACGGATCTATGCTGTGGAGGGCTGGAGAGAGGTTATGGGTGTCTTTTGGCGAGGAAAATGGAGTGGAAGCTTGGATCAGCAGTGGGAAGAGCTTCTAGAAGTCGGCGGGCTGCTGGAAGTCAACGGGGGACTGGCGGCGGCAAGGAAATGTGGGGGTGAAGGCGGCGGAGCCGCTCGGCGTCGCACGGTCGCACCTCTCACAACCGAACGGTTCTTCTTTCAGGAAACCATAACTATCGATCCGTCTGTGAACCAGTTGCTTGGGCTGATATAAAGAGGGGAAAGGGGAGAATTAGGTTAATTAATTTCAACGGTCATGATAGCCCGATGGGTAATTTCGCCTAACTCTCTAAATACAACTCAAACAAATAAAATAAAAATACAGAGAAATATGAAAAATTGAGCCGGTCGCGATCACAGTCTCCGATCGATCATCAAACGATCCAAAATACCGATAATGATGAATCGCCCAGTGTGGCGCGGTCGATCTCCATCACTTGTTATGTGATAACAATTTAAGTATCTTTCTTGGGCCACCCACTTTATGCTATTCTATGAAGTTTATATGCATTTCCTGTCTTAGGATATGGTTATTTTATTGAAATTGATAAAGTCGTTAAACTTGTCTATTTATGAGTACCTCTTAATTATTTCTGTTTAGTAGGCACATCTGAAATATCCATATTTATTCAGTACCGTGCAGATTTTCCATCGTGTTTAAAGAAGTTTATTGTGTTTGTTGATATTGCACCAACCTTCTATCAAATGGCAGAGAACATAATACAGAAGCAAATTCAGTTAGTTGTCAATGATTTGAAAGAGGTAACTATTTTTTGCTTCCATCAGATCCGGTATCTTTCAATTGCTTTGGCCCAAAGATTCATTTCATTTGCTGTTGTTTTCAGGCTATAGATGGTGCTGATGGGTTTCAGAATACTCACCAACCACAGCAGTTTGAAATGGCAACATTCAGTATAAATCAGGTATTTTGTTTATCTAGCATGGGAAGAGGCCTTCCAGAAACTACTGGGAACTTGTCCGGGGAATTGGATCGAACTGATTTTGATCTTTGAGTGTTTGAAGCTTTGATCAGTCAATTTCATAGATGCTTGATTATATTTGAATGAAGACAGCATTGGTGCTACGTTTAGAATGGTCTACAACCTGAATATGGGTGTGTATTTTATGAAAAAAAACTGATTAGACCACCAACTTGATACTCATTACGATTCACAGGTTCCATATACCCATTTGTGAAGTTAGTTCATCAAATCCACCACACTTGCCATCCTGCGTTGAAAATGTGCATCCATATCTGTGTAAGCATGCGAAAGACTCTTTTCGACTATCAAATATACCGCCTTTTCCTTCTTTGAAATGATGATATCTTTCATTCCTTAGATGAGAATGAATACAAGATAGGAAAGGATAGAAAAGAAATTTGACTTGTAGACTTTTCCTTTGCGTGTAGATGTGAAGCCATGAGACTATGGTCATACATGCGCAAAATGCACTCATTAATGTACTGGGGAAAGTTGTACCTTCCCCATATACATTGTTGTTTGCACTCTAATTTTCAATTATTATCCTATAATTTCCCCATATAGAGCAAACTTGAGGAGGGGTAAATTACCTGTTTTTTTCTGCACTGCCATTTCTAGTTACTACCGTCTCCGAACCTCCTCCTCACTCCCCTACCTTCATTAGCCACAAAAGGGACACACATCTTATACATAGTGGCATAGTGCTTTGTGTTAAATGCATTAATCTTTATTTTCCATTTAATTCCTGAGAGAGCTGCTTTTATATAAGCATTTTTTTTCTTTTTTTGTTTGTAATTAGATCATTTCTTTGATATGTCTTGTTTAGTAGTGTTCCGTTAAATATAGATAAGCAAGTATAAAAATCTTGCAGTGCAGGAGAAAATTCAGTTTACTGCAAAATATATGACTTACATCGGGATTAGGGATGGTCAAATATAAGCAGACTTAACCCTATTTTGGTGATTCAATTTTCTGACAACTTTCTATATAGTTTAATGCATAGGATAAAAACCGCAGTATGTCTTTTTTTAAAATTCATTCAATTCACTCAACTGCCATAATCTCCTCGTGATCCTTTAACTGCTACTTCCCACTTTTCTGGTTCATTGATAGTTTAGGGTTAATGGTTTAGATGGTCAGACCATAGAGATGGCAACATAATATTTGTATTTTGATGATTTTCCAATTTTGTATTAGGTTGTTGATATTTTGGAAAAGGTAGGTGTCATTTGGGAGCCTGTGATGGCAGCGTCAACTTACAAGAGAATCATGTGCATACTCTTGGATGCTTTCTTCTCTAGAGTCACAAAAGATTTGCTGCTTTTAGATGATATGGCTGCTGAGGAAACACTGCAGGTTCCTCTGACAAATTTTTGCCTTGCGTTTCATATTATTGTGTAATACCGCTTTACTGTTTTTTTTCTGTTTTTTTAGCTCCAGAGACTTATTCATATGGCGCTAGAGAACCTATCACCATTGTTTCAATCTATTTCCACCGAAGTAGATGAGAAGGACAAGCTTACGAAGGAGAATCCATTGTCATTTTTAGATGAGCTAATTCCATCCTTGCGCAAGCTTCGGAGACTCGCCGGTATGCTCCCTCCTGATTTTTATCAGTCAAAATTCTAATATTCGTTGAATCATCGGCAATGATTTATTTTCTGTGTCAGACTTGTTTGATATGCCTTTGAAATCAATCACAACAATTTGGGAAAGCGGGGAGCTAGTCAAACGTGGCTTCACGTCCTCTGAGGTAACACATTTTATGGTTGGGTTGTGCACATGAGAAGGCTTGCCGATTGCGAGAAGATAAATTTATCATCGTTATAACCGAAGAATAGCAAGGCAGCCCGTAAGGGCCGAGAAGAAAAGAAGAATAGCCTAGTCTTTACAATAACTCATCCTTTTCTAAGCTCTGATTGCAGCCAGCTTTATGAATCCCCACTTTTTGGTGATAAATATATCTTTTTGCATAACATTTTGAGCCTTCGTAGTCTGATGAGGCGTATCTACCCGTTTAATTGGTATCTTAAAAATTATATTACTTTTTCATGTTATGTAAATAAAATTTGCAGACCATTCTTTAGATTTGATCATTTTTTTATTTTTCAGTTATTTATGAAAGTAAATTTAGGAAGCAGCTACAAAGAGTAGCATTTGAAATGGCTTCTATAAAATAATAATTACAAAAGGAAGAAATGACAATAGGAAATAATCTTTAATTGGCATGATAATGCTTGGTTGCTATAGAGATTGAATCTTTCCTGCTGAGAGAATCTCTGTTGTTTATTTAAATATGAAGTATTCTAAAATGTCTAACTAGAAGCTTTCTTCAGTCTCATTTCATCAATAGATTGACATTTGCATGCAGAAGGCCGAAAATATTTCATTTGAAGGTGTAGATCATGCGTTTGATAAAGCTTTCTAAATATGTGCAACCTGAAACATTTTCTCATTTTGCAGGTTGAAAATTTTATAAAAGCAGTGTTTACTGATTCCCCGCTAAGAAAGGAGTGCTTATGGAGAATACAAAGTACAAAATCATAAGAATGTGTTGTTTCAGTAGCAGAAAAATATCACATCTCAGTTATTTGCATTCTTATATTTATATATTTAATAGATGTATACATGAAATCTCAACTCTCTGATCATGTGGCCTTGAGATCTACATCAACAGCCCTCTTTATTTTATTTTTTAAAGAAATAATTTCATTCTCTAAGTCTTGGCCTAATGATGTAGAAATGTATAAATTTTCTATAGAATTATGGTAATTAATACAAGTATCTGTTGATTTCAAACACACTTGAATAGTTTATCTGTAGAGTATATTGTTTACACAACTCAATATTGAGTGTAAACAATATTGATCTTGATTGTATGTGATTGACTGGAGGGAATTAATACAAGTATCTGTAGAGTATCTGTTTTGATCTTGATTGTATGTGATTGACTGGAGGGAATTAAAATGTTGTTTTGTATTATAATTATGTATTGTGATTTGATGCCAGTATTATTGACACGAAACTTCGTTTATATCTGCATTTTTAACAATTTTCAATGGACTCCATCATGATGACTACAATAATGAGAATCTTTTTGATGCTTTATTACTGTTTATATTTAATTATTATTTTTATCAAAAAAACAATCTTTTTAATGTTACCTATATATAAAGTATTTTTTCTTTCATACGAAAGATTCATATATATATATATATATATATATATATATATAATAATAATAATAATAATAATATCAATATACGTTAAGGTAGAAGCTAACCTCATTCATTTATAAGTATGTATAATAACACAAATTTTATGTCCAGCACAAATTATAGCCATTCGACATCTGAGATGTGCCACAATCTCCCCGTATAACTATTTTTATAACATTTATAAATATCGAGAATAAAGTCCTGAAAATATATTATAACATTTGTATAGCAATTCAGAAAAGAAATTCTTGTTATAATTATTATTTTTACAAAAGAGAAGAGAATTATCAATTTGGAAGAGAGGCTGGTGGCGGGAGATCCAAAGTCTGATTTTTTCTGAAGCGTAAAAAATGGGGCCTGAAGGTCTGCCATCCGCGAGGCCTCACCTGCACTGCGGCCATCAGCTTCAGCTGCTCCCTTCTAAGTTTCCTCTTTGCAAACCACAATCCACCTCGCCATCCCAGCACATATCTGCTCTCAAAATAAATAATAAAAATCTGAATTAAAGCAAGATAATTAAATTTGATTAGTATTTGATTATGATGATTGACGAGTAACACTAATTAAATTATATGGATCAATTAACATTTTAACTCATGACTACAATCATTATCTTAATATGTATAATTAAGTTTAGAAGTTAAAGACTAAAACATAAATAACATGATAAGTTTTAGCAGAGGATTAAATTAGGCTGATTTGGCATTATAAACTTAAATAACTAATTAAGCATATTAACAAAAACTAACTATTCAATGTATTCATTATGCTATAGATTTTAAATTAAGATCACCAACATTTAAAATCTATAGATTAACCTAAAACGATTCCTATATAGTTAGTGTTGATGATAGATATAGTTTCTGTGTGCAAAATAATCAAAAAAATGAGAACCAAACCGAATGGTTTGGGTCCGGTTCTTCTCAATCTCCGTTCGGTTCTAGATCCAAAAAAATTAGAACCGGATAATTAGGTTCTTGGACCTATGTTTAAGTACGCGAGGACAGAACCAGTACCGATTTGGTTCGGCTCCGGTTCTATATCTTCACGCATGGGTCAATTCTGGTTCGCAAACGTCGGAACCGAACCAACATGACTCAGTTCTCAATTTTAGGTGGAACCGATCCGAATTGCGCCCATAATTTCTATTTAAGTGGGAGGAACAGTCTTTAGATGAAAGAATGCCTTGACTAATGTGTACGAGTTGTCGAAGCAAACCCAATAATCAATGAAGTCCCAGAAGCTGCAATGCAAGTAGTGGTGCTGATATTGCCAGAGGTTACGATCTTTTTTATTTCTTCGCGTTCAACATCATACGTCCTCATCATCTGCTCATATAACATAATAGCCCACACTTTTAAAAACATAGTGAGGATGGTTTTCACAGTAACAACAAAAATTATTATGAATAGAGTTAATGGGAATTGCAAAAAGCAGAATATTCTCCATCTAAAAAGAATGTTAAAGATGTGTTATAGTTAGGCTATTTGAGACATTTCCTCATGATGCATGAATAAAATATGCTCAAGGGTGATGTCTGAAAAGTATGTAAAAACTTCAATGGTTCATGTTATATGATTGGTATGGTAACATCCACTGAGCTAGCAAACTCATACATTATTTTATGATTTTGTAGGCTATGGCTCCATTTGAGGCGGCTTTTTTGCTCCGATAAATTTGGATAAAAACGCTACTATCATACAAAGCATGTTTGGCAAGACAATGGTTATGACTGTCACTAAGAAAAGAAAACTAGTTTTGAACATAAAAATGGATCAAGTTCCTTAGGTAATGTCAAGCGTTCACAAACAATGGTTCATAACCACCACATTCACGATCACCGTCGCCATGCCAAACAGAGCCTATGTCACTGAATAGGAATTAGGGTTAAGGTAAGAGTGCATAGATACTGATGTACACTTACTGAAAATGTGCAATCTCATTATGTTGTAATGAAGGTGATAATATTTGTGTGCATTTGTTGATGCAAGTGTATGACACATTATTGTCATGTTATACATATACATATATATATACACACACACACTAGCATCTTCGAACGGGCTTCGCCCGTTCTCGATGCGATGTTACACATTGCTCGAGGGCGACAACATGTGTCGTGGGCAGCGATATTGGTCGTGGGCGTCGATATTGTTCATGGGCGGCGACAATGTTCGTAGGCGGCAACTTATTTTGGGGGGAGCAACATTGTTCGGGGGCGGCGACATTGTTCGGGAGCAGCGACACCGTTCGGGGGCAGCAACATTCTTCAATGTTTTTTTATGATGCTTTGTTAATATTGGTTTCTAAATCTACTAATAGTCATTGTTGTGGAGGATTTTACTTTTTTTTTTCACACGTACACAACATCATTTGATGCACTCATCAACTTCACACGAACATCTTGATTAATTGCGCGGAATCATTCGAACTCGACTCAGTCCTCATTTACAATCACACAAAATATTATCATTTATCAATCGTCACCTTTGTTTCTTAATTTTTAGTTGCTCAATACCTAAGGTATGCTTTGAACACTCTAATCCAGCTCAATATTTTTTTGGGGTTCAAATTATTTCTATCTCATGATTTTTTGATTGTAAACAGAGATAGCTCAAGATAGAAATACAAATTATTTGGAACCCAAAATAAGTACTGAGCTAGCTTAACCTTTGCTTCTTAGTTCTACTATCCAAAAAGTGAAAGGATTCAACTCTGTTTACACCTTTGCTTCTTTTTTCTACTTATTTTGGGTCCCAAATTATTTCTCATTATTTACATCTCGATTAATTGCGAGGTAGGCCGGTTTGTAGATTAACCTTATATCCAAAAAAGAAGATCCGTTGCAGTAGTAGAATCTGGAGGTAGGCCGGTTTGTTGATGCCGAGAGGTGGAGTAACGCCCAATCCAGAGCTGAAGTCAGACAGATAAGCAGCGATAGAAATCTGGTGGGGGTTGATTCAGATTTGAAATGGGCATATAAGAATTTGAAAGTGAGGATATGAAGCAAATCTGAGGTCGGAAATAATGGATATGAAGATAAACCTTGACCAATGATCTACTAATCCAGAGCTCCAGAGTTCTTGTATTCACCTTCTATTTCCAAGAAACTGAAGAAGAGTAGCGGAAGGATCCACCTGAGCTGTAATTGCCAAGCTCCAGCTCTGCATTCAACCCTACCAGAGGCCAGTGGAGGTGGTTGGAAGTGGCCAAATCGAAACAGAGATGAACTGAAAAAGATTGCAGCCGAAGCTGGGAGGTGAGTCGGTTGGAGAAGTTTGGAAAAGAGCACAGAGTAGGAGCTTATTGGAGGTGCCGATCAACGATGCCCTGGGCGTCTGCGGGAGGAAGATTCAGATGCGAGTTTGGTGCTGCCCAGTCTGCGTTTCCGGGAGGAAGCATGAAACGGGAGGGGGATTTGTGCTCTCAAAATGATTTGGAAGACGTGCGGGAGGAGACTTGTCCTGCTTTCGACGTGTGAGGGAGGCCGCGTGATGGGAGACGTGGGAGGAGACGTGACAGGAACAACTCTGCTGCTGCTTTCGCGGAGATGATAGAAACGGGTCTGTCGTTGCTCTGCTTTCGGCGGAGAAGATGAAAGCAGGACAAAAATTCTACTGATGCTTGACATGAAACAGGACAAACTATAAAGTATAATATCTATATTTGAAATATATAATATCTATATTATATTAGCAGCAGGGAGGAAGCAGATGAAAAAGCAATGAGGAAGCCGGTCATATAAGTTGGTCATATATTATATTAAGCCGGTCATATTTCATATAACATTGGGTCAAAAAGTTGTCATACCCTGATGTAATGGGGAGATTTTTCCGTCCGGGCTTCGTTCCTAAATCTAGGTCCGGGATTGCTGGGGTGTCGCCGTGTGGAACAATAAATGGTCATGATCAAAACTGAAAAAACAAAGGGGATGTGGTGAACCCGTTCAATCTCCGTGAAGGGAGGAAGCCGGTCAAAAAGCTGGCACGAGTCCAGAGAAACTGGCTGGATTAGCTGGAAATTAAAAACAGAATGTAGTGGCATTTCAACAGCTGAGATTAGTTCGTTGATTTCTATCCAACGGCCAAAAATGAAAGCTTGATGTGTTTTTGAGATATGTATATTGGTTTATAATATATATATATATATATAGGTTTAATTACGGGGATCTCCCCTGGGAGTTTGCATAATTATAGGTTGCACCCCTCTATCTTTTAAATTACATTTATCTCCTCTCTTATGTTTCCTCAATTTACAAAAATGCTCTTTTTGTTAGAAAATGATAAAATCAGACAAATTATTTTATAATATTTCAACTTATCTTTTTATAATGATTTTAGATTCATTATAAAGGGTAAAATGTGATGCACCCTTTTCAAAGTAGAGATATTACAAAGGGTAAAATTGGAATATCATAAATTAATTTGACATATTTGATCACTTTCCATCTACATTTCTAAAGTAAAAGTTCATACCTTTCAATGTAGATTGTAGAGCCATTACAAGGGGTATAATTGAATATCATAAAATAATTTGACGGATTTTATCATTTTCCATCCATATTTCTAATGGAAGGGGCATTGTTGTAAATTGGGGAAACTTAGAGGGGGACTGGGGAGGTAAATGTAATTTCAAAATATAGAGGGGTGCAACTTGTAATTATGAAAACTCGTAGGGGAGGTCCCGGAAATTAACTCTATATATAGAGAGAGAGAGAGAATGTTATCATACGCTACATATTAGTGACTCGTATTGTGTAAGATGAGGGGTGCAGCCTGTAATTATGCAAACTCACAGGGGAGGGTATATATATATATGTAAGAATGTTATCATACACTACATATTAGTGACTCGTATTGTGTAAGATAACTTCATTGTTTCGGCTACAGTGTTAACAAATACTAGTAGTATTTCATTTGTGATTTGATACTCGATGTCAATGGAATGATTTGAGATTCATGGAGAAATTGAAACTGGACCACAAGTGCAAAAGATGAAACTTGCAGGTGGAGATAAACCTTTAGGGCCCATTCATTTAGACAAAATTGTACTCCTTACATTAGAATTGGAGATTCATTTTCATTGGAATTCAACCCCAATTCCAATTCTGAATTCCCAATATCATCAAACTGAACCGACCCTTTGTGATATTTAAAAAGTCAGAAGCACAATTACCTCCCTTTAAAATCACAAAACAAAGAAAAAAATTCAAAAACATCAAATACAGCTGTAGAATCACTAGTTGTAGCATTCACTAGTTGGGGGAAGAAAGGAGAGTAAAGTTTTTTTTTGTTTCTCTTTAATAACAGAAATGGAAGGAGTTCGGTTAGTAATATTTAAAGCAAGGGGGAAGATAGATCGAGGGGACTGTGTTTGACAAAAGGAATATAAAGATGGGGGAGTTAAGTGGAGAGTATATTCACAAACCAGAAGAGAAGTTAATAGCTATGAAGAATGAACTAGGGGAAAAAGGAGTAGATAGGAGGAAAAATTGGTGATAAGGGGAAGAAAATGTTAGGAACATGCCATTTGATTTGTCACTATTTTAAAGAAGGAAATTTAGACAATACTTGAACAGATGTTGGAAGGAGAACTGGCGCATAAGAATACCACAATATGGATCACTTAAACCACATACCTTTACCAAAGATGAATTTCATTTTAGAATTATCCAGCTAATCTTATTTCTCACTGTCACTTTCTAATATCTCATTGATAACTTAATTCTATTATTACAAATGAGTGTCTATTCTATACGATATAAAGGGGAGGATTGGCGAAAAACCAAAAAAAAAAAAAAATCAAGCCTGTGCTGTGTGCAAGCTGTCACAATTCTACCCCTTCAGCATTTAGTTATTTCCCCTCTTCGTCCGTCTGTGTTGTTTTATGAAAACAAAAAAAATAATCTGCCACTCGAGCTCACCTGGGCATGGCATTCGACCGGCTAGAAGAGCTGCTCGAGGCCTGCAATTATGTTGGCGAGGAACAGAGGGCTTTGGCTGTTTGGGTGAAGATGGTAAGGGAAGTGGAGTTGGTTGGGTAGAGGGGTGCAATTGGCACGGTAAGCCATCGACAATGTGCCGACAAGCGTGAGGCGATGACTGACGACTGTGGGCAAGAGAGTGGAGCTAACGTTAATGAGTTGCTTCTCTAAGATGGTGGTCGGTCGTGGATGAGGCTGTGATGTAGGGTACCTACAGATGTAATGCCTAGTGAAGAATGACTTGCAAGTCGGACTCAAGAGGGTACAACTGAAATTAAATGCATGCAACTTTGAATATTTTGTCATCATATTAGCAAATTAATAATAAGACTAAGTATTTAAAAAGATTCATGGTAATTTGTCAGCTATAACGAAAACATACGAGTTTTATTCTTCTCCGATTAGAGTACACAAGCAAGAACACCAATTATACAATAAAGGAGCAAAGCCACAAAACAATAATACTCACAAATACTAGGAGACAATTGACTGAAGTGGAGTGCAGCCGGAGGGGGAATGGGACTGCTGCGTAGAGGGAGGAGGGTGGGGATGGAGTGTGGTTAATCTGGGGTGGCGGTTCAGTGTGGATCGGCGGAGATGGAATAGGTGTTATTGAGGAGGGTCGAGGATGTAGAAGTTGGGAAGGCTTAGGAGGAGCGGTGGAGGCTGGGGTGTAACTGGCGGAAAGGCCTGAGGAAGATGTAGATTCGGTGTGGGTCGGCGGAGCAAGGAGATGAGAGATCGGTGCGGAGTCTGGGGCGTAACAAGCCGGAGGGACCGAGGAAGATGTAGAATTGGTGTCGGTCGGCAGAGACTGGGGCGTAACTGGCGGGAGGGACCGAGGAAGCTGTAGAATCAGTGTAGGTCGAAGCAGGGAGATGAGAGATCGGTGCGGAGTCGAGGGTTGACGAGCAGGTGCGGTCAGAGGGGGTTTTGTTGGGGAGATGCGAAGCAAAGGGGAGAGGAATCACGTGAAGGAGCTGGATGTTGGGAGTGTCGAATGAAACAAACGGGGGATGAAACAAGAGAACTTGAATGAGTCTCTTGCAGTCCTAACATTTCATATATCTAAGGGTGGAGGTTTAGGGCATCCATTAAGAACGGTTGTGATCGTCCGTGCTAATGGGTGTCTAAACCCTCTAATTACATACCTATGAAGCACAGATACTTCCCCGAAGACAGCGTACCCGTACTGGATACGTATCCAGTACCGGTACGTACCCGATACTTGACGAGTTGACGGATACACCTATGTGGACACACTTGGACTTAACACATTATTCTGCATATTGTGATAGAAGTCTGTTTTTTGAGAGTAAACAAAAGTTGGCTCTATGCAAGGAAGCATTGGTATGCCTAATTAAGTTGTATATCTGTACCAAGTATGTTTTTAGTACTGATATGTTTCTGTTACAAACACGTGTATTGAACGTGTTGATACGACGCAAGTTATTAACAAAACACCTAATTTGTCTCTAGACTAACCGGAGATTGAAGATGTTGATCTCCAACAATGAAGAAGAAAAAAAGACTGATTAGGAGACTTAAGATTAATTTCATCTCTTTTGGTTAAATATATAAGATGTTAAATTTTGTAATATTTATGAAGGCATAATGTTTGAAAACTTTATGTTATGTTGCATTAATTTGTACACTTGTACTTCAAGTTATGATTTATGTTTGATGTTTCGATATTTTGAGAACTATTTATTACACTTGTGATATATATATATATGTTTTAAAAATTTTGGCGTACCACCGTACCGGGCACATATTGTACCTGGTACCCGTACCTATATCGGTGCTTCCTAGTTACAGACTAATAAAATATAATGAAAATCCCAAAAATCGTAAAATAGCGAGCCAGACACAGCCACGGCCTCTGATCGTAAAAAGAACTCTAATCGACACCTCCAATGTATATATACTCTAGTAGGCTCTGGTGGAACACGATCTGAGTGACGATCCCCATCAGGCTAGGTGATGCAGGATGGCGAGTAGAGTTTGTGCGTATGTCGGCTTTTTTTAGGAAACCATAAATGTATGCAATAATTAATGAATTCTTTTACAAAAAATTTGAGCGGGTGTTGTACAAACTTTGAGAAATTAAGGAACTAGATTTTTTTGTAAAGCACAAAATTACTATTTTGTTTCACAAAATAAAATCACCTGAAAAAATGGTTCAATTTAAATCCGGGAAAAGAAGGTTCGCAACTTTCGTTCTTTTCCCCTTGTCGTAAAACAAAAATTGTGAACTACAAATACATTTCCATTTGGAGTTTTCGACGTAACGTTCGCTGACAAAATCCAGGCGAAAAACCAGCGACGAATCTAGTAACCTATGAGAAAATTTGCAAACACTCACAAAAGAAGAGAGAAGCAAGTAACACACGGAAACAAGCGTCTTTCCGTAATCAAAGTCGTTGGTGATCCCGCGAGGAATTCCTCGTCATGTTCGATCTCCCGCTCCGAGGTCGGCCGTTGTCGCACACGGGCACCACGGAATAAAATTCACTTGCTCACACAAGGTGGTTCCACGAAATCTCAAAACACTCCTCTATTTTGTGAAGCCACAGGAAAACACAACTAACACTCAAACAAATTCTCGCCAAACAAAACTTCAACGGAAGCAATCCAAAAAAGCACAGCACAACTTCCAATTCAACAACAGGAAACAATGATCAAACAGTAAAATCAATCTTTACTGTTCATCTTCATCTCAAGACCAAAACAATAGCTAACAACTTTAACTCTTCTCACACAGCAATCGGAAACAACTAAGGGGACAATTTACAGCAAGAGTTCAATCTCATCATTCATCAACTCCAAACTCAATTGGAAATCACCATACAACAGCATCACACTCAGGTAACAAGGCACGAACCGAAATTTTCAACATCAACAATCTAAACAGGAAGCAAATCTCACGGCAACTACAATATTCACTCAATACATTCAATACATTCTTCAATCACCGCCCAAAAAATTACATTGAAAGAACGAAATAACACAAACTAAAATGACAGAAACCTTTTGTCCCCACGATGGCAGAACCGCCGGCTTCATGGGGAGATGCGGCCTGGGTAGACGCTGGGTGGAACTGTCAGAAGAGGTGGGAGGAGACATGGCGCTCTGGATCGTGCGCGGAATCTTCTTCCGTGTAGCGCCATAGTTTCTTCCTCCGTGCGCAGAACCTTCTCCCTCCACTACCTCGTCCTACCGTCCCTATCGTGTTTCTTCCTCCCCCACTTCCACCACTTCTTCCCACACCAACCTCATCACCAATGCAACCCAAACCACCTCTTTGTGTATACACTCGCCGTCCTCCCAAATTTGATGTCATACAATAGTTACCCTCTACCAGCGCTATCTCGTGGCATGTCGATCCGACATCTACCTCCACGACGCACCCCTTGGTGAATTATGTATCCTTACATCGCCTCTTCCCACCTCTCCTCAAATTTACGTTTTCTCTATCCTCCATTTCTATAGCTAACCTTCTGCAGGAGGCTCTCCAACATCCGGGGTGACGTGCGATCATGGATGAGGAAATGACAGCCCTTTTGGCTAACCAAACTCGGGACCTTGTCCCTCTTCCTCCACGTCAGACTTGTGTTGGATGTAAGTGGGTCTTTGCTATCAAGCATGCTCTAGACGGGACAGTTGAACGCCTAAAAGCTCGACTTGTGGCTCGGAGATTCACTCAACAACAAGGTCTCGATTATGATGAAACATTCTCCCATGTTTTCAAGCTAAATACTATTTGGGTCCTCATCTCACTAGTTGTTCATCGACAATAACCCTTACATCAATTGGATATCAAAAATACTTTTCTCAATGGGGACCTTCTTGAAACTGTCGACATGTACCAACCTCCCGGGTTTGAGATCACAGGGGAGTCTCATGTTTCTCATCTCAAGAAATAGATTTATGGTCTCAAATAGTATTCTCGAGCTTGGCTTGACAAGTTTAGTAAGGTTGTTCATGAAGTTGGATTCACGTGAAACTCGACTGACTTTTCTCTCTTTACCCGTCATCAACCAACTGCCACAGTTATTCTCCTAGTGTATGTTGATGATATTTTGATTGTCGGTAATGACTCCACAGGGATACAACTAATTAAGCAACACTTAAACTCCGTTTTTCAAACTAAAGATCTAGGAAATATTCGGTACTTTCTTGGACTTGAGATAGCAAGACGACCTGATGACCTTGTTCTATCACAACAGAAGTACCGTCTTGATCTTCTTCAGGATGCTGGCTATTCAAGATGCAAACCTGCTGACACTCCTATGGATGTCAACCACAAGCTTTGTGCTCATGAATCTGACTCTGATCCACTACTTACAAATCCAAAATATTATTGACGTCTTGTAGGAAAGCTGATATATCTAACGGTTACATGACTTGATATCTCGTTTATTGTTGGAGTTGTCAGTCGGGTCATGCATACTCCACGGACCTCTCATCTCCAGGCCGTCGAACGCATCCTCAGGTACTTGAAGGTTACTCCTGGACAAGGGTTTGTGTACAAACCATCCTCATCTCTATCTCTGATTGCATATTCGGATGCTGACTATGTGGGTTCTCTTGATGATTAATGCTCCAAGCTGAGTTTTGTACATACTTTGGTAGAAATTTTATTACCTGACGTAGCAAGAAACAATCTGTTGTTGCTCGCTCATCTTCCTGAGGCCGAGTATCGTGCAATGACGTTGTTGTGTCTGAGCTCACCTGCTAGAAAGTCTCCTTGGTCATTTAGGAGTCAAACTTTCCTCTCCAGCAACATTATTTTGTGACAGTCAAGTTGTTATACATATTGCAAAAAATCATGTATTCCATGAGCAAACCAAACACATTGAAGTTGACTGTCACTTCATTCGGGAGAAGGTCCAATTAAAGAAGTTGGAATTAGAGCATGTTCCTGCTACCTGGCAAGTTGCTAACATTCTCGTCAAGGCCTTACCGCAACCGCTATATCATCAATTTTTGTCCAAGCTTGGTTCTTATGATTTGCATGCTCCAGCTTGCGAGGGGAGCGATAAAGAAGAATATGTAAAAAGACCCATTGTTAATGCCCAAATTGGAGCTCACTTGTAATCTAGTTTAATCTCACATCTTAGGATTGGGAATCCTCTCCTCTCTCTTCCTATATATGTGTACACATACTTGTATTGATGGAAAAAAATACTTTGAGAAAATTAATAAAAAATCCTTTGTTTTTTTCTCTCTCCTATGAGATTCTACAGTTCGCATTAGCTCCATCGACAACGTCGACGAGCATGTATTCCTCCTAACTGCTTCAATTCTTCAGGTTTAGGGCATTTTACCGTCTCCCCTTTTAGCGTCTATTGCGTGCATCCTCCCTCGGTCGGTATTTGTTTCGCCAAAGATCCTCCATCCTACTCCCACATTCGGTCTTTCTCTCACCTTTTTAATGGTAAGTCGCCTCTACTACGAGTTCTTCGGTTATGATTTTTTACTATTTGGACTCTACATTTTTTGCAGTCTCTTCGCTATCTGCAGTGTATTGGTAGTATTAGGGTTCCATGCAATGTTATTTTTTTTAGAGTGCTTAGTTTTTTTGTTCTGCTTCCAATATTAGTATTAGATTCCAGGTATATTGCTGCAATCTTGAATGTTTAGGGTCAAATTTCATGTTTATTTCTGCGACCCTGAATGCTTAGGATCAGATTCCAGGTTTATTTTTGCAATCTTGAATGTTTAGGTTCAGAATGAAATTTTTTTTCTGCAATCTTCAATGCTTAGTTCCAGAGTGCAAGTTAAATCTGATATTCACATTGCAGGAATTATATTTTCCGTGGGCGGAGTATAAAATTATTCGATAAAATAAATCGACTTAGTTTCTGATGGGGAGCCATCGGATGCACTTGCGCAGGAAGCCTTGATCGGATCGCCGATCGGACTCCGCGGTTGCGTCCGGGACGTCGCCGCGAGTCAAAATTATTACTTTATTTTGTTTGAGTTTATTTTGATGTATTTCAAGGGCTAACCCACCGGCCAATCATAGCCGTTGATGGGGGATGCCCTAATTTATGTTTTCTTATAAATAGGATGCTAGGGGGCTGATTTGAAACCATTGTTGAATTTGGAGAAGTATTCCCGGATTCCAGCGATCCCTCCCCGGTGCCGACGTCGTGGAACCCTATGTGACGACTCCTAGGCCGCCAAACTCCTCCCCAAGGTAGTACCTACACATAGCTTCCTTTTCCCCACTTCGAATCCTCCATCCACCTCCCGGAACCACCCGTTCAGCCGGCTGAAAACCCCACCAGCAGGTTATCTCAAGGTTTGAGGTACTGTTCATTTATTTCATTTACTATTCATTTACATAGTTCACGTTAATTTTTTCCCTGCAGCCGGCCACCCATTCCCCCCACCTCCTCCGCCTGCTTCCCACCGCCTAATCCCCTACCTAAGCTGACTACCCCCTGCCCTCACAACCAGCCCCATCGCTACCTTTCACCAAAATCGGCCCCCCTAGAGGAGTTTCCACCCTAGTGGGCCACTCCCCTCCCTTCCCCTTCGTGGATCCACCTCCCACCGCTCCGAAAACACTAGATCTATTTTGATCTAGTGTTACCACCCTCCGATCTACCATCCTCTTCCGTATTTCTCTTCCTGTAGCCCGGATCCGCCCTAAAATTAGCGGATCTACCCATCGACACTCCGATCCATTCTCTAGTGGCCGGATCTCGCCGTTTCCGGCCCACATCCCCTCTTTTCCACCGTGGGCAGCCACCGTGACGTCACTGTGCCACGGTGTTCGTCTCCGATCGCCCGTTTTGCATCCGGCCCCTCAAATTCTCCACCATCTCAGATCAGTCCACTGCATCGTGAGTATTTCACGGTATTGTGTTTGTATTTGACATTTGCACTTGCTTGTTTATCTATATTTGTGTTGTGATCATAGTTTGATAGTTGTTGTCTTATACGCTAATATTTGTTGTGGAAATAGTCGCTGCCGCTTGCTTAGGCCCTCCGCGCGGAGGAAGTCGTTGCCAAATTGCCAAAATTATTTAATTGCTTCTTTATTTTGATTAACTGCGTGGTGTTGCTAATTTTCATTGCTTAAGTTGCTAGTCGTTATTCGACTGTTCATTGCATGTAGCATTGCATTCGCATATCCCCTCACACGTGCACGTAGGGTCCTAGCTTCCGAGCACCACTAGCCTACCCCTACATCATTTGGTATCAGAGCCAGGTTAGACCACTTGCATGCTCCGTAGCGGTAGGACTTTTAGAGTAAGCATGGCAGAACCACAGAACACTGAGGACCGAGCGACGAGTTCGAATTCGGACGCCACTTTCGCTGAGTTCCAACGTCTTGTCCTAGGTCGCCTTGACACCATAGGAGCCCAGTTCAACGATGTGCGTCATGACCTTGCCGAGGTGAACCTTCGTTTAGGCCACTTAGAGGATGTCAGGGACACTCCGACACAGCGTGACGATTCTCTTGAGGACGACCCTGACGCTCCTCCACGTCGAGGGCAATGCCCGAGGGATGGCCCACCTCCCGCAGACCGTCACCGTCGTGATAGTCTTCATCGAGGCCCGATTCCGCCGGTAAGGCGACTTCCTGATTTTGCGAGAGATTATAGGCAAGTCCCGGCGAGGGATAGGCTGCCACCCCAGCGTGATGAGTATCGTATGTCACGTCAGCCTCAGCCGGACCCCAGAGATCGTGTGCCCCCACACGGTCGTCGTGACCATCACCAGGATGATTATTATCCCCCGGGTCGGAGAGAGCGTGGTCCCCCACCCGCTCGATACGACTACGCTCATGATGACTACCCTGAGTACTACCCCGATCGTCGGAGAGGGGGCCACTATCATGACATCACTCGTCGCATCCGACTCGACGCCCCTTCGTTCGATGGTCGCCTAGATCCAAAAGCCTTCAGCGATTGGCTTTTGGACATGGACCACTACTTCGAGTGGTACGACATGAGTGACGAGCGTTGTGTCCGCTTTGCAAAGATGAAGTTGATCGGGCAAGCTAAGGTATTCTGGATTAGTGTCGAGAGAGCTCTAGAGCGGGATGGTTACTACCCCATCGCCAGATGGGACGAGATTAAGGAGAGACTGAAGGAGAAGTACCTCCCCGCGTCATATCGAGATCAGCTATTTGAGCAGCTACAGAACCTACGGCAGGGGACACTTACCGCTGCCGAGTACATGGCTCGCTTCGATGAGCAGGTCGTCAGAAGTGATATTTCAGAGGAGCCTATTGCCACTGCCGCCCGCTTCAAGGCGGGCTTTCGTTCCGATATTCGGAGAGAGTTGATTCCTCACCGCTTGGAGACTGTTGATCAGATATTCCAGCTCTCCCTCGAGTATGAGTAGTACCTTCGTTCGTCTAGTACGAGGCAGTTCACCTCTCGGACTGATTCCTCGAACTTTAGGAAACCCGCTCCGCCCAAGACCACCACGGTCGCACCCTCACGTATCCCCGTGGATGCGAAGGGTAAAGTCGTAGCCACTGATGACCAGCGATATGGGGGCATTGTATGTTTTAGATGCTCTGGCAGGGGCCACGTGGCGGCGCAGTGCCCCACGCGGAACCTGTTACTTGAGGAAGAGGAGGAGCAGGGTTTATAGGGTGAAGAGGAGGCCCCAGAGGAGGTTAGGGCCGCAGTCGAGGAAGGTTGGGAGAGTGACGCCGAGCGATCGTTAGAGGTGGGAGTGACTCGGCGCCTCCTACACACCCCAAGTGTGGACGAGGACTGGCGACGCACGACCATCTTTTACACGTACTTCGCTAGTGCAGGCGGTCCCTGCAAGTTAGCTATTGATGGTGGGAGTTGCGTGAATATTGTAGCCCAGAAGGCGCTTGACCGTATGCAGGTGAAGGCAGAGCCTCACCCCCATCCGTACCGTGTCGTCTGGGTTGACAAGACGGCGATTCAGGTCACCCAGCGTTGCTTAGTCTCGATCACTATTGCGTCCTTTCAGGACAAGGTCTGGTGCGATGTCATTCCCATGGACGTCGCTCACGTGTTGCTTGGCCGCCCCTGGCTTTTTGATCGTGATGTCACGTGCTTCGGTCGCTCGAACACGTGTGTCTTTTATGATAAAGGGCGGAAGATCACGTTGACACCCACCCAGCCCCGAGATCGACCCAAGGGTGTGGTAGAGTCGTCTCCGAGCACGAGCGCCTCATGGCCACTGCATATTCTGAGGCGAGGTGAGTTTATGCGAGATAGTGCTGAGTCCGACGTTATTTATGTAGTAGCCGCTACCCAGGTTACTGAGGACGCCCCGGTTGATTTCCCACTCGCGGTGCGTCCCCTGCTAGGCAAGTTTGCGGACATAATGCCAGACGAGCTCCCCGATGAGCTGTCTCCCCCTCGGGACATTCAGCATGCCATTGATTTAGTCCCGGGAGCTTCCCTCCCGAACCTGCCCCACTACCGTATGCACCCGGGTGAGCACGCTGAGCTCAAACGGCAGGTTGACGAGCTTCTTCGGAAGCAGTTCATTCACGAGAGCATGAGTACTTGTGCGGTCCCCGCCCTTCTTACCCATAAGAAGGACGGTAGTTGGCGTATGTGCATCGACAACCGCGCCATCAATAAGATCACGGTCAAGTATCGCTTCCCTATCCCACGACTCGATTACATACTGGATACTATGTCTGGTGCCCAGATCTTCTCCAAGATCGACCTCCGCAGTGGGTACCATCGGATACGAGTTCGTGAGGGGGACGAATGGAAGACCGCATTTAAGACCGAGGACGGTCTGTATGAGTGGCTAGTCATGTCATTCGGGCTATCCAATGCCCCGAGTACATTCATGCGCGTCATGACGCAGGTGTTGCGGCCCTACATGGGTAAGTTTCTGGTGGAGTACTTTGATGACATATTAGTCTACAACCAGACTCAGGTCGCTCACCTCGATCATTTGAGACTTCTCTTTGGCACCATCCGCCAAGAGAAACTGTATGTGAACCTGAAGAAGTGCGCCTTCCTCTCCGAGTCCGTCCCCTTCCTAGGCTTTATTATTTCCACCACTGGAGTCTCCGTGAACCCTGAGAAGGTCAAATCTATTCGAGATTGGCATGTACCTAGGAATATCCACGAGGCTCGTAGCTTTCACGGGCTTGCCACCTTCTATAGGAGGTTTGTCCAGGGGTTCAGCACGATCATGGCCCCCTTCACGAGCTGTCGCAAGAAGGGAGAGTTTCAGTGGACCCCCGCAGCCACTAGAGCCTTCGAGGAGATTAAGGAGAGATTGACGACAGCTCCCGTCCTACGGTTCCCAGATTTTAGTCGCGCCTTTGAGGTCGCCTGCGACGCGTCCGGTATCGGTATAGGTGGCGTATTGAGTCAATAGGGACACCCAGTTTCTTACTTTAGTGAGAAGCTGAATGAAGCCAAGCAAAAGTACTCGAACTACGATCGAGAATTTTATGTTATTGTCCAGTCTCTGCGCTACTGGCGACACTATCTCCTTCCCCGGGAGTTCGTGTTGTATTCCGACCACCAGACCCTCTGTTACCTCGATTCGCAACGCAAGCTGGGCCACCGACATGCGAAGTGGGTTGAGTATCTGCAGGATTTTCATTACGTTCTCAAACACCGCGCGGGTGTTGAGAACAAGCCGGCCGATGCGTTGAGTCGCCG
Source organism: Platanthera guangdongensis (assembly GCA_039583875.1). NCBI lineage: Eukaryota > Viridiplantae > Streptophyta > Magnoliopsida > Asparagales > Orchidaceae > Platanthera > Platanthera guangdongensis. Next base: position 25,222,363 of record CM077166.1, on the reverse strand, counting down.
CGTGTCCCTATTGCAGACGATGACAGCGAGTGTGCAGGGACTTGAGCGACTGATGATCGATTACCCTACGTGCCCTGACTTTGGTGAGATTTATATCGCCCTATCCCGAGACCCGCCCGACCCTGTTGAGGGATATCAGATTTACGAGGGATATCTGTACCGGGCTTCCCGCCTATGCGTTCCTCAGACGTCTTACCGAGATTACCTGATTTGGGAACTGCATGCGGGCGGAGTCGTGGGTCACTTCGGGCGAGATAAATCCATAGCCATTGTTGAGGACCGTCTCTACTGGCCTAGCCTCAAGAAGGACGTAACTCGGGTTGTGCGCCACTGCCGTATCCGTCAGACGGCCAAGGGAAATAAGCAGAACACCGGCCTTTATACACCCCTGCCCGTTCCACACCGCCCTTGGGAGGACATCAGCATAGATTTTGTTCTTGTACTTCCCCGCACATTACGGAAACACGATTCCTTCTTCGTGGTAGTTGATCGGTTTTCGAAGATGGCACACTTCATTGCTTGTCGCAAGACGGCAGATGCGACCCATGTTGCATCTATATTCATGAGGGATGTCTTTCGGTTGCATGGTCTACCCAAATCGATCGTGTCTGACCGCGATGTGAGGTTCATGAGCTACTTTTGGAAAACCCTGTGGCACAAGACTGTTACTATCCTTAGGTTTTCCTCGGCATATCACCCACAGACGGACGGTCAGCCTGAGGTAGTGAATAGAAGTTTAGGGAATCTGTTACGGTGTCTATCTGGTGAGCATGTAGGTAGTTGGGACTTAGATTTATCGATCGCCGAGTTTGCCTACAATAGCTCAGTCAACAGGTCCACCGGGTTGAGTCCATTTCATGTAGTTTCAGGATACGACCCTAGGAAACCTATAGACCTTGTACCGAGTCCTTTAGAGTCCCGCCCTAGTGAGTCTGTTGTGTCATTTGCACAGCATTTGCATGATTTGCATGAGTCGGTCCGCCGACGAATAATAATAAGCAATGATAATTATAAAACTCATGCAGATAAGCGAAGGCGAGAGCAGATATTTAATGTAGCCGAGAAGGTCATTGTGCGAGTCCGCCCCGAGAGGCTCCCTTCGGGGCCTGCCAAGAAGTTAAGCGTGAGGTGAATAGGTCCATATTCCATTATTAGTCGTATTGGGACCAACGCCTACCGGCTTGACATCCCGGCCAGTATGGGAATTCACCCTGTGTTTAATGTTGAGAATCTGACTCCATACTATGAGCCTCATGAGTATGTGGACCCGAGCGAGGGAGATGCCCAGCCACCCCCACCACCAATGTCGCTACCATACCACCCGTCCACTTTGCCACCACCTGCTGGCCATCCTAGTCCACCCACTGTTGCCACCCACCCACCTGGGACTTCGTCCACTTTGGTTCCCCCGCAGGCACCACCGATCGCATCGGGACCCACCTTCCGAGAGGCGAGAGATGAGAGCGTCACAGAGATCAGATCCCACCAGTTTGTTCCCACCTCGGACGGACCGCGTTTCCGCTACCTGGTACATTGGCGGGCCCGACCTGACACAGACGATACTTGGATACTACCGGCAGAGCTAGATCGGCTTGCCCCCAGACTTCGACTTCAGTACGATCATCTCCATTCATCGGAGATGAAGGCCTTTCAGTCGGGGGGATTTGATGGGGAGCCATCGGATGCACTTGGAGGAGCTCGCCGCAAGGCGAGGCCCACATACATGTACTTGCGCAGGAAGACTTGATCGGATCGCCGATCGGACTCCGCGGTTGCGTCCTGGACGTCGCCGCGAGTCAAAACGCTATATTAATTTATTTATTTTTTGAGTTTATTTTGATGTAGGGCAAACCCACCGGCCAATCATAGCCGTTGATGGGGGATGCCCTAATTTATGTTTTCTTATAAATAGGATGCTAGGGGGCTGATTTGAAGCCATTGTTGAATTTGGAAAAGTATTCCCGGATTCCAGCGATCCCTCCCCGGTGCCGACGCCGTGGAACCATAGGTGACGACTCCTAGGCCGCCAAACTTCTCCCCAAGGTAGTACCTACACATAGCTTCCTTTTGCCCACTTCGAATCCTCCATCCACTCCCGGAACCACCCGTTCAGCCGGCTGAAAACCCCACCAGCAGGTTATCTCAAGATTTGAGGTACTGTTCATTTATTTCATTTACTATTCATTTCCATAGTTCACGTTAATTTTTTCCCTGCAGCCGGCCACCCATTCCCCCCACCTCCTCCGCCTGCTTCCCACAGCCTAACCCCTACCTAAGCTGACTACCCCCTGCCCTCACAACCAGCCCCATTGCCACCTTTCACCAAAACCGGCCCCCCTAGAGGAGTTTCCACCCTAGTCGGCCACTCCCCTCCCTTCCCTTTCGTGATCCACCTCCCACCGCTCCGAAAATCCTATATCTATTTTGATCTAGTGTTACCACCCTCCGATCTACCATTCACTTCCGTATTTCTCTTCCCGTAGCCCGGATCCGCCCTAAAATTAGCGGATCTACCCACCGACACTTCGATCCATTTTCTAGTGGCCGGATCTCGCCGTTTTCGGCCCGCATCCCCCCTTTTCCACCGTGGGCAGCCACCGTGACGTCACCGTGTCACCGTGTTCGTCTCCGATCGCCCGTTTTGCATCCGGCCCCTCAAATTCTCCACCATCTCGGATCAGCCCACTGCATCGTGAGTATTTCATGGTATTGTGTTTGTATTTGATATTTGCACTTGCTTGTTTATCCATATTTGTGTTGTGATCATAGTTTGGTAGTTGTTGTCTTATACGCTAATATTTCTTGTGGAAATAGTCGCCGCCGCTTGCTTAGGCCCTCCGCGCGGAGGAAGTCGTTGCCAAATTGCCAAAATTATTTAATTGCTTCTTTATTTCGATTAACTGCGTGGTGTTGCTAATTTGCATTGCTTAAGTTGATAGTCGTTGCTATCCGACTGTTCATTGCATGTAGCATTGCATTCGCATATCCCCTCACACGTGCACGTAGGGTCCTAGCTTCCGAGCACCACTAGCCTACCCCTACATCAGTTTCCCTTTTAGATATGTTTATATAACATTAATATATTGTCTATATTATATTAATTTCACACAATTATTTAAAATAGTTTATCAGTTTGGGAAAAACGACATCATTACCTCAATTTATCAATTTTATGAATTATTTGAATATCATCATCCATTTTAAATATTTTAAACATTTCACACAATAACTTAATACGAAACTTGTTTATATACAAAAAATTTAAACAACTAATTTATTTATAAAATAAATAAACAACAATATAATAACTAACTTGTTTAAGAAAACAATAAGTAACATAACAACAAACTTATTTATAAATAAAATATATAAAATAACATAACAATCAATTTATTTATAAATTGTTTGGACAAAAAATAAAACAATGAATTTGTTTATAACAAAAAATTAAGGATCAATATAACAACAAATTAATTTTAATATTATTTTAAATAACAACATAATAATGAGCTTTTTTATAAAAAAAACATTTAAACAATAGCATAATAACCTTTTTAATACAAAAAAAATGTTGTTGGTAGGAATTGAACCCTAGACCTTTAAATTACTAAAAAATAACTCTACCAATTATACCAAGAAACCAACTTTAACTCATATAATTTTCTTTTTATATATTAGATTATAATGTATCTGTCATGATAAACCTATTTCGTATTACTGAAAGATAATATTTTTAAATTTCAGTGTGGCTGGCCCCGCCCACGCTGGGCCCTATGTGGGTCCGCCCCTGCACATTGCAAGCTGATGCATGAGTTGAAAGTTGCTATATTTGCTGATAGTTTTTGTTATGTTAGTTAACTTCACAATTCTCCGTGAGCACCCACGTTGGCTTGTGATTGATGCATTTCTGATTTGGTTAATTGCTTCATTTAACCCGAGTTCAAAACAAATTTCAAGTTTTACATAGGTGGATTAAGTGCGTCCTGATATTTCAATTGTGTTACTATTTTAAATTTTTATTTTAATTCCATCCACTGAATTTTATCATGCAGTCAAACAACGGAATTATTAATTCCAATTCCTATGACAATTCATGCATTCGGCCAAACAAATGAATTGCAATTGACTTCAATTTCAATTCCTGCGGGAATCGGAATTGGGTCGAATTGGGTCAATTTCAATTCCAGCATCTCATTTTCTGCCAAACGAACGGAGCCTTAGATTTTGCATTCTCGTAAATGTGTGGATACCAAAAGCCCGATGTCATGAGCTTGAAGACAAGGATGCTTAATGATCTACTTCATCTCCTTTCTCCACCACACACAATTGTAACATCGATCACCATCCACCCCATTCTCTACCACACCTACCCTGCCATAATGGAGGTGCTGCATAATAGCATAACATCCATTTTCAAATCTTATGACGAGCTCGAAAAGATGCAAATCTGATGGAGTTCAAATATTGTTCATTCAAAGAGCATGACGGTGCCGATTATTAGGCCCTTTGACGATTTGCATGGAGATGATGTGCAATCGACGTCTTAATCATCCTCTTTGATCTTGAAAATTGAAACTAATTGATTAGAGATTATTGAGATCCCCGTACTATCGTCTCCGTAAATTTGTGGAAGTTCGTGAAATTAAGGTTATCATCAGTGAATCTCGAGTCAAGTTTTTCATGTCCAAATCGGGTTTGGCTAAGAAAATATGACCCATTTAATAATTGAGTCAGGTTTAGCTTGATATTATTCGATCTGATTTTTTATTCCCAACATGCCAAAAAGAATTGACATTCGTACAACAAATCTCCTTTTATGAATGGATTGCAACCTAAATACATAACTAATATCATATTTGCAATCATAACTTAAAAGTTCATATTAACAGGTTAGGCAGTTCATAAGCTAACTACATATTGGTCAACTAACTCATCATATTTATGCTCCATAATGAAGATCCAAACTTCATGTTCTTTGAGATGGTCATCAAGTACATTCTACTCCAGAAAATACTTAAAACTTCCAAGCACCAGAACAAAGGGCACTAATTAGCAAAACTGTTTGGCATGTCTGTTGTTAAGTTATTTTTACTTGAGGAACTCCAAATTTTCTAGAACACAACTTAGGCACCAGATCACTTTTAAGAAACACGGCGCCTTACTCTGCCTGGATCAAATACCAATCCCGCATAAGAACAATTTCACACAGCTTCAGTAACAACAATTCTAGGTCTTTGTTCCATGATTCAAAATTAGTTACAATTATCTAAGGATAGAAAGACTTGTTCAGCAATAAATTAACTAGATTCTTAATTTAGATGAGAAACAAAATTAAAAAAACACTTACAGTTTTTTCAATTGATTCAAGCCTCCTTTCTACATTTGATTGATGATATTGGCGTAAAGAATAACCTGACAATCAATTTTAAAATTCGAAGTTTATTAAAAACAGATAGCTGGAATAAGTACCTTTATCATAAATGAAATCAACTACAGAGCCTAAAACTATGGTAACAGATGTTACCAAATTTATAAGCCAAAACATAGACAGGTGTTACTAAGCTAGAGGTGATCAAAGTAGTACAAAGTTTTAGAAAAAACACTTAATATTTTATCTTATTCGTATATATTTCACCAACAAAACATCAAATAATCTCTAGTATTAACAACAATATATATTAAATTCCAGGCTATTTGCCAAAATCTATACATTAAAAACCATAAACACACTCACATATAAATGAAACCATCTATCAAGAATTTTTTTGATACATATGCTTGATGACAAATTATAAACCGTACAAATCGTGTATCCCACCAGGCTTACTGTTACGCCCCCGAACATGACTCAGTTCTTTGGGCGTACATACGCTCGCAGGCCGAAGAAGACGACAGGTGGCAACGGGGCTGAACCATCCGGTTCAGCCCCCACTCTCTAAAGCCGGCGGTTTGGGGTTGAACCCATCCGGTTCAGCCCTGTGGGAGGGGCCGGCCGGCCCCTCTTGGGCCCGGGTATATTTATACCCGGGGGCCCTCTCTTTTGGAGGCATTGAAGAACATTCAAGGTATTTCCCTCCTTCTTCCTCTCTAACCCTAATTCTCTCTCTAGTTCTCTCCTTAGTTCCTTCTCTCCAGTTCTCTCTTATCATTTGGTACCAAAGCATTCATCCTACGGCCATGGTGAACACCCGCTCGCAAGAAGAACTCAACCAATTGGAAACCCTAGAGGAAAACTACGCTGGATTAACGGATTCGGTGGACGCCATCGAGGAAAAGATGAGGGTGTCCACACTGCAGTTGGAGGAACGGATCGACACCCGCATGGAAGAACTCAAAGCCTTGTTATCGCAAAATCTGAAAGGGAAGGCCACGGTACATGAGGAAGGCGGCGGTTTGCAAAATCCAACCGAAGAGACGTCCGCATCGCAACATCACGCGTCGTTGGCTGGCGAGATACCGGGATAGATCGATCCGGTGCGCGTGGGGGTCGGATCCAGCGGCTCGGTCGGCGGCATGGTGGGAGGTGCGACGGCGGCCTGGGGAAACCGCGGGGCTCCGATCGGGGCTTCTGAATGCGGACCCGTGCGCGTGTCTTGGGGATGGGTCGGCAGCGAGCACGGCGGGGTCAGGCGGGCTCCAGGAATGCAGATAGGAGGTGCGGGGGGTCTCCTACCCCACCCTCATGGCGGCGTTCCTCCAGGGGGCTTCAGACCAGGCACTCATTGGGGAGGCCAGCAACCTCAAGGCTTCCCGGGGGCAAATTTTGGCCCTATGGAAACGCGAAGACAAACATGGTATGGGCAGGAACAAGGATGGCAAGGTCAAACTGCCCCGCGGGCATACATGCCTCCGAAATTGACACGCGTGAATTTTCCTAAATTCAAAGGAGGGGACGGTTTAGAATGGGTGCAGAAGGCTGAGTTTTTTTTTCAATTATCAAGAGGTTTCGGAGGGCCAATGGGTGCGGCTAGCGTCCTTCCACTTGGAGGATGACGCATTCCAGTGGACGCAGTGGTTCTTGAGGGGCAGGGACTATGTGCCCTGGACGGATTTTGTGGAGGGTTTCACCACCAGATTCGGGTCGTTGGAGTATGAGGACTTTGAGGCTCTCTGCAAAAGCTGCGTCGGAAGGGAACAGTGTTGGAGTACCGTTCGGAGTTCGAAAAGCTGGCAAATCGGGTACACTGTGAAGAGAGGACATTACTCAGCTGTTTTGTATCAGGACTGAAGAATCACTTACGTGATGAGGTTCATGTCTATATGCCTCGCAGTCTGAACCATGTGATTAGCTTGGCTAGCATTCAGGAGAAGCTCTTCAACAGGCAGCGAACCTTCACAATGGAGAGGCCCGTGACTACACCAGCGACTGTCGGGCGAGAGCTATCGGCGACCGGCATACCAACTGTGACACGATTATCATGGACCGAGCTGCAGGCGAGGAAGGAGAGAGGACTTTTCTTCAACTGCGACGAAAAGTTTATGTCAGGTCACAAATGCCAGAAGATACAGGTTTACATGCTACATAAGGACGTGGAGGACGAGCTTTCCCCCGAGTCAGAGTTGGAGGGGGACTTGGACTTGACAGAGTTTGGGGTATCCATACAGGCGATGGAAGGATGCAACGCTCCCCTCACTATGTGAATCGCATGGAAGATTAGTTAGGAGAAGGTGACGATTTTGGTGGATAGTGGGAGCACCCGCAACTTCATTCATCCCAATGTGGCACAACGAGTGGAGCACGTGATTGATAAGAGAGACACTTTTCATGTCATGGTGGCCGATGGGAGCAAACTTCAGTGCGATGGTGTTATGAAGGGGGTGGAGTTCCGGATACAGGGGTACTCGGGGCGCACAGACGTCTATCTTCTTCCTATCAGGGGCTCCGACATGGTGCTTGGGGTTAAGTGGCTACAGCAACTGAGGCAGGTTACATTTGACTGGGATCAGATGACGATGGAGTTCTTACAGCATTGGCAGCAGTACTTTCTGGGGGGGGCCTAAAATCTTCCCCGATGAAGGAAGTTTTCCGTCGGAGTTTGGAGCGCCTAGAGAGTCAGGGCAATACGATGGCGGTGATTATGGAGGTCACACTGACTCCCACCGCTCCTCCAGTTGTACCAGTTCCGATGCAGGCGATGATGGCCCAGTATGTCGATATATTTCAGACACCCTGCACACTCCCACCACCGCAGTTCAGAGATCATCAGATCCAGCTCAAGACGGGTGTCGAACCCACCAACATCCGGTTGTACCGCTACCCGTACATCCAGAAGACTGAGATAGAGCGCAGCGTTAGGGAAATGCTTACCGCCGGAATCATCAGCCCCAGTACTAGCTCCTTTTCATCTCCCATCATCCTTGTCAAAAAAAAATGACGGGTTGTGGCGGTTTTGTGTGAACTACCGAGGTCTGAATGGCTCTACTATCAAGGATAAGTTCCTCATTCCTCTGATCGAGGAATTGTTGGACGAACTGCACGACGCTCGCCTCTTTACCAAGCTTGACCTTCGATCGGGCTACCATCAGATTCGGATGCGCGAGGAGGACATATACAAGACAACTTTTTGTATGTATGATGGACACTATGAGTTCCTGGTGATGCCTTTTAGGCTCACCAACGTCTCGCCCCGTCCACGTTCCAAGCCGTCATGAACGAGATCTTTCGTCCTCTACTCCGTCGATCAGTGCTGATCTTTCTGGATGATATTCTCATCTACAGTACCAGTTGGGAGGAGCACTTCGCCCATGTCGAGCACATTTCACCATCCTCCTCCAGCATCAGCTATACACCAAGCAGTCAAAGTGTTCGTTCGGGCAAGACTGCAAGAGGAGGAGTACCTGGGACATTTAGTCTCCGCTAGCGGTGTCAAGGTTGATCCCAAGAAGATCGAGAGCATGTTATTGTGGTGTCGTCCTCATACAGTCCGAGCATTACGGGGCTTCCTGGGCCTCACCGGTTATTACAGGCGATTTGTCAAGGATTATGACAAGATCACTCGCCCCTTGACTCAATTATTACAGAAGTAAGTCTTCCATTGGTCGGAGGAGGCGGAAGCAGCATTCCAGACCCTTAAGGGGGCCATGACGACCACTCTGATTCTCGCCCTCCCCGATTTCAACAAGGAGTTTGTGCTAGAAACGGATGCCTCCGGCGTGGGCATCGGCGCGGTGTTGATGCAGGAGGGTCGGTCTCTAGCCTTCTACAGCAAAGTGTTGGCACCCCATACTCGGGGGCTTTCCACGTATGAGAATGAGATGCTGGCGATCATTCATGCGGTGGCCATGTGACAGTCTTACTTGTTGGGGCGACATTTCAAAATCCGTACTAACTATCAAAGCTTGAAGCATTTCTTGGAACAGCGGGTCTCCTCTCCGCTTCAGCAGAAGTGGGTGACAAAACTGTTGTGCTATGATTATGAGATTCTTTACAGGCAGGGCAAGGAGAACGTGGTTGCCGACGCCTTATCCCGCATGCCAGAGAGTTCCATCGGCCAACTTTTGGGTCCCCTACTCGACTCTCTAGATGATATTCAGGAAGAGATCATGTGAGACCCCGCACTGCGAGTCATCGTAGAGGCTCTTCGACAGGGGCAACCCACTACACCGGGCTACCAGCTGATGAATTACAGACTTCATTATCAGGACCGAGTGGTCATTCCACCACAGTCCGCCTGGAAGTGATGATGCACGAGTTCCACTCTTCCCCGACAGGTGGTCATGCGGGAATGCTCCGGACTCTTCAAAGGGCACGGGCAAACATGTTTTGGACGGGATTACGGCGCGACATTCAGCAGTTTGTGCGGCAGTGCGAGATATACCAGCGACAGAAGTATGAGACGACCTCTCCAGCCGGCTTGCTTACCCCTCTGGAGATACCGCACCTCATTTGGGAGACAATGTCCTTGTATTTTATCGATGGGTTGCCCAAGTCTCAGGGCAAGATAGTTATATTGGTCGTGGTCGACAAGCTCTCGAAATATGGACATTTTTTGGCGTTGAGCCATCCGTATACCGGCAAGTCCGTCGCCGATCTATTTGTTCGAGAAATTGTCCGCCTCCACGGCATACCGCGCACTATCATCTCCGACCGGGATCCGACATTTGTGGGCAATTTCTGGCGGGAGATTTTTCGATTACAGGGGACTTGCCTACGCTTCAGCACGGCAAACCACCCCCAGATAGTGGCCAGACTGAGGTTCTTAATCGGGGCGTGGAAACATACCTCTGATGCTTCGTGATGGATGAGTCACGGACATGGACCAGTTGGCTACACTGGGTTGAATATTGCTACAACACTTCCTACCATTCCACCAGCAAGATGACCCCATTCGAGGTTGTTTATGGCCGTCCTCCCTCCTTGAGCAGCTATGAACCCGGCAGCACAACAGTCCCGGCCGTGGATCGGGCACTCAAAGACCGGGACCGTACTATCGCCACTTTGCGTGAGACTCTCCGGACCACACAGGATCGCATGAAGGCCCAAGCCGACAAGCATCGCAAAGAAAGTGATGCAACCCAAGTTGGCATCTCTATTTTGTTTTTTAGTACTTTTTGTAGCGCAAGTGTTCGCGCATTTTATGTTTAAGTTTCACTCAAGTTGTATCGCGCTTGTTATTCGCGTACTATTGTTTGACTTATTGGAGTGACAGACCAATAAGATCTTGAATGGATAGGTCTGTCAAATTAGGAGTAGCGTTAAATTAAGCAAGCAAATAAAATAAAATATTTAGTCAATTCGGAAATTATGAAAAAGGAGGGAGAAGTCTAGTCTTTTTTCCACCCTTTTGGTTTTTCCAACCTTTGAAACTCCAACCATTCAATTCCAAAACCATTAAATCTTTGAAATGTCCAAATTAAATCCTAAGAGTTATCCAAACAGCAGGCCTATGAAACTTTCCCTATCTTGGTCACATTAAAGAGACTGCCATGAAACTTCCCACTCTATTTCAACTTTATTACCTATCAGTTTTGAGTATTAAAACAAAGAAGAAGAAACACCTTTATAAAGCCCGACCCTTCCTCTGTTATGGGGTAGTCTGGAAAAGAGAAAACGACGTGACTACTCAGTCCACGTCATCTTCTTCGGCCAGAGCAACCGGCCGCCCGTATTCCTCCAAAACCAGCACGTCCCCAGCCCGATTCGCCATTTCACGTCCAGTCACCGCCTCTCGCAGCTCTGGCGATCTCCGACGAATCGGACCCAAGCCTCCACCGGCGGAGTTGAGTGGCCCCTGTTCGCTTTGTCGTCGGCGGCCTACTCCAGCCCGCCAACCCTCCCGGCCTCCGGCCTCCGGCCTTCCAGCCTAGGTCCAGTCGACCTTCGGCTCCAATTTCCTGGCCCTCCTCCGGCGCTTGAAATCAGCCAGCCCTCTGCACACGAACTCCCGGCCGGCGGTCATTTCCTTCCCCGAGACTGCAACCCTTTTCTTCCCGGGCCGGAACCAGTCCTTCGTCTAAAGGCACGTGTTGTTTGCACGTGGGCTTGGTATAACTCTCCCTCAAGCTCATACCTCCCTTAATTTGGGTATAATATTTATGCGTAATATTATTTGGCCAGTAAAATCAGTATTTGCTTGTTTAAATTAAACATCACTCTTGTTTGTCGTTAATTTTGAAATCGTGCTTGTTTTTCCTTTGCTAGCATGTGGATGAGTTAAACTTACCGTTGTCTGCTTGCGAGTGTTGGTTGTACGTGTGTTTTGAGAAAACTTGGACGATTATCGCGTGCATTATATGCGAACAACTTCCGCTAGCGCCACGTAATTTATATTGTCCTCGAATTTTAAGTTCAAAAATCAATTTCAGATTTTAGTATGCATCAGTTTGGTATCAGAGGTCGGTTCGGTTCACTCCTATTGTAAATCGAACGATCATGTTTTAAATTTTTTGTTTTCCAAAAAAAAATAAAGAAAATTTTTATTTTAAAAAAACTTTTTAAAAATATTTATTTTGAGCCCTCTTTTTCAAAAAATTATTATTAAGTGTTTTAAAAAATAATGGAGAGTCGTATAGATCGCATAGACGCTAGCATAGGCGACCTAGCTAACCGAATGGGTGAGCTGATGAAGACAGTAGAAGCACTCACCGCCAACGTGAGAGACATGAATCATATAGTAAACAACTTGAGAACCTCCGTTAATAACTGAGAAGCTGAAAGCCACCTAGGACTAAATCAACCTCCTCACCAAAATCCTAGGGAAGAGGAACAAAACCCTACACCCGCAGAACCTGCACAGCCTGACCTTGGACTCCGTCGCCAACCCCGTTGGGACGATGGAGTTAAGCTTGATGTAGGTGATTTTGAGGGTCACGTAGAGCCCGAGAAATGCCTCAATTGGTGTGAGTGTGTGGAAAGATTCATGGCGTGGAAACAAATGCTTGTGAATCGACAAGTTGAATATGTTGTCCTTAGGCTCAAAGGACACGCACTAGTTTGGCGGGTTCAACTAGAGCGCACCTGTTACACCTTAGTCCCAGCACCTATTACCACGTGTGTAGAGTTTAAGTTGCAACTGCGGAAGCGATATGTCCCCCCGGACTATCTGCAAACTCTTTATCGAAGGTTCCACAACCTTCGACAGGACAAGTTCTCCATGGATGAGTACACCCACGAGTTCTTAGTGTTGCAGTCTAGGTTATACTTGCACGAGGAGGACGATATGACAGTGTTCTGTTACCTGAACGGGCTCCGATATGCTATTAGGGATGAACTAGAGTTGCACGACTTTCGAGATTTTGGTGAAGTGTCTAGTCGAGCCCGTAGAGTGGAGGCCTCACTTCAGAAGAGGGCATCTGGGCATAGGTCTACTGATAGGCCTTCCTCGAGCACCAGCACCACTGCACCCACCCCTAAGAATTCAGATTCCCCTCATGTCACTACTGGGAACTCAGCTCCTCCCACTGGCCTCATCCGAGGTAAGGAGCCCATGTGTTCCAAGCCCAACACCGGAGTATTTCGTTGTTTCAAGTGTATGGAGCCTGGGCACAAATCTTTTGAGTGCCCGCGATGCCACTTCGTCGCAATCACTGATTCCTCTGATGGGCGTGAACCAGAATATGGATTTTTCCTTAATGATTCCAAGCCTGAGCTCGCGCCCGAGTCTGATAGCGTTATCGAGGTCAAAGGAGAACAAGCTGAACACTTAGTTTGTGTCCTACGTTATAGCTTGATTTCTTCAAGTGAGATCACGGAGCGTGACTTGCAGCGACACGAGATTTTTCGCACTACTGCGCGCTTTCAGGAACATTTTTGTTTCATCATCAATGACAGCGGTAGCATGGAAAATTTCGTTTTCCAACGTATGGTTGAGAAGCTAGGACTCGAGACGCACCCATTGGAGCGACTCTACCACTTATTTGTGGTTAATAGTCACATGGCTATACCCATTACTCATTGTTGTCTCGTAGAGTTCTCTATCGGGAATATGTATCAGGATTTCGTCCTATGTGATGTCGCCCCTATCGATGTCTGTCATATCTTGTTAGGTAGAGCATGACAGTACGATAGGCGCGTCGTGCATAATGGTGTAAGGAACTCTCATTCATTCGATCACCATGGGGGCAAAATTGTTCTTCCCCAGAAGAATAGTATTGTACCTAAGGCTCCTGAGAGGACCTCGTCGTCACCATCGCCCTCATCTTCCTTAGTACCACTACAACACTATTACTTAGTGCCGCACTTCTACCTGGATCCCTGCTCCAGGAAGACGCACTTGACTTCGGTGAGTCATCCACTCTAGATGATCTGCCAGCACCACCACACGTTGATTTTATATTTGGCGATCACATGTTTAGTTCGCACCGCTACCCCGTAAGTGTAAGTGAGCATTTAGGACTTCATCAAATGAGCTTTGAATTTCTTCGGATTAGCCTTGGTAGGGAAATTGAAACGTTCCAAAAAAAAATTTGCTCCTAATAGGGACACACATTTTAAGGGATTCCTCGGGTTGGTTTTAAATGATAAATTTGAGAACGGTTTTAAAATTTGTCGCGCTAGTTGGATTCTCGCGAGTGTTGTCATTGCGATGATTGGTTTGGGTTTTGTAGACGTACGAAGATGTATAGCAGGAGCACGTATGATGCGGTATGATTTAATGATTCCACTTGTTGGTCTTGCTTACATTTTGCTTTGTTTCTCACTTCGCTCTGTCGTTCTTAGAACTGTTACTTAAAACCGAAAACCGTAAATCGAACCGGAACCGAACCGGAACCGCAAAAAACCGGACCGAACCGTTTGAAAATTATTCGGGTTCTGGTTTGAATTTTGGAACCGTGAACAACTTTGGTTCGGGTGTGGTTCTTACATTTTATTATCCGAACCGGAACCGGAACCGAAACCGCAACATACAAGTCTCAAGCGGTTTCAAGATTTTTGGACCTGATCCGAATCAGACCGAAGTAGAACCGAACCGCAACCCGTTTATTATTATTAATTTTCTTATAATATTATTATAATTTTATAATCTATCTATAATATTTATAATTACTATCAGGACCTGATCCGAATCAGACCCAAACCGTTATCACACCAAAATGGGTCGGTTTTGGACTGAACAAAACCGCACCAAAACCGTGTGGTATGGTTTGACATTGATGCGGTTTGAAGTCGGTTTTTAAAGTACAGTTTTGATTTTTATACAGTTATATAATGTATTTTCAATTTTATTTACGTATTTTTCTGAAATATTTTATTTTAAAAATATATAAGGTATACAATTACTATTACATAGTAATCATGAAAGACACAAATAATTGTTGTCGATTATTACGGTTGCGCAAGCTGGCGAGATGCGCACAAGCCGACAAGACGTTGTGACAAGTCTTTACCCGTAGGAAAGCGACAGATACTAGCCCACGGATCGTGGAAGAGACTGGCGAGTAGTGCACAACTTAATTATTTTTATTTCATTGTTTTTTGAGTTTTACTATTTGCAGACCGCTTTTATTTCACTCCGTCAAATTTGGTTTTGTTTTAGTTGGAACTCATTTGAACCGGACCGAACCACATAAAAGCATGTTCACGAGACGTGCACATGCCAACTAGACGTCGTAGCAAGTCTACATGCGTAGAAAGGCGACATATTAGGCCCACCGATCGTGGAAGAGACCGTCGAGGAGTGTGCAACTTAATTATTTCTATTATGAAGGTGTTTTGAGTTTTTCGCAGACCGCTTTTATTTTATTCTATCAAATTTGATTTTAGTTGGAACCGATTGGAACCGGACCGAACCGCATAGAACCGGACCGAACCGTTAGTGACTGGTTTGGTTTTGGTTCTTGTTAAACCGTAACCGGAACCGTTGACGCGGCGGTTCCAAAAATTATGATGGAACCGGAACCGGTCAAACCAAATAAGGTTTTGGTTCTAACTTGAAGAACCGTTACCTTACCGGTTCGGTTCATGGTTTTAGTAGAACCGGAACCGAACCGGAACCGTGACAGCTCTAGTCGTTCTGTCCTCTTCTCCACTTTTTGATGCTCCTTTATCCATTGCTCTGATTTTTACTGGTCAATTACGTATTATGCATAGAATTATGACTAATGTTTTGGGAGTACCTTTGGAATTTTTTGACTCCATGGCTGATTTTATCACCAGGGGTTGTCTTTTTCCTAGGATGTTTGGTTTCCAGTGTCTTTCAGGAAAGAGGTTGTACCTTCAGGTCATGTGCAGCGACAACGGGTCTTCCTTGTGTGCCATCATCCACCACCGCAGGGCAGTGCCTCACATATTTCTCGGATTGGCTTTTGGTTCTCTTAGTGGCTGGTTTCATCATATTCTTGACGGGGTCGAGTCCTCTCCACCCCGAGAGAATTGATGTAACCCAAGTTGACATCTCTATTTTGTTTTTTTAGTACTTTTTGTAGCGCAAATGTTCACGCATTTTATGTTTTAGTTTTACTCAAGTTGTATCGCGCTTGTTATTCGATCACTATTGTTTGACTTATTGGAGGGACCGACCAATAAGATCTTGAATGGATAGGTCCGTCAAATTAGGAGTAGCATTAAATTAAGCAAGCAAATAAAATAAAATATTTAGTCAATTCTGAAATTATGTAAAAGGAGGGAGAAGTCTAGTTTTTTTTCCACCCTTTTGCTTTTTCCAACCTTTGAAACTCCAACCATTCAATTCCAAAACCATTAAATCTTTGAAACATCCAAATTAAATCCTAAGAGTTATCCAAACAGCTGGCCTATGAAACTTTCCCTATCTCGGTCACATTAAAGAGCCTGCCATGAAAGTTCCCACTTTATTTCAACTTTATTACCTATCAATTTTGAGTATTAAAACAAAGAAGAAGAAACACCTTTATAAAGTCGGACCCTTCCTCTGTTATGGGGTAGCCTGGAAAAGAGAAAACGACGTGACTACTCAGTCCACGTCGTCTTCTTCGTCCAGAGCAACCGCCCACCCGTATTCCTCCAAAACCAGCACGTCCCCAGCCCGGTTCGCCAATCCACGGCCAGTCACCACCTCCCGCAGCTTCGGCGATCTCCGACGAACCGGACCCAAGCCTCCACCGGCGGAGTTGAGTGGCCCCTGTTCGCTTTGTCGTCGGCGGCTTGCTCCAGCCCGCCAACCCTCCCGGCCTCCGGCCTTCCAGCCTGGGGCTAGTCGACCTTCGACTCCAATTTTTTGGCCCTCCTCCGGCACACGAACTCCCGGCCGGCGGCCGTTTCCTTCCCCGAGTCTGCAACCCTATTCTTCCCGGGTCGGAACCAGTCCTTTGTCTAGAGGCCCGTGTTGTTTGCACGTGGGCTTGGTATAACTCTCCCTCAAGCTCATACGTCCCTTAATTTTGGTATAATATTTATGCGTAATATTATTTGGCCAGTAAAATCAGTCTTTGCTTGTTTAAATTAACACCACTCATGTTTGTCGTTAATTTTGAAATCGTGCTTGTTTTTCCTTTGCTAGCATGTGGATGAGTTAAACTTATCGCCGCATGCGTCACTGCGTGCAAGTGTTGGTTGTACGTGTGTTTTGAGAAAATTTGGGCGGTTATCGCGTGCTTTATACGCGAACAACTTCCGCTAGAGCCATGTAATTTATATTGTCCTCAAACCGTAAGTTCGAAAATCAATTTCAGATTTTAGAATGCATCAGAAAGGGAGTTCGCCGTTGGCGATGAAGTCTTCCTCAAGCTCTGACCTTACAGGCACGTGTCCGTAGCCCGCCGAACGAACCAGAAACTGGCTCCTCGCTACTATGGGCCCTTTCGTATCATCCGTCGTGTGGGTCCTGTCCCATACACCTTGGCCCTTCCCGAGGGATCGCGTATTCATCCGACATTCCATGTGTCCCTACTTAAACAGAAGCTCGGCGACACAATTCAGGCAAACTGCGTTCGATACCCGAGGAGATCTTGATGCTCAAATGGAAACATCGTGGTATCGAGTACCGCCCCGAGCTCCTTGTCAAATGGAAGCACTTGTCAGCAGCACACAATACTTGGGTGGATCTGTTAGAGTTCAGGGAGCTCTACCCGGACTACCGCCTTGGGGACAAGCTGGTTCTTAATGGAGAGGGGAATGTTACGCCCCCGAACATGACTCAGTTCTTTGGGCGTACATACGCTCGCAGGCGGAAGAAGACGACAGGTGGCAACAGAGCTGAACCATCTGGTTCAGCCCTCACTCTCTAAAGCCGGCGGTTTGGGGATGAACCCATCCAGTTCAGCCCCGTGGGAGGGGCCAGCCGGCCCCCGGGTATATTTATACCCGGGGGCCCTCTCTTTTGGAGGCATTGAAGAACATTCAAGGTATTTCCCTCCTCCTTCCTCTCTAACCCTAATTCCTCTCTAATTCTCTCCTTAGTTCCTTCCCTCTGGTTCTCTCTTATCACTTACATGTATAACTCACAGTTTTAATGTTAAGGTATCATTTTTCCTTGCGAGGATAAAAGTAAAAAGGAAGATAATTGTGGGAGAAATTCCTCTCCTTAAGTTCAACCGTTTTACAGGAGACTCGTGAGCGAAGTAACTCTCGATAATGTCTGTCATCTAACTTATGGCCTTAACATGTGTAAGATGAAGGTGTCAGGACTAGGAAGGAAGGGAGATCGGCGTGAAAATAAGAAAAAATCCACAAGAGAGAAAGCTCCTTTCTCTTAGCCGTGGGGTTGGTCTCATCAAATTAGGAGGAAAATAGCATAATGTCCAAGTTATAGAATTCCTATATTTATATAGAGGTCTTACATTTAAAAAAACATTATCAAAAAACATTGCAAAATAAAATACAATAAAATACTTAATTATTGTGCCCAAACTTGTTTTGTTGCCTTCAAGGATTCTAGAGTACAAAAGCATGATGAGTGAACTATTCATGGTTTTGATTGTCGTGTTCTTGATTGCACTCGTATCAATAACCCATGGATGAAAAACAACCTTTGTTCCCAAGGTTTAAGGGCATGTATCTTGCTGGCAAATATCCATGTGGTCTCCTCGGCGAGAAGGACCTTCCACTAATAGTGGTTATAGTGGAACCCCTTTTGAGAATGATGGGAGATGAGAAGATCACTCCCTGTTCATAAATGGGGATAGAGTTGGCGTCCAGATCAGCTGGCCAGAAAGGCTCTAAAGGACGGACTCCTTTAACCATGTCAGTTGTTAAATGCAGAAAACGAAATGAGACATACTCTAAGTAGGTAGGGCTGGATCTGTAAGACACTTGTCTAATGTGCTCCAGTATAAGAAAAAGGTCAAATATTTGGTTTTTGGGGGGTTGGGGGATGGTTTAGAGCATAGGCAAGTGGCAAAGGCCATCTGGCAGTTTGGATGGAACTTGATCGGGGCTTGATCCACAGGTATGAAGGAGACATTGGGGATGTGTTTATTCGCATTGTTCATCATCTATTTGTTAACCCTGCTAAGATTGTAGTTCAAGTAATGGAGGGCCTCATCTTCATCCAAAAAACAATGTGTCAATGCGTCCACGCGACATTCAACAGGTACGTAATGGGGAATGTGACGTGGGATTGCCTATAGACTATATGAAAGGGTGATAGACTGATAGTAGCTCGTGGATTAATGAGAAATGTTGTACTATAATTTCACACGAGATAATCAATGAGACCAATGTTGGGGTTGGTACCACTCAAAACATCACAGATAAGTTTCCAAACACATTTTAAGAACTTTTTTTGTCCGGTTTGTAGGGTGGTATGCCATACTAAGGTACAATGGAGCTCGAATGAATCATACAAGAGGAAGTTGATGAAAATGGAATAGCAGTCGCTACCAATCAAGAGAGGAAGCTCATGAAGACAGACAACCTCCTGAACGTATTCTTGGGAGATGGACCCGTTCGTGCAAGTGTGTTTGACTAGAATGAAGTGGTTGGACTCATACAAACAAAAAACTACGGAGATGCATCATAGTCCCGAAGGTGAGACAGTCTGGTAATAAAATCATGGAAATTTTCTCCCAAATAGCTTTCGATAATAAGATTTAGTCTGATAATAAAATTCAATCGCAATTGTGATTATGAAGATATTAAACTCAGTTGTAAATCGAGACGAGTTTACATGTTAGCAATCTGTGGATTCCTCCGATGTGTGCACCGTATGATATCAACCTAAACTCTAAAATTACAAACACAAAATCTATGTGACGCAGGACGAATCTATAGGCGGCGGATTAACAATGTCATAACCCACATGCAATGTAAATGAGCACATGCCAAATGCAATGAACCTAAATGCCGTCTAATGAAGGGTTAGAGGCTTAATGTGTGTTAGAATAACTCTTGTATTGGGCCCATGTATTGTTGGCCCATTTATGCTTCTTCTTCTTTAGTCTCACATCTTGTATAGGATTTGTTTCCTCTCTTTCTCTCCTATATATTTGTATACTCTCTTTGTATTTACATACTCAATCAATATACATAAGTTTCCAGCCATCTCTACATGGTATCAGAGCCAGGTTCCGATGCTGGGCGGTTTGCCAACGTCTGACCGCACTGTGTAAACTCTCTCGCGGTCTTCCCCCGGCGGCTTGTTTCTCGCGGCCTGTTTTGTTTCTAGTCGCGCTTCCTTGCGGTCTCCTCTTTCAGTCCGCCTCCTTCTGCCCTTGTTTTCTCTCCGTGGATCCACCTTCACCCTTCCCCCCCCATCCTGCTTTTATAGCCTTTCCTCTCTCCGTGGGACCACCTTCTTACCTGTCCGCTGCGGCCTCTCTCCTAGTCGCGGCCTCTCTTCTGTCCGCCGCGGCCTCTCTTCTGTCCGCCGCGGCCTTTTTTCTCGCCGCGGCCTCCTTTTCTGTCCGCTGCTCAGATCTGCCTGACCGTGTGGGCTGTCTCCTCTCGCCTGCATCTTGGTCGCGATCTCCTGCCTTCTCCTGGTCGCGCGACTTGTCTCCGTCCGACGCGACTTGTATCAGTCCGACGCGACTTGTCTCAGTCCGGCGCGACTTGCCTCAGTCCGGCGCGACTTGCCTCAGTCCGGCGCGACCTGCCTCAGTACGGCGCGTACGATCTGCCTGACCGTGCGAGCTGTCTCCTTCCCGCTTGCATCTTGGTCGCGATCTTCTATCGTCTCCTGGTCGCCCGACTTTTCTCCGTCCAGTGCGGCTTGTCTCAGTCCGCCCGGCTTTTCTTTATCCGCGACCTTCTTCCCTAGTCGTCTAAGGGTTGCGGCCTGTCTCCATGACATCCTCTGGTACTTCTCCCAGCTCAGCGGCCAGCCCGCCCCCTGTCCATCCGGCCTGTCCTCCAGACCGCCCGGCCTGTTCTGTCGACCTCCGTGACGAGCTCCGGATCACTACTATCTCTCTTTCTGGCAAGAAGAACTTTATTCCTTGGGTACATTCTGTTCGGCGGGTTCTCCAGGCTAAGGGCCTTCTCCCGCACCTTACTCAGGTTCCTCCTTCTACCCCTACGGATGATTGGCTTCGTAATGACGGTCGTGTTCAGACTTGGATTCTGAACTCCTTGGATGGTGAGCCCTATCAAATGGCTATGTACCACGACACCGCCAATGCTATGTGGGATGAGCTCCATTTCTTGTATTCTGGCCGCGATAGCCTCCAGCATCTTTATGACATCCTCACTGATCTCTTCACTCTCGACACTGGCGGCGCCTCAGATATGACCTCGTTTGTCGCTCGGGCTAAAACGCTTGCTGAAGCCTGGATCCAGCACCAGCCGTCGACCACTGATCTTGCTGCTCAACGGGCTCAGAAGGAAGCTGCTTGCATTGCCATCCTTATGGCTCGACTTCCTTCTCATCTTCACAGTCTTCGTGCTCAGGTCCTGGCCGCTCCTACTACGCCCTCTTTTTTGGATGTCTGCTCCATGCTTCTCCGGGTCTCGCCTCCTCCAGATCCTCCAGCTCCTTCTCCACCGGCTCTCCTTCAGCATGCACCTCCGCTCTTACCCTCTCCTCCCCCTTCTACTCGGGGGGGACGGTCGGGCTCGCGGGGTCGTGGCCGTGGCGGCCGTGGCCGGCAAGGATGGCCATCTTGAGGCGGCTTGTTACAAGAAACTCGGCTACCCCCCTCGTCCGACGGCTTCTGCCGTTACTGACGCTCCTCCTCCGGATCTCGAGACCGTCCGTCTTCAGCTCCAGCATCTCCAGGGGCTGCTCAACCCCCCCTCGGCCTCTGTCGCCTCCGTCTCCCACACAGGTACTGCTTGTCTCTCCCACAGCCCGGGTTGGATTATGGACTCTGGCGCTACTCATCACATCACTTCGCAACGGCCTGCCGAGTACTCGGGTTCTCCTTATCCGAAGTCCATCACCGTGGCCAATGGGGCGTTGGTTCCTGTCTCCGGCTCGGCCGATCTTTCTATCCACCCATCCCTCCTTCTTCGCTCGGCTCTTCATGTTCCGAGTTCCCCTTTTAACTTACTCTCTGTTGGGCGTCTTACGAGTGACTTGGATTGTTCTGTTATATTCACTTCCTCTTCTTTTGTTATACAGGATCGGCGGACGCGGACTACCATTGGTAAAGGTCAGCTGCGGAATGGGCTCTACCTTCTCGATGCCTCTCCACTCGCTCTGTCTTCCGTCTCCTCCACTGTCTGGCATCGCCGCCTCGGTCATGCCCCTCTGCCAGTTCTCCAGCGGGCTCTTCCAGACCTTTCTTTTACTTCTTTTCAGTGTGATTCATGTATTCTCGGCAAACAGCCGCGTTCTTCGTTTCCTTCGCATTGTACTCGGAGTGCGGCTCCTTTTGATCTTGTTCATTCTGATATTTGGGGACCATTTCGGATTCCTAGTATATGTGGTTATCGTTATTTTCTCACCTTTATTGATGATCATTCACGCACCACGTGGCTCTACTTACTTCGCGAACGCTCCGAGCTTCCCCGGGTGTTTCGGGCATTTGTCCTCGCGACCCGGACACAATTCCATACCACCCTCAAAACTCTTCGTACTGATAACGCTCGTGAATACACCAGCCACGACTTTACCACCTTATGTTAGGAATACGGGATTCTCCATCAAACCTCTTGTGCGTATACCCCGCAACAAAATGGGGTTGCCGAACGCAAGAACCGCCATTTATTGGATGTTGCCCGCTCCCTCATGATCCAAGTGCATGTTCCTAAAGCCTACTGGAACTTCGCGGTCTCCACTGCCTGCTTTCTCATCAATCGCCTCCCTTCCTCTGTCCTCAATTATGCGACTCCCTTCAGCCTATTGTTCCCCTCCACTCCGGTTTTTCCTCTCTCGCCCCGTATCTTCGGCAGCACCTGTTATGTCCACTGCCTCGGGCCCTCCTCCGATAAATTGGGCCCCAGGGCGGCGAAACACATCTTTGTTGGCTACTCCCACACCCAGAAGGGCTATGTTTGTTACTCACCCGCTACCGGCAAGGTCACTGTCTCTGCGGACGTTACCTTCCGAGAAGACGAACCGTTCTTTCCTGCTCCCTCCCCTACTGCTCCACTGCCTCCTCTCCCGCCGTCCTTCCCTCGTCCCGTTATTCCTGCTACTCCACCACCACCCCCGCTCTCTCCTCCCCCCGCTCCTTCTACCATCAAACCGCCCATTATCCGGGTCTACACTCGTCGCCCTCCCAGTTCCGTTGCCCCTCTGCCGCCGACCTCTGCCATGGCCACTTCGCGTCCCTCTGATCAGGTAACGCCCTCCACTGCCCATCCTCTGGAGGCCTACGTCTCTCTTCATCGCCTCTCTCCACCTCTGCACACCTTTGCTACTTCTCTTTCTTCGGTTTCTGTTCCTAACTCTGTACAGGAGGCGCTTCAACATCCGGGCTGGCGGGCAGCCATGGAAGAGGAGATGTCTGCTCTCTGGGCTAACCAGACATGGTCCGTTGTCCCCCTCCCTCCGGGTCAGAAACCGGTCGGGTGCAAGTGGGTCTTTGTCATCAAACATGCTGCTGATGGGACGATCGACCGTCTGAAGGCTCGCCTTGACGCTCGCGGCTTCACTCAACAACAGGGGCTCGACTATGAGGAAACCTTTTCTCCGGTCGCCAAGCTCAATACCGTTCGGGTCCTCCTCTCTGTCGCTGTTCATCGCCGGTGGCCTCTCTTTCAGCTTGATGTTAAGAATGCTTTATTAAATGGGGATCTCCAGGAAACGGTCTACATGCAACAACCGCCCGGGTTTGAGACCACGGGGGAGTCTCAGGTTTGCCGCCTTCGCAAGGCTCTGTATGGTCTCAAACAATCTCCACGGGCCTGGTTTGAGAAATTCAGTAAAGTACTTCGAGCTGTCGGCTTTAGCCGAAGCTCGGCTGACTTCTCGCTCTTCACTCGTCATCGACCATCAGGGACGGTCCTTCTATTAGTTTATGTTGATGACATCATCATCACAGGAGATGACTCACAAGGGATACATGCAGTCAAAGCACATCTGAACTCGGTCTTTCAGACAAAGGACCTGGGGACTCTGCGATATTTTCTGGGTCTTGAGGTTGCCCGGCGACCGGACGGCCTTATTCTATCTCAACGGAAATACTGTACTGATCTTCTTCATGATGCTGGCTTCTTAGGGTGTAAGCCATGTAAGACCCCCATGGATGTAAACCACAAGTTGTGTGCTCAGGCTTCTGACTCGGATCTTCTACTCCAGAACCCTGAATATTATCGACGACTTGTTGGAAAGTTGATCTATCTTACTGTTATCCGACCAGATATTTCCTTTGTTGTTGGTCTTGTCAGTCGATACATGCACTCTCCTCGCAAGTCTCATCTTCTGGCGGTTAAACGCATTCTGAGGTACTTAAAAACAGCCCCGGGTCAAGGACTTGTGTACCGGACTTCCTCGTCTGCTCCTACCTTAGTGGCATACTCTGATGCGGACTATGCGGGCTCTCTTGATGACCGGCGGTCTACTAGTGGTTTCTGCACATACTTTGGGGGACATTTGGTTACATGGAGAAGCAAGAAACAAGCGATCGTTGCTCGCTCATCGGCTGAGGCAGAATACCGCGCAATGGCTTCTGTTGTATCCGAACTCACATGGCTTGAAAGTCTTCTCACTGATCTGGGTGTAAAATTACCTTCTCCTACTCTACTTCTTTGTGATAGCCAAGCGGCTATACATATCGCCAAGAACCCAGTCTTCCACGAAAGAACGAAGCACATTGAAGTCGATTGCCACTTTGTTCGAGAGAAAGTTCAAATGAAGAAGCTCGAGTTAAAGCATGTTCCAGGGACGGAACAAGTTGCAGATGTCCTCACAAAGGCTCTTCCCAAAGCATCCTTCTATCAATGCTTGTCCAAGCTTGGTGCATACGATTTGTACGCTCCAGCTTGCGGGGGAGTGTTAGAATAACTCTTGTATTGGGCCCATGTATTGTTGGCCCATTTATGCTTCTTCTTCTTTAGTCCCACATCTTGTATAGGATTTGTTTCCTCTCTTTCTCTCCTATATATTTGTATACTCTCTTTGTATTTACATACTCAATCAATATACATAAGTTTCCAGCCATCTCTACAATGTGTAACTACTAGAATGCAAACCTAGGTGAAGTGCGAGAGAAAATTTTGTTTCGCACATGAACTCTATATGAACGCACTTGCATGAATCGGTGACAAAATCAAACTAAAGCAATAAAGGATTAGATCGCACACATATGATTTTAGCAACAACAAAATAATTCTTCAGGGAAGCAAATTTAGGTTTTCCTCCACGTGGAGTCCCAAAGCTAAGTGCGTGACAAATGATTCCTGCAAATCACGAGATATCTAGAACAAAGTTCTACGATGCTATTTATCCAAACAAATATGAAATCACATCACCATATTTTAATATTGAAAAACAAGATCCATACAACAAATAACAACTCAAAGTATGGTGGCTGCCATTGGCGGGTAGATCAAGCAAGGTACGACGATGCGGCGGTTGAAATCTGACAATATAGGGCTGGATCTGCAAGTAGGTGGGCTGGATCCGAGTGGAGGGGCTGGAGGGAGGCAACCAGGGATTGATTTGTGACGTTTGAAGATTGGACTTGCTGAAAAAGGTTTCCTGTGGTTGGTGGAAGAGGGGAAGAAGAGTTGGGTGCTTCCTGATGTTGTGTGAGGTTGAACGGTGTGAAGTTCAACTATTTTGTGTAGGAGGTTGAAGTGTATGAGGTTGATTTCTAATGCAAATATCTTGGAAGTTTGCAGTTTGGGTAAACAGGGAGGGAGTATGGAGTCTTGGTGGAGGAAAAAAAGTGTTTCTGGAAGGTTTCCAGTGGGACTATGGCGTGGGAAGTGGGACTGTTCTGGGAAGAAAAGGGGCGTATGTAGTCTTCCAAGAGGAAAAGAAAGAGGGCTCGGCTAGCTGTAAAGTGAATTTCCAGGGAAAACTGACAGTATTTGTGGGGGGGGATTTGTGAAGGAGATGAAGTGGTGGTGGAGAGATTTGAGAGTGGAGGAAGGTAGTTAGGGGTATGGGTTACCTTTGGGGAGCGGGAGAATGCCTAAGAGTCGTCACCTAGAGTTCTACGGAGTCGGTGCCATGGAAGGATCGCTGCATTGTCACAGCCTAAAGTCTCTTGAGCACCGTGAGTTGGCACCGTGAGTTGGCTTATGAGAGCTCGAAGTCCCATATCAGCTCACCATTCATCATGAACAGTCCTTGAGATCTGCAGGAGCTGGTCGATTGGATTCACACATTGACTTTCGTAGTACAAATTTCTCTCATACTGAGGTCACCATGATGTCTACTATTGTCCTTTCAGACATGACAGAGATGATATATGCTATGGATTTCTCTCACCCCAGTGAGATACTTAGTCCCGTAAGTGGTTTGTCTTTTTGATGCAGTGGTAGGTGGATTCGGGGTGGGAACACTAAATGCAGCCATATATGCAATGAAATATTATGCTAGTGCAAAGAGTGGTCCGCTCAAAATTATAGTTGTAATTAATTATATTAAAATTTGACAGAAGCACAAACATTCACAAAATTTAATTAAGGAAAGCAAGTTTCAATCCACCAAACAACCGAGGTGCAAATATATCAAGCGTGAACATAATCGGCCCTGCAAATCATATGGGGACCAATACTAAAAGCAAACAATAAAGACATCCACAAATATAAGGTTCCAAGTAATCAATATAGAAAATAATAACTCCAAGTAACGACTTACGCGTACATGCAGTGTCATCTGATGATTGGGGGCGGGCACGGGGCATCCAAGGTTGTAGCAAGTGGGGAATGCGTCAGAAACCAAGTTCTAGACCGTTGGTGGTTTGGGTGGGGTAGATAATGGTTGTATGGGGAAGATGGTGGTTGTAAGGGTTCGGGATGAGGAAGATATGGGGTTGTCGGCCAGGGGAAGAGCTTTTAGGTGTTAGTGGAAGGGTGGGAATAGCTTTGGGAGTGTGGTAGGGGGTTGGAAATAGATGGTGAGGAGATTCTATCAAAAATAAGACCTATACAAAATTTTATGATGGTTGGGACATACATAATAGAAGGCAAAGGATGCACTAACAAAATGGGTATGTGATGCACTCGTAGTCGCACCCGATGAGATGAATGCAATGCAAATAAAATTTTAGATGCAGTTTAAATTAAAGAAAGCGGCATTAAGTTTAACAAGCAAATTTCGAGAGCAATCTGCACAAAGCTAGCAACTTAATTTTAGTTCGCGGCGCAAATCATCCAATGAAAGACAACCATATAGCAATCAATATAACCTAAAATAACAAAATATTTGTGGGAAATAAAGAGAAAAAAAGTAAAGGGAAAAAGGAAATTAATAAAACTTCCCTTAGAAAAACTAATTTCATCACTTTACACTACACAGAGGGAAACTAAAAGATTAGGATAGATCTCACCAAAAAAGGTAGAGCCGGATTGACAGTGGAAAGTCCGGATGAAAACGAAAGACTCCTTACACAAATGGTGTAAAGGTAGCGGGGGAAGCTTGCAAGGAGGACGGTAAAGTGACGACGTAGAAGAGATAGAGTGACGTAAAAATCCGTGGAGAGGTGAAGGAGGAAGAAAATCTAAGCCAAGATGGGGAAGCGGCTGCTCCGTCCAATTAAAAGCCTTCCTCAGTTTGCTTCCTTTTTTTAAAAATGCAGGTCCTCCTTTTAATATCCCCACAAGGACACTAGTAGTAGCTGATGAGATATTCCGTTTGTGGTGTTTTCATGCCATTACTAGGAATCAAATAATCAGTAGATAAGGAATGAAATTGGATTGGTCATATTAAGATGGGACCCATCAAATTCAAACAATGGGATTGAAAGAGGAGCATGTGACTGAACTTAATAAATAAAACAAAATCTTTTTCTTTGTTTATTTTTTTGATGCAGTGGACGATTTTCAAGAAAACAGGCTGAATAAACTTCAGTAAATAAGGAAATAAATGTACAAAATTGCTGACTTAAGGGTGCATCCAACATAGGTAATAATATACCTTTAATATCTTAAGCAAAAAATAGAACGTGGCACAAGGGAGCCAAGGAAATTAATTGTTTGATTTCTGAAATTTTTTCCATTTTTTCTACATCATTTTTTTTGGTAAACCAAAGAACTCAAGAATAATAATCAAGCCTCGGCTCAAAAATAAGGCAGAAGCTTAAGAGGGGACAATATGTTCGCTCCGACCAAATCAAAAGATTACGCCTCTAAAGAACCTAGAGAAAAAAACATATGACTTGGCTGAACGCTTCATAGGAAATATTGTTACGTAGCCAGGGGTTCCAAGATAGAAAAGGGGGAAAGGAGAGAAGAGAAGAAAAAGGGGAGAGGAGGAGAGGACAAAAACCCATAGGGTTCCATTTTCATCATACTTCCAAGCTAGATCTAATGAGAGATACACATGCAGTGGCAGACCCAGGATTTTCATCCGACCCGGGCACCACATTATTACTCAAGTTGAAGCCTGCTAAAAGGTGCTTTTCCAACACAACAGTTCAACAACTGATTTTCCAGACAGTTGCAGTTACTCCAAGTAGACCTGAAGTTAGGTCCTCATATGTTGTAACTACGATCTTATGGAATTAAGTTCTTTAAACTATTTCTTCCTTTCATTGTTTATTTTACTTTTTCTGTTTTGTTTGAGTTCTTGAACTTGATCATGCAGTGTTGTTAGTCCGTTTTCTAGCTGGCATTACACTTAGGCATTTCCTTCTGATATCACTTCATCATTATCCATGAGGACAGTGTATTTAAACTCCAGAAAAGTGTACATTTTCCAAATTTACAGGTCAAGGGCTCACCCCCTTCTCAAACTACCCCTATACAAAGTGATCCTGCTATTATTCAGGTAATGTTTGATTTTGTTCGACACCAATTAATGCACTTGTTACAAACGCTATTTTGTGTAGTCACACTACTCTCATCCTTCAACTGTGCCTTCAAGCAACCATAAATCAATAAATATCTAGTATTCTCAACTCCCAGAAACAACTATAAATCAGTAACAAAATCCTAGAATCTCCTGAAATAGATAAATAATCAGAGAATTTGCTTTCGATATGAATTCACTAACAAAGAACAAAATTAAAAACGTGCAATTAAAGAAGTGAAATATGATGGCTTTGATCCACTATTAAATTAGATTTCTTCCATATCACGCAATACATAGAAGACCCCAATCAGCCATTATTAGTACAGAAAGTGAGAAAGACAAGAGGTGAAGAAGCCTCGAAGGATACCTGAAAGTTGTCGGCAGATGAGGGGATCTGTGGAGACTTCTTCCACATCGTAGGCATGCAAACGCGGTGATGCCTTCTTCGAAGTGGAGTCGCAAACTCGCAGTCTCTCTCTCTCTCGCAGTCGCAGGATTACCTTTTTTTCGCGTCGCGCTGGAGTCGCGAAGGAATTAGGGCTCGAGCTCTGCCCCCTTTGCGAAGAAAAACTGTGGAGACGCCAGGCGTCGACATCAAAGTGGCTTGTCGGGGGTGGATCCGAAGACGGAAGACGGGCAGCCTTCACGTTTCGCAGCTCCGCCTCTGCGTTTCATCGCTCACAATAGCACAAAAATGGGGAAAAACCCTAGCAGGCAGCAGCGAATGCTTATACCGCCCGCACCAGTAGAAAATTTTGTGAAAACACACCCGGGCACGTGCCCGGGTGTGTCTAGGCATGGGTCCGCTCCTGACATATGCATATATAGTACCTAACTTCAAAGTACACAAGGTCACATCCGCACATGATAAATAGCTTGCAGTTGCACCTGTGCACACTGCTAGTGAGCTTCCATCATCGAGATGGGATTTGTGTCCACGTCGCCTCGACTTATGTGCCGTGTGCTTGTCCCTTCCCCTTTTCCTTCTTAATACTATGTCACCCTCTCGAAAATTCGTCTTGTCGTCAAGACAGAAGCAACTACCAGGACGCACTGCAGGTGGGATGGTAGAGGGCAGTCGGGTGGGTCGGCTCGACGTCACGTCGCAAGTATGCGATAGAATCTGTTGTCGCTTGTTGCTGAGGAGGATGAGGTGTCGTCGGCAGGTGGGAAAACAATGCATCCCCTGTCAAGAGGAAAGGGACTCCTGCTTAAGAAAAACGCATCGTCATGCAAGCCCAGTTGATTGCACATCCCCGAGTGTACGAAGTCATGTGACACCAAGTATGGCGTCGAGACCACTGAGCTCACAAGAGTAGAAATCTGTGGAGAGGACAGGAGCCCAGTGGCCCACAACCATGTGCAGGTCCGTGCAAAGGCCCCAAGTGATAGTGCGGCGGTCGTCGCCCAAGAGAACAGTAAGAGGGAAAGGAAACGGGTGAATGCCGAGTTGAATTACCAAGCGCGGGGACAAGAAGTTGTGGTTGGCCCCACTATCAATCAGCACTGTCAGAGGAGTGTCGATCGGGAACTAGTGAGCGTCAAAGTGAGGGGGTCGGAGGTGCAGCCAACCACGGAGCACAGAAGTTCGAGACGATGCAAACGTAGAGGAGGCCTATGCCAGCAGGTGAGTCATTGCCCTCTGGGGCTTCAAAATCCCTTAGGGTGATTTACGGGTCCTCTCCAATGGTGATGCAAGCTCCTTCAGAGGACATTCATGATATGCATCTAGGGTGGTGTCCAGAAGGGCGGGAAGGGTAGGTAATCGGTGGGGGCGTAGAACACAGTGGCTGACCGATAACGATGGAGGTGACCTTGAAGTCCGCTTACACCAAGCGGGCTAGATTCATGGTATTAGTAATCGTCTGGGGGTGGTGGGTGTGAAGGTGGGATCGGATGTGGGGGTGGAGCCCCTGCATGAAAAAGCCCAAGTAGTGATCTGGTGGTAAGCCAAGAACGTGCGTCGCCGAGACAATGAACTCGCCGATGTAGTCGTGAAGGAAGCTTGATTGGTAGACATCACGCAAACATTCAATTGTTGTCCCTGAATAGCGAGCATCATAGCGGATGATGAGGTCATGTGAAGTTCCACCAAAGAGAATGAAGGGTTGTTCTATCGTAGCAAGCGGACCCAATGGAGGGCTAACCCCACCATGTCGATGAGTCATATAAACTTTTTGTGGCTCTGGAGACAGATGAATGTCGAAAAATTGTTCCACATGAGCAATCCATTCCATGGGGTTGGGTCGAAGTCGTTGAAGGAAGGGACGTCGAACGAACAGAGTGGAGGCGGGAAGCTCATCGGCGGCTGAGTAGAGTCCGGGTGTGCCATGAGAAGTGATGGGAACTCCGTGTTGGAGGATGGTGAAGCCCTCGGTCTGCCGACCAGGAGGGCGTCGAACATAGCATCCATGTGCAACATTAGGGCCTGCAGCGAGGCAATGGATTCCTTATGAGCATCAAGGCGGTGGGAGATGGTCGAATCCGCAAGAGGCTGAGGCGCGGGTGTGTCAAAGTGCATCATAGATCGAAGTCGTGAAAGCATGCACACATGATAAAGGACGGTGCACAGCTGGACGAGAGAGGAAGGTGCTTTTTGGGTGCAATTACAAATTCCCGCAGTCTGCAGCGGAGGAATCGCTGCTAGCAGCAGCTGAAACGCAACCAGCAATGGATTTAGCACGACAAAAACCATAGTTGTAGCACAGTGCAGTTGAAAAAGGCGGTGCGGGTAAATTGGAAGGGTACCGCAGTAGCGACACAAAAAAAGTCGCGGAAGATACAATCGCGGGAGAAATGGGAGACGTGGTCGCGGGAGACAAAGACAGGAGGGCAATGCGGGCAGATTGAACCGGTAGGGCGCGCGAGAGCTCGTGGATCAAACATCTGCTGGGACAATTTCGAGTGAGGGAAATCGTGGTCGAAAGAGAGACAAGTCAGATCAAATGTTACGTAGTCGGGGTTCCAACATAGAGAAGGGGGAAAAGAGCGAAGAGGAGAAGGAAAAGGGGAAGGGAGGAGAAGAGAAAAAAAACCCTTAGGATTCTATTTTCATCAGTCTCCCAAGATAAATCAAATGAGAGATACACTTAATCTTATATGATACCTAATTCCAATATATGTAAGGGCAACCGATAAATAACCAAAGGCCCGAAATACACATGCAATAATAAAATATAAGGATGACAACTGTGCTACACTCGTGCGCACTACTAGCGAACGTCCGTCTTCGAGTTGGGATATGTGTCCACGCCACCTTGGACGTGACATTGACTTATGCGTTGTGTCCTCATCTCCTCATCACTTGTCATTTTTCATCTTCGTAACAAAATAACAAATACATACCTCAACTTTTCCAATACATAAAAAAATTTCAGGAAAATAAATGCCTAGAATAAGTGCGTGAAATAAAAGACAATGTCTAACTTATATAAAATAAAATGCATAAAATAAATTTTGGTGTCACATGCATCCGTCCGCAATAGTATTATGCACAAGTGGTTGGGAAAAAATATGGCGATTGTTAACCGCAGCCCGGTTTTGACTATCCGCACCCCAATTCGTTTTAAAAAACCCTTTTTCTAAAACTTTAATCGCAACCCTAAGTCTCTCCCAATTCACGGAAGCCGTACCCCGTCTCCCCCACTTCGCAAACACCGCACCCCGTCTCCCTCTACGCCGAGTCGCTCCCTTCTCCGACATCAGATCGCGGAAGCCACTCCTGTCTCCGGCATCAGATCGCAACCCAAACTCTCTCGACGCATAGATCTCGACTTCTTCTCCGACATCATATCGTGGAAGCCGCTCCCGTCTCTGGCATCAGATCGCAACCAGATCCTAGATCCTCTCTTGGCGCATAGATCTTTACTCCTCGGTATTCGACATCAGATCGCGCATCACATACGAGAGATCTCACTCCCATCCGGACATCGAAGGCAGATCTCACGTATCACGATCATCGGAAGCCGCACCGCCGCTAGCTCCTGGTGCATCTTACTCACGCCACCTTCCTCTCTGGTTAACAGTGATCTCCTTTAGGTAAACCCTAACAGTGATCTCCTTCTTGTTAACAGTGAGCATTTCATATTCAGAGATTAACAGGGGCATTTCATATTCAGAGATATTTTACTTAAGCCTAAGCATCAAATTGTTCAGAGATCAATATAGAGATTAACAGTGAGCAACAAATTGTTTTACTTAGCCCTTAACATCTAATACATTTAACCAACTGATCAAGTAAACCCTAACAGTGATCACTGTTAGAGCATCAAATTGATGTGTGAGTTCCTTCAAATTGTTTTTACATGAAGCATCATTGTTTCTATTGATCAAATTGATGTGTGAGCATCAAATTGTTTTACTTAGGCTCCGTTTGGGGGGACTTATTTTCACTGGTTATGCGGTTACGACCGCATGAACAGGACCTTAATTAAGGTTTAATTCATGCGGTCGCAACCGCTTGACAGGTGAAAATAAGTCCCCCCCCCCCCCAAACAGAGCTTTAGGCTTTTGCAAAAATCAAACTCACGGCCGGCGTTTCTATGCTGGCATAGCAGTATATTTGGTATGGACATCTGTATAAACAAATTTATATTTTTTGAATTGATTGATTATGTTCATTTGTATGTTGACAAGATTTTTGATTAAAATCAAAATTTGGGCCGCAAACAAATCAGGAGCTTGGATCATGAAGATGTGGGACAAGTTTAATACTTGTTGCAATTTTCCTGTTTCTAACTAGCATTGTTTTTGTTGATTTTAATGTCCATCGTGTATGGTGTTGCTCTATTTTTAATTTCAGGTTATTTAATTTTTGCTGGGAGAAGCTTAATAGATTCAGATTGCTTGTAGATTTAATTTCAGGTTATTTTTAATTTCAGGTTATGTAGATTGCTTGTATACAAGTTTAATACTTTTTTACAATTTATTCTAGTATGCCAAAACTCTCAAAAGATTTAGGGTTTGTTTTCGATCAAATTTGAGTTTGTTTATTGCAGTTTGTTTTTTTTTTAATTTTAGTTAATTCGGGGTGCGGATAAAATTTTCAAAATTTTCGGGGTGTGGTTAACAGCGGGGTGCGGCAAGATAAAAAATCGGGGTGCAGTTATATTTCCGGGATGCGGTTAACAATGGGGTGCGAACAACGAAAACCGGGTTGCGGTTAACAATCGCCAAAAATATATACTATTGTCGACATGCCAAAAATTAAACAAAAATTGCAAAAATTAAACAAGTCATAATGCCAGCCATGAATAAATGAGAGAAGGCTACAAAGGATGGCATAATAAATGTGAAATGCACGCCAGGATGCTCTGTCAACAAATTAATAGTGAGTCACATCTTATTATTTCTCAAATATTTTAACAATTTTGAATCAGTTTTTGATCATCCAATTATCAAAACAACAGCTAACTAAATATATTCGCATGAATTAACAATTTGAATGATTTCTGTAGAGAAAAATAGCACAAGGATTTGAGAAAAAATAAACATTTGCATATACTTTTTGTGTGTGTAAATACAAGTATGAATACATATATATAGGGAGAGAAGAGAGAGAAAAATCTCAATTTCAAGATGTGAGACTATTACAAGTAGAGGAAGAAGGCCTAAGATGGGCCCTTAAATGGGACATTACATGTTCTTTTCTATCACTCCCCAACAAGCTGGAGCGTACAAGTCGTAGGCACCCAGCTTGGACAAGAACTGATAAAAAAGAGCACTTGACAAAGCCTTAGTGAGAAGATCGGCAACTTGGTCAGTAACCAGAACATGTTTCAGTTCCTTCTTCATTTGAACCTTTTCCCTAACGAAGTGGCAGTCAACTTCAATGTGTTTTGTTCTTTCATGAAAGACGGGATTCTTGGCCATGTGAATCGCAGCTTAACTGTCACAGAGTAAGGTGGTTGGTGAGGAAAGTTTTACTCTCATATCACTCAGGAGACTCTCAAGCCATGTGAGTTCAGATACAACAGACGTCATTGAATGGTACTCAGCCTCGAGCGAAGGTCTAACAACTACAGTCTGTTTCTTACTGCGTCAGGTAACAAGATGACCTCCGAAGTAAGTATAAAAACCACTGGTGGAACGTCGATCATCCAAGGAATCAGCATAATAGGCATCTGAATATGCAATCAAGGTTGGAGTAGAGGAGGAAGTTTTGTATACCAGCCCTTGACCAGGAGCATTGTTCAGGTATTGCAAAATGCGTTCGACGGCCTGTAGATGTGACACCCGAGGAGAATGCATAAACTGCTGACAACCCCAACAACAAAGGATATGTCAGGTCTTGTGATGGTTAGATATATAAGTTTTCCCACCAACCGTCGATAGTATTCTGGGTTTGGAAGAAGAAGATCTTCATCAAAGGCATGAGCACGCAGCTTGTGATTGACATCCATAGAGGTGTTAACTGGTTTACATCCAGAATATCCAGCATCCTGAAGAAGGTTGACACAATATTTCTGTTGAGATAAGGCAAGGTCATCAGGACGTCTTGCGATTTTAAGGCCAAGAAAGTATCAAAGATTCTTTAGATCTTTCGTTTGAAAAACAGAGCTTAGGTGTTGTTTGACCATTTTGATTCATTTTGATTCATTTTGAATCATCTCTTGTGATTAGGATGTCATCGTCATACATCAAAAGAAAAATTGTTCTTGTTTTGCTATGTCGAGTAAACAGAGAAAAATCCGTCAAGCTCCGAGTAAAGCCGACCTCCCGAAAAGCCTTGCTAAACTTATCGAATCAAGCCCGAGGAGATTGTTTGAGACCATAAATTGACTTTTTAAGGAGACAAACTTGGGATTCCCCCGTGCTCTCAAACCCAGGAGGTTGTCGCATGTAGACAGTTTTTTGAAGATCGTCATTGAGAAATGCATTCTTGATATCAAGTTGATATAAGGGTCAGTGACAGTGCACAACTACGGAGAGGAGGACACGAACTTTGTTGATCTTGGCCACTGCAGAGAATGTTTCATCATAATCTAGACTTTTTTGTTGAGTAAAGCCACGTGCCACCAGATGGGCCTTAAGTCGATCAATCATCCCATCAGGTGCATGTTTGATAACAAAGACTCATTTACATCCAACAGTAGTCTGTCCTGGAGGAAGAGAAACTAGATCACAAATCTGATTAGCCCAGAGGGCAATCATTTCTTCGTTCAAGGCCACCCGCCAGCCCGGATGTTAAAGAGCCTTCTGCACAGAGTTAGGTACAGAAATAGAGGATAATGAGGTAGCAATGGTTTGAAGCACCGGGTTCAGGCGACGTAAGGAGACATGATTTGTCAGGGGATGGGCCGTGGAGGTAAAAGTTGGGTCGACTAATCGCAGAGTGCCAGAGGTTGAAGTCGAATGCAGCGGGGCGACGGAGCGGGGAGGTCGTTGAGTATAGACACGAAGAAGAGGGGGTGGGTTGGTGGAGACCCGGAGTTGGGAAGGGAACGAGAGGAGATGGTGGAGGAGACGGAGCTGGTGGTGGTGGAGGAGACGTAACTGGGATGACAGGTCGTAGTAAGGGTGATGATGGTGGAGAGGACGGCGGAGTGAGGAAAAATCGTTGATCTTCCAGAATGGTAACATCAGCTGAAACTGTCATCTTGTGTTTAGTGGGAGAGTGACAAACATACCCTTTTTGAGTACGAGAATAACCAACGAATATATGTTTGGTTGCCTGAGGATCGAGTTTGTCGGTGGAATGACCAAGTAAGTGAACATTGCAGGTACAACCAAATACTCGAGGTGTTAAGGAAAATGGGGGTGTGGAGGGAAAGAGAGGGCTGAACGGGATTGCATTGTCGAGGAGGGAGGATGACAATCAGTTAATGAGATAGCACACCATCGAAACTGCAAAATGTCAATACGTCATGGGAACATGTATTTGAATCAAGAGTGAGCGAGCAACATCAAGAAGATGTTTGTTTTTACGCTCAGTCACACCATTTTGTTGGGAAGCATAAACACATGACGTTTGATGAATAATTCCGAACTCAGAGCAGAGGTTATTGAACTCATGGCTCGTGTATTCGCGAGCATTATCTGTTCGAAGTGTTTTGATTTGATTGGAGAATTGAGTGCGATTTTCAAGAACAAAAGGCCGAAAAACACGAGGGAGCTCGAAGCGATCACGAAGTAAATACAACCATGTCATGCGAGAATAATCATCAATAAAGGTGAGAAAATAACGATAACCAGAAATACTTGTTACTTTATACGGGCCTCAAATATCAGAATGTACTAACAAAAAAGGAGCAGAGTTCCGGATACAATGCGGAGGATAAGAGGAACAATGTTGTTTCCCCAAAATACATTAATCACAAGTAAAAATGGAAAGATGAACATCTGGAAGAGCCTTCTTGAGAACAGGAAGAGGATCATGCCCAAGACAATGATGTCAGTCAACAGAGAAGACAGAAGAGAGAACGGTGGGGAAGACATCGAGAAGGTAGAGCCTGTTACGCAGTCGTCCTTTACCAATGATATTTTGCGTTCGCCAGTCCTGCATTCGAAAGGAAGAAGAGGTGAATGTGACAGAACAATCCAAATCATTAGTGAGGCGACTAACAGAAAGTAAATTAAATGGAGAGCTCGGGACATAGAGGGCCAAGCAAAGAGAAATAGACGGATTTAGAGGTATATCAGCAGAGTCGGAGACAGGAGCGGTGTTGCCATTAGCTACAGTGATAAACTTGGGATGTGGAGAATCCAAGTATCGAGGTGGCTTCAAGGAGGTGATATGATGAGTGACACCAGAGTCCACTATCCAACGCGGGTTAGTGGAGAGACAAACGATACCTTCACGAGAGACGGAGGCAACGGAGGCAGATGAGTTGTGGAGCATGTTAACCCCGAAATCGGCGATCCTTCCCAAGGCAGCCAGCTCGCTCGTCACGGCCTGCCCTGGGTTCCTCCTGGAGGCCGTGATGCCCTAGGTTGGGCGGACAGAATTCTCTGTCCGCTCAGGCCGCGCGGCCTGCGCGGTCTCAGCGGTCTGACCCCCCAGGCCGCGCGCCTTCCCTTGGTCGGTAGGGTCCGCGGACTGCTTCCGCGGTCCGCCTCTGTAGGTCGCCCCCATCTTTCAGCTTAACCGTGAGGTTGTATCCGCAGGTCTCTGCCGGACTCAACTTCCTGTCCGCTCAGGCCGGCAGCAGGTCGCATATCCCTTCGCCACCAGCCACATGGGCAGCTGACTCCTCCAGTCCGCCTGCAGGACGCGGACTCCACCTTCGGCTACCCACCAAGACCAACAGCAGTCCAAGTTCCTCGCGAGCTGGGCGGACTCGAACTGCGATCAAGACTTCCAGTCCGCCTTCAGTGATGAACCCCGACAGCCTCATCAGCCAGGCTCTCCATCTCCAACAAGCGGACTCAGCTTCGCAGCAGTCGCGGACTCGACGGACTTGGCGGACTCTCTATGAAGTCTGCCCTTCCCTTCGCCAGCACCAGCTTCTCGGCATCAGCGGGGTCAACTCCTCCTCAGTCCGCAGGCCTGTCGCAAGCTCCGCCAGTAGTAGCAGCTTCCTCCTCAGTCCACAGCCTCCATGCGGACTCAGTCAGTAGTGGCGGACTCCTTCCAGCCCGCCAGGCATCAAACCCTCCAGAAAGCAGTCCCAGTCCGCATGGCCTTGTGCGGACTCGCCGGACTCCGCGGGCACTCTGCTGCCCGCACCCCTTGCAGCTCGCCCAGTTCAGCAGTGGCGGACTCCGCGGATTCTCCTCGCAGTCCGCCACATAGCTTCCAGCATCCGCCACCCCAGCAATAGGCGGACAGTCCCAGCTCAGCAGTGACGGACTCCGCGAACTCGCATCGCAGTCCGCCACTAAGTCTCCCATTCTGCCGTCAGCAGCTCCGGCTTCAGTCCCCAAGTCCCAGTCCGCGCGGTCTAGTGCGGACTCGGCGGACTCCGTCTCCATCTCGCATAAGTTACCGTCTCACCGGGGGTAACGTCACCGCAAGTCGTTACCTCCTCGGGCCTATAAATAGACCCCAATGCCTCTCTCAGGGGGGGACTAGCGTCGCAGGATCGCCAAACTGCTCACGCTCAGTCAGCCAGCAAGCCCTTCTGCGGACTCCGATTCTCAGACCGCATCCCTCTTTGCGCTTTAGTCACGCGGCCTGCCGACCTGGATTTCCAGTCCGCGCGGTCTGCTTCCTTTGCTTAACCGCGCGGCCTGCCAGCTTCGCCCTTCAGTGCGCGCGGCCTCCTCTGACATTCTTCTTCCTTAGCCGTCAGCTTCCTTTTGTACCCCTTTATTGCTTTGTTGTGAAAGTGTACTAGCAAGTTGTAACTCTCGCTATTAATAAAAGGAAAGCCCGTCGCAAGAGTGACATTTAAGCCGCGGCGGGCGAAGCCTGCTGTTGCCGCTGCTAGCGGCCCCTTCTCTCTCCCTTCTTCCTAGCTCAGCTCATCTCCCTCGGCAACCAACCTGCAAGCACAACCGTCATATTAACCGTCTGCTCGACAGCTCCTGATCAACATCCTCCTCTCTTGATCAACCTTCTCTGTTGATCAAGCTTCTCCTCTGCTCTCAGCACCCTCTCCTTTATCCCTGCAACCTCCTTGACAAGCTGCTTGCTCCACTCTCGAGCACTCAGAAGCTTCCCTCTTCTCCTCTATCCCTGTGACCTTCATCCGCTTCCTCTCCTAGCCTGTGAGACCGAACACTCCCTCCGTGTTAGTTGCTCCGGTGCCGTTTCCGCGCATCAACAGTTAACACGCGACCTTCAGATCCGATCAGACGGTGAACAGCGACAGTTAAACATGTCAGATCATCACTCAGCCGAGAACCTTGCTCCAAGTCTCAGTGAAAATCCTCTCTGGGAAGCCTTTGAGCAATCGCGCTGTGAGAATGCTCAGCAGTTCCAAGCAATCAACCAAATGCTCGTTGCAATCACACAGCGACTAGACTCTCAACCAGCAACAGCTCCAGTTGCTTCAGCTGCTCCAATCAATCCAGCACCAACTTTGGAGCATCAGCAAGCTTATCCTCCAGCTTGCCCACCGGTTTATCCTCCTCCTTTCACAGCAACCTTCCCGCAAGGTCCTGCAGCTCCTCTGCCACCTCAAGATGAAGAGTTTGCTGCTCGCCAAAACTTCTTCCGGGAAGCAGCCCGGGGAAGTCCTGCTAGATTTCTCAATTTTCAGGGAAGTCATCCTTACCTTGCAGCTCCTGTTTTTGCTCCTCCTACAGCAACTTTTCCTTTTTATCCTCCTGCTTATTTTGCAGCTGCAGCTTATGCTCCCTTCTTTCCTTATGTTGTAGGAGATCAAGAAGAACCTTCACCATTCACAGAGAATATCCGTCATGAACCAACTCCAGCTAATTTCAGAAAGCTCCGGTTACCAATCTACACCGGGAAGACTGATCCAATAAAGCACCTTCAAGCTTTTGAATCGTTTGTTGCTCTCAAGACTCTTTCAGATGCAACTAAGTGCAAGCTCCTTGTCACTACTTTTGATGGGCAAGTGAGGGACTGGTTCTATGGCCTCCGTCCTCACTCCATCACTTCCTTCGTTGATTTACGAAGGGAGTTTCTTCTCAGATTCTCTACCTCCACCAAGAGAAAGGGCGGTCCTGAAGCCCTCTTTGAGATCAAGCAGCGCAGCGATGAAACTTGGTCTCAGTTTGTTGATCGATTCCAAAGAGAGATTTTGGACATCGAAATTGCTGATCAAGAAATGTACCGAGTGGCACTTATCCACGGTCTTCGTGAAGGGCCTCTCAAGTTTGAAGCCAATGTCCGTGCTCCAAGGACATACCAAAAGTTGATTGCTCTAGCCAACTCATACATTCGAGGAGAAAAAAGCAACCCCGGCTTCGTCTCCAAGCTCTTATCAGAGAAAGATCCTTTTCATAAGCAGCCTCCGAGGTCTCCTCGCAATCATTTCCCATCTCACTCAAGAAAGGAGAGAAGGTTTCAACGCCTTCGATACTCCTTCCCGAGCCGTGAACGTGCTCAAGACTCATTGCTACCACTAGCTGCTTCTTCTCAAACAGCGGCAGTTCATCAGCAGCAAGACAATGACTTGCATGAGTCTGATCTCGACGAGGCCATGCAAGAAGTAATCCAAATCATGAAAGATAGGGTCAACTACAAAAAGCACTATCGGACAACCGATCAAAGGTCTAGAGACTCCGAGCCATACTGCGAGTTCCACAAAGAGTCAGGTCACTTGACTGAAAACTGTCGAGCACTCCGCCAGCTTGTGCAAAGGATGCTCCGGCAGGGCAAGATGCGTGACTTGCTTTCCAAAGAAGATCGCCCTGATCCATCAACGTCAAAGGGCAAAGAGGTTGCAGATGTTCCTTGCTCCTCAAAAGGAGTGAACCTAGTCGAAGAGCCTTCTCTCCTCATTGTTAACAAAGCTGTCGAATGCTTCGATGCCGACGACGAGGGTGTGCTTGGAAGGCTATTCTAAGCAAGCAAAGGACTTCACAGTCCTCCAAATTCTCTCAACTTTGATGGGTTATCTCAACTCTTACCCTTACTCTTTTCAAACATTCTCTTTACCAAACACTTCTCAGTGTTCATTCCTGTTATCCAACAAAGCTTTTATCTGGGATCTTATACTGATACAGTTCCCTTCTTGTGATGCTTCCTTCTCTATCTTTTCTCTTTGCCAAAGAGATCACTATACCAATGAGATATCGTCAAGTCTGGAATGCTCCCTCCGTAGTTTGTTCTCTGGCACGACCGCTGCGACCACAAATGGCGGGAGTATACCCATATGTGTAGTGGGAGCCGTTCAATCTACGATATTGGGCTCCAGATTTAGGATCCTAGCCGGCATCTGACACAGAGTGTGTGCTAGGGGAGCCCCATGTGTTAGCTCTGTTGTGATTCGCAAAGGATACATTACAGTTACGGTGATCTTTGCTTGACAAGCAATGGCAATCAAGCGTAGCCTTGTCTCCTTGATCATCTCACAACTGTGATGGCCGAACACTCTCTGGTACTCTCGATTCGTGCCTTCGCGGGTTCCCACAACTCCACTGATCAATCCACAGACAAGCAATAGGTCACTTGGCGCAACTAGTCTCATTGATCAGTGATGATTGTACCCGAGGCAAGAGAGCAGTGCATCTAGCGATCCTTCTCAGGATTTTTCCCCTTGCTTTTCTCTTTCGTGCCCTCCTAGAGGATGCGCGGTCAGCCCGCTTTGAGTAGGACTATACTTGGGATGATTTTCTCAGGCAAGCGATGCATAAGGCCCACGGGGAACACCTGTGTCAGCATTCAACCTTCTGTAGTCATTCCGAGTATAGACCTCCTTTTTTGTTAATTGCCTTCTTTCACAGGTGAACAAGTTAATCCGACCTACCAAAAGGATTTCCAGCATTCACTTCACTTATACTCATCTTATATGCATTGATTGCTCAAAGCTCCATCGGATGATGACTTACAAGCTCTCTACTTATACAAGCTCTATTACTCTTATCCTTTATTCACTGTCTGCTTAAGTGCTATCAGATGAGGATTCGCAGAGTTATTCACTACTCTCATCAAATCTAATGATATCAAACATTGATCAAAGAATATTACTCCCCTTGATCATCAAGTCATGCTATTGCA
Source organism: Platanthera guangdongensis (assembly GCA_039583875.1). Lineage (NCBI taxonomy): Eukaryota > Viridiplantae > Streptophyta > Magnoliopsida > Asparagales > Orchidaceae > Platanthera > Platanthera guangdongensis. Next base: position 25,180,084 of record CM077166.1, on the reverse strand, counting down.
ATCTAGTTAAGATTGGCAGAATGCGTCAAGTTACTTCTCTGCTAATCCGATCATGTTCATCCAGTTATGTCAACAGTTAACGCTCAATTTATTGATCTGGGCTTCATGATAAAGAGTTCATCAGACATTTTCCTTGTCATTTGGTCATGTCGACCTTATCTCATCAACAGTTAACACTTGCAAGTCTTCCCCCATGTACTTGCAAGTTATTTTCATATCTGGCTTGCTCCAAACTATTTTCTTGCAGAGAGCAGCAAACACTTGCAAGCCTTCCCCCAGGTACTTGCAAGCTTCTTTCATTTGCATGTTTGCTTCTAACTCATTCCTTGCAGAGATTAGCAAACACTTGCAAGCCCTCTCTCAGGTACTTGCAAGCTCTTTTCATATATATTGTCTGCTCCTAACTCCCTTCTTGCAGAGATCAGCAGACCCTTGCAAGTTTCTTCACAGGTACTTGCAAGCTACTCACATATATCATGTTTGTTCCTAACTCTCATTTTGCAGAGATCAACCGATACTTGCGAGTCTCTTCACAGGTACTTGCAAGTTACTTTCATATATTGTGCATACCTTTAACTCTTCTTTTGCAGAAACCAGCAAATACTTGCAAGTTCCTTCCAGGTACTTGCAGATCTTTTTTCTTTCTTGTATACCCTTCATCCTTCCTCTTTTGCAGAGGATAACAGGTGTTTGCAAGCCTCCATCAGGTACTTGCAAGTTATTATGCTTTTATGTTTTCCTCTCACTTTCATTTTGCAGAACTTAGTGGAAGACACATCTTCATTTTGCAAAAGCAAATTCAGGTACACACTCGATGTACCGCCCATACATGTCTACCCTAACTTTCCTCTTGCAGGAAAATAGACAGGCAGCACCAAACTCCTAAGGAGAGGCTTCAGTTTTTATCTCTTCTTGCCCCTTCTCTTTCCTTTGGGGTGGATCACGATTTTTGTGGGTCTCCAACTTTTTTGAAGTTCTTTTCGGAAATTAAAAAAGTGCGGGGATTATGTTAACCCCGAAATCGGCGATCCTTCCCAAGGCAGCCAGCTCGCTCGTCACGGCCTGCCCCGGGTTCCTCCTGGAGGACGTGATGTCTTAGGTTGGGCAGACAGAATTCTCTGTCCGCTCAGGCCGCGCGTCCTGCGCGGTCTCAGCGGTCTGACCCCCCAGGCCGCGCGCCTTCCCTTGGTCGGCAGGGTCCGCGGACTGCTTCCGCGGTCCGCCTCTGTAGGTCGCCCCCCTCTTTCAGCTTAACCGCGAGGTTGTATCCGCAGGTCTCTGCCGGACTCAACTTCCTGTCCGCTCAGGCCGACAGCAGGTTGCATATCCCTTCGCCACTAGCCACATGGGCAGCCGACTCCTCCAGTCCGCCTGCAGGACGCGGACTCCACCTCCGGCTACCCGCCAAGACCAACAGCAGTCCAAGTTCCTCGCGAGCTGGGCGGACTCGAACTGCGATCAAGACTTCCAGTCCGCCTTCAGTGATGAACCCCAACAGCCTCATCAGCCAGGCTCTCCATCTCCAGCAAGTGGACTCAGCTTCGCAGCAGCCGCGAACGCGACGGACTTGGCGGACTCTCTATAAAGTCCGTCCTTCCCTTCGCCAGCACCAGCTTCTCGGCATCAGCGGGGTCAACTCCTCCTCAGTCCGCAGGCCTGTCGCAGGCTCCGCCAGTAGTAGCAGCTTCCTCCTCAGTCTGCAGCCTCCATGCGGACTCAGTCAGTAGTGGCGGACTCCTTCCAGCCCGCCAGACATCAAACCCTCCAGAAAGCAGTCCCAGTCTGCATGGCCTTGTGCGGACTCGTCGGACTCCGCGGGCACTCTGTTGCCCGCACCCCTTGCAGCTCGCCCAGTTCAGCAGTGGCGGACTCCGCGGATTCTCCTCGCAGTCCGCCACATAGCTTCCAGCCTCTGCCACCCCAGCAGTAGGCGGACAGTCCCAGCTCAGCAGTGACGGTCTCTGCGAACTCGCATCGCAGTCCGCCACTAAGTCTCTCATTCTGCCGTCAGCAGCTCCGGCTTCAGTCCCCAAGTCCGAGTCTGCGCGGTCTAGTGCGGACTCAGCGGACTCCGTCTCCATCTCGCACAAGTTACCGTCTCACCGGGGGTAACATCACTGCAAGCCGTTACCTCCTCGGGCCTATAAATAGACCCCCATGCCTCTCTCAGGGGTGGACTAGCGCCGCAGGATCGCCAAAGTGCTCACGCTCAGTCAGCCAGCAAGCCCTTCTGCGGACTCTGATTCTCAGACCGCATCCCTCTTTGCGCTTTAGTCCCGGCGGCCTGCCGACCTGGATTTCCAGTCCGCGCGGTCTGCTTCCTTTGCTTAACCGTGCGGCCTGCCAGCTTCGCCCTTCAGTCCGCGCAGCCTCCTCTGGCATTCTTCTTCCTTAGTCGTCAGCTTCCTTTTGTACCCCTTTATTGCTTTGTTGTGAAGGTGTACTAGCAAGTTGTAACTCTCGCTATTAATAAAAGGAATGTCCGTCGCAAGAGTGGCATTTAAGCCGCGGCGGGCGAAGTCTGCTGTTGCCGCTGCTAGCGGCTCCTTCTCTCTCCCTTCTTCCTAGCTCAGCTCAGCTCCCTCGGCAACCAACCTGCAAACACAACCGTCATATTAACCGTCTGCTCGACAGCTCCTAATCAACCTCCTCCTCTCTTGATCAACCTTCTTTGTTGATCAAACTTCTCCTATGCTCTCAGCACCCTCTCCTCTATCCCCGCAACCTCCTTGACAAGTTGCTTGCTCCACTCTCGAGCACTCAGAAGCTTCCCTCTTCTCCTCTATCCCCGCGACCTTCGACTTCTTCCTCTCCTAGCCTGTGAGACCAAACACTCCTTCCGTGTTAGCTGCCCCGGTGCCGTTTCCGCGCATCAACAGTTAACACGCGACCTTCAGATCCGATCAGACGGTGAACAGCGACAGTTAACCATGTCAGATCATCACTCAGCCAAGAACCTTGCTCCAAGTCCCAGTGAAGATCCTCTCTGGGAAGCCTTTGAGCAATCGCGCCATGAGAATGCTCAGCAGTTCCAAGCAATCAACCAAATGCTCGCTGCAATCACACAGCGACTAGACTCTCAACCAGCAACAGCTCCAGTTGCTTCAGCTGCTCCAATCAATCCAGCACCAACTTTGGAGCATCAGCAAGCTTATCCTCCAGCTTGCCCACCGGTTTATCCTCCAGCTTGCCCACCGGTTTATCCTCCAGCTTGCCCACCGGTTTATCCTCCTCCTTTCACAGTAACCTTCCCGCAAGGTCCTGCAGCTCCTCTGCGACCTCAAAATGAAGAGTTTGCTGCTCGCCAAAACTTCTTCCGAGAAGCAGCCCGGGGAAGTCCTGCTAGATTTCTCAATTTTCAGGGAAGTCATCCTTACCATGCAGCTCCTGCCTTTGCTCCTCCTACAGCAACTTTTCCTTTTTATCCTCCTGTTTGTTTTGCAGCTGCAGCTTATGCTCCCTTCTTTCCGTATGATGTAGGAGATCAAGAAGAACTTTCACCATTCACAGAAAATGTCCACAATGAACCAACTCCAACTAATTTCATAGAGCCCCGGTTATCAATCTACACCGGGGAGACTGATCCAGTAAAGCACCTTCAAGCTTTTGAATCGGCTGTTGCTCTCAAGACTCTTTCAGATGCAACTAAGTGCAAGCTCCTTGTCACTACTTTTGATGGGCAAGTGAGGGTCTGGTTCTATGGCCTCCGTCCTCACTCCATCACTTCCTTTGTTGATCTACGAAGGGAGTTTCTTCTCAGATTCTCTACCTCCACCAAGAGAAAGGGCGGTCCTGAAGCCCTCTTTGAGATCAAGCAGCGCAGCGATGAAACTTGGTCTTCGTTTGTTGATCGATTCCAAAGAGAGATTTTGGACATCGAAATTGTTGATCAAGAAATGTACCGAGTGGCTCTTATCCACGGTCTTCGTGAAGGGCCTCTCAAGTTTGAAGCCAATGTCCGTGCTCCAAGGACATACCAAGAGTTGATTGCTCTAGCCAACTCATACATTTGAGGAGAAAAAAGCAACTCAGGCTTCGTCTCCAAGCTCTTATCAGAGAAAGATCCTTTTCATAAGCAACCTCCGAAGTCTCATCGCAATCATTTTTCATCTCACTCAAGAAAGGAGAGAAGGTTTCAACGCCTTCGATACTCCTTCCCGAGCCGTGAACGTGCTCAAGACTCATTGCTACCACTAGCTCCTTCTTCTCAAACAATAGCAGTTCATCAGCAGCAAGACAATGACTTGCATGAGTCTGATCTCGACGAGGCCATGCAAGAAGTAATCCAAATCATGAAAGATAGGGCCAGCTACAAAAAGCACTATCGGTCAACCGATCAAAGGTCTACAGACTCCGAGCCATACTGCGAGTTCCACAAAGAGTCAGGTCACTTGACTGAAAACTGTCGAGCACTCCGCCAGCTTGTGCAAAGGATGCTCCGGCAGAGCAAGATGCGTGACTTGCTTTCCAAAGAAGATCGCCCTGATCCATCAACGTCAAAGGGCAAAGAGGTTGCAGATGTTCCTTGCTCCTCAAAAGGAGTGAACCTAGTCGAAGAGCCTCCTCTCCTCGTTGTTAACAAAGTTGTTGAATGCTTCGATGCCGACGACGAGGGTGTGCTTGGAAGGCTATTCTAAGCAAGCAAAGGACTTCACAGTCCTCCAAATTCTCTCAACTTTGATGGGTTATCTCAACTCTTACCCTTACTCTTTTCAAACATTCTCTTTACCAAACACTTCTCAGTGTTCATTCCTGTTTTTCAACAAAGCTTTTATATGTGATCTTATACTGACACAGTTCCCTTCTTGTGATGCGTCCTTCTCTATCTTTTCTCTTTGCCAAAGAGATCACTATACCAATGAGATATCGTCAAGTCTGCAATGCTCCCTCCGTAGTTTGTTCTCTGGCACGACCGCTGCGACCACATATGGCGGGAGTATACCCATATGTGTAGTGGGAGCCGTTCAATCTACGATGTTGGGCTTCAGATTTAGGATCCTAGCCGGCATCTGACACAGATTGTGTGCTAGGGGAGCCACATGTGTTAGCTCTGTTGTGCTTCGCAAAGGATACATTACAGTTACGGTGATCTTTGCTTGACAAGCAATGACGATCAAGCGTAACCTTGTCTCCTTGATCATCTCACAACTGTGATGGCCGAACACTCTCTGGTACTCTCGATCCGTGCCTTCGCGGGTTCCCACAACTCCACTGATCAATCCACAGACAAGCAATAGGCCACTTGGCGCAACTAGTCTCATTGATCAGTGATGATTGTACCTGAGGCAAGAGAGTAGTGCATCTAGCGATCCTTCTCAGGATTTTTCCCCTTGTTTTTCTCTTTCGTGCCCTCCTAGAGGATGCGCGGCCAGCCCGCTTTGAGTAGGACTATACTCGGGATGATTTTCTCAGGCAAGCGATGCATAAGGCCCACGGGGAACACCTGTGGCAGCATTCAACCTTCTTTAGTTATTCCTGAGTATAGACCTCCTTTTTTGTCAATTGCCTTCTTTCACAGGTGAACAGGTTAATCCGACCTACCAAAAGGATTTCCAGCATTCACTTCACTTATGCTCATCTTATATGCATTGCTTGCTCAAAGCTCCATCGGATGATGACTTATAAGCTCTCTACTTATACAAGCTCTATTACTCTTATCATTTATTCACTGCCTGCTTAAGTGCTATCAGATGAGGATTCGCAGAGCTATTCACTACTCTTATCAAATCTAATGATATCAAGCATTGATCAAAGAATCTTACTCCTCTTGATCATCAAGTCATGCCATTGCAATCTAGTTAAGATTGGCAGAATGCGTCAAGTTACTTCTCTGCTAATCCGATCATGTCCATCCAGCCATGTCAACAGTTAACGCTCAATTTATTGATCTGGGCTTCATGATAAATAGTTCATCAGGCATTTTCCTTGTCATTTGGTCATGTCGACCTTATCTCATCAACAGTTAACACTTGCAAGCCTTCCATCAGGTACTTGCAAGTTATTTTCATATCTGGCTTGCTCCTAACTCTTTTTTTGCAGAGAGCAGCAAACACTTGCAAGCTTTTTTCATTTACATGTTTGCTTCTAACTCATTCCTTGCAGAGATTAGCAAACACTTGCAAGCCCTCTCCCAGGTACTTGCAAGCTCCTTTCATATATATTGTCTGCTCTTAACTCCCTTCTTGCAGAGATCAGCAGACCCTTGCAAGCTTCTTCACAGGTACTTGCAAGCTACTCACATATATCATGTTTGTTTCTAACTCTCATTTTGCAGAGATCATCCGATACTTGCGAGTCTCTTCACAGGTACTTGCAAGTTACTTTCATATATTGTGCATACCTTTAACTCTTTCTTTGCAGAAATCAGCAAACACTTGCAAGTTCCTTTCAAATACTTGCAGCTCTTTTTTCTTTCTTATATACCCTTCATCCTTCCTTTTTTGCAGAGGATAACAGGAGTTTGCAAGACTCCATCAAGTACTTGCAAGTTATTATGCTTTTATGTTTTCCTCTCACTTTCATTTTGCAGAACTTAGTGGAAGACACATCTTCTTCATTTTGCAAAAACAAACTCAGGTACACACTCGATGTACCGCTCATACATGCCTACCCTAACTTTCCTCTTGCAGGAAAATAGACAGGCAGCACCAAACTACTAAGGAGAGGCTTCAAGTTCTATCTCTTCTTGCCCCTTCTCTTTCCTTTGGGGTGGATCACGATTTTCATAGGTCTCCAACTTTTTCGAAGTTCTTTTCGGAACTTAAAAAAGTGCGGGGATTATGTTAACCCCGAAATCGGCGATCCTTCCCAAGGCAGTCAGCTCGCTCGTCACGGCCTGCCCCGGGTTCCTCTTGCAGGTCGTGATGCCCTAGGTTGGGCGGACAGAATTCTCTGTCCGCTCAGGCCGCGCGGCCTGCGCGGTCTCAGCGATCTGACCCCCCAGGCCGCGCGCCTTCCCTTGGTCGGCAGGGTCCGCGGACTGCTTCCGCGGTCCGCCTCTGTAGGCCGCCCCCCTCTTTCAGCTTAACCGCGAGATTGTATCCGCAGGTCTCTGTCGGACTTAACTTCCTGTCCGCTCAAGCCGGCAGCAGGTCGCATATCCCTTCGCCACCAGCCACATGAGCAGCCGACTCCTCCAGTCCGCCTGCAAGACGCGGACTCCACCTCCGGCTACCCGCCAAGACCAACAGCAGTCCAAGTTCCTCGTGAGCTGGGAGGACTCGAACTGCGATCAAGACTTCCAGTCCGCCTTCAGTGATGAACCCCAACAGCCTCATCAGCCAGGCTCTCCATCTCCAGCAAGCGGACTCAGCTTCGCAGCAGCCGCGGACTCGACGGACTTGGCGGACTCTCTATGAAGTCCGCCCTTCCCTTCGCCAGCACCAGCTTCTCGGCATCAGCGGGGTCAACTCCTCCTCAGTCCGCAGGCCTGTCGCAGGCTCCGCCAGTAGTAGCATCTTCCTCCTCAGTCCGCAGCCTCCATGCGGACTCAGTCAGTAGTTGCGAACTCCTTCCAGCCCGCCAGGCATCAAACCCTCCAGAAAGCAGTCCCAGTCTGCATGGCCTTGTGCGGACTCGCCGGACTCCGCGGGCACTCTGCTACCCGCACCCCTTACAGCTCCCCCAGTTCAGCAGTGGCGGACTCCGCGGATTCTCCTCGCAGCCCGCCACATAGCTTCCAACATCCGCCACCCCAGCAATGGGCGGACAGTCCCAGCTCAGCAGTGACGGACTCCGCGAACTCGCATCGCAGTCCGCCACTAAGTCTCCCATTCTGCCGTCAGCAGCTCCGGCTTCAGTCCCCAAGTCCCAGTCCGCGCGGTCTAGTGCGGACTCGGCGGACTCCGTCTTCATCTCGCACAAGTTACCGTCTCACCGGGGGTAACGTCACCGCAAGCCGTTACCTCCTCGGGCCTATAAATAGACCCCCATGCCTCTCTCAGGGGGGGACTAGCGCCGCAGGATCGCCAAAGTGCTCACGCTCAGTCAGCCAGCAAGCCCTTCTGCGGACTCCGATTCTCAAACCGCATCCCTCTTTGCGCTTTAGTCGCGCGGCATGCCGACCTGGATTTCCAGTCCGCGCAGTCTGCTTCCTTTGCTTAACCGCACGGCCTGCCAGCTTCGCCCTTCAGTCCGCGCGGCCTCCTCTGACATTCTTCTTCCTTAGCCGTCAGCTTCCTTTTGTACCCCTTTATTGCTTTGTTGTGAAGGTGTACTAGCAAGTTGTAACTCTCGCTATTAATAAAAGGAAAGCCCGTCGCAAGAGTGACATTTAAGCCGCGGCGGGCGAAGTCTGCTGTTGCCGCTGCTAGCGGCCCCTTCTCTCTCCCTTCTTCCTAGCTCAGCTCAGCTCCCTCGGCAACCAACCTGCAAGTACAACCGTCATATTAACCGTCTGCTCGATAGCTCCTGATCAACCTCCTCCTCTCTTGATCAACCTTCTCTGTTGATCAAGCTTCTCCTCTGCTCTCAGCACCCTCTCCTCTATCCCCGCAACCTCCTTCACAAGCTGCTTGCTCCACTCTCAAGCACTCAGAAGCTTCCCTCTTCTCATCTATCCCCGCGACCTTCATCCTCTTCCTCTCCTAGCCTGTGAGACCGAACACTCCCTCCGTGTTAGCTGCCCCGGTGCCGTTTCCGCGCATCAACAGAGCAACCCTTGAAGTTGTTGGAGCTGGAGGCGGACTTCATCAAGATCAGCCCAAGAGGCAGAAGAGCTGAGGGCGGCAACAAAGACAGTTGGACGAGGAGGCAAACCATGCTTTCGATAGCAGGTTGCCTCAAGGTGTCCATCCTTTCCACAGAACGAGTACTTAGGCCGTGTCCGGCTATTTCGGCGCCTCCCCCGAGAGCCAGTACAACCCCCACGAGTAGCGGCGGGGAGAGGAAGTAATGGCGCAGAAGATTACTGGAGAAGAGCCGGTGTCGGAGGGCCGATAACATCAGGAGGCGGTGAAACCTTGAGCAGCATGGAGCAAACATCAGAGAATGATGGAATAGTAGCAGAGGAGAGGATTTGAGCCCGGACACTATGAAGATGAGGTGGAACTCGTGTCATCATCATGATAATACCAACAGCCTCCTTTTGAGCACGTTAGGCAGCAAGATCCATAGTCGGGAGCTGATGCTGTATCCAGGACTCGACCAGCGACTTGGACCGAGCGACAAAAGATGTTAGGTCGGCGGCACTTCCTAAGTCAAGAGATTGAAGACCGGTGATGATGTCGTACAAGTGTTGAAGACTATCTTTGCTAGAGTATAGAGAATGGAGCTCATCCCACATCGCATTGGCCGTCTCATGATACATGGACATGCAGTACGATTCGCCATCAAGGGAGTTGAGAAGTCAAGTCTGAACACGACCATCGTCACGCATCCAATCATCAATAGGTGCAGAAGGAGTACCCCTAGTGAGATGATGCAGAAGTCCCTTGGACTGAAGTACCCGGCGGACAGAGTGCACCAATTCAGCAAAAATCCTCTTGCCAGTAAGGGAGGTGGTGGTGATCATTAACTTGTCACGCAGTTCAGGAGCAGGAATCAAGCGGGCTGAAGGGGAGGAATCAGTAGAGGAATCCATGAAAATACTGTCTGGAGGTTAGAAGAGGCGGCTAGGAGAGAGACCGCAGACCAGAGCAGCAGCAGTAGCAAAGTGAAGCAGTCCTCAATAGCCAGAACAGGCCAACAGCGGCTAAGAGCGAAAAAGGTCGGCAGACAGCAAGGTATGTTCGGCAGCGGCTTAAAGGAGAAACCGGCGAACAACAAGGCAAGGTCGGTAGCCGCTTAGAGAAGGAGAGGCCGACGGATAGCGAATGCAGACCGGTAGCAGCTAGGAAAAAACCTGCAGCGAGTAGAGAAGAAGAAGCCAGCAACGAGTGTGAGAGAAGGCCGCGGCGGGCTGAAGTGCTACAAGCTGGAAGGACAGCGAGAAGAGACTGGTCTGAAGAGCACCGAGCTGAGGAGAGATCGCTGCGGACACGCGGGAAAGATCGCGACGAGCTGGGAAACAGGCCACGACGGGCTGAGAATAGACCGTTGAGGAGAAAAGGAGAAGCGGTAAAGCAGAGACCAACTAGCAAAGAACGGCAGGTCGCTGCGGACACGAAAGGACAGACCGTTTCGGTTAAAGAGACATATCGCAGAGATAGACCGCTGCGGCTAACAGAAGCAAACCGATGTGTCAAGATAAAAGCGAACAAGATGAGACGAACCAAGCAGACCGTGGCGGACACAGAACAAGCCGGACGGTGGATCCCAGCGGATAGAAGAAATCTATCCGCAGAGGAGGGACCAGCACAAGGTGACCCGTGCGGACAGAAGAAATCTATCCGCAGAGGGATGCGGATAGGAAGCCGCACAGAGTTGCAGGTAGAAGATTCCTATCCGCCGAGGAGGTGCGGTCCGCGACTAGTCAAGAAGAGAGGCCGCAGCGGATAGAAGCAAACCGCAATCCATGACAGATAGAAGCAGTCCGCGAGTAGAGAAGCAGACCGGTCGAGCGGGTAGACAAGCACGGAAGAGGAGAGGGTAAAGAAATGGAGACCGGCGAGTAGGAGGTGAACAGGGACCCGCAGATAGCGGCAGTACTCCGCCCGGGAAGAAGCAGTGGATGCGGTTAAAAAAGAACATGATGCTCCAGAAAATCAGTGCTTTGATAGCATGTAGAGAAAAATAGCACGAGGATTTCAGAAAAAATAAACCTTTGGATACACTTCTTGTGTGTGTAAATACAAGATGAATACATATATATAGGGAGAGAAGAGAGGGAAGAGTCCCAATTTCAAGATGTGGGACTATTACAAGTAGAGGAAGAAGGCCTAAGATGGGCCCTTAAATGGGCCATTACATGTTCTTTTCAAACAATTTCTAACCAATATTATCATCTTAATTGATCAAAACTTTGATGACAAATGTGTAATTTGAGGAACAAGACATTTTGGGGTTGGTGGCTTTTAAGTTGAGTAGGTAAGAGTTGGGGTAGCCGGCCCCACTATAGTGGGATAAAGGCTTGAATGTTGTTGTTGTAGGTAAGGGTTGGGGTTAATGAATGTACACCAAATGCTTGGAAGAATAAATCATTGAAATTCGAATAGGCTTCACAAATATGCTCACTTCACATATTCAATTCTTATCAAGTCAAAAATCAATGTAGAGTTGAAATATTTCATAAAAATATCAGTTATATATATAATATATATATTAGAGGAAGCAAACCTGCCCATGCAGTCAAAATTGATGCTATTGATGTCCCAACAGTGAAAACAACCCGATGGCTCTCAAAGACTTCCTGCAAACATAACATAGAAGAATAAGGAAATTGATAATAGATCTCTAACTTCACCTAAAACACAAGCATAAACAGTACCGAGAAGCTCGACAAGAAAAGATATGAAATGCTCAAAGATCAAACGAATAAACAAAAGGATACGTAGAGACCTGCAATTATTTGTATCAACTCAATCTCTACATGAAATACCAACAGCTAAAAAATTAAAGCTGGAAAAATACAGTTAGCTCCTTCAAACTTGACAAAAAAACACAGTACAACTTGCATCCTTAATTTTGTTGTGATAAATTCCCACAAAGCCTGCACACCTTAGTCTTCAATAACAGATAATAGCAATACAAGATCATCCTACTTAGCTAACACGCCACTTAATTCTTGATGTAGGCACAAGATCATCCCACTAGTTAACACGTTCTCTTGTATTCATTTGAAAAGACAACTCAAGAAACCTCAAGACTCTTAACATGTACTTACATTGACTAGATACTGCTCCTGAATAGAACTTAAGAAAATTTAATTGATCTTCAAATGTCTTGGCTTAATTTCTAGCTTTACCCTTTCCATTTACAGCTTCATCCAAGTTCTCTTATGGGACAGATCTTTAACCCCATGTTTTTTAATTAAAATCCATTTCCCTCCTTTGATCATAAACAAACTTATTAGAAGCAAATGTGGACAGAGAAAGAAAAATTATCAGTTCCTTTTTCCCAAAAAGGCAAGCCTTCTCTGCTGATTTTCCTTCCACAAAACAGGTAAAAAAACTTAAACAGAGCCTAAATTTTGTTGTTCAATACAAAAGACCAAACTACAAGTAACCCTGAAAAGATAGAAAATAGTAGAGTGCTTAAGAAAGCTATGTTGGAAGTAACGTTAGACAATATATTGGATATTGTGGGAACCAACCCTACAAGTTTGGTCGTTCCCTCTGAAGAGACAGGTAATACTAATAACGAACTTATCTTCTTCAGACGGAATTGTTAGGCCCTGTCTGTTTGGACGAAATTGGGAGGTGGAAATTAGAATTTTTCCCCCACCACACACACCCCCATTCCAATTCCAATGTTTGGCGCCTACTTAATAGGAAGGAATTCGAATTGGATCTCTTTAGAATTTCCCCCTTTCATCCACGTTTGTCCCTTATCAATGACAGCGAGCCTCTGTTGGCATTTCCGATGCCTCCGACGCGACCCTCGATGATCGGCCACAAGCAAGGCGTGCTCTTTTTCTTGTCAATCAATTGGTTTTGTGTGTGGGGGGGTGGGGGGTGGGGGGGGGGGTGGGGTGATTCCCCGCCATGAAAAACTTCATGCAAAACATGCCCTTGATTTATTGTTTAATGTTTTCACATGTAAATTCTGACAATATGATTCTGCATTTTTGAGATATTTGTTGGCATTTGTTAATTCGTTCTTTTCATAGTTTCTTTGATGTCTTTCATATATGGTTCTCCTTTCTAGAAGACCCTTCTTTTCATTTGTTGTATATGTTGCTCCCCTTGTAGAACTCAGTCGTGCATTCTTTGTATTAACTTTTCTTTTCATAGTTATTTGAAACTGTTGTAGGTTTAAAATCATCTAATCATGCATCCTAGATGAAAATATCGGTTTAAGAAATTGAACTTTTTGAGGATCAAAATCTCCTGACCTAATTGAAGATGAGAAGTTGAGAACACATAGTAGGCTTCCACATGTTCTTAGACAAATTAAAGGAGGTGAAAAATTGTTGAATTAATCTAGCAACTACATGGTGAGGTGTGTGTACAGAAATTTTCAAGAGTTGAATTTCTAATTTTCTATGAATAAATTCATCACTACAGCCAAACAATGGAATTATCAATTACAATTCATGTGACTGAATTCCAACTACATCCATGGATATTAAAGATGCACCAAGGCGCAAATGAGTCTTGGAGCCTAGGTGCAAGACTCAATACACAGGCGCCTGACGAGAGCAAATGACAATCACATTCACTTTAAATAATAAACATCAAACATCACTTTATCTTCTTGATCAGATTCTTCATTTTTTTCTACTCATTAATCATTTATTACTACCATTTATATCTCTTAAAATAGAAATAATGTGGTCACTTGCATCATATCTAAGGCTCCGTTTGAGGGGACTTATTTTCACCGGTCAAGCGGTTGCGACTGCATGAACCGGGCCTTAATTAAGGTCTGGTTCTTGCGGTCATGACCGCTGCTTGTCCGGTGAAAATAAGTCCCCCAAACGGAACCAAAGTTTCAATGCTCAATTATATCTCACAAACACTAAATCATGCAAAAACAATTGAGTTCTTACATTATTTTTTCCTTTATTTTGAAAAAAATGTGCAGTAACAATCGCACCCAGGCGCGCCTTTTATGCTCCAAAAACACACCGAAAAATGCACAAAGGTGCAAAACTCTGAGTCAAGTGAGTTTTGAGCCTTACGCGCGCATTTAACAACACGACAACATCCAAACAACATAATTGAATTCTCACCTCACAATTTCAATTCTCACCCCTCAATTCCCTTTAAGCTAACGGCATAATTGGAAAAAAATGCGGTGATGAAATTAAGGCACTTTTACTCCATTCTATTCCCAATTGCTCAAACAGCCTAAAATCAAAGGAGTGTTCGATCATTGGCAGCATAAGAAATCAATCCTCTCTACATCAAAGGGTATGCAACACCATCCATCCATATTAATCAACTCGGCCATTAGAAGGTATGTAATCATCTGGAATTGATTCATAGCTCGACATGTAACGGACATGAATATCCTAAATATCAGAACATATAGCTATGAGACCAAGCATATCGGATAAGTAAAAAGTGTCTATAAATCAGACAGGGATTGCACATGCGGATCAATCAAAGCCCTAGAAATCCTAAAGGGATTGCAAGAGGCCATAAACAACAGACCTTGGTGGAGAAATAGGTGTCCTGAATCGCAGAAAAGGAGTTGGAGGCCTTCCTCTTCAGACTGGCAGGAGCTAGAGCGCGAAAGAATGGACGACCATCACGGCCATCGGCACTGGAGCCACCGCCGGCTAAAAGCTTCGGATTCAAGGCTCGAAATATGTACCTCCCCGAGCTCCTCAGCCTCTGCGCCAGCAACTCATCGATCGATAACGGGAGATCGAAAGAGACGCTTCTTGTTTCTTCTCTCGCACTCTCTACGGTAGAAGGAACGAAGCATCGGGAACCTGGTGCCTGCGCACGAAATGCCCATACATCGTCCAAGGCTCCAAGCTAACATTAATATTGGTTTTTTTCCCTTAACAAACAAGAACTATTTAAGCAAATATTTGAGGGGAAAAAGTGTCAATCTTATATGCATGTTATTTTTGGATATACGTAATCCAATGATAAATATGAGTTAAATTAAAAGAGAAATATTTAACGACTTTAAAAAGTGATATTTTTGATCTGCAAATAGTCATTTTCGGTCTGCGGTTAACAATCTCCTTAAAAATCATAAGAAGTGATGAACTCGTATAGATCTGGCATACACATAACAATTATAAAATTACATAGCCTACAGATAGCCGAAATGGGACTGCATGTAGTTATTGCCAAAAAAAAAAAAGCAAAGGTGATTTTTATGATGAGATCAGTTTTGGAAAGTCAGAAATTAATTATGTCGGCAAATCAAAAAAAAAATTATATGTGCGAATCAATTGTACAAGCAAATTAAATTAATCAGTTCAAAGTTAAAATAAATCAGCCTTCACGATGAAACTTCCATCCGCTCCTACAGTCCTACTACACGAACCAGTAGATCACAACAAAACACTTGTAAAATTGATCCCAATTTCTGAAATGCGCTCCTTATTATCTGTAGAAGGCTCCGCTCAAGATAGTCCACTAAGGCTCATCGGTGTGGAATGGCCTTATATAGTATCTCCAGCGTAGAGCCGTTACACTCTAGTGACACGTAACCCGTTGGGTCGTTCCGAGTCGGTCCTAACACGCGCGGACATATAATTAAATATTCTAACAATCTCCTCCTATGTACGCGGTAAACCCGACGTCGGAAAAAGGGTGGTGTGTGAAGTGTTCAACCAAACATGAAGCACTCTCAACCGTGTCCATCACACTTGTCAAAACATATTGGACGTTAAGAAAAGCAGTTGTATGCATGCATAAGGATAAACAGAAAATCTCAGCAGCATCATAACAAAGTCAAAAGTACAATCACAGCACGGGTACCAGAACACCAAGTGTCTTATGACCAACTAAAGAGCAAGAAAGTCCAAACAAGACAAGAGAAAGAAAGGAGAGCTAAACAGTGCTCTAAGCAGAAGAAAAACCAAATTATACTCTAGAAATCAGAGTCCAGTAGGTCATCCTCATCTGGATCCCAACCGGCAAGTGCTCCTCCATCAGCAGCAGCTCCTGTAATTTCCAACAGAGAAGTTCATTTAGAATGAATTCAACCTTGGAAAATGTACAAGTATCTAGTTCTACTTATATGAACGTAGTACAATATGAGGAAGCATGAGTAGAGTATTTAGGTTCTACCTCAGAATCCATTATCTATTTCTAAGAAAATGATGTTATGGACTTCTGGACACCGCAGCTGTATATGTGTTCCTATGTGGAATGTCACGGTTACTGTTCTTCTAAAGTCAATTGGAACTCATCAAATGTGGAATGAAACCAATAAACAGAAGAAGAGTCAAATATAGTCAGATTGTGTTATCAAATGTGGAATAACACTCTCCTCCTAGATAAGGAAGACGAACCCAGTGGAAGTTGTTAACATCAAATGTGGAATGAAACAACTCACCAGATTCGTACTCAGCAACCCCGAACATCAGCGGAGCACAACACGCTTGCTTTGACAAAGGAAAGTGGAAAAATCAAAACATTAGAACTAAGGCTGAACTAAATCGCCTATCCTTGAACTAAGGCTGAACTTAAATCGCCTTGAGTCTCATTTCCCCCACTGTTTTGATTGATGGGTCTTTAGGCATTCCTTTCGTCAGTGGATCAGCCAGATTATCCTTCGATCGCACATCGATCAAAGTGATAATGCTTTGTTCTTTCAGATAATTCAGTAGAGCGTGTCTCAGTAGTACATGTCGCCTCTTAGTATTAAAGAGGACATTCTTCACAACTTGGACTGCTGCTTGATTATCACAATACAGGCTCAAAGAATTGACTTGAAGTCTAGATAAGGGAATATCTATAATCAAATTTCTGATCCAATCTGCCTCTTCTCCATCTGAGGCTAAGACAAACACTCGGCTTCCATTACGACCTATACAAGTCTCTTGAATTTCCAAGTGACTGCAGCGCCACCCAAAGTGAAAATAAATAAGTGTGCTGCTCACTTTGAACACCAGGAGGCATCAGTATCTAGGAGGGCTAACCAGTTTAGCACAGAGGGGACTTTAGTTTTCACCTCATCAGCGGTTGCGATCTAAGGCATCCCTTAATGCTCTTTGCCTTGGACTACTGGTCGACCAGCTGCTTATCGGTGAAGCAATGTCTGGTCCCCAACTTGTGGATACATGAGACTTCAATGATCTTTGAGTACTTTACTTGATCAAACACTGGTCCCTTCATTCGGCAAAAACAACTTGACATTTTCGATTTTTTCAACAGGCCGACCTTTATAACCCCAGGAAGGATCTGCTCAATGTAATGAGCCTGACTTAGAGTGACACATCGCACCCAGGCGCCCTTGTCTACTGCTCCAAAAACACACCGTAGGGTATGCACACCAAGGTCAAAACTTCTGTCAAATGCTTTCGCGCGGCATTTAGTATCAACACTGCGGACAGACATCCAAACCATAGAATTCTCAACAATTGTCATCTCACATATAACGGCATATGATGACTGTTTGATTTGTCAAAAAAAGCGGTGAGAAATTAGAGGCACTTGTCTGAGAGACTGGACTGAAATCCAACGCTCTTTACCACTTGCTCAAAGCCTAATGTGTCACATCTTAGGTGCTTGTTTAAGCCCATAGATCGATTTATCGAGCTTGCACACTTTAAGTCTCTTAGATCCTTGTGCTACATAACCTTCAGGGTTGTGCCATATAGATCTCTTAATCAAGCTCGGCCATTTAAGAAGGCTGTTTATGTACATCCATCTGGAATTGAACTAAAAGGTTCTCGATAGAAGCTAAGGCAAGAAGAATCCTAATAGTGGACAGGTGACACACAGGTGAATAGACGTCAAAATAGTCAATTCCCCTCTGTTGTTTATAACCCTTAGCTACTAGACGTGCTTTATATCTGGCTATAAACCCATCACTGTGCAATTTTTTCTTCAGTACCCACTTGCATCCTAAGACTTTAGCTCCTTTCGGCAGGTCAACTAGATGCCAAATGTTGTTTTGTAGCAGCGAGTTCATCTCATTATCGATGACTTCTGCCCACATTAACGCATCTCTAGATCGCATTGCTTCCTGATAAGAGAATGGATCATCCTCTAAGTGGTAGGTGACGAAATTCTCACCAAAATCCTTAGGGATTCTGTCTCTTGTAGATACTCTAAGAGGAACAGCTTTCACCTCTAGAGGTTGGGGAGCAGTGCCAGAGGGGCCAGCTTCAGATGCTACAGTAGATTCTGAAATCATCTCAGTAGACCCGGAGACGGTCAGGCCATGATCTTTGACAAATTTGTGTTCAAAGAAAATAGCATCTCTAGATTCTATCACTGTATTAGTGGATAGATCCAGAAACTTGTCAGCTGTACTATCTTCTGCACTACCTAGATAAACGCAGGTCGTTGTTCTAGGTCCCACCTTTGGTCTCTTAAGGTCTTGTATCCTTACATAAGCGATACAACCCCAAGTCTTTAGAGTGTCATATCTATAAGGATGATCATGCCACAACTCATATGGAGTAGAGTTGAGCTTTGAGTGAGGCACTCGATTTAGAATGTGATTTGCAGTTAGAACTGCTTTCCCCCAAAAAGAATTAGGCATGCCAGATGTGAGGAGCATAGAGTTCAACATTTCTGTTAAAGTTCTATTCTTACGCTCAGCAACATCATTCGACTGGGGTGAGTAAGGAGCTGTGGTTTCTAGGATTATACCCTCAGAGGCACAAAAGTCCTTAAACCCAGTTGCAGTGTACTCTCCTCCTCGATCACTTCTAAGTCTCTTAATCTTTAGATTCAATTGATTTTCTACCCGAGATTTGAAGATCTTAAAGGTCTCGAATGTCTCATCTTTCGATTTCAACAGGTAAACATGACAATATCTGGAAAAATCGTCGATGAATGTAATTAGATACTTCCTTCCCCCTCTAGTGGCGTGACTACGAAAGTCACAAAAGTCGGAATGTATCAACTCCAGAAGTTGTGTGCTCCTAGAAACTGTTTTGTAAGGGTTTCTACTGATCTTAGTCTGGGCACAAATCTCACACCTATCAAATTGAATAGAAAGATCTAATGGAATGTCTTGACTTTTAGCTAGATCTCGCATTTTCTTATAGTGGACTATCTTGAGCGGAGCCTTCTACATTCTCAAGATACTTTCTAGGGTTTCGCTCCGCTCAAGATAGTCCACTAAGGCTCATCGGTGTGGAATGACCTTATATAGTATCTCCAGCATAGAGCCGTTACACTCTAGTGACACGTAACTCGTTGGGTCGTTCCGAGTCGGTCCTAACACGCGCGGACATATAATTAAATATTCTAACATTATCTGCCCATTTTCATTTTCTTAAATCGCCAAGTAATTATTCTCATTTAATGATAAAACCTCGACGACAAAAATAGAAGGCTCGGTCCCAGAGAAAACGGTATGCGTGTAGATCTCGGAAAGTTCTCTGGCAGACCCGATAACACCTCCCTGGATAAGCGTATCTTCAACCTCAGAAACAATGACAGCACCAACCGTGACATAGAAGACACCGTAAATCTCCCGGGAGTTACGAACATATAATGGGTCGATAACAGGGACGACGACTAGGGAGGTCATGACCAGGTGTTTGCTCCGTAAATCTCCCGGGAGGATGAAACGCCTAACTAGGTGTTGAACAGTATCGAGGAAGACAGGAACGAAGACGAACAGCGTCGAGGAAGACCGAAGTTGGCGGAGGGGAGTCACTCCCTCCTGTTGACAGGGACGAAAACGAACAGCAGCGTGGGAGAAGCGTTCAAGGCAGGTTTAGGTTTTTGCGGGATTTGTTCCAGGCTTGATGTTGCACACTTTCAGAAGCTTTTATCCCATGCATCTCCAACCTGATAACTCCGTGGAACCGATTTTTGGATGCGGGATTTGGTTTGCCCCAATCATATCAATGAAAAATTACTTAATAGGTATTTAATATTTTTTATTTTAAAATTTGATTTACACTTATTTAAAATAATTTTGCCCGTAACAATTACCAAAAATAGATTAGCAAATCCACGATTCATATTTGCAACCCGCAATTAATTATAGCCCATCAAATCAATATTCCCCACTCAACCAGCCTTTTAAGTTTTCATTACAACTAAGGAGGCGCATATCCAATCCTCACCTGGAACTAGAAGCAAGTAACATGACTAACTTCCCAATATATCATTTGACTATTTGGGTGTTTACTGGTCTGGTCGATCACGCTGGACTCAGCCTATCACAAAATTGACCGGCATTCATGAAAGTTGATCTCATACTGAAATGCATAGTGAGGGTTCAGTCAGCTTATGCTCGTTGCTCAAGTCACCGTGATTGAATACACGGTGCGGGTGCAGCTTTACATCGGCATGTAAGCGTTTTGTGTGCCCTAACAATAGTACACATATTGATCATAATAATACACATCTAATCTGCATATGACATAGGCTTGACAAAACAGTGCTAACAATTTCATGCTCGCAGCTAATCAACATGAGAGGACATAGATTTCATATGTATACAAACAATATCATGCTCCGTTTGTCAATCTGAGGCCGAATTCGTGGAGAGGGCTTGAAGACGCACACTTTTATCCGTGCAAATCAAGATCTTCATGGCTAGGAAGAGAAGTCTTAAAATAACGACATTTTTCCTCTCGGTTTTAGGATGTGAGCATGGCATCCATTTCGCTTTTGCTTTCTTTCAAGCTTTTATGCACCAGATCTCTTAAATGAGAGGGGTTCGGGTCGTCATGGTTCAAGAGGAACCACCGTATCAATTGAGTCCATTCCTGGCATATTGTTGCACTAGAAATCCGCTCCGTTAGTGGATTAGGCATTGTGGGTGAAGCCATAATCACGACCGGTGGTCCAATGCGGTGATGTTGCATGACGAGCACTATAGGGATTTTGCTATAAATCCTATTGTGGTGAAGTCGTCATTTGTGATGCCCTCTTTTTCGTGTGAGAACGAATGCTGATTTAGGGCGGAAATAATATGGTTGTTGAATGATATGTGAAGGCGTGACTTTATCTTTGTGGTCGGTTGGCTAGCCTGTGACGTTGCAAGTTACGTATGGTGAGTGTCCCGGCAAGTCCCCTTCTGTGGAAAATGACGAGAACGTCAAGCTTTTGGACAAGCCCGGGCGATGAAGCTTACGAGCAGCATGGTCAAGCAAGGGTTCTTAACATTGGTTGGTTTGTGTGACGGGACTAACATGAGAGTCAGAGCTCGCAGGCAAGCCCGGGTATTGAGACCCATGAGCGGGTAGGGCCAACGCAAGAGTTTCCGTGTTGCGGCTTGAACACCGTTTGGGAAAATTTGAAGTACCCGTGTGAATGATGTGATGTGTTGATGCGTGATGATGTGTTAGAATCATACGCATTATATGGTGTCTTGGGTGAAACTCAGGTTTGTATACATGCTGCATTGTAGGCCCCCTTTATCTAACATGCTCAACATAAAAAACGTGTTTGATATATGAGACACCCAAATCTGTTACTTTCTATGTTTATTTACATATGCATATGAAGTGCTGATCTGCAGGGTGATGGAGTGTCCGAGGGTCCGTTAGGAACGATCGAGAGGAGATGTGTAACATGTGTTGGTTACACAATTGAGGTCAACTTTTGCTGACCCACGTTACAACAAATTTTTACAGGGCAAGAATCGCAAGCTAGAGCAAGCTCGCCAGCCAAAAAGGTCCAAGTCTCATAAAGTGTACCCTTTTCTATTAGTATTTGTATGATTGAATGTTATGTTCCATGCAATGTAACCCGGCTTGCATGTCGAGGTAGCTTAGGTGTGCTAAGGCACATTGCTATGTTTGGTGTTGTTGCAATTTTGGACATTTGCATAATGTAAGGTCTTAAGACCGTTCAGGCTCCTATGTTTGTGGATAACTTCTAGTCTTATTGTGTTTCCGCTGTCATGTTTTTCTGAGTTTTGAGATGGGATAGTACTTTTGTATCACTTTTAATGCTAAAGCTTGGCGTCTATATGTTGTGGGACCCCGGCCGGACCCATATTATATGGTCATTACATGGGAGGTGTTACACAACGTGTAAGGACCCCCTTTCAAAAAAAATCAAGGAGATCCTTATGACCAGGGCGAACGTCCCCCCCCCCCCAAGGTTCGTGTGTCCGAATAGTTGTCACCCTCTTACCTGGCTCGTGACCCAATTGGCGGAACATTCGCCCTGTAAGGCTATGCATCATCACAAAACATTCTCAGAGTATAAAAATTAATCAATGCGGAAGCAATTCAACATAGAATATTTCAGCAAAAAAGGAATATAAATCATAAATGAGAACTCACGAAGGGGTATACACAGTCCAACGAAAAAGATATCTTAATCATAAAATGACCAAAACAAATAGTCCAAAATATGAAGGAAACCTGCAAGAAAATCTCACGCTCCTCCCCAACCCCCCTAATGGGTACTAGGAAGGAAACCTGCAAGAAGGGTTAACACAATAGCCAAAATAATATATATATACACACACACACCAATAATAAGTCAGAGGAACAATAACATCAATAATTAATAAAGCTGGGTTTCTAACAATATGTGGGTACAGACATCAAATCAGAGGAGCAGTAACATCAACAATTAATTAAGCAAGGTATTCAAAATTATACAATTTTCTTGTCATTGTATAACTCTTCCTAATGACGGTTATACGATGTCAGACAAAGGTGAGAGCCCAAGAAAACACACATGGGTATATATATATATATATATATATATATATATACACATACAATTTTCTCGTCATCGTATAACTCCTCTTAATGACGGTTATACGATGTCAGACAAAGGTGAGAGCCCAAGAAAACACACATGGGTATATATATATATATATGATGGGTTACACCATGATTTGTGAGGAAGTTTTCCTCATGATCTCCCCCCAAAATGGGAGATCATGGGGGTGGACTAGTCAACCCCACCTCCCATGGTGAGGAGAACATGGGGGTGGGGTCCACTTTCTCTCTCTCTCTCCAAAACCACCCCCTTTAGGGGGAAACCGACGGCCGTCGCCGCCGCCGGCCGCCCGCCGCCGCTTGCCGCCGCCACCCGCCGTCCGGCCGCCCGCCGTCGGGCTCCCGCCACCGACCACCACCGTCGGCCGCCCGTCGCCCGCCCGCCGCCCGCCGCCGTGGCGGCCCGTCGCCGTGGACGACCTCCCCACCGTCCGATCGAGGGGAGGCTCTCCTCGCCGTCCGATCAAGAGGGTAAACACCCACTAACCCACTACTTGAGTGGTGGGGCCCACCATGATCCTCCCCTGGAGGCTATAAAAGGACCCCAGGGGCTCTTCATTCTTCACATTTCTCTGTCGGGAGTTGTCTTCTTCTTCTTCAAGTGTGAGCTCTCCTACCTCCTCCCCCAAGTCGGCCTTGAGTCGCCGTGAACCACCAGCTGCCGCCCACAGCCACCAGCGCTCCACCACTGCGTAGCCAGCAGGAAAACGCTCAAGTCCCCGCAAAAGCCAAAGGAGGAAGACGACCGCAGCCAGCAAGTGAACGCGACCAGAAGCGCTAGAGCACCAGGATCGTCCCACGCATTCCAACGTCCAAACTACTCCCGCGGCGCAGCCTGTTGCCCGCCTGGAGCTGTAGTCCTCTTCTCTCACCTCAAGTTGTAACGGGAGCGGCTTGTCGCCTCGATTCTCCAACAAATTGTAATCAGCAGAAGCTAGTGGAATTTTACCGACGCAGGCCCGATCACGTGGTTTTTTACCCATTTGAGGGGTTTTTCCACGTCATCACACTTTGTGTCAACTTTGCATTTTCATTGACTGTGTGCGCGCTCGACCGCCTCGTGAGCTAAGACGGTTCGAACAAATCCATCCCGACCGGGGCATCGAGTTAGTCCGCAACAGTTTGGCATCGTCTGTGGGAACACGATTCCCAACATCCTTCAGAGGTCAAGACCTCCCTCTTTGCAACATCCAAGCTCCGCTTCAATGGCAAAAAAAAGCGCCCGCATAGCTGAAGGATCCATCCCAGAAAGAAACACTGAACCAGCACGCTCCCAGTCTCTGGTGGACGTGCCATTGGTCGCAGAGGCCGCTTCTGCTCCTGCCACCACACTCGAGGGGCGAGTTCGACAAATGGAGGAGCAACAGACTGAGATGCTTGCTCTGCTCAGGACTCTGGGAGCTCCTCCTGCTCCTACTCTAGCACTAGATAACCCGCCACCGCCAAGTCATGGCAGGGTGCAAGAAGCTCCAAGACAAGAGGCGCCCGAGGAATACTCTGACGCCGCCGACTCCACTCACCAGGCCCTTGGAGGAACTGAAACTGGGCAACATCGCCACAACTGGGAAGACGAGTCCCGACTTCCCCACTCGAGAGGTTCACCCGGGAAGAGATTCGAGAAGTGATCGCAGAGGAATAACGGCAAGCTGGCCAACAGGACATTCATATTCTCCTACCACCCTGCCAAGGCTCCCCCTCGCACCACAGATCCTGCCTCATCCAATTCCTCATGGTTTTAAGCTGCCGAACATCGAGACGTTCGATGGAACAGACGACCCGTCGGAGCATGTCAACCACTTCACTACCATTATGAGGATCTACAACGTGTCTGATTAGTTTCTCTGTCAAGTGTTCTCAACCACTCTCAAGGGGCATGTAACACCTCCCCTGTAATGACCGTATAATATGGGTCCGGCCGGGGCCACACAACATACGGACGCCACAGCTTTAGTATTAAAAGTTGATATAGCTACCCACACTCAAAACTCTTTGCACAACACAGCGGAAACAAAACAGGACTAGAAGTTATCCACCACTAAAGAGTAAAACAAATGGCCTTAAGGTCTTTCATCAAGTGTCCAAAAGAAAATAATACATAAATCATGAATGTGCTCAGCACTCCTAGTCTACCTCGGCATGCAAGCCGGACAACAAGAGTCTCAAACATAACATCTCATAAGTAGGGCTACAAAAAGAGAAAAACACTTCATGAGGCTTAGGCCTTTCTGGCCGGCGAGCTAGCTCCTGCATGCGATCCTTGCCCTGAAAAATTTATTAGTAACGTGGGTCAGCAAAGCATGACCTCAAACTGTGCAACAACACATCTCCTCCCGGCCGCCCCTAACGGACCCCGGGGTACCCCTCCAACCTGCAAGTTAGCACTTCGTAGGCAATAATCATAAGCAAGAAAAGCAACTATGGAAGACATGCTTGGATGTCACATACATCATACATGTTCTCTACTAGTTGAGCATAATATAAAAGGCCCTACTTATGCAATCATGTATGCAATAACCTGGGTTTCACCCAAGGCACCCTAACTCGTATGCATCTATCACATCATCACATCATATGGGTTCTCATCGATTCCCCATTGGCATAAAGAACAAAGGGGTCACCATTTCCCCCAACGGCTCACAGGCCGCCTCATGGAATTCTTGTCAAGGCCTCACCCGCTCAAGGTCTTAGCACCGGGCTTGCCCACAAGCTCTGACGTCTCATGTCAGGATTCCAACAAACACAAAACTGACCGATTCTAAGAAGCCCAGCCGGACCCCACCCGCTCATGGCCTCATTGCTTGGGCTTGTCCCCATGCTTGGCATTATCGTCAGTCGCACAGAAGGGGACTAGTCTCGCCGGGACACTCTCCACACATGACGTGAACGTCACGGGATAGCCTGCCGACCATGGAGACATAGCCACGCCTTGGCACGTCACAAACCAAGACATTTCCACCCTAGTCCCTCAATTGTACTGCAGCGTTCCCGCGTATCAAGGAAACCATCTCCAACTCATGCGGAGCTAACCTTGTTCACAAAGGAAAACATCTACCGCCACGAGGAGCTAACCTTGTCCGGTTCCGACTACACGTACTCACTCGAGAAAAAGGGGAAAAACCATCACCACATTCCAAACGGCGTCTTGCCGCAACGAAATCTCTACGAATCCTTAACGTTTGTATGCAACATCACCGAGTCGGACTAACGGTCGTGACAACGGCTTCACCCACCATGCCTAATCCACTAACGGAGCGGATTTCTAATGCAAAACATGCCGGGGACGGACTCAATCAACCCGGAGGTTCCTCTTGAAGCTTGACAAACCAAAACCCCTCTCATTTGAGAGTCTGGTGCCCCAAAACTAGAAAGAAGAATAAATGATGCTAAGACATGCATCCTAAGACCGAGAGGAGAAGTGTCGTTACCTTCCGACTCCTCTTCCTTGTCATGGCAAAATAGCCGGATGAAAACCTTCGCAACGATCTAAGCTCCACGGATCTGGACTCGGCTCGCGATTTGGAGCACTGAAACCCCTCCTATAGCCCAACCTCTCCTTCTCCTTCTTCCTTGTTCTCACTTCTCTCTAGATCTTTAGTAAGAGAAAGCTTGGAGAAGAATGAGGGTTTTCAACCATATTCTCGGACTTAACTCCCCAAGAACAGTCCTGAACCGTCAGATCCTAAAATCTGGGAAAGAATGGCCACGATCCGCCTGGAAAATAAAAGACCTGGGCCGAACACGGCCTGGCACACGCCCGTGTCCAGGGTCGTGCGCCTCATTCGCCGTCTCAAATCGACGCGCCTGGAACAGCACACGGGCATCCGACACGCCCGTGTTCAATCCGACACGCCCGTGTCCCCAGTGACACGGCCGTGTGGCCAGCTGTGTGCCTCCATCGACACGGCCCCGAAACCAACCCGAGAGGTGACACGGCCTGGGACACGCCCGTGTCCCAAGCCATGTGCCAAGTCTCGACACCCGTCGATAGTCTTTGTGTCGACACCGCGGAAAAACGTCAAGCGAAGATCGTCGACCAAGCGGGACATGCCCTGTGACACGCCCGTGTCACAGGCCGTGTACCCCAGTCTCGACACTCGTCGAGCGAAAGTGTCGACACCCCGCCGAGTGTCGACACGGACTCGACACGCCCTGCGACACGCCCGTGTCGCACGCCGTGTGCTCTACTCTCGACACATTGTCGAGCGAAAGTGTCGACACTTGGGCCGAGTGTCGACACTACCTCGACACGCCCTGCGACACGCCCGTGTCGCAGGCCGTGTGCCCTACTCTCAACACATTGCCGAGCAAAAGGGTCGACACTTGGGCCGAGTGTCGACACGGCCTCGACACGCCCTGTGACACGCCCGTGTCGCAGGCCGTGTGCCTCCTGCCAGAAACCCAAAAAAATTTTCCAGAACTGCAGACTGACCCTCTTGCAAAATTGGGGTATTACAGGGCAGGCTCGCACATGGTTTCACTCCTTGAGGGTGGGCACCATTCCCAACTTCACAGAGCTAGCAAGACAGTTTGCGGATCAGTTTATAGCGAATCGGAGGATCGTCCTGCGACCCTTCCCACTTATCAGGTATATGTCAGAATGAAGGGGAGTCTTTGAAGGATTTCTTCCGCAGGTTTTCTGCAGAAGCCCGCCAAATCTCAGGTGTCGACCCGGAGTTGTTAAGAGGGGTGTTCCTTGGGGGTCTCCGTCCTGGCAGTTTTTATTTCTGCATTAATGAGAGAAACCGTCCCTAGCTACCCCGATCTCGTACACCATATAAAAGCACAGATCGCATCCGACGAGGCTATTGAAGCTCATCGTCAACAGTTCGACGAGAACCAGAAGCGCAAGAGGGAGAAGGAACCGTCTCCTCAATACCAAGAAGGAAGATTCCGAGAAGAACGTTGGAACAGGCAACGCCGACGTGACCAACAGAGAGATCAACCGCCCTAGGATTACACGCCCCTCAATACCTCCAGAATAAATGTGCTTTATGCAATCCAAGACAGCGAGGCGCTCCGCAAGCCCAGACCCCTCGCTAAAAATACAGGGGACCAAACAAATAACTGTTTGTTCCACCTTGGACGAGGGCACGACACAGAAGACTGCTCAAAACTTAAGGAGGAGATTCGAGCATCTCATCAAGCAAGGACACCTGGGGAGATTCTTACAAGCCTGAGCACCAAATCCTGCTGACAGGAAATCGGACTAACCACTTGCTAGAACAAACTAGGGGGCAACCCCAAAGTCGACCAGCTCAAGAGAGGGCTCCATTTCTATCGGCAAGGCTATGCCTATTGTAGCATTTATCAGTTTTACTTTCTTACAAATTCTTCATGCAAGTTTCCAAATGAATAGTCTCACGATTGTAACTCTAATAACTTTAAAAGCTTTCTTATTTTAGGTCTATAGAAGGCGAGCATCATCTGCGCAATTTGAAATACATACTCACTTCGTTCAAGTACAAAGGCGTCCACTTACACTCACAGCAACTGCCTTCGGGCAGTGCGCTTCTTATAGCAACTGCCTACGTGCAACGCGCTTCTGACAGCAACTGCCTTCGGGCAGTGCGCTCCTTACAAAAACTGCCTCTGTGCAGCGCGCTTCTGACAGCAACTGTCTTTGGGCAGTGCGCTCCTTACAACAACTACCTCTGTGTAGCGCGCTTCTGACAGCAACTGCCTCCATGCATCGCGCTCCTCACAGCAACTACCTGCGGGCAGCGCGCACTCACAGCAACTGCATCCGTGCATCGCACTCCTCACAGCAACTGTCTCCGGGTAGCGCGCTCTCACAGCAACTGCCTTCGGGCAGTGCGCACCTTACAGTAACTGCCTCTGTGCATCGCGCTTCTGACAGCAACTGTCTTCGGGCAGTGCGCTCCTCACAGCAACTGCCTCCGTGCAGCGCGCTTCTGACAGCAACTGCCTTTGTGCAGCATGCTCCTCACAGCAACTGCCTTCGGGCGGCGCGCTCTCACAGCAACTGCCTTCGGGCAGTGCGCTCCTTACAGCAACTGCCTCCGTGCAGCGCGCTCTCACAGCAACTGCCTTCGGGCAGTGAGCTCCTTACAGCAACTGCCTCCGTGCAGCGCGCTTCTGACAGCAACTGCCTCCGTGCAGCGCGCTCCTCACAACAACAGCCTTTGGGCAGTGCACTCCTTATAGCAACAGCCTCCGTGCAGCGCGCTTCTGACAGCAACTGTCTTCGGGCAGTGCGCTCCTTACAACAACTGCCTCCGTGCAACGTACTTCTGACTGCAACTGCCTCCGTCCAGCGTGCTCCTCCCAGCAACTGCCTTCGGGCAGCGCGCTCCTCACAGCAACTGCCTCCGGGCAGCGCTCTCCACCCAGCAACTGCCTTCAAGCAACGCGCTTCTCACAGCAACTGCCTCCCGGCAACGCACTCTTCACCACATCTACCTCCAAGCAGGGCGTTCCTTGTTATACCCAGATTGTATTTACATTCTCTGACAATCGGTCTGTTAGCAAACTAAGTCGCGAGCCTGACTCGCGCAAACTCCCCGTAGGGGCCGGCCCCCCTCATGGCAAAGCCGCGATTACAACCCGTGCAAACCAAGTCACGAGCCAGCCTTACGTAAACTAAGCTGCGAGTACAACCCACATAAAGTAACGCCACAAGTCAAACTTACAATGGACTCAACACAAGCTGGCACATGTTGTTGCGAACCTCCACCCGCGCACCACCATCGGAGCGAACGTCGCACCAATCTCGGGATTGGTACAAGGAAAGTCGTCCTCCATGCTCGCAGAAGAAGGCGACCAAGCCCATGATTCGGGCAATTCCAGCCGGAATAAATTGAGAGATAGGCACTCCGCAAAATTTCAAGATCTCAATCACCTCCTCGCAGGGCGGGAAATGGAAGCCGGACCTCAGGGAGACTTCGCAGATCGTCAACCAACCACGAGGAGGATTCTGAACCCGCTCCTCGGGACGCGGAATCCTCACTTCCAAACAAGCAGAAAGCACATACTTTGTCCTCCAAATATCAACACCGTCATCGGTCAAAGAGGAACGCAGGCGCATCGGGCCAGAAGAGCGCTTCGAAACCTGCGCACAACAAAAAGTAAAAGGTCAGCCCAAAAATGAAGACTTGGAGCCGTACGTCCAAGAGCACATGGCCCAAGTGGCACACGGAAGAGGGCGCCCGCGCAAGCATGTATATAACAGGGGCATTGCGCGTTCAAGCCACGCTACCCGCGCACGCAGACTGCGCGCTCGCGGCCCGCACGAGCGCAAAATCGTGTGCGCGCGGCCTGCGCGTACGGCCCGCCCACGCGCGCGCGGCCTGCCCGCGCTCGCGCGGCCTGCGCGCGCGCGGCCTGCGCGCGGCCTGCTCGCGAGCGCGGGCCTGCTCGCGCCGCGCGCGGCCTGCGCGCGCGCGCGTGGCGTGCACACAGCCAGGGCCGCGCGCAGCGTGCGCGCCCGGCCAATGCGTGCTGCCGGCCTGCGCGGGCGCGACACTGCCGTCTTGCGCCGCCTTGCCGCGCCGCCGGCCCGGCAAGCGGCATGGACGCCCCCGCCTTCGCGTCGGTGCGTCATCGTCATTCGTCGGGCCTCCCTCCAAGTACCTTGGAAGCACTGGTCGCCGCCGCCTCAGCCTTCTCGCCGGAGGTTGTCATGGTGAGAATGGGTGGCAGCAGGAAATCCTTCTTCCCTCGCTCGACAGCGCTCTCCGGCAAGCAAGAATTTGGGGGGCAATTGATGGGTTACACCATGATTTGTGAGGAAGTTTCCCCCATGATCTCTCGACACCAAAATGAGAGATCATGGGGTTGACTAGTCAACCCCACCTCCCATGATGAGGAGAACATGGGGGTGGGTCAACTCTCTCTCTTTCTCCAAAACCACCCCCTTTAGGGGGAAACTGCCGCCGGCCGCCGCCGCCGTCGGCCGTCCACCGTCGGCTGCCGGCCGCCCGCTGGCCGGCCGCCGCCGCCACCCGCCGTCCGGCCGCCCGCCGTCGTCCGTCGGGCGCCGGGCGCCCGCCACCGACCACCGCCGCCGGCCGCCCCCCCCCCCCCCCCCCCCCCCCCCGCCCGCCCCTGCCGCCCGCCGTGGATGACCTCCCCTCCGTCCGATCGAGGGGAGGCTCTCCTCACCGTCTGATCAAGAGGGTAACCACCCACTGCTTGAGTGGTGGGGCCCGCCATGATCCTCCCCTGGAGGCTATAAAAGGGCCCTAGGGGCTCTTCATTCTTCACCTTTTCTCTATCGGGAGTTGTCTTCTTCTTCTTCAGGTGTGAGCTCTCCTACCTACTCCCCCGAGTCGGCCTTGAGTCACCGTGAACTATCAGCGGCCGCCCACGGCCACCAGCGCTCCACTACTGCATAGCCAGCGGGAAAATGCCCAAGTCCCTGCAAAAACCAAAGGAGGAAGACGACCGCAGCCAGCAAGTGAACGCAACCAGAAGCGCTAGAGCATCAGGAACGTCCCACGCATTCTACAACGTCCAAGCTACTCCCGCGGCGCAGCCTGTTGCCTATCGGGAGCTGTCGTCCTCTTCTCTCACCTCAAGTTGTAACGGGAGCGGCTTGTCGCCCCGATTCTCCAACACATTGTAATTAGTTGAAGCTAGTGGAATTTGACTGGCGCAGGTCCGGTCACGTGAGTTTTTACCCATTTGAGGGGTTTTTTCACGTCATCACACCTTGTGTCAACTTTGCATTTTCATTGACTGTGTGCGCGCTCGACCGCCTCGTGAGCTAAGACGGTTTGAACAAATACAGCCCGACCGGGGCATCGAGTAGTCCGCAACAATATATATATATATATATAATATATATATATATATATATATATATATATATATATATATATATATATATATATACACACACACATATATATACACACATATCTTTCATTATTATAAGAGAAAAGTTGTTTTTGGTGAAACAATCAAAATGCCAATTATGCTCTTCATTTTTATATTTTAATGATTTTGACATATATCATAATCCATTTCAAAGAAATTAAAATACAATGTCCATTCAAGTAATTACACTACCAAAAAATTAGAAGTAATGATGAAAATTCATTTAAATTCAAAAAAAATTAATAGAGCTTCTACACCTACTATGGTAGGTTGTCATTAGACATGTCAGCGGTGTATTCGAGAAATGTTGTCATTAGACATATCAGTGGTATTTTCGAGGTGATGAAATTAAATCAATCAACTTTATTAAAGTCAAAATTAATATTTTTAGGTCAAAACGTATATTGTTTTACAAAATAAAAATTGTAATATCTATGTATATTTTTTTACGGTCATTTTGAGTACTCATATGTATATGTTGCGGGCAAAACCCGCCTTGATGGGGCGGGCGAAACCCGTCGTCGCCGGTCGGGTAGTGTTGCCCATGGCCATATGGGCGGAACCCCGTGTCAGGCACTCGTGTGTATATATAAAATATATATATATATATATATACGTACGTACATACATACATACATATACATATATACATACATACATATATGTATATGTATGTATGTATGTACGTACGTGTATATATATATATATATATATATATATATATATATACATACATGTACATACATACATGAGTATGTATATATGTATGTATATATGTATGTATGTATATATATATATGTATGTATGTATATGTATGCATGTATATATATGTATTGTATCTATATATATATAATATGATGAGTATGAATGTTTGAACTCGCTATCACTCATATGACGTGTCACAATCACTTTTCTCTATGTTGATATAGTGACATGTTAAGAGAAGGTGCTCACTTCTCAGGCCTCATCGTCGTAGCCAGAAGGTGACAGTGGGTCAGTCGCTCCCACTTCTAGGTTATGGATACACCCCAACTTTCTAGGTCTTCTTACATCTATGAAAATAGGTACTCTCGGTGGGAGCACATCCTCATCTCGTGCGGAGATCGATCCTCTCGGCACATAACCAAACAGGCATGAGACAGACTTATGTGGAAGGCGTAGCTAGCCCCCGATCTTCTTCACCCCCCAAAAACAATAGAGTTCGTCGTCACAACTTCTCCCGTAATGTATAATAGGGGGAAGCCGACAAACGCGCCACATCAGTATCTGTGCACCCTCCCATATTCACATGTATTGTGTAATGAATGAAATGACTACGTAGAAATAATTAAAAAATTATCCACTGCCTACCGATCAGCTTATACTTTGATGTTCAATCGGTGACAAGGCTAAAATTGACAATTTCACAATATGAAGAATCATGCTTTCATGTATACGACCTTTTCAAATTATATAGACTTGTTCATGACATGTTTAGATAGACTTAGAGGCTTCCAAATCCAAAACATTAACACATGGATGTTGTAGAGAATTCATTCATCTACAATAGTGTGTCTCACAAGCATTCACTAAATCGGACTTTAAAGTCCAAAATAGTGATTGAAGTTAACTGATTTTAACTATTTACAAAGCAAAACAACAATCTCAATGTATTTAAAAATGTTTGGGGCTATATTAAAAGTATCCAGAGATCCCATATCATCAATGTCAGAACATAAAAATTGTAGACAATTCATTAAACTGTCGTAGTGTCTAATATGCATGTTCATATTTGTAACGGCCCCTCTTACTAGGCTACCATCGCAATTTCCATTCTATTACTATATTCACTAGGCAATTCAGAGTATGACAGTTATATAATCATCATTGCTTATATATAAATAAGTATCATGACAGAGTAAAATAAATGCAGAGAAGTATATCCCATTTTTATTTATCATACAACTGATACTGTATAGTACATACTGGACATGTGACTGGATATATATATAACAAAAGAAGTCACCAAACTATCTGAGCTATAGTTATAAAGATATTATCACATCAGCTCAAAATTATGCATGTAACTCAGGACAAAAGCTATACTGTAACGTGTGACAACCATGAGTAAACTACTTGAAATAAAACTGAAACTCGTCGTGGGGGCAGTCGGGGTCGCGACAAGACGCCTTGTGGGCATCCATGACTTCGAAGACGGCTGTGATGACATCCACCCAGATCTTGTACATCTTTTCTCTGCGTGTAGGGGGCCTGCTAGAGCTAGGAGGGGAAGCATCCGCCTTTACCTGTTTAGTTACATTTTCTATTAGTCAAAGACTAAATGAATTCTCATTATTCTTTTTTTACTATGATGTCTTATTTGCATTTTATGGATTTCATACTTTATTATCTTGATTACGTTCTCTCTAGTTATATCACATTAACCATTTTCATCATCTTCCTATTATTAATTTTTTATTCTCTGGTTTATCTTTTACTTATCCTTTTTCTTTATATATCATTTTACATATATATCGTTTCATATGGGTTGGACTTGCGTAAGCATCTTTTAGACTTTTCATGTTGTTATTGGGCAGTGTTAAGTGAATATTAACCTTTCGTATTATTTATATAGCGCGCTTGTGTGTCTTTTCATATTCGCACACATTTCTTAACGTGTCTTTTCATATTCGCACGTTATTTTCATTTCATCATCATTGGAGAGGACATTCACCCCACCTCCACTATTGGGTTGACCCCTAACTTAGCCCATTTCATTTCTTTATTCTTCTACTTTTTCTTTTCTTTACTTCCTTTACTTTAGTTTAATTCATTGTATATTTAATTTCCATTGTTCTTTTCATATACCATACACATAAAAATATAAGCATGAAGAATAAACATGAAAATTAAGTGATTACAAAGGGTAAGAACTCACTTTTTCCACTCATTTTCCTTTATCCCTGCGACCACCATCGCCATTTTGCTTTCCACTACCTCGTGAAGCCATATCCTACATTGGCAATATTGTTAAAGACACATAAGTTGGTCAACCACTTCAAGATGTTCTTGACGGGCTCCACTTGACCTAATTAGGTCAAGGAGTTATTTAGGGGGTTAAATTGGTGGTTATCCTATCTAGAAATCAAGGGGCTTTTGGTCCAATTGGCGAGGGAATATTATGTCCTAGCCAATTTTGCTTCCCTAGCTTCAAAATCTCCTAAGAGATTGTTGCCCTAATTATTATAACAAGTTTTATTCATTTGTAGTGAAGGGCAACACTCCATATCCTCCAAATAATTATTTGGAGTGAAGGAAAGTCCTCTTTTTAATTTCTTTATCATCTAGCATATAGTATCCTTAGCCATATTAATACCCCTAACTTGTTGTCTCTAATTAGGTCAAATATCATGTCATAATCCCCTTTTAGGGTTCTACTTGACCTAATTAGGTCAAAGACCTCTTCCAACACTTAGGGTTTTGCTTCCCTAGGTTCAACTTAGTGAACTTTCACTGGTTTAGAGGAAGGGCAGCATAATATTCATGCCAAGGACCCTTAGGGTTTCACCTATTTCAACCCTAAATCAAAATCAAGTTAGCTTTTACTAGGGTTTCCTCATGTTGAGAACCAAGGTCCAGCGGGATTGGGTGTGTGTGGGACCGCATATTTGGGCTTCCCCATCGCGTTCCAGGTCTGGGTGTTGACCCCGGTGGGCCCTCCGTGTGGCGGAATATCCCCGCCATCCCGTGGATGGATTAGTCCCACATTGTCTGCAGCGGGTGGTCCTTGGTATTTATGTACCCCCGTCCCCCCTTACCATCACCTCGGGGTTTTGGGAAGATGTGTGGTGACGGGTGGTTTCAACATGGTATCAGAGCCATCCCCTGCGGGGGTGTGTTGAGAACCAAGGTCCAGCGGGATTGGGTGTGTGTGGGACCACATATTTGGGCTTCCCCATCGCGTTCCAGGTCTGGGTGTTGACCCCGGTGGGCCCCCCGTGTGGCGGAATATCCCCGTCATCCCGTGGATGGATTAGTCTCACATTGCCTGCAGCGGGTGGTCCTTGGTGTTTATGTACCCCCGTCCCCCTTACCATCACCTCGGGGTTTTGGGAAGATGTGTGGTGATGGGTGGTTTCAACACCCCACATTCATGGATTTAGGTTGTAAAATCATTACTGAAACTTTTCAAATGAAACTAAACAAAAATTTTCAAAAAACCCTAAAATCTAAAGTTTCTACCATAGACAATTCATGTAAAAACTTCATGAAAGAAGGAAGAGGAGTGGAGAGGAAGTGATTACCTTTCAATCGGAGGAAAAATCAGGAAAAACAGAGGAGGAATCAGAGCTCGGTGAAGATCGACGGGTTCCGGCTTCCTTCCGTCGTCTGTGCGGGTGTGCGGGATCAGGAGAGAAGAATAGGGGACATAACGGCTTTCCTTTGCTTTAATCCTATCGGGCGCTGCTTAATACCTGCACGCCACACATTTCTAACAACCGGGAAGTGTCGGTTCACTTCATTTTAGCCGGTTTAAGCCTCTATTCAGCACACCACTTCTTATTAAAGAAAGTGGTGGTGTCACACTATTTGCTCTCTAAGGGCTTCAAAAAGAGATCTGAAGTTACTAAAAAAATCATTGTTTTTTGTTCAAACATAAATCTGAAGTTAAATTGCTATGTTCCGACTAAATTAAATTTTGTGTAGAGCTGCCAGAATATAAAACTCATAACATAAAAATTGTAGGGGGGACTTTAGTCTACAATAGTGTCTAACGTGCATTGCTTGATTTGGACTATATGGTCTCCAAATAAGGGTATGAAGTTTACTAAAAATACCATTTTTTTAAAAAAAAATAGCAACCTGATCTTTCAAAACGATTAATTATACTTTTCGAGTGCAAAAATAATTTGGTTAGGGGGTCCAAATCAGAAAACTTGCAACATAAAACTTGTAGAACACAAAACTATCTACAATGTTATGTCTCACATAATTTTTTTCCAAATCGGCCTTTATGACTATTTAAAATCCGTTCTAAAATTGCCAAAGACTATTTTTTGGGGGGGACTTATTTTCACCGGTCATGCGGTTACGAGCGCATGAATGATTAATTATACTTATTTTCACGGGGGCGGGCGATGCCCGCCCGCTCGCCCGCCCGCCGGGGGCGGGCGAAGCTTGCCTCCGCCCGACTGGGTACTGTCGCGCGGGGCGGGCGAAGCTCGCCGCCACTGCGACTGGGTACTGTCGCGCGGGGCACGAGGGCCGGAGGGGTATCTAAGTCTAATCATGACATGTTGTTAAGAATCTTTTTTACACCATTACGTAAAAAAGAAATCTGAGTAGTGGTACTTAGCGGAAAATTTTTAGCTGCACATAATGCACGCTCCTTCTATGCCCATTTAAATACCTCCAATCACGTGAGACTCGCTTTCTTTCTTCCCCCTTTGGAATGAAAAAGCTCAAAAATCTCGCCTCTTCCATCCTCGCCTCTGCCATTGCCGCACAACTAGGGTTTCACAGACCATCCACATCTCCTCCCGTGCCCCTCCGAACACGTCGGCTGCAAGGTGAAGCCATATCGGGTTTCGGTGAACATTAGCAAGGTGAAGCCATTCGAGCTACAGAGGCTTACATGGATTTTCTCAACTAATACTTCTGATGTAGTACTTACATGGATTTTCTTCAAATGTAGGTGTTCCCAGACTTTTGAAAACTCAGAAGTATTCCATATTACTTGATGAAGCAAATGTACGAGCAATCGGTAGTTGATAGTTATGGCAATGTAAGTCTTTAAGCTTCCTTCTCTGTCAATGTTCTACCTTCATTCTATTATTTGAACAGAGAACGGGCAAGATGTAGTATATTTTTCTCAGCTGAATCTTCAAATTATACTTTGAATACTATTTGTCCGACTCCTAATTACAGCTGTATTTTTTTCAATTACAACTGGAATTTATGTATTATGACTATAATTATATTTTAATTTGCAGAGAGGAAGCGTAATATTCCCTATTGTGCACAGTGAGGAGGAAACATATGATGTGTATTATGACTATGCTCATAAAACAGGCTTTAGTGTTAGGAAGCAGAATATTATTTATTGGACACATATGATGATTATTAAGAGCCGAGGGTATTGTTGCTCCAAGTCTGGTGTTAAGGTATCAAAACCGACGATTGACGATCAAAAAAGGTACCGCAACTTGGATACTCGCACATGTTGTTTAGCCTTCATATATTTCAATGCAGATAAAGAAGGGAAGAATTGGGAGGTTACGAAAATTCGTCGAGAAACATAACCACCCTCTAGCATCAGAAAATGACAAGCATTTACTGAGGTCTCATCGCAGCATATCTAATGTCCAAGCTAGTCTTCTGAAGAATATGACTGTGTGGGTATTAGAACAACCGATGCATACAATTTTCTTGTCGATGAAGTAGGTGGTGTTGAAAATGTAGGGTTTTCTAAGACCGATGCCTATAATTTTGTCCAATGAGAAAAAAAGCTCTAATAGACAGTGGGGATGCCATGAGCCTGTCAAAAATATTGCAGGAACGACAATCAGAGGATAATATGTTTTCAAATGATATTCAAACTGATGAAATGAACCGACTGATTAGTTTTATTTGGATCGACGGGCGTAGCAAAATTGATTATGATTGTTTCGGTGATGTTATCATATTTGATATCACATATCGATTAAACAAGTACAACTTGTCATGTGCCCCCTTTATTGCTATTAACCACCATTTGCAGAATATTTTTGTCGGCGGGGCCTTCATAGCAATAGAGACCATTGAATCTTTTTGTTGGGTGTTCGAGACTTTCTTGAGATTTGTTGGGGGAAAACAACCCATCACGATATTTACGGATCAAGATTAGACAATGATTGTTTCTATTAAGAGAGTTTTTCCCAATACTCTACATCGTTTGTGTCAGTGGCACATCTCAAAGAAAGCACCGTCAAAGGTATCTGCTTTCAATCATGATAGATGTATTAGATCTCTTTTCTACAATTGTATGAGTAAATGTGATAGTGAGGTTGAATTTGACAATTGTTTGAGTGATATGATAAGAAGAGGAAACCTGGACGAAAACAGATGGTTGTAGGACTTATTTAAGGTTAGAATAAAATGGTCAACCGCTTTCAATAAAGAGAGATTAGATCTCGGTATTTTATCGACCCAAAGGAGTGAATTGGCCAATAATGTTTTACATGGTTGTTC
Organism: Platanthera guangdongensis; assembly: GCA_039583875.1. Lineage (NCBI taxonomy): Eukaryota > Viridiplantae > Streptophyta > Magnoliopsida > Asparagales > Orchidaceae > Platanthera > Platanthera guangdongensis. Next base: position 25,141,647 of record CM077166.1, on the reverse strand, counting down.
TAAAGCAACCAGTTCACTGGTTGAATCTTATGTTGGTTTGGACAAAATAACCTCAAGTTGGTATCGATCCGAACACGATGAAAATTTTTGATGCAAACATGGTAGTGTAATATTAAAGTATAAGGACTGCCTACTACTCAAAAAAATATCAAAGATTTACACTCAAAAGAGGTATTCGTTGTTGGAGCAAGCATTTATGGACGGTGCTGTTGGTGTTTGTATTGTAGAGGAATCAAAAATAAATGACGATCGTATCTTGTATGTTACACAACATTCTGACATAGCCAATAATGTTAAACAGTGGTTCGTGTCATTTCATCCAACCAATTATGATGCCGACTGTTCATGCAGAGGGTTTCAAACAAAGGGATTATTATGCAAACATATTTTAAGGGTATATAATCATAAAAATGTTACACAATTACCTGAGAAATACATACTCAGCAGATTCACTCTTAAGGCGAAGAAGGATGTGTATCGTTTCAAGAGTGCAAGTATGTATGACTTTGACTCCAATTTAGTGTTCAGGAGTCATATGATGAGGTTTACCTATGATCTCACTCGCCGGGTAGAAGATTGCAAGATTGCCAGAGAGTATGTACTAAGTGTCATGAATGAAATTGCTAAGAAATCAGATGAGATATTAGATGATGATTAGAAGACAAAAAATGGTATATTTCCTGATAATCAAAAAGACAAGGGTAAAGTTTGGGGTCTGCCGACAATGCAACGTAAGGGGCGATCAAATAACCGACCGAAGAGTCATTGGGAGAAACCAATGAAAAGAAAAAGTAAGAAATTTGTTTGTACTTATTTTTTTTGACTTACAATTACTAATACTCTTGTACATGTTTATTTTTTTAGAAGACAAATAAGAGTCAAAGGGAGAAGATCATATCGTGGAAAATGTCAAGATAGAACCCAATGAGTACGACTTCATAGGAAATTTGTCTTTGGATCGAGACTCGACCCAGTTGATACGACTCCTTGCCCGAATCTAGACAATGAAGTCTTGGCGGATGACATTTATTTAAATTTCTCTATAATTCCAGATGTATTTAAATGGTGATTGTTAGCATGTTTAAGCTATTGATATTAAACCTCACAAGTTCTACTAATCAATTGCTCAACGTCCTATTTGTCATTATAGAGCTAAATGTTGAATGAAATTTCAGTCACGCATATCAGATAATATTCACCAACGTCCACATTCTCTCTATTGAAAACAGTTTTACAAAAATAAATAAACAACTAAGATAGTATCCTTAGACATAACAACATCAATATTTCATCCTTGCGATAAAGAATAAACCTAAATTTTTGCAATCCTGTTGCACCTAAATTCACTATTGAATGCTCGAATAATTGTTTTTATGATGATCATGACCACTCTGTGAAAAGAGGAAAACCACTAGCCCAAGTGGAAAGGAAATTCCTTCCAAGCAAAGACAATGAAGAGGGTAAACTAGCAAATCATTAGCCCTCAAACTACAGCCATAGTCTTAATTTTAAACAAAAAAAGCATTTGAAATTAGCGAAGAGGCTTGGAATGTTTGGAGTAGTGCTGCAACAATTTCATCTCTTATTCTCGGCATGTCCTTCAGTCAGCTACTATGTCTCTTCCAATCCACCTGATCCTTACCCAAGCTCGCCCCCATATACTTCATCACGAAGATGCAACAATCATTGTCGTTGTCCTGTGTGGGAAACCCTTTGATTATATGTATTGGCCAATCAATGATGTCTCCTAGAAGCACCTCTGATCTGTCCTGCTGAAGAAATCTTATCTACACATAAAAATACAATATAATCAGGCATGAAAGATAATAAATTTACAATTACATTGCAAAATATAGTAATGTACATTTTCTCGGAGGGATGACCTATGCATGAGATTCAGAAGTGAATCGTATAGATCTCAATACCTGCCCTCCAAATTTCCCACCAACAGGACCCAATGGCTTGCAACATAGCATGAGATCATGATAGCCTCGACAGCTCTAAATGAGTCATGAGTTATATGATCTACCAACCTACGGCTTATTTTGGCACATCTTTTAAAGTACTATAGATAAATAGGGAGAAAAATACAAACAATAAATAATAAACAATGATGAGTTTAACTTAAAAGTTTTTTTCATTACCGCATGGTTGGAAGATACAAATAATAAACTGATCATATTACTGCACTCCTTTTCTTTGAGGTAATTTAAAATGTACCCATATGCATCTATATGGGAGGAGCGCACCCCCCGGTCCCTAAAATGTCAAGAAGACTCGATCGAAAAATATAAATATTTTCTCTCTCAATAATAATAGAATCCCTGCATAAAGTGAAATGGGTAAATAATAAAAATCCAAAAAAGAATACTAAAGCAAATGCAACTTTATGTACCCATCAGGGTATCGACCCATCACGAAGTCAATTATTTCTCTATGTTGGGGAGAAAGATGATCCCTCCCGGGATATGATGTTATCACTCTTTTGTAGGGATCTATGTTATCTCTCCCCCTCTTCTTCTGTCTTCCCTTTACTGGTGTGATCCTTCTACTTTGTGTTGTAATTATGGCTTTCTCCTCCTCCTTCTTCTTTAAATTTGTCTCTTTTGATGATGATCTTGGTGGTGACGGTGACGGTGTTTGTACAATACTTGCACTTGGTCTCCATTCCCCAAATAGGGTTGTCAATGCATCAAACTTCTCTTGAATAAAGTTTTTGAGTTCGTCTATATAGCCTTTAAATCGCTCCTCCCTCTTCCTCTCCTCCTCTTCCCTTTTCTTCTTTTTCAAAACCTTCTTCTCCTCCTTCATCTCCTTCTCCACCTCCCTCTTACTCTCCTCCTCTTCCCTTTTCTTATTTTCCCTAACCCTCTTCTCCTCCTTCATCTCCTTCTCCACCTCCCTCTTCCTCTCCTCCTCTTCCTTTTTCTTCTTTTCCCTAACCCTTTTCTCCTTCAGCTTCTTCTCCTTCCCCTTCTTTTCCTTCTCCTTCCTCTTCTCCTTCTTCTCCTTATTTTCCTCCTCCCTCTCCCTACTCTCCTTCTTTACCCTTCGATTCTCCTCCTCCTCAAATTCTGATGAATCTGCCTCTCCTTTTCCTCCAAGTAAGTCTTGCTCCTCAACTAATATATAAACGAAAGTCTCCTAATTTGAATGCAAATAATCACTCGTGCTATATAGCTATGAATCAATTAGTTCAAAAAATAATAATGTACTGCTTACATTGTCGGGCTTTGACAATTTGACTTGAAGTTTTGAACATTACGTGGCATTGTTAGTAAGCTTGGAGGACCATCGGTGCAATCGAGGTATGTCCATTTCAGAAGTTAGCACTGCTATAGAGGTATGTTCAAAAAACCAAACCTACAAAAGGAGATGAGATAAATATAAATAATTAATAAAACTACAGTTTAATAAAGAAATATAATAAGTTCGTGTTCTTCCTTACCACCAAGATGACAGTACATCCCTCGAGGTAGCCTAGATTTGTCATCTCCTCCTTAGAAGCATCGTGGCTCATATGAGCAAAATGAGAGTGAAGGAAACTATATATGGTCATCGACCAGTTAACTGCTCCAAAATCATCTAATCTTTGGAAATCTAAAATGCAAGTTGGTACTTTAAGCCCTTTAAGAGGGAAGAACAGTACTACCAATACATATCTAACAAGAGCATTTACTCTCCTAAGCTCTAGGGTTGGGGAGGTCTCCTCAATAATGAGTGCAACTATCTCCTGCACCAAATCCTTATGCTTGCAGTTGGATAAAGGGGTTCGTTGAAAATGAAATTCTCTTCCGCAGTTCGGAAGACCCAGAATGCATGCAACTTCATTCACGGTTAATTTAACATAACATTTACCCAGAAGAAAAACATTTCTCCTGACATAGTAAGACTTCATAATGTAATATAATAGTGAGATATCTTGTTGAATAACCGGCATACTGAACAAATCTAAAATCATACATTCTCGGAGAGACTCGATCGAGTCATGAGATAAGACATCCAATAAAGGTTTAGCATTGTCTTTAAAAGATTTTACAGCGCACCGGCTATACAAATAACTTGAACGTGCCATCTACAGACAATAAACAATAATAAAGTCAATTAAAACTAGAAATATAACTTGATTACAACTGGAAAACTTAGATTATAACTGGAATAGAATATATTGAAACAAGAAATATAACTATGTTACAATTGGAATACTAAGATTACAACTGGAATAGAATGTGCCAGTTTTAAGGTGGGAAAACAACTTTACAACTGGAATGTGTCAGTTTTAAGGTATAAATAAAAACCGAAATAGTAGGTTAAAACTGGAATGTACCAGTTTTTAAGGTGGAAAAACAACTTACAACTGGAAGAGATGGAAGACACTTGTGAATGAAAACAACAAAAATGGTGGAACCAAAGAAAAAAATTCATGTAAATCCCGTGTGATACCTTCAATGTTCTTCCACTGATGATCTTCTACCGATCTACAATTAATCTTTCTTCTCTGCCAATGTTCACTGAAACCCTAGATGGTTTCACCTTGCGGCCGACGTGTTAGGAGGGGCACGGGAGGAGTTGTGGATGGTCTGTGAAACCCTAGTTGTGTGGCGATGGCGGAGGCGAGGATGGAAGAGGCGAGATTTTTGAGCTTTTTCTTTCCAAAGGGGAAGAAAGAAAGCGGGCATCACGTGATTGAAGGTATTTAAATGGGCATAGTAGGAGCGTGCATTATGTGCACCTAAAAATTTTCCGGTACTTAACACATTAGGTATTATCTCAGCACAAAAAAATCATATCAGGTACCCCTTCCTAATCATGACATGTTCATAATATGTACGTTGATTTAACAGAGTATTATGATTATTTAAATTATCTCAGTGCAAAAATCATATAATATTATAAACATGTTGCTAATGATTACAGTTAAATAATCATATACCTCTATCTAATCATGACATATTGCTAGTGATCCGCTCAGTACCCCTTCCTTGGAAATATAATCTACCCGTGAGAAGTAATTAAAGCGTAAATATCGTAGATTGCTGAGAACACAAAAAGGTTGAGAACAGTAATTATGGAATCCAATCCCCAAATTAAAACAATGTTGAGAAGGAAATGAAATTAAATTACCAGGCTATGTTCGTAGAATGCTGGAGAAGGAGCATTCTATCTACTAAACATGGTCTTTAGCTCTTAAGAAGGGATTTTTGAGGAATTGAAATTAAAATAATAGCTGAAATATGACAACATAGAAATTTGAGAACATGGAAAATTTCAGGTCACTATAAAATCTGAAATATTAAAGCCTGCAATCAGAACAATAAAAAAACTATTTTGATCGACTACAGCTCGATGCGGGTTTGTCCTAAGATCGATGCTTAAAATAATCCTGAGTATATTCTGCAAATCCTTGAGGAATTGAAAATAAAATAGTAGATGAAATGTAACTACAAAAACATCATCAATTGGTGATTAGTTTAAGTAGAAAGTACAAGCCAAAGAAGTGATTGTGAGAACACAGAAATTTGAGAACATGGTCTACTGAACATGGATCTATCTACTGAACAGGGTCTTGAGCTCTTGAGAAGAGCTTCTTTGAGGAATTTAAATTTAAACAGTATGAGAACATAGAAAATTTCAGATCATTAAAATCTGAAATATGAGATAATTAAATTACGAAAATCTGAAAGCCTACAATTAGAACAGTAAAAAACTGTTTCGATTGACTACAGCTCGATGTGGGTTTGTACTAAGATCGATGCTTAAAATATCCTGAGTATATTCAGAAAATCTTTGAGGAATTGAAATCAAAATAGTAGCTAAAATCTAACTACAAAAACATCACTAATTAAGGATTACTCTAAGTAGAAAGTACAAACAAAAGAAGTGAAGAACATAGAAAATCTAAAAGCCTGAAATCAGAACAGCAAAAAAAACTGCTCATTTAAAATTAATGGGATTCAATATGTGCTCCTATTATTTACATGATCATGAGATTCAATCTAAGCATGGTGCTTATTTCTTAAAAATAAGTATGGTTATATAACTTCCCATTAAACATGGTTTTTATTTCTTAAAAATAAGCATGGTCTGTAACTCTATGTTACCTATTTTGTTTGGCCAACAAATAGAGCAAAAAATCTCAATCAAAGAAAATACCCTCTAGTTGTCATATTATCATGTTATTGCCTATGTTGAGAATGAAAAACTATATGAATACCCAATCAGAAATGAAAATATTATACCATTCACTAAACATTAAAGTGAGTATATATAAGCAATGTTCACCAAATGCTGGTCATTAGATTGAATCTATACCCTCGAATGAACAAAACATGTACACCAACATGTTTAGTGAAAAAAATCTTCACATATACACAAACATGTTGGTCATTAATCAGCCTCCTTTTAAAAAAATCACTAAACATTTGCAGAAAAAGCTGTTGAACATGTACACAAACACTTTAGTGATGTACCTCCTCTGAGTTTCACGGAAAGAAGTGGACCCCCACTCGACCAATTTCCACTTGAACAAAGCAACAACACTGGAAAAAATCAATTTGCCTAAAGCAATAATCACTTGAACAAAGCACTTAATGAACATGAGGAAAGTATTGAACACCCACTTGACCATGAACAAAGCGAACTGGATAGGAAACTGATCATGAGGAATGAGGAAAGTGTTGAACAAAGAAACAATAAAATAAATGAACATTGCTTCTCTAAGCCGCAAAGAACATAGAAAACTATAGAAGACCAATTTTTTCCTGCCCTAAACCGAACTGATCATAGAAAAAAAGAGAAAACTAAAGCACAGAGAAAACTAAACAAAAAACTAAAGCACAAAGAAACTGCACAGAGAAAAAAAGAGCGGGAAGGAGGTACCGAGCGGGAAAGAGGTTGTTGGAGAGGTACTGTCAATGGAGGAGAAGCACTTGCGGTGAGGCGTCGTGGAGGAGATTTGAGACGGGGATCTTTGAAGAGGAAGTAGGGTTATACACGAATATTTTAGATGGACGCGATGGTAGAGTGTGGAGAGGAGAAAGAAGTACAGTAGCGTGTTGGAGGAGAGGGGAGGAGGACGACCTGCTGGCTTGATTTGCTTTCGGCGGCAGAGCAGAGGGGAGTGATTTGAGGTGGGGCAGGGCTTGGCGGTACTACAAAGAGGCAGGATATAATAAAGATTATTAATATTAATAAAGATATGACCAAATGACCCTAAAACTATGGAAATGAGAAGGGGAATTAGAAAAAAATGAGGGGTATTTTGGGATTTAAATGTTACACTATGCATTGTTTGGGTCTTTGTTTATATAATAAAGATATATATATATATATATATATATATATATATATATATATATATATATATATATATATATATATATATATATATATATATATATATCTTTATTATATAATACAATAGTCATATTTGGATCACACCATGAAAAGCATTTGGACCGTCCGATCAAACTACAGCAAATAGGAACCGTTGGATTCAAAGCAGGTGGCCTGCAAATAAAAAAAAACAAAAAACATTACTGTTCACATTCAGTTTTCTCCCGATACCCGCGTCCCGCATCCCGCCCCCACGGGCTCACGCCGCCGCCGGCGGCGGAGCCGCCGGCGGCCTGCCCGCCGCCCCCCGGCGGGTTCGCCGGCCTCCGGCGAACCCGCCGGGGGTTGTCCGGCGGCGAGCGGGCAGGGCCACCGCCGGCGGTGGCCCTGCCCGTGAGCTCCAGAACTGGAGCTCACGGGCAGGGCCACCGCCGGCGGTGGCCCTGCCCGCTCGCCGCCGGACAACCCCCGTCGGGTTCGCCGGAGGCCGGCGAACCCGCTGGGGGGCGGCGGGCAGGCCGCCGGCGGCTCCGCCGCCGGCGGCGGCGTGATTAGCCTGGAGGGCAGGCGGAACGGGGGGCGGCATCGGGAGTTCGATTTTTTTGATTTTTTTTTATAAAAAAATATAAAAATAAAAAAATATTATATAATGATTTATTAAATTATAATTTGTTTAAAAAATAATAATTATTTATTAAATTATATAAATATTTAAATTTTTCGGAGGCGGGCGAAGCCCGTCGGGGGGCGTGCGAAGCCCGCCGGGGGGTCAAGCGGGCGAAGCCCGCAGCGACGCATCGAGAACTGGCGAAGCCCTCCGGTGCCCGACGAGGGCGTGCGAAGCCCGCCGGGGGTCAAGCGGGCGAAGCCCGCAGCGACGCATCGAGAACTGGCGAAGCCCTCCGGTGCCCGCTGGAGGGGATGGGCGAAGCCCGCCGGTGCCCGCCGGGGGGCGGGCGAAGCCCGCTGGGGGGCGGGCGAAGCCCGCCGGGGGGTCAAGCGGGCGAAGCCCGCTTGATTGCGGGCGAAGCCCGCCGGGGGTCAAGCGGGCGAAGCCCGCTTGATTGCGGGCGAAGCCCGCCGGGGGGTCAAGCGGGCGAAGCCCGCTTGATTGCGGGCGAAGCCCGCAGCGACGCATCGAGAACGGGCGGAGCCCGTTCGAAGATGCTAGTATATATATATATATATATATATATATATATATATATATATATATATATATATATATATAATTTATCAAATATTTTAATAAGTAAATTCCCTAAATATTTTTTAGAGGTTATTCCCCTATTATGCAACCACATAAATGTATTGGCGGCCCATGGTCATCTCACGTTGATGAGTTGATCGAGTTGGGTAGTTTGGTGTGTGTTTAGCCTAATAAAGGCAATTTCTAATTATGCACTATATGAGTTGATCGACTGGGTAGTTATAAGTTGTAGTAGGTCAATTGACTTGTTTAGGGTATTGGTGCACTAAGACCTAATGAGATCATTCACACACATTTGAGAGTCTTGTACTCTTTCACATTGGAAGGTATTCATATGACTTGATGGGTGGATTGAGCGACCTATTTGGTCGATAGCACCAATCAGGTCATTAACCTATTATTTGGGTTTCAACCAAGCCCGCTAATCCCTATTGAGTCGAATAACACGAAGGGGGTCTGGAAGGCCAAAATGAGATGTTACACAACGTCATTCAAAGCATCACTGATACGGACGACTTCACTCAATGCTTAAATTTGCAACAATTACCACATTTCTACATATATTTTATGTCGGGAACGAACACAATCGACCAAGGGTTCTAACGAACAAATTGAGGTCATACCCTTCACTAATTAGTGGGGGTGACTCTTCATAGGCAAGAAAATCAAGAATGAAATGGACACTCGGTGCCTTAAGACCGGAGAGAAAAATCATCAACCTTGGAGTTCGTTTTGGCGCCATGCAACGATGAAAGAGAGGGATGGAATCGACCGCAACAAACTTTTCTCGGTGGTTCTAGACCCGATCATCTCTCAATTTGGAGCTTTAGAACTCATCTAATGGTGGAATCTTCACCTCCTCCTCCATTTTAGCTCTTTTCCTTCTCGATCTAAGAGAGGATGAAAATAGAGAAATTAGGTTTGAAACCCTTACTTCCCGGCCTAATAATCTTAGGATGAATCACTAGCCATCAGATCTTCAATCAGTATATCAAACGACTTAAATTTTGGAGCTAAAAACATTTATGTCATCAATCACAAAATGCACGAGCGTGCGCAGGCGAATTATGTAAGACAAATGTTTTGGTCTGCTCAAGGCTCTTGATAGACTGGTTCTGCTGAACCATCTTAGCCCGCTGAGTGGTCGAGCGCACAATCAGTCAGAGTGTCATGGAATTGTGAGAGGGAGATTTTATGACGCGGAAAACCCACAATCAGGGTGAAAAACCACTCGGTAAATTCAATGTCGACCTAACTTCCATTGTCCATTGTTTATTACAAATCTTTTTTGGGGAAGGCGAGGGCGACATGCCGCTCCTTGTTACACTTGGTAAGATGGGGGAGAGAACACAGAGCACGACAAGGCTCTGAACTTTTCCAGCAATCTTGCTCCTTTGCATAAAAGGGAGCGAGCAAACTCAAGCGTCTTGACGGGCTCGACTTGGTGACGATGAGAGAGTTCAACGCTTACTTCGACGCTTCATAGACAGTCGGAGACGATGGGTGATCGATGAATGACTACCACTCTTCAAGTGCTTGGTGGGGCTCAGGATGACTTTGTACGTCTTGGCAAATCTTAACGGAGTTCTGAAAGTCTTTAGTTTCAAGGATAGTTAAATAACCTAGAGGGTGGTGAATATGTTTCTTAGTTTTTTGTGACAATCTTTTGCTTTCTTTTTGATCTAGGTGTGTTGAGTTAGCTTAGTTTGCTTGTTTTAAAGAACACAAACAACACATAAAAGATTTATAGTGGTTTCCCAGATTATGAGTACATCTATTATCTCTCCCACCTTTATAACAGCTTGTTAGACAATGAACTTCTCCAAATCTTGGCTCCAAAGAGCTTACAACATAGATCCTGCAGGATCTCTCAGTCTCCTCCAAGACCTATCTCAGGCACAAAGCCTTACCTCAAAGCAAGCTTGCTCCTACAGCTTAGTGATCCGAAGATCACCTACCTCAGACTTGAGCACAAGTCCTACACTCAAGCTAGGAGGATAGCTCTACCTCAGAGAGAATGACTCTTCTATAGCTCAGTCACAAAGGCCCTACCTCAGATCCATAGGAGGATCCTACAACTCAGGCACAAAGGCCCTACCTCAGAGAGAATGACTCTGTTGCCTCAAATTTGAAACAGATACTACCTCAGACCCAAAGGTCCAACCTCAGGCATATATGACCTACAACTCAGATCCACACAAGGATCCTACCTCAGCCACATAAGCCCTACAACTCAGATCCATAACTGGATCTTATCTCAGCCTTTATAAAATAGGCCTACAACTCAAGCACAAAGGCCCTACCTCAGATCCACAACATGTATCCTACAATCTCAGGCACAAAGGCCCACAACTCAGATCCAAAGGATCCTACATAAGGTAAAGAGTTTGTTGATGTTGTTTTTGACTCTAGAGAAATTACTCTCTGAGCCGGCCTTCCTGGGCTGATAAATATTCAGCCCTATCTTCCTTCACAGCACCAGAAATTGTTCTTCAGAAATGACCTGCTGGAACTATGAAGTAACTGCAGCTTGCCTTGCTACTACCTGAGCTGAGAAAATCTCAGCCCTAACTTCTTCTCAGCAACAAAAATGTTGATCTTCAATAAGTTACTGCTTGTGTTGGAAGTAACTCAGAGACAAGCTCTCTGAACTTTCTATTGAAGATAAAGATTTGGCAGATATGCACTTCAATCAGCTAACCTTGACTGCAGAAATTTGAAGGCTCTATTTAGTCTTCTTTCTCAGAAAGCTTTTTTGAACTTGTTGCAGCTGGTGATAATTACTACAGCTAACTGTGTGAACTTTTATTCCAGCGGGTTTGAACTTCAGCTTCAAGCTCAGTAATAATGATGCGGGTGAAGATGATAAAGTTCCACCTATTTGCGAAATGATAAACCCTAAAAGTTGTCTTTGCATCCGCCGAACTTATCTCTTTTACCTTCCGCCATCCAACGACTATTTGACCCGTGGGCCCCACTGAAGTTGTTTGCTGCAACTTATCTTTATCTACAAAAGTCATACTATAGACCTGTGGCGCCGTTTGTCATCTTTTGTAGCTTTCCCACAATAATTTGAAACTTTGTTGACTCATGCTGAGGTCAGCATCTGTGGACTTAGCCAAATTCTCAGTTTCATCCCAGGCATTGAGTGCGTTGAGTGAATGGCCTTCACTCAGCGCAAAAATCCTTAGTCAGAATAAGTGTACTCACAGACATTGAGTGCGTTGAGTGAATATCCTTCACTCAATAGTTTTGTCCTTAGACAATCCTTCTGCTGATTAGGCGTTGAGTGCATTGAGTGAGCCTTCATCACTCAACGCCAACTTTACTTGGCCAAATTCTATCATGTTAGGCGTTGAGTGCGTTGAGTGAATAGTCTTCACTCAATGCTTTTGAACTTGGCCAATTTCTTATACACTCCAGGCGTTGAGTGTGTTTAGTGAACCTTCATCACTCAGCGCCCCTGGACTTAACTGCTTCTCTGAACGTCTGCCTTCTTGCTAAGGCGTTGAGTGAACTGGCTTCACTCAACCCTTCTGTACTTAGCCGCAACTTTCTTTATGAATGCGTTAAGTGAGCCTTCATTACTCAATGCTTCTGCCTTATCCTGTCTTTTTGATGAGGCGTTGAGTGAACTAGCTTCACTTAACGCTTTTATACTTAGCCACAACTTCTTGATGAGCTTGCGTTGAGTGAGCTGTCCTCACTCAACGCCTCTGGACTTAGACAAATTTTTCTGTCTATCTTTTCTTAGGCTTTGACTGATCATTGCTCTGTCGACGCATTCTGCTTTGGGCGTTGGGTGAGCTGTCCTCACTCAATAGTTCTGGACTTTGCCAGAATTCTTTGACAGAATCTTCAAATGCTTGAGCTTGACTCAACGCTTCTCTTCAGGCATTGAGTGAGTTGTCCTCACTCAACGATCCTGGACTTAGTTGATTTTTCTGTTTGCCAATGCTAAGGCTTTGACAGACTCAACTTTACTAGACGCCTCTTGTTATATGGCAAGCCGCAGAACTTCTTTGTAAACTGCTGGGCTTTGACTGTCCACACCTTACTCAGCGCTTTTTGGCATCTGACGTTGAGTGAACTGGCTTCACTCAACGTCTTTGGACTTAGAGACGATTTTCAGTCATTTCAGCATCCTTCCATGGCATCTGGCGTTGAGTGAACTAACTTCACTCGACGTCTGTGGACTTGGACAAATTTCTATCTCTCCACCTTTCTACCTTGTGACTACCTGTCACAATCACTTAGATAACCTGTCTAAACTTGTTCCGAGGAACATCCTGCACATAATGAGCTTGAACAACATCAAATATAACTATGCTATTAGTGTTGATGGTGATGTCTCTTCAAATCAAATCTAGAGAACATTGAGGACAATATTCGCAACAAGTTCCTTGGTGGAGATCCTTCGAGAGAGGAGAAAAGGGCGGAGAGAGAGGCAAAAAGTAGAGAGAAGGTTCTGAGTCCGGAAAAAGGATCCAAATGAAGTAGAGAAGGGGTTATTTATAGACTTTTAAAAGGGTGGTCCGGTAATTTTGTCCAATAGCTACCAGACGGATCAATAGGAATGCTCAGACTTGAGCACACAGATCACCATTTTTAGGAAAATGACGACTCTGCCCCTGGGCCGAAAAAATACCCTCCCAGGAAAACAGGCGGCCCGAGGCCGATGGCTAAGGCGGCTGCCGCCCACCCCTCCATGTCGAGCGGCCGGGAGGGGCGGTCGGCCTTGGTCAGGCCGGCCAAGGCCGCCCCTAGCCTGGGCGGCCAAGGGGACGTGGTCATCCTGCTTCGAGGCCAGCCACGACCAAGGCCGCTCGTGACTGGGCGGACAAAGGGGCGGCTAGCCCTCACGGGACCGGCTGTGGCCCAGGCCTCCCATGGTCGGGCGGCCTAGGGGCGGTTGGCCCTTACTGGGCCGGTCGCGGCCGAGGACGCTCATGTCCAGTTGGCCAAAGGGGCGGCAAACCCTCACGGGACTGGCCATATTCGAGGCTTGCCAAGGGGAGGTCGTAGGGCGACCGGGGTCGAGGCCGCACTGGACCGGGCGGCTAAAGGGGAGGTTTGTCGAGGCCTCACGTGGTCGGGAGGCCAGCCCTTGTGGGGCCAGCTCAGGTTGCCGGGGGCAGCATCCCGTGCACGACAGTTATCACGTCGATCGGGCGCGCGGATCGTGCGTGCGGTGGTTACGCCGGCAACTCTCCACTCTGCTAGTGGAGTGAGAGGGGAAGCCGGTTATTTGCAGCCCAATTTTTTCTATAAATCGAGGTCGACCCCATCAACAAATAATTGCTCTAAATGTCACATCGTAGTGCGATTTACCCACATGAGACTGTGCACAGTTAAATAGTTACGCCTAGCATTGCAAATCTCTGAAAATTATCCAAACAGTCCTCAAAACGTGTTGGCCGTTCTTATGCTTATACAGACCTTAACCCCATTCCAAAACATGGGGTTTTGGGAGTTATAACTCTCTGTTCTCAAAAAAAATCATCCTTAAATTTATAAATAAAAAAAGTACATAATCTTATAATGATTATATATTTAATATAGTTCATAATTTTATATATGAGTTGTCCTGCTCGATGAGATGGTAGTAAATAATCATGAAGGTTCTCAGTTTGAGTCCCTCTGCCATCTCTTTTTTTAACTTAATTTTAGTCTCAATTTTGACCCGCCTGGTTACTATTCTCGGATTTCTAGTTAGCCCGCCCGGTTCCAGGCAGTTCGTTGAAAATTGCGGGCTAACACTTGGTCTGGTCCTCGGTCCAACTGGATCAAGTTTTCAAAAGCCTTTAAAAATTGTGCTCACCTATTAGTCTCACATCGCCAAATAGGCATTCCTTCTCCCTTTATATGGGGAAAATACATAGATCTTTTCCGGTTCTTTTACACGGCTTAATGGGCTTTATGTTGTTGGGCTTGTCTAAAGTTAAAGATTGGTCATGATAGTCGACCCATTGGTTTTTTTTTTTTTACAAAAGTAGTAAAAAAACGGACGGTTAAGATTGATTTGGAGGTCCATCGTGTTACACCGCGCAATCACAATCACCATCTCCTTTTTAAACTTAATTTTAGTCCCAATTTTGACCCGCCTGATTACTATTCCCGGGTTTCCGGTTAGCCCGCCCGGTTCCAGGCGGTCCGTTGAAAATTGTGGGCAAACACTTGGTCTGGTCCGCGGTCCAACTGGATCACATTTCCAAAAGTCTTTAAAAATTGCGCGCACCTATGAGTCCCACATGGCCAAATAGGCATTCCTTCTCCCTCTATATAGGGAAAATATATAGATATTTTTTTGGTTCCTTTACAGGGCTTAATGGGCTTTATGCTGTTGGGCTTGCCTAAAGCTAAAGATTGGTTATGATAGTCGACCCATTGGGTTTTTTTATAAAAGTAGTAAAAAACGGACGGTCAAGATTAATTTGGAGGTCCACCGTATTACACCGTGCAATAGCAACGGCTCGGGATATTTCTTTGTGTATATATATATATATATATATATATATATATATATATATATATATATATATATATATATATATATATAATGTATCAATTATTTTAATAAGTAAATTCCCTAAATAATGTTTAGGGGTCATTCCCATATAATGCAGCCACTTAAGTGTATTGGCGGTCCTGGTCATCTCACATTGATGAGTTGATCGATTGGGTAGTTATAGATCGTAGTAGGTCAGTTGACTTGTTTAGGGTATTGGTATACTATTCATGTGTTAAATTGGCTTACTAAGACCTAATGAGATCATTCACATAAATATGAGAGTCTAGCACTCTTTCACGTCGGAAGGTATTCATATGCTCGGTGGGTGGATTGAGCGACTTATTGGGTCGATAGCACCCATCAGGTCATTAATCTACTATTTGGGTTCCAACCAAGCCCGCTAAACCCCAGTAAGTCAAATAACACGAAGAGGGGCTGGAAGGCCGAAATGCGAGGTTATACAACGTCATTCAAAGAATCACTGATACAGACCTACGACCACGGGCAAACTTCACTCCATGCTTAAATCTGCAACAATTACCGCATTTCTACATATATTTTATGTCGGGAACAAACACATCTAGCGAACAAATTTAGGTCATACCCTTCACTAATTAGTGGGGGTGACTCTTCATAGGCAAGAAAATCAAGAATGAAATGGACACTCAGTGCACCAAGACCGGAGAGAAAAATCGTTAACCTTGGAGCTCGTTTTGGTGCCATGCAACGATGAAAGAGAGGGATGGAATCGACCACAACAAACTTCCCTCGGTGGTTCTGCACCCGATCAGCTGTCAATTTGGAGCTTTAGAGCTCCTCCAATGGTGGAATCTTTGCCACCTCCCCCGTTTTAGCTTTTTTCCTTCTCATTCTAAGAGAATGAAAATAAAGAATTTAGGTTTGAAACCCTCATTTCCCGAACCAATAGTCTCAGGATGAATCCCTAGCCATCAGATCTTCAACTGGTCTATCGAACGACTCAGATTTTGGAGCTAAAAACATTTATGTCGTCAATCACAAAACGCACAAGCGTGCACGAGCGAATTTTGTAAGACAAATATTGTGGTCCACTTGAGGCTCTTGGTAGACCAGGTCTGCTGAACCATCTTAACCCGTTGAGCGGTCGAGCACACAAATAGTCAGAGTGTCACAGTGTTGTGAGAGGGAGAATTTATGATGTGAAAAACCCGCAATCAGGATGAAAAACCACGCGGTCAAGTTTGTGCAAACCTAATTACCACAGTTTATTGTTTATTACAAATCTTTTTTTTTTGGAGAAGGTGAGGGCGACAAGTCGCTCCTCGTTACATTTGATAAGATGGGAGAGAGAACAAAGAGAGCGACAAAGGCTCTGAACTTTTCCAGTGATCTCGCTCCTTTGCACAGAGGGGAGCGAGCAAACTCGGGCGTCTTGACGGACACGACTTGGTGACGCGGAGAGAGCTCGACGCTAACTTCGACGCTTCACGGACGACCGAAGATGGTGGGTGATCGATGAATAATTGCCACTTTCCAAGTGCTCGGCGGTTCGGGATGACTTTGTTCATCTTGACGAATCTTGAAAAAGGGTGGAGAGAGAGACAAAAAGTAGAGAGGGAAAGTTCTGAGTCCGAAAAGAGGATCCAAATGAAGTAGAGAAAGAACTATTTATAGACTTTTAAAAGGGTGGTCCAGTAATTTTTCCCAATAACTACCGAACGGCCTAATAGGAACGCTCAGATTTGAGCACAAAGATCGTCATTTTTAGAGCAATGACGACTTTGCCCACTGGGCCAAAAAAATACCCGCCCAGTAAAACAGGTGGCCGAGGCCGGTGGCTAAGGCGGCGACAGCCCCACCCCTCCATGCCGAGCGGCCGGGTGGGGACTGCCGGCCAAGGCCGCCCCTAGCTTGGGCGGCCAAGGAGTACGTTGCCATCCTGTTTCGAGGCCGGCCACGACCAAGGCCGCCCGTGACTGGGCAGCCAATGGGGGCGGCTGGCCCTCGCGGGACCGGCTATGTCTGAGGCCTTTCGCGGTCGGGCGACCTTGGGGTGGTCGGCCCTTACTGAGCCGGCCACGGCCGAGGTCACTCACGACCAGCTAGCCAAAGGGGCGGCAGACCCTAGCGGGACAGGCCATAACCGAGGCTTGCCAAGTGGCGACCGTAGGGCGACCAATGTCGAGGCCGCACTGGGTCGGGCGGCTAAAGTGGAGGTTGGTCGAGGCAGCCCGTGGTCGGGCGGCCAACCCTTGCGGGGCCGGTCGAAGCCGCCGGGGGTTGCAGAGCGGCCGACGCACGAGATCCTGCACCGGGGTTTGGATCCCGTGCGCGGAGATTATCACATCGATCGGGTGCACAGATCATGTGTGTTGTTGTTACGCCCG
Source organism: Platanthera guangdongensis (assembly GCA_039583875.1). Classification (NCBI taxonomy): domain Eukaryota; kingdom Viridiplantae; phylum Streptophyta; class Magnoliopsida; order Asparagales; family Orchidaceae; genus Platanthera; species Platanthera guangdongensis. The sequence continues at coordinate 25,124,225 of CM077166.1, read as the reverse complement.
TAACTCCCTACTCTGCTAGTAGGGTGAGAGGAGAAGCTGGTTATTTGCAGCCCAATTTTTTTTCTATAAATAGAGGTCGATCCTATCAACAAAAAACTGCTCTAAATGTCACCTCATTGTGGGATTTTTCCATATGAGACTGCACACAGTTAAATAAGTGAATTGATATACGCAAACCTCCACCCACTATCCGCAAACCGGGTTAAGTAGTTTTTTAGGATTTTATTTTTTTATATCCGCAAACAATGATGGCGAAGGTTTGCATATACCTCCACCCAACAGAAGCCATTTTGGGGGTCAAGATGATCCCAAATAGAAAAGTGATCAACACGAAAGTTGTAGATCTCGGCGAGACGAACAAATTTCATGTTGACCACTTTTTGATATGGAGCCGTCTTGGATCTCGATTTGGGCCCCGAAATCGGGGGCGGCGGAACTGCTACAGTAAACCGTTCCGCCGCCCCCGATTTCGGGGCCCAAATCGAGGACCAAGGCGGCTCCATATCAAAAAGTGGTCAACATGAAAGTTGTTCGTCTCGCCGAGATCTACAACGTTCGTGTTGATCATTTTTCGATTTGGGACCATCTTGACCACCAAAATGACTTGCCCGTACAGCCTGTATATATATATATCCATACATATATGTTTACACTTATATATATAGATATAATAAATAATAAGTAGGGGCTTGCATGCTTGGAGGCGTCGAAGAAGGTGACTGAGAACCCATGTATGCAAATGTGGTGGTCGGGCTCCATGTTGACAAATCTGACTCGTATGCGAACTTTCGTCGCGACAGCACGATATTGCCTATAATTGGAGAGTGAATTACAACGAACGGTTGCAAGGACCACCGCCGGCAACGGGACCAAGTACATTACTGACATTGGATAATTGATAATGAAAAGTGATATGTAAACATTTTTTATGCAATTTCACTTAAAGTTTTTTTTTTCAAATGGTAATATTACAACTATTAATATTAATTTTTCTCCATATGCAGACAAAAACACTGACAAAATACAGTGACAGATTATGCCAAAAAATAATGCTAAATATTTTCAAGGCAACTTTAGAGGCTAGTCACGACTTCTTTTGACTTCTTTTCAAGGCAACTATTAATATTGATATCTTCTTCATTTTTGCAGGCTAAAACATCAGTGTGAAGCAATGTCATATTAGGCTACAATCATAACTTCTTTTGAATGTTAACTATATTCGTATGGACTTTAGAAAAACTAAAATTAATTACATTATGATGATATTTTGGGAAGTTTATTAATATCTATGTATTTGTGGTGTCATTATTGCGCCTAACAATTATGTTTATGGATAACAAATTTATAAAACAGTGGTTTGCGGATAACAATTATGTTTGCGGATAGTTAATTTGAAAAACAGTGGTTTGCGAATATCAAATGTTTGCGGATAGCGAAAACTGATTTGCTTATATCAATTCCCTTAAATAATTACGCCTAGCACTGCAATTCTAAAAGTATCCAAACAGTCCTCAAAATGTGTTGGCCGTTCTTATGTTTATACAGACCTCAATCTCATTCCAAAACAAGTGATTTTGGGGAGTTATAACTCACTCATCTTAAAAAAAAATCATCCCGAAATTTATAAATAGAAAAATACATTAAGCAAGGTGTACATGAGGAAAATAGCTCGGGGTATTTCTCGAGCATGAGGTTCTCTCGCTCCCAGGACAGCTTCTCTCGTCCGCAGTTGTCCCGCGAATATGTTATGTAACTATCGGATTTCAGTGTTTTCGATGTGAATGGGCTTGACATTCATCGCTAACCCACCATCTACCGACCCCTTGTCAACCACAAAAATGTGAGTAGGCACTTGCACCGTCTTTCTAAACATCGATATATGAAATACGTCGTGCAGACAGCTCAGTTCCGTGGATAGAGCAAGCTGATAACCAACGTTACTAATACACCATGGTGATAGAGCAAGTCGACAAACGCCGTCACCCTTGTGCTCTGTGGTTTAGAGCGTTCACAAATACTTTTTAGTCATTTAATTAAGGACTTCTTTTCAATCACTCAATAAAATTATAATTTGAGAATGATGTTGATCTATTCTTAAAAAAACATATAAAATAGAGTACTTAATCAAAGATTTCGTGAATTTTTGATGATTTCATTTTTGATATAAATCAAATATTCTCAGCTAATTAATAGAAATTGATGTTCATAATAATTAGAGGTGTCCTAAAAAACCGGGTCCACCGGGCCGGACCGGCCCGACCCGGTGAAAAGCCCGACAGGCCCGGTCCCGGGCCAAGCCCGTCTCGGGCCTAGGCCGGGCCATGGGGCCCTTCCGGGCCCCATTGTAGGGCAAATGCCCGGCACGGTGCCCGGCCCGGCCCGGGCTGGGCAATGGTTACCGGGCTTAGCCCGGGCCTGGAAAAACCGGGGCTAAGCCCGGGCTGGCTCTTAGAGCCGTTGGAAACCAACGGCTCTTAGAGTCGTTGGCTGCCAGCATGCCACATCGGCATGCTGGCAGCCATTATTTTATTAATAATAATAAAATATTTTTTTATAATTTTTTTTTTAAAATCTATAGACCCCTCCCCTCCTTCTTTCCCTCATCCCCCCCTCACTCTCTCTCTAATCTCTATTCTCGCGAATATGTCGTCAACGCATGCGTCTTCTTCATCATCCGTCGCTCACACAGTGGTGGAGCACAAGCGTACGACGCCGGTTTGGGAATATTTCGACTTAGTGCAAGTCGGCGCGGAGCAAAAGGCGAGGTGCAAACAGTGCTCGAAATTACTTTCGATCGCTGGCAACTCGACACTCGCAAGACACGTTAAGTCTTGCACAGCCAAACAAGCTCCTCCCGAGTCGACCCAGGCGCAATTATCGGCATCCGGACAAATCCGGACGTATGATCAAGGTCGGCAGCGGGAGCTGCAGGTGAAGAACATCATCAGACGTGGGTTGCCGTTCAGCCACTACGACAACGAAGAAGAAACCGAGTACATCCACCAAGAACTACAACCCAAATATCACAAAGTAAGTCGATCTTCAATTAGGCGCGACGCACTTAAATATTATTTAGAAGCAAAACAAACTTTAATTAATTTTTTTGAAAAATTTGAAGGTCGAGTGAGTTTAAAGAGCGACGTTTGGACAAGTAGTATAAAATTAGGATTATCGTATATGTCTATAACGTGTCACCGGGTCGATCCTGTTTCCTGCGATCTAAATAAGCGAATAATTTGTTTTGAAAGTTTCGAAGTCCCGCACACCGGTGATGCGATTTATCAAATAATTTCAAAATGTGTGCGCGAATTTAAAAAAAAAGATAAAATTATGAGTATTTCTTTCGATAACGTCACAAATAATACCACCTCAATTGAGTGGTTAAAACGTGATTTGAAACCTATGTTAAACGGCGCTTTTTTCATACTCGTTGCGCGTGTCACGTTTTAAATTTAGTAGTACAAGATAGTTTGTCGTATATGGAACCATACACTAATAAAATACGTTTAATGTTACAATTTATTTATAGTTCTAAACAACGACATCAAGATTTTAAAAAATTCGTAACCGGGAAAGGTCAAAAATTTTTGAAACCTCTATTTGACATGTCAATTAGATGGAACTCTACGTATATAATGTTAAAACGAGCGATTCGCCAAAAAACACCACTAATGGAATTTTATACTTTGTTAGGTTAACATGAATTAATCGAGTCCAATTGGACAATTTTAAAACATTACATGAATTTATTAAAAGTTTTTTATACGGCGACAAATAGTTTATCGGGTGTATATTATCCTACTAGCCCGCTAGTTATTGAAAATATTGTTAATATTTCACAAAAATTAAATTATTTTAAACAACACGACAGATGGAGCGAATTAATAGAAATAATGGAAAGAAAATTTTTAAAATATTATAGAGAAATCACAGTTATGTTTTCATGTGCCGCCGCTTTGAATCCTTTTCGGCGTAGACGGCGTAGAAATTTTATTGAAGAAATAAATAACAATATAGGCATAAATCTAAGTGATTCAGATTTAGATAATCTGAGTATTTTAAATTTTAACACTATTTTTACTGAATGTTATAACTATTACGATAATTTATACGGATCGCGGCCCCGAGAAGATGTGTCGCAACCAAAAACATGTAGTAGTTTTAAAAATAAAATGTTAGAGTTAGCCTCTAGAAAAAAAGCGCGCACAACATCTAGTAGTTTAAATGAATTAGAGTTGTACACAAAAACACAATTTCGTGATTTTATGTCCACGGACGAATTAGAAAATTTCGATATTTTAAAATGGTGGAAAGGTAAAGTAAATACCTATCCTATTATGGCCTATATGGCCCGAGATTTACTAACGATCCAAGCTAGCACGGTAGCTTCGGAGTCTGTTTTTTCTCTTAGTGGCAGGATTTTGAACGAGCGGAGAAGTCGACTAAGCGAAAAATAGCTTGATATCTGCATATGCTACAAGGACCACCTGGATGCGATGAAGAGGAAGCAGTATATTTCAGCGATCGAAGATAGCTCGTCGGACATGGAAGACGAGATGGACGCGATCAACTTAAACTAGACAACTTCTTGTATTTTTGTCATTTGTAATTTTGTAATTTTCTATAGTTTAGAATTTTTATCATTTGTAATTTTTAATAATTTAGAATTTCCAAATTTTTGTATATTTGCACATTTCTAAATTTGTATAATTTCGTTACATTAATAAAAATTTTATTTTTCAATATTGCGATGTTGTGTTTTTTTATTTTTTTTTGTAAATCAAAAACTTGATTTTTTTATTTTTTAAAAAATCAAAACTTGATTTTTTTTATGAATTAAAAAGAACAATTTTTTTTTAAAATAACCGGGCCGGGCTTAGCCTGGGCCCGGCCCGGGCCGGCCTGGGGGGCCTTACCAGGCCCCCTCAGGGAGCATAGCCCGGCCCGGCCCGGCCCGGTTACACTGTTAAGCCCGGCCCGGGCCCGGTTCGGAAAAGTCCGGGCCCTGCAGGCCCGGGCCAAGCCCGGGCCCGCCGGGCTTTATGCGCACCACTAATAATAATCATTATTATTCAAAAGACTAGTTATCGAATTTCAAAATTGTTGGACTACGCAACCAGTTTTGACACGATTTCTCATACGGTTGAAGTCGGCAAAATTTACTAATCTAAATATTCGGATCAATGCAGTATAAGGTTACTGATCCCGCGGTCGAATTTCACGGCTCGGATAGCTAGAACAGGTGAGAGAAAAATGTTTATAAGCACACATCAAGTGCTCCAGCAGGGAGGACTCATCACGTGCCTGGAAGTTTGGGAGAAACTTCCCCTCCGCAATCAAAAGGCTGAGCGAGGTACGAGAAAGGCACAGATTTGACGACTATCAAACATGGGGGCCTCAGCCACTTTCAACGGTTTAGGGTTTACGTCTAGATCAACGTGTTTATTCTTGGTACCACTGGGGGTCTATTTATAGACAAATCTTAGCGGGGTGCGAGAATACATAGCCCCGCGAGGTTGCTACTCGCCTATACTAGCGAGGTATATGAGGTACTTGCTCAAGCTCGCCTCTGCTTACCTCTATTCGTCCAAACTCGCATCTGCTTTCCCAAACTCTGCTCTAATCGCCCAAACTTGCCGTGTGAGGTATGCAAATATTCATATTTTTAGACATTTCTGATCTCGATGAATTATGGGTTATACTCTTATCATTATTACACAATGGTTCTAGATCAACAAATACATGGATACATTCTGTATTCATATAAATTTTGAGATTGTAAAAAATCGAGGTATGCAGACAAATTTCAAAGACCCCTAATAAACCGAAAAGGTGGTCATATTTTCCAGCCCGGGCCTCCCGGCCAAGCCCGATTTTTTTTCTCTTTTTTTTTGCTGTAATGAGCATAAAAATGATATTCAAATTACAAAATTTTAAATTTAGTGGGTTCAGGGGTTGGGTTAAAGGCCTAAATCCACCACTTGGATGCCTTTACAAATTAATAAAAATACTTTTAGTAAATATTTGATTATTTTAAGGTATATAAAAATAATGAATATTGACCTGAGCGGCTGAGCCCATACTATTTTTTTTTGTTTTTCATTTTTAACGCAGTGGTTGGTTGTGTAATAATCGGAATCTTGAGTATAGAAATGTAATTTCTGCTGCTATTAGGATGGCAGGGGCAAAAGAGGAAATCGTCATAAAAGAAAATGCCGTGGCTGTTGGACCTGGACGGATCTCAGATCCCGCTTTATTTCGTCGCCTTTCGTTCAGACGAGTCATGTGACCGGCGGTGACGCCGTGGTACCGTAGAAACGGGCTGCGGACGGTGACCGGTCCCCTCGGAACCTGCGTCAAAAGGCGCGCAGTGCTACGTGGGCAGGCCGGCTGCGACCTACGGCCCGTGGTCGGTGACCGAAACGATTAGTTTACCCGCCTCGGTTAAAGCGACGGCCGTATTATATTTCCAAGGATGTATTATTATTTTTAAAAAAAAATTAAAAACTTTATTGTATGGGAGGATTTGCCGCTGGTCGCCGGAAGCGGGCCCACGGCGGTGCGGGACTTACGGCGATTCGCGGGGGCGTCAGTGGACGGTGGTGGGGGCACCACGTGGATAGGGTTCAGGCGATAGGCAGAAGAAGGCTCGCACTATATAACTTCAATATTCCCCGGTAGGAGGGGATGGGGGGAGGGGTTGGGGGTAGTATATGAGTATTAATTGCTCACAGCCTCAGTTTTTACTTTTTAGGAGTTATTATAGACCACGTTGGGCACGGCGGTGGCCGTTGTGAACATCGTGGTTATGGAGTGTCATTTGTAAATGCTCAATCTCATGTAAGAAATTTCATTCATTTTTGTGTTCAAAACAAGTTGTTCATTTCTTGGTGGCGGTCACAACCATTGTCTTGTTAAATATGCGTTCTATGTTGGTGACGTTTTTGTCCAAATTCACCAAATCAAAAGAAGTTGTGTCAAACAAAGACGTATAAGGCTCCATTGGTGGGGTGGTTGAGAACACATTGGTTTTGAATCGTCAGTAACTGAATCTCGCTTCCTCTAACGAACTTTCTCAGCTTGTGATAGCGCACATCAATGTGTTTTGTCCTTACATGATAGACCGGATCCTTTGCGAGAGAAATTTTCACTCTGACTATCACAATACAGTTTCACTGACTTCTGAGAAATCCTAAGTTCCTTAATGAGATCCCTGAACCAAATAGCTTCTTTAATAGCCTCAAATGTACACAGAGCGACTATGTCCTGAAGAGAGACTTTCTAACTGATATGACCTCCACCTAAAAAAATATGTACCATAAGGTAAATCCACTTGATCCATAAGGTAGATCCACTTGATTGCGTAGTCAGAATCAACGAAATCCTTTAAAGCTCCAAGATCTCTGCTCCTCTTGCAAAGTAAGTTGGCATCTGGTGTTCCTTTTAGATATCGCAGAATCCACTTGATTGCTTCCCGGTGATGTCGCTCTGGATTTGTCATGTATCTGCTAACAACACTCCCTACTTAAGCGATATCTGGTCTTGTGCAATTCATTACGTACATCAAACATCTTATCGCACTGGCGTACAACACTCTGAGTATCCTTTGACGTTCCTCCTTTGTGGTTAAACACTGTTGTGATAACAATCTAAACTGTTGTCTCAAAAGAGTCGTAATAGTTTTAGATTCCACTATATTGAATTTTTCAAGTACCTTCTGAATGTAGCAAGTCTGAAAAAGTCATAACATGCCTCGCCTTTTGTCTCGCTTGATCTTCATCTCAAGGATCTTCTGAGCATGACCAAGATCATTCATCTCAAATTTAACATATAATTTTTGCTTCAGTACCGGAATTTCTCGTGCCGACTTGCAAGCAATCAAGATGTCATTGACATAGAACATCAGAATCAGAATATTTCCATTTGCAAATAATCTATTATAGACACAACTATCGTACTAGCTCCTGCTATAGTCATGTGATGTCATGAATGTGTCGAACCTCTTGTATCACATTCTCGAAGCCTGATTTAGACCATAAAGTGACATTTTTAGCTTGCATATATTTTTCTCATCACCGGGTCGACTGAACTCCTCGGGTTATAGTATATAGATCTCCTCCTCTAGACTATCATGAAAAAAAAGTAGTCTTCGCGTCCATCTGCTCCAACTCCATATCCCACGTAACTATCATGGCGAGCAGCACCTGAATGGAACAGTGTTTCACGACAAGTGAGAAGATTTCATCAAAGTCGTCTCTCTTCTTCTGCGCGAACCCCTTAACTATAAATCTGACCTTATATTTCAACTAAATTTTTCCTAATATGGATTCATTTTTTCTGAACACTCATTTGAAACTGACTGCCTCATCCCCTTTTGGCAGACTGATCAAGTCTCAGGTATTGTTCTTCTGAAGGGATTTCATCTCTTCCATTATAGCAACTTTTCACTAAGAACTATCTCTGCTCTCTATAACTTCTTAATAGGAATCAAGATCTAAGGAGATCATCAGAAAAACATGTGTTATAGTGTCTTATAGCCTGCGAGATAGTCTGGCCTCTCTTCTAGCATTTCCTCTGACAATCGAGCATGGCTGTGGTTCAATAGATTGAACATTATATGTCTCCTCCGAGTTGGAGGAATCATCATGATCGTCTACTTGAGCATTTCCATGTAGCTTTACCTCTACCTCCACTGGTGAGTCTGGAGTCTTCTCCACATCTTTGGCTTGAGACCGAGACTTCTTCAGCATAAAATCCTAATCAAAGATAACATCACGGTTCAGCTCGACCTTCTTAATTTCAAGATTCCACAGCTTGAAACTTTGGTGTCGGCCTTTTGACCCAGATAGATGCTCTTCTTAGACTTAACATCTAGCTATGTCACTTCTAAATCATGCAGCAATGTGTAGACATGACATCCAAAAATATGAATATTAAAATAATCAACTTGTTCACCTGATCATACTTCTTGTGGAGACTTCAGTTCCAGTGATATTGATGAAGACTGATTCACTAGATAACAAACAATATTGATGGCTTTAGCCAAGAAAGACTTTGGTAGATTATCAAACAATCGTATGCACTGCGCTCTTTCCAGTAATATTCCTTTCATCCTTTCTGTAACACCATTCTATCGTGGTGTACCTGAGATGGTAAGATGTCGAATGATACCCTTTTTATTGCAAAAAAACCTGAAACTTTGCTAAGGTATATTCGTCGCCATTATTAGATATGAGGTATTTCACATTCTGCCTGATTTGTTTCTCTATTGTGATCTTCCAGATCTTGAACTTCTCGAATACGTTAGATTTGTGCTTGAGGAAGTAGATCCAGACATTTCTTGATAAATCGTCGACAAAGGTCATAAAATACCAAACACCTCTGAGTAATGGCTTTGGGGCCGACCCCCAAACATCTGAGTGTTTATACTCTAAAATTTGTTTGTCGCGCTTGCTCGATGTCATAAACTTCACATTGCAGTGTTTCTTGAGGATGCACGTCTCGCAGAATTCAATCTTGCACATTTTGACTCCTTTCAATAGACCTTTTCTTTTGCAACTCTAGCAACCCTCTCTCGCTCATATGGTCAAGTCTGGCATGCCATAACAAAGAGGAATTTTCATTTGTCGACGTATAACATTGTTGTATTTTTGACTATTATAGTGTCAATCAATTTGTATACAGTGCCTGAATGCTCTCCTTTCATTACCACTAGAGCGCCTTAGACGACCGCCTCTAAAGTGCCTAGAGAAATCAGACTCTTTCTTTGATCGGGTACGTATCTGATATCCATGAGTGTTTTGATGGTTTCATTAAACATCTTGATTCTAATACTTCAAATCCTTTGTATTTTGTACGGTGAGTTATTTCTTATCAGAACACGACCACCATGACATTGCCTGAAGTTGTAAAACTATTCTTTGTCCGAGCACATGTGACAGGAGCATGCAACATCATGATCCATGCATTTGTGGTGTCGAGACCAGATGAGACATGTAGTACGTTAGCATCGCTCTCATTATTGGATGTCATTGCTGCCTATTGCGGCTCATGTGTCCTCTCCTTTAGCTTCTTCTTTGGGCGGTTATTTTTCCATTGTCCCTCTTCCTTGCAATAATGACACATGTTGTTTCTACCTTTAGACTTAGACCTGAGTATGTTTCCCTTCTTGACTCTTTCTATAGATCTGTCTCTGACCAGGTCGTTTCTCTTTACCAGTAGACCCTCACAGGTGCTAGAACCTGACTTGCTTCTCGTTTCATTTGATATCAATGTGAACATCACCTCTTCCATCTTCGGGGTATCCTTTAATTACCATAAGGGATTGTGGTGAACAAGTGATCAAAGGACTTTGCCAACAAAGACAGCAAAAGAAGAATCTAGTCATTTTCTTCAACCTTCACATCCATACTACGCAACTGAAAGATTAATTTGTTGAACACGTTCATGTGCTCCAACAACTAAGTACTTTCGGACATCCTCAAGCTGTATAAGTACTTCTTGGCGTAGAGTTTGTTCGTGAGTGACTTGAACATGTAGAACTTCTTCAATTTCTTCCATAAATTTGGTGTAGTCTCAGCGTCGTTGACTACATTATACATCACTTTGTCAGCTAAGCACAATTGAATTGTACTGATGTCCTTCAAATCAAATTTCTCTCGTTCGTCTCCATTTTTTTGGACTTCCCCTTGCCAAGAAATGTCTTATGAAGATTTTATTGAATACTAATTGAACTCGTGCAAAAATAAAAATACATTCAAAATTACATATGGGTAACAATTAAAAAGAATACAAGATGTGAGAAAAAATTTCTGTTATATTTCACAACAGAAGACCGACTACTTGCTCAGGACAGAGAACCCCAAAATCTCTCTCATGTCACTGGTCATTGTTAGCAAACATGGCTAGCAAATTTAGAGCATGCATTCGACAGATTTAGCAAAGAAATCCGATGCACAATATTGTAAGTATTTATTTACATTTTAAATATTAGATCAAAGAATTTATATGTTATTGTAATTGTTATTTTTTGTAAGTATTTATTTACATTTCGAAAGAAGTCAATGCGACAGAAGTCTATATGGAGGAGACCAATATGGTTGAGCTCGATCCGGAGGACACCAGCACGGAGGAAGCCAGTATGGAGGAAGCGACTATGGAGTTCCCAGGTATGGAGGAGAACAACACGGGGGAAGTGCACACGGAAGTCATAACGAACCCGATGATGAACTCCCAGAATTTTAGCATTTTTTTCAAATGTAATTGTTTTTGAACTATATAATGTTTATTTTATTTTACTTATGCATTTAAATTTTAAATAAAAAGCTTAAAAATTAATAAAATATAATATAATACAAAAAAAATTTTAATTATCGGGTTGACCCGTTCGACGAACGTCGAACTGGGGAGGGAGGATGATAGCGTTTTTTATTTTTTTGTTAAAATTGTTTATATAATATTAAAAATTTCTTCTTTAAATATGAAGAACATCATTGGAGTTGATTCTCCATGTTCTCCATATTTGAAGAACATAATACAAGAAATCTCTAAATATAGAGATTCTCCATTGGAGTTGATCTCAGAGGCAAATCCCTAGCCTCCCATACCGGTAGGAGTCACACACCCCTGTCACCATTTGGGAACAGGAAAAATCGCAGCTCCTTCACGATTTTGGAACCCAGATAGTCACCACTTCTCTATTCACGATCTACCCTAATGAACCGGAAACCCCCATTTTACATCCTTATCAAGGGGGTTCAAATGATCCTCTCGGTTCAATTGTCCAAGAAAGGGCGGCTTTATACAACAAATACTCACTTCATGTTTAAAATCTATTTTAGACTGATTAGACCGACTCACTAATTTCATCAATATAATTTTTTAAAAAATCAAAAGATTCAACATAATTAGTAATAATATACTATATTAATACATAATATAGTATATTACCAAATAGTAATAATATACTATATTAATACATAATTATCATCGTTCTCAATAAACTTAACAAGCTCAGTCATGGTGTTAGGATCCAGAGTTCATGGACACGCATAAATTAAGGATCACTGGATTCAGTTTTTAAACAGGGGAGCTTTCATGACGGATCATCTCCATGTTGGTTTTTGGCTCCTAGTTCAAGTAAACCGGGTCACACATGTTTCAAAACAAAACCGCAGCAGGAGTAATAACCGCCTGCATTTATCCAGTAGGGCAGCCCGCCTGTAGCAATTTTATTTGGGAAATGCATTGATTGGTGAGGCTGTTTTCATGGGGGCAGTTAGGAAGACCAGCTGGTCTTCTTTAATAGTCTTGACCCGTAACCGCCATGGCCGGCCATGACAACTCTTGGAGCTTTATGGAGGGAGGCCTTTTCTTCCCTCATTTAATGGTTGCCAGTGTGGCATTTTCTTATATAAAAGGAGGGTGGTGTGAAGCCAGCAATAGAACCACGGCCTGAAGCTTTTTGCAAAAGTGTTGTCCGCCTGAATGCTTTTGGAGCCGCCCGTGAGAAATCCAAGGAAGAAAAACATCCCCCCTCTTTCTCTCTTGTTCGTGCTTGATGGTTTTTCTTGCCGGCGTTGCAATGGACATTCTAGGGAGTGGAGAGGCGCGGCGTCGACGGCGTGCGCGTGTGCAGTTAGCCTCGACGGAGTTTTTCTCTCCGGTGGTGGCGTCGTTCTCCGATGGTGGCGGTGGTTGCAGTTGAACGTCGGACCTCGACGTAGTCCTTCGCCCATTCTAACGCACGGGATCAGAGGGATCTTAACGAGAGCACCAAATGTAGCGATCCCGTGAGGGAGGGTGGCGATGGCTTTGTCGGGGAACGGAAACCAAGAGGGAGGGTGGGGAGATGGGGGAGAAAGAAAGCCTCAGATGAGCTGGGATAGAAGGAGGGGAACAGGAGCAAGAGGAAGATGAACAGGAAAAAACATAATATTCTTCTTAATTTCAACGGTACAGTAATACAACATATATATAATACTTAAGATGAAAAATAGCCGTTACAGTAAGAACGTTACAACAGGCTTATTCTAACAGAGATCGGGGCCGTTGATGAGATCCTGCGGCTGGAATTCCTCCTGACCGTTGACTTGGGGCGCTGATGGCGGATCTTTGAGGCATGATGCTTGGCTGTCATGTTCTTCTTCGCTGATTGATTCTCGGGAAGCTGAGGCCAGCTGGGTGTGTTTCCTAACATTACCACCCTCTTTAGGAACGCTGTCCTCAGCGTTCAACCCTATCTTCTGTCCGTCGGTGGTGGGCTCTGGAGAAATCGCCGAAGCTGGCTCGGCTGGCATTTCATTTTGTTGGATCGGGTGTTCTCCTGGTTTTGCGTTGAGCTGAAGCAAGTCTTTCCTGTTTTTGTGATGTGTTCGTTTTTGTTGTGGTGTCCATGATGTTTGCGGAGGGAGGTGGTGTGGTTTTGGTCTGCCGGGTGGATGCGTTTTGGTACTCCATCTTCCCTTTTTACCCCAGGCCAGAGTGTCGGCAGTAGGTTCGATTTCCGGCAATTGTTGCAGTATAGCTGCCTGTAGTAGGGGGTATCATGTAACTCGGCTACATCTTTCCATGTGCTGTCTGAGGGGGGAAGCCCCTGCCATTGTATGAGTGCCTAGGGAACCTCGTGACCTTGTCGTATGATGCGGCGAGTGTTGATGACGGCCATGGGCTAGTGCATGGGTCTGTTCTCCCAGCTGAGCTCGGGTAGATTAGTGACATGAATTTTAGGGTCCCCTACATAGGGTTTCAACAAGGAAACGTGAAAGACTGGGTGTATCTTGGATGATGGTGGGATGAGCAATCTATATGTTGTTTCACTGATGATCTCTGCTACTTGATAGGGTCCGTAATACTTCAGTCCTAGCTTCCTTCCCTGTGGCCTCTTCATGGTTAGTTGCCTATACGGGTGCAATTTGAGCAACACCCAATCGCCTTTGTCCAATTTTAGTTCTTTGCGCTTCTTGTCTGCTTGTGCTTTCATACGCTGTTGTGACTTAGCTAGATTACGTGAAGTAGTTGTTCCCGTGCTTTCATACGCTTTTAGTCCGTGAAGTAGTTGTTCACATGTATGCATTGTCTCCTCGACGACTTCATTGCCGGTACTTCTTGCATAGAAATTGAGCAAATCAGGGGGCGGTCGACCGAACATGACCTCAAAAGTGGTCATATTGGTCGAGAAATTATACGATGTATTATAATGATATTCAACAAGATTGAGAAAAAGGGACCATTTTGTGGGTACTTCATGAGAAAAAATTCTTAAGTATTGCCCTAGACAATGATTTACTCGTTCAGTTAGGTCGTCGGTTTGGGGATGATAAGACGAACTATACTTTAGGAGTGTGCCTTGAAGTCGGAATAGTTCGACCCAGAAATTGCTTAAGAATATGGCGTCCCGGTCTGATATGATTGTCTCGGGAAGTCCATATAGTTTGCCAACACAGTTCCAAAATTCATTTGCCACAATGGGGCCTGTCATTGGGTGTTTAAGGGGTGCAAAGTGTGCGGCTTTGGAAAACCGATCTACCACGACTAAACTGATGGTGTACCCCTTTGCGTTAGGTAAGTGGGTTATGAAGTCCATGGTGAGGTCTGCCCATAATCGTTGGGGGGGGTGGGTAGGGGTTGGAGAAGTCCATAGGGAAGGTGATTTAAGGCCTTTGCCTTCTGGTAAAGGTCACAATTTTTGATAAACGTGGTGACGTCCTCTTTCATATTATACCAAAAGAATTGATTTTTGATTCTATGTAATGCGTCTTTGATACCAGAATGACCTCCTACTAAACTGGAGTAAGCCTCAAGTATGAGTTTATGCTTTATGTTGGATGTGTTGGGTATGTATATCTTTGTTTTATATGTGATGTATGCTCCGTGTTTTTTCCAGTCGGGGTGTGATACGCGCAAAATAGAGCTTGAAAACGCAAGTATACGTGTCGTACAAGTAATACAGAGTGAGTGAGATTGTTCCCACGGAGAAGTGATGAGCTTAGTGCTTACAATTACTAGCTACACTGTTTCTATGAATCCAAGTAAAACGATTAATTGATTTTCTGAAAATAGATTAAAACTTTTAGATAAATATTAAAACTAATTTAACTAGATCTTAAAGTAATTTCTTAGCAATTAGAGAAAATAGCCTTGCATTTCTGATTTCATATGTGTAACATGATGATGATAAAATAAATATTTCATTTGGTTGAGCTTTGAATTATCTTGCGATGATTTTTAAAGAAGAAACTTTTATCTCTCGATACAATGAGTCTTAATATCTACGCAACCCTAGTTATCTCTAACTTAGGCAAAACAAAATATTATGAAGTGCAAGAATCAAATTCGATAGCATAAAAAAGAAATCTCTTTCACTTTTGAAAACTCAATAGATCTTGTGATGCACACACGTTTCTCCTCTCTCGACTCTTGAAACGCCGTAAAAATACAGAAATTTTGGTTAAAGATTCACACTACTCATCTCTCGATTCTCGCACTGCGATAAACTAGCCCTTAAATTAACGTTACGACGCTCATCTCTCGATTCTCGCTGCAATGTAATAAAAAGACATGATCCAACAATTTCACCATAAAAATCACCAGATCTATAAAGATAATCACAAAACAAACTCAAAATTAAAGATGTTCATCATCAAAATACACATACTACTCTCATCATGCAAGACTAGAGAGTTTTAGTTCATGACTGTGGTAAAATAACACAAAATTGAAGAGATCTTACTAAACATTTCGAAAGAAATGCGAATCTTCCCTTCTCTAGTGATGTGGAAGCGTTTCCTTCAGCCCGACTGCCAAGACTGGACTGGTTCTTCCCTGACCGAATACCTCTCCCTGCAGTTTTTTCTCCTCTAATGGCTGTCCCAGAATAGAATAGAATCCCCCCTTTTTATGGCTGAAATTTTCCACTTTTAAACTTTCCTTTTCTCCTCCTAGTGGGCCCCACATCCAGTCATTTTAAAATGCTGAACGGATGCTTTGAAATAGGTTGTAACTGTCCAAAACTTGGCAGTTTCGGATTTGAATTTCCTGTAACTGTCAGAAATGTTGTGAATATGTTGCAACATTTCTGGTTCTGTTTTTCTGCACAGTTTGACCTGTCAGATTTGTTGAGAATATGTTGCAACATTTTTCTCAGATTTTTCACAATACTTAGTCTTCAATACTTGACTTAAATTCTCCCCGAATCCTATCATAAAAACATATAAACAATGAGAGTACAAATATTTTGACTCCAAATCATGCGACAATTGGATTTTTATCTACTTTTCATGTATAAATATCACATAACATGACTAAAAATGGTTAAAATAGAGATGAAGATAACTTCTTTTTGTGAAGTTATCAGGGTGAGCATGTGGTTCTTGGAGGAATCTGCGGGTAACGGGTTCATTGTCGTAATCTTTGTCCAAACCATCCAACAAGGTGAGCATAGGGAAAGTGACTTTGGTGAGGCTTAGTAGGGCCATCTGCTCGGGGATGTCGGGTAATCGCGAAAGTGTATCCGCGACCTGGTTGTTCTTGCCCGCACGGTATTGAATGATGAAATCGTATCCTAATAGTTTGGAAAAAAAATATTGTTGCTCGGGGGTCTGGATCTGTTGGGTGAGTAAGTGGTGAAGACTCTGATGATCCGTCAAAATGGTAAATTGATGGCCAAGTAAATATTGGCGCCATTTTGCGACTGCGGCGGTGACCGCGTACAACTCTCGAATATAAGTTGATTTCCTTTGCATCAGGGGTGAGAGTTTTTTGCTAAAATATGCTATCGTGCCCGTGGTTTGCTTAAGCACTGCTCCAATCCCCGTGCCCGATGCATCCGTTTCCAATGTAAATGACTCTTTAAAATTGGGTAGGGTGAGAATGGGGGAGGAGATTAATTTTGTTTTTAATTGGTGAAAAGCTTCCTGTGTCGCGCTATTCCAAAGGAACGAGTTTTTCTTTAAGAGCTCGGTTAACAGGAATGCAATCTTGGCGTAGTCGTGGATTAATTTCCGGTAGTAGTTGGTTAATCCTAGAAAAGCCCGAATATGTTTTTGGTTAGATGGGGTGGGGAAATTTTTGATAGACTCGAGTTGCCCTCATTGGGGGTAACCCTGCCATCTTGGATGATGTGTCCTAAGAATTCCACTTTGGTAGTTAGAAACGAACATTTGGAGAGTTTGATGAATAACATGTGATGTTCGAGTATATGTAAAGTCATCCTTAGATGGTCTAGGTGATCTTCTTTGGTTGCACTATAAATAAGGATGTCGTCGAAAAAAATCACGAGAAATTTCCGGAGGAAGGGTTGGAAGATGGTGTTCATGAGCGCTTGAATGTGTATGGGGCATTTGTTAAACCAAAAGGCATAACTAGAAATTCATAATGCCCTTGGTGGGTTTGGAAAACGGTTTTGTGGATGTCGTGTTCGTCCATTCGGATTTGATAGTAACCAGAGCGTAGGTCGATTTTTGAGAAAAAGCAAGCTGAACATAACTCATCTAATAGTTCATCGATAGTTGGGACGAGGAATTTATCCTTGATCGTTATTTTGTTGAGGGTCCTGTAATCGACGCAAAACCACCACGTGCCATCTTTTTTTAACTAACAGTACAAGTGAGCTAAAAACGGATGTACTGGGTCTGATATGCCCGTGAGAGAGCATCTCAGACACTAATTTTGCGATTTCGTTCTTTTGATGGTACGGCTATCGGAAAGGACGTAGGTTTGGTGCTGCCGCATCATTGGTCAAATTGATCTTGTGGTCGATATCACGTGGGGGTGGTAGTGAGATAGGGTCTTTAAATAAGTCGATGAATGATGCGAGTAGCTTTTTGCATGGGTTTGGCAAGGTGTTGCTTATGTTCCCTATTGTGTGGGGGGTGGGGTTAATCGGATTCTCCATGGCGAGCAAGAGACACATTGCAGATGGTTTGATTGCAATCATTCACATCAACTGCGATGATAAGACTTGACCCGTCAAAGAGGCGTTGCGATGCCCAACAAGAGTCACTTGTCCTTTTATGCCTGAATAGGATAAGGTGAACTTGTCATAGTCCATAGTGACAGGACCTAGTGTCCGGAGCCAGCTTTGTCCCAATATAAGGTCTGTGCCCTCAATATCAAGGACATATAAGTGAACGTTGTAGTGAATGGTCTGAATGAGCAGTGACGTGTCTTTGCATTTGCCTTGGCAGGATTCGGTGGACCCATTACCCAAAAAGACATGAAATTTTTTAACTGTTAAGATTGGGAGTTCGAGGAATTGTGTCATCCTAGGGGAAATGAAATTGTGGGTGCTGCCACTATCGATAAAAAACTGTATTGGGTTGCTGTTGATGTAACCGGTCATACGTAGCCCGTGATTGGGAAGAGCACCGATAAGTGTTTGTAAACAAATCATCGTGGGTGGGAAGTCGTCGTCGGTTGGAGGGTCACCAGGGTCTATTTCGTCAAAATCCTCCGGTTCCTCCGTGCCAACTAAATATAGTAGAGCTCCTTGCCCTTTGCATCTATGGCCCGCATGATATCGTTCGTCGCAGTTATAACACAGTCCCTTGTCGCGTTTGGCTTGTAGTTCGGCCGGTGTGAGGCGTTTAATATGAGAGTATTTGGGTCGGAATGTGTTTGGTGGTCTGTTGTTGTCTCGCGTGAAGGGAGTGGGGTTGTGAAAAGTGGGGTTGTGAAAAGTGGGGGGTCGGGTTTTATAGTTTAGGTTGTGTTGGTCTTCGTACATATGTGTAATGGCGTATGCATCGTGAATCTCGGTTGGACGGGCAAGTTGAACCAGGCCTCTAATATGCTCTTTAAGACCCAAGACAAACATGTCGGAAATGAACTCAGGATGTAGTCCTGGTACTTCTGTAATGAGTTCTTCAAACTCGGTTTTGAAATTAAGGACCGTGGTGGTTTGTTGTAACTTGGTTAATAGGCCGACCGGTTTAACATATAGGGAGGGTCCGAAACATTTTTGGATTGCGTCCACAAATAACGGGAAAGTTAATGCGGGGTGGTCCTTTAGTGTGGCTTGGTACCATTTAGAAGCCGGTTTGTCTAAGTGGAAAGAGGCTATTAATAGATAATCTTGAGCTCGTGTTCCATTGTATTCAAAGTATTGACGTAACCATACAACCAATCTGTGGGGTCACCATCGGAAAAACGGGGGCAAGTAATATCCAAATTACCGGGTCGTTCAGAAACTACCTGGGTTTTGTTGCCGATGGGGGAAGATCCAAGTATTCCGTTGGAGGATTGCGCGGGAAAAAATTCTGGAGATCGTCGTTTGGGGGGTTCGTCCCCGTTGGGTCCTTTCCCAATAACTTTCTGTAGGTTTGTAAACTGCAACAACAGGTCCTGTCGAAGTGCGGACATCTGGTCGGCTGCATCCTCCTTAGATGCCAGTATTTGGCAAGCCAGGATGTTTTCCTTCGCCTATAATTCATTGTTGAACTATTGCTGGAGCTGCTGTGTATGCTGGGCGAGTTCTTCTACCAGGCACCGATGAAGGTCCTCCATTTGGGTTGAGCGTGTGGCATGTTCGGCCTGCAGGGCTGCCTTGAAGTTGGCCATGGAGCGCAGTCCTTCGCCCATTCTAACGCACGGGATCGGAGGGATCTCAACGAGAGCACCAAATGTAGCGATCCCGTGAACACGGTGGCGGTGGCTTTGTCGGGGAACGGAAACCAAGAGGGAGGGTGGGGAGATGGGGGAGAAAGAAAGCCTTAAATGGGCTGGGATAGAAGGAGGGGAACAGGAGCAAGAGGAAGATGAACATGAAAAAGCATAATGGCCCATTCGGCGCGCCGGAATTGGCTTTCTGGAATTGGTATTGGCTTTCCATAAAGCCAATTCTTGTGTTCGGCGCGCAGGAATTACAACGGCTTTGGTTTTCATTTGAAAACCGCGGTTATTCATGTTAAGTTAAAAATCCGGCCCCTGAAAACCTTACCCCTCACGTGTATTTTTC
This sequence comes from Platanthera guangdongensis, assembly GCA_039583875.1. NCBI lineage: Eukaryota > Viridiplantae > Streptophyta > Magnoliopsida > Asparagales > Orchidaceae > Platanthera > Platanthera guangdongensis. Next base: position 25,104,271 of record CM077166.1, on the reverse strand, counting down.
CTGGCTTTCACGCTTCCGCCTCAAGCCGACGCCTCCTGGCTGCTGCCCTAACCCGCGCGACCATCCCGACGTCGATCCGCGGTAGGTTTTCCGCTTGATTTTTACTCCGGCTTCCTCTTCTTCGACTTCCTCTTCTCCAACTTCCTCTTCTCCCGCTTCCTTTTCTCCAGCTTCATCTTTTTCAGCTTCCTCTTCCGATTCCAGTTTGTAGCTTCTTCTTCGTCACCGTTTTTAACTTCTTCTTCCTCACCATTTTATATTTTCTTCCTCTTCTCCGGCATCTTCTCCCCCTATTATCGCAGGTTTTGCTCACTCCAGCTCACAGTAGGGACTGCTCCATCATACGCAGAAGGTAGAAGGCATGATTTGCTACTATTAGTAAGTATTTGGTGGATCACTCCGGCTATTTATGTGGTTTTGTTGCTATTTCGGAACTTTTATTTGTGCACGATGCTTTAAGATTATTAGTACTTTCATTTTAAGTATTATTAGTATTTAGATTTTGTGGACAATGATTAAATTTTTACAAAAATAGTTTCTAAAAATTGCAAAAGTCAATTCCAGTGTGCAGCCGAACAGCTTTTACATTTCAATGCTAATTCTGTTCACTGAAAACCATACTGCAGCCGAACAACATAATTGATTTTCTGCACAAAACCAATTCCTGTAGATATTGATTTTCTGGCCAAAGCCAATTCCAGAAAACCAATACCTGCGCGTCGAACGGACCCTAATATTCTTCTTAATTTCAACGGTACAGTAATACAACATATATATAATACTTACGATGAAAAATAGTCGTTACAGTAAGAACGTTACAACGAGCTTATTCTAACAGAGATCGGGGCCGTTGATGAGATCCTGCGGCTGGAATTCCTCCTGACTGTTGACTTGGGGCGCTGATGGCGGATCTTTGAGGCATGATGCTCGGCTGTCATGTTCTTCTTCACTGATTGATTCCCGGGAAGCTGAGGCCAGCTGGGTGTGTTTCCTAACAAGCTGGTTCCTCGCTTCTGAAGAAGCTGAAGCCCTCCTCCTCGTCAAAGGCGGGTAAGTTCGTCCGTCTCCTCCCCAGTCTCTCGACTCGTAGAAACCTGGCACTTTCTCTCACTTTACTCAGCCGCCACATCTGATGAAATTCTGGCAGGAGCGGCGATCAACGAAGAAGAAGCGGCAGAGAAGCGAGAGGTTCACCCGCTCAACTTCACTTCCGCGGCAAATTTTTGGAAGAGCCTCCATTTCTAAAGACTATTGTTATTAGCATCGTAGTTTTGGTTAGTCACATCGTATTCTTTTAATTTTTCGCGTCTTTTAAAAATATATTTTGCACATATATATTTTAGGAAAATTGTTCAACACAAAAATCTAAAACTTTAGTGTTGAACTATTTTCCTAAAAATGCATGTACAAGAAGAACTTTGTAAGTACACACATATTTCATGTCTTTTATAAATATGCCTTGTACATGCATTTTTAGGAAAAATGTTCAACACGAGAGTTGTAGATCTCATCGGTTCGTGTTGAATACTTTTCCTAAAAATGCATGCATAAGTCGTATTTCTAAAAGACGCGAAAAATTAAGAGAAAGTGTGATGCAACTAGCCAAAACTGTGGTGCTAATAACAATCACCTTTCTAAACCCAGATCTGGTAAAATTAGAGTGCCACAAGTGTCAAAAATTTAGAAAACTGATCTCCTTGAGAAGGAGGGTGACGAAGGGGAAATCAGGCTTCAGAAATGTCTGAATAGTAAATCTTTTCTGGATCAGATGATCTCTATCTCGACATAGATTAAAAATGATCTCCATATGAAAACCCTACAATAAATTTGGACACACTACTGATTTTCTTTGGGTGATTTCTAACGGTTTGGTTTGATTTTTTTAAAAAATAGTAAATCGAACCACTCAAATGTGATTTCAAAAATTTGAAACTGAATCGAACCGCTCAAACATTAAAACCCAACTGAAAGGTTTGATTTGGTTTGATTTGGTTTTGACGCTTTAAATAATATGTAACCTAAAAGTGTTTTAAAATCACAAATACATTTGCATACCAAAATTTTTTACTTAGAAAAAAAAAACTTGCGAGTGAGACTAGTGCGGTGGCCGGCCGGATGGGGAGGGCCGAGTGCAGTTGTCGCAGGCACCGTAGGTCACAGTGGCAACGGGCGACAATAGACAGAGTTTTGTTCATTTTCAAACTGTAGATATACATGATATGTTGGATGGAATCATGAAAACAAAAAAGTTAAAAATAAAATATGAAAATGTTATTACTTTACAAATAATAATTGAATATTAGAGTAATAGTATAATAATAGTCCGGACAGTAATAGAATAATCGAACAAAAAATTTATATTTATTTAAATATATTATAAAAAATTTAAATGTAATTAAATGTTGTTATAAAATATGATTAACCTTATGGTTTTTCTAAAATCAAACCGTGACCGAACAGCAACCTATTGAAACCAAATCAAGTCATGAAGTATGATTTGATTTGATTCGGTTTGGTTGGTTTTGCTTACATGCCTTCCTTTGGGAAACAATAGAATCAATTATATATATGCTATGCCCTTTCCACAATCACACTCGCCCTTTAAGTCATTGCATGAACAACAACAGGTTATAAAATAACCTGATACCCATTGATATGACCTATTTGAGTGGACTTTGGGAGGCTATTACTGTTAAAATTCAACAAACCGCAGACGCCCCCTTGGATACCCTGTTGAAAACTCAACAAACCGAAAGAGAATACGCCCACTTATAATGTTGAAAGTTTTCCCGGATCGTGGAGTTAGCAGGGGTTATCTCAACAAAGCAGTAACAACCAGCAACACATGCAGCACAAGCTTCTTTATTGATCAAGAACAAACTTCTTTACAAGGCGAGACATACATGGCGAGACATGTTTCACCAAAACCCAACACCGGGAGAGCAGAGACAGTTACAAAGACAAGAACAAAAAACAAGCCGCGCGGACTCAATCAACAAGCCGCCGACCTACTACTGTGGAGTCCGCTCAGTCCGCCAGGTCGCCAGACCGCAACCCAAGCCGCGTGGACTCACCCTTTATTCCAATGCTTAGCTCTTCACCGCCGATATGCACGCCGCCAGACCGCACAAGCTGCGACACCGAATGGAACAGTCCGCCTGAAGCAGGCGACTTCCTGAACCCCGAACCAAGTCGCCAAAGAGAAGACCGCCTGGTCGCTATCCGCGACCTGCTGTTTACCGCCTGTTGCTTAACCGCAGAGTCCGCACTGTCCCTGACCGCAATCAGAGCCAAGTCCTGGCTTTCCAGCGCTATCCGCACAACCTGCACAGCACAACCGGGTCAACTCTCAATCCGCGCTGACACAAAGGTCCAGACCGCAGCAACTTACGCGAGCTCAATTACTGTTCACTTACTTCGGTCTAGGTTCGATACTCCTGATGTGACATGAGTCCTATTTATAGGCACGATGATGAGTATGGTCACCGCCCTAGCCGATAGGATCACCGCCACATCCCGCAGCAAGAACAAGTGTGTCCGCCAGCCCACGGACACACATTCCAGTTCGCCGCTCCTGTGCAGATAGTCAGTCCGCCCCAGCTTCTCCAAGGTCGGACTCCAATATCCAGCCCGCCTTGCCGCCAGAGGCCAAGCCAGGACCACCACAGCCAGACTCCACAACAGCCGTGTCCGCCATTCTGCGGACAAGGCATCAGCCCGCAAAACTCGAGCCCGCAGCCTCGCCATCAAGGCACCTGCCGGACTCAGCGGACACCCGGCTTCCGTCCGCATATCCCAAGTCCATTGCCTCATTGTCAAGGCACCTCCGGACTTAGCGGACACGCCAATCCAGTCCGCTAACAGCAGACTCCAGTCCGCAACTCCTGAGTCCATAACCTCGTCACAAGGCTAAACCGGACTCAGCGGACTCCGGCTCCAGTCCGCACGCTCCTGCACAAGCAATTCTCCAGTCCGCATTTCCCCAAGCTAGCAAACAAGGCAACAACACTTCTACTACGCTTGGCGGACTGAGAAACCAACCCGCGCTCCACTGCGCGATCTCCCCGGACTGAGCCATCCTGGACTTGGTTCAGATCACACCAAGTCCAGTCCACTGGCCGTAAGGGCCAGTCCGCACTTACTGGCGGACACTGGATCTAGCCCGCCATACCGGGCGACCTCCAGTTTCTGTCCGCGCTGACCGGCGGTCTCCGCGGCTTCCACTTGCCGCTTCACTAGAGCAAGACCAAGGCAACTGCCAAACCGGTCTGCCGAGCTCCAGTTCTTCAGTCCGCTTCATGCCGAACTCCGCGGATAACATTCCTATCCGCCCGGTTACTTCCTGGGAGTCAACCGCCTGCTGAGCATACACTGGCCTGTCAGACCACCGCTGCTGTCCGCGTAGTCCGCGCGAACAGACCGCCCAGGCCGCCACAGAGCAAACCGCCTGCAACATCCCTGCCGACCTAGCAGTCCGCCAACCCTGTCCGCGTAGTCCGCGCGGATAGGTTTCCCAAGCCTTCCATTCACCCACTTTCACTTCACAGAATTCAACACTCCCCCTTGAAGTGAGAAGTGGTGAATAACTCCAGCAGCTCCCGTAACCTTGCATCTGGTCCTTCCGATAGCATCTACGAAGAGATGTCCAAGACATAGTCCTCGCCCCACATATCATGGACCATGAGGGAACCCTCCAGCATCTCCAAAAAGGAGTCATGCTTCCCTCTGCCTTCTTCAGCTTCAACCTCCACTCTTGCATCACAGGAGTATCACCAACTTCCTTGGATACTGAAGTCCAAGCCTCGTTGCCTCTGAGAGAAGTCACCTCTTCAGACTTGGTGTCAACCACCTCCTTGATTCTATTGGGGTCATCACAGCCAGAAGAACCTTGCTCGACCTGAGGGCTAACAAGGAAACACGGGACCAAGTCTGTCATGTTCCCTTCACAATATCGAGCTGGTGGCTTACTGATCCTCTTCGATCTCCGAAGAACCTGATCATGGCTAACCACCTCCGCTGCTATTGAACCAGCTCCGTTCCCGTGCAAACCCGGAACAATGCTCCCTTTGCTCCCTGAACAAGACGCCTCCTTACTGGAACCAAAAGCATCTGGAGCAACGCTCCCCCTGCTACCTGAACCAGAAGACTCCCCTCTTGAACAAGAACTGCCTGGAACATCGCTCCCCTTGCTTGCTGAACCGGAAGCCTCCGTCTTCGAGCCAGAAGATCCTGGAGCATCGCTCCCCCTTCTTCCCAACTCTGACGCCTTTGCCCCGGAGCTAGAACAACCTGGAGCACCTGGTGACTCAGGCAACTCCACTTCCTTAGCAGCAGCCTCCTTCAGCCCACCATCTGACCTGCTTATCTCTAGCTCCACATAAGAGCTACCCCAATACGGCGTCAACTCATCAAAAACAATGTCTCTCGACACTATGAGTTTCTTCGTCGCAGGATCCATACACCTCCATCTTCTTCTCTGCTCATCATACCCAACAAAGACTAGCTTTGTCTTGAGAGCACCCGGAGAGTGTATATAGTAGGTAGATCCAAACACCCGAAGGTGCTTCACTGAGGGCTTCACTCCGAACATCAGCTCATAAGGAGTCTTCATTATGATCGGACTAAGAGGCATTCGGTTGATGACATGAGCAGCACAGGCTATTCCCTCCGCCCAAAGAGCCTCCGGAACGCCTTTACTCTGAAGCCAACACTTACAGGTCTCCGTTAACCAACGGATCATCCGAGCTGCAAAACTACCTTGTTGTGAAGTATGTCCACAAGAAAGCTCCATCAGGATCCCTTGCTTCCTGCAAAAGCGTGAGAACTCGGTTGAGCCAAACTCACCACCGATACTTGTCCTCAACACCTTGATCCTCCGGCCAAGCTGGCCTTCCACAAGCTTCTTGAACTCCACAAACAAGCGTACTATGTTGGACTTCTTCTTCATAAAGTATACCCAAGTATACCCAGAATAGTCATCAACCAATATCAGCATGAACCTGCTGCCTCCAAGACTGGCCGTGACGGTCGGTCCCACCAGAGCACAATGGACAACCGCCAATGTGGCATTACATCTGGATTGTGCTTTGTCGACCATGAAGCGATAGGCTCCACTTTCTTGACATCCCGCACACCCCCGACCATCGCCATAGGATGACAATCTAGGCAAGGCTCTTACGAGTCTTCTTTCCGCCATTGCTTTCAGCTTGTCCATCCCTACATGCCCCAGTCTTTCATGCCAGATAGCTGCACTATCACTGGCATTCATCCGATCAACTCCAGCACTAGTTGATATCCCAACTACGTTCTTCTCCTTCCTCCCTACATGAGCAACGTTCGCCGAGAGCAAGACAACCTTGCACTCCTTCCGAAGATGACCTTGCTGCTTGCATTTATAGTACCGTGGTCCTTCCTTCCTCTTCCTATCACGCCTAGGAGAAATACTCCTTTCTTCCTGATATGAAGTAGAGGGACCATCTTCCGCAACAACCTTCACCTCCTTCCTGAACAACCCATGTAACGCCCCGGATTTTTGATTGCGTACGCATGATGGGCGTTACGTTGGCTTTGAACGTTGTGCGAGCATGGTTTTTCCCGCGGGCTTGCGAGGGGCTGTTTTGGTTGCCGAGTTGCACGATTCCCAGCAAACCGGAGTCCAAATTGGGGACTCGGTGAGGCCTCTTAGGAATGTTTGCACTTTTCGCGCCAGGGTAAGGTTGCTCAACATAAGTTGCTGGTTCAGGAAACAAAAAAGGGTAAAAAGTCTTAAGGCAAAAATGATCTAGGACGTCACAGGAACATTTTTCAAAACAGGGAAAAATGGTCGTTTTTGTGCGAGACACGCCCCCTGACACGGGCATGACCCAGGCCGTGACCTGGGCGTGACCTCCTTGACTCGACGAATTTTTTTTTGCGTCGAGTTGAGCTCGACGAATGGGGTACACGCCCCGTGACACGGGCGTGTCACGGGCCGTGTCCCGATGTGTCGAGTGTCGAGTGTCGAGTGTCGGGTGTCGGGTGTCGAGAGAGGGTACACGACCTGTGACACGGGCGTGTCACAGGGCGTGTTCAGCTTGTCGCGTGTTGCGTGTCAAGTGTCGAGTGTCGAGTGTCGGGTGTCGGGAGAGGGGACACGGCCTGTGACAGGGCGTGTCACAGGCGTGTCAAGCTGTGTCGAGTGTCGACACTTTGTGTCGACGAGGTGTCGAGACACGGGCTACACGCCCTAGGTCACGGGCGTGACTGACCCGTCACGGGCGTGTACCCGGCCGTGTACCATGTGGATAAACTTGGAATTGCCGACTTTCTACGCCGCTTATGGTACACGCCCTGTGTCACGGGCGTGACACAGGGCGTGACCGGCCCGGAAAATCGACTTTTCCCAGTTTTTTTGTGTCGTTCATTTCCTGATTCTGCATCGAACGGCCCAGCTCTGTTCTGGACGAATTAAGGCCGAAACAGAGTTTCTCCTCCTCATTTCATCTTCTCTTCATCTTCTTCCTTCTTCTAAACAAGGAACTCTAGGGAGCAAGGCTCAAGCAAGGCAAGGAAAGAGAGGAGCAGCCGTCGAGCAGCATCGTCTCGGTTCAGGCAAGCGGTGTTCTCCACCCTTGCCAATCTTCTTTCTTGGTTTTGATTATGCCAACATAGCTAGTGTTTCTCTTTCACTTTTCCTAGCTTGATTTTCTTGTGTTGGATTCTTCTTCACTAGCCTAAGAAGATTCCTATGGTCAAGGTGTTATGGAAAAAATCAAGATGTGGAAAAGCGCGACGTGGAGCTCGAGTCAACGATGAGGGCGGCTCACCTCATTTGTTCCCGTAGAGATAAGCTGGTATGTGACTTGGTGTTTGGTTGCATTCATGTTTTGGTTTGCTTATGTATTTGCTTTTGTGAAAAGTTTCGAGGCGAAACTTTTTGTTAGGGGGAGTGATTGTAACGCCCCGGATTTTTGATTGCGTACGCATGATGGGCGTTACGTTGGTTTTGAACGTTGTTCGAGCATGGTTTTTCCCGCGGGCTTGCGAGGGGCTGTTTTGGTTGCGAGTGAGTTGCACGATTCCCCAGCAAACCGGAGTCCAAATGGGGACTCGGTGAGGCTCTTAGGAATGTTTGCACTTTTTCGCGCCCGGGGTAAGGTTGCTCACATAAGTTGCTGGTTCAGGAAACAAAAAAGGGTAAAAAGTTCTTAAGGCAAAAATGGTCTAGGACGTCACAGGAACATTTTTCAAAACAGGGAAAAATGGTCGTTTTTGTGCGAGACACGCCCCCTGACACGGGCGTGACCCAGGCCGTGACCTGGGCGTGACCTCCTTGACTCGACGAATTTTTTCTTGCGTCGAGTTGAGCTCGACGAATGGGGTACACGCCCCGTGACACGGGCGTGTCACGGGCCGTGTCCCGCTGTGTCGAGTGTCGAGTGTCGAGTGTCGGGTGTCGGGTGTCGAGAGAGGGTACACGGCCTGTGACACGGGAGTGTCACAGGGCGTGTTCAGCTTGTCGCGTGTCGCGTGTCAAGTGTCGAGTGTCGAGTGTCGGGTGTCGGGAGAGGGGACACGGCCTGTGACACGGGCGTGTCACAGGGCGTGTCAAGCTGTGTCGAGTGTCGACACTTTGTGTCGACGAGGTGTCGAGACACGGGCTACACGCCCTAGGTCACGGGCGTGACCGACCCGTCACGGGCGTGTACCCGGCCGTGTACCATGTGGATAAACTTGGAATTGCCTACTTTCTGCGCCGCTTATGGTACACGCCCTGTGTCACGGGCGTGACACAGGGCGTGACCGGCCCGAAAATCGACTTTTCCCAGTTTTTTTGTGTCGTTCATTTCCTTGATTCTGCATCGAAGGCCCAGCTCTGTTCTGGACGAATTAAGGCCGAAACAGAGTTTCTCTCCTCATTTCATCTTCTCTTCATCTTCTTCTTCCTTCTTCTAAACAAGGAACTCTAGGGAGCAAGGCTCAAGCAAGGCAAGGAAAGAGAGGAGCAGCCGTCGCAGCAACGTCTCGGTTCAGGCAAGCGGTGTTCTCCACCCTTGCCAATCTTCTTTCTTGGTTTTGATTATGCCAACATAGCTAGTGTTTCTCTTTCACTTTTCCTAGCTTGATTTTCTTGTGTTGGATTCTTCTTCACTAGCCTTATTATGCTTTTGAATTTCCCTATGCGGAATGAATAGGATGTTCCATGCTTAGTTTTGTTTAGGATGATTCACGTAGTCTCTTTGTTCATATGATTCATGTAGCTCATGTTCATGTAGCCTTTCGAAATTATATGACTTTTCTTGATCAAAGCATATGATTCTTGTTCCAAACGTGTGATTGATGTACGTCGGTTAAGCAAACTCTATCATGTGTCTTCTTTGGTAAAAAAGCGTGTGATCCTTTTCATGTGATGAAGTTCATCAAACTCTACGTTGGCAAATGGTAGTCATGTGTGAGAACGCTGAAAGGAACGTATTGAGCTTGGGTTATGGGGCGTTTTGCGAGGCGAATTTGTGAACCATGGCTAGGAGCGTTTGTGTGAGAATTCTGCAAGGGGTGGTGTGGTTTCAGCCTGTGGCCACCGGGTTTTGTTTTTGTGGTTAGAGAGGACCACTTTGGCCCCGATTTGGCTAGTTTGTTTGGTGCGTTCCACTTGAGGGCCGCCACCGAAAGAGCCTTGCGGAATTGAACTTAACCGCTGCTTATGCTTCACTTGTGTAGTAGTTTTGTCCTATGAATGATGGAATGAGCATGTGTTTTGCCTTTTGCTCCTGCGGGGGTTGAGCAGGACTTGATGAACTTGTACGCACTTGGTGCGTTTAGCATGTGTTTTGGTGCGTTTTTCCACTTGCTTTTGTTCACTCATGTTACTTGATGAAATATTTCTGTGGGTCGGTAAGCCCTTCGTTATAGTTTATGACATTCCTGCTTTCTTTTGTATAGCTTTGATGGTTGCTGAGGTATTCTTTCTTGAATGCCTCAGGTGCAGGTTGTAGCGGGTTAAGCGGCTAAAGTTGTTGGTGGAGTTTCTGTGGAGCTTGCGAGCTTCTTGGCAAGGTAGTTTTTATGTTGCTGTACAGACACACTTTCACCCCCAATGGGTTCGTGTCAGCTTGTTGGCGCCCATTTAGTGGGTTTCCTTTTGTGTGAAATATGAACTAAACTACTAATGTGACTCACTTGGATGAAATGATATCTACTTGCTTTTGAGACGGATTTATGGTAGGTTGCATTAGATATTTTGAAGTTAACAAAACCTACTATTGTATATCATGCATACATGTTTTGATTAACTAAAACATATTTTCCAAATGACGTAAACAAAGATGATTTCTTATAGTAGTATCACTATAGACTGCATATATGAGGAGATCGTCATAAATAAACAAAGTGTTTCCGCCGCGTACAAATACAGTTTTGCTACCTAAGGCCGAGGGATACGGCCATTCAATCCAAAGGTTTTCTTGCATGTAACTGTGGACTTGCAACTCTTAAAAATCAGTGTCGAGATTTGCCTGAGCGTGTGCAGTTATCCCCTGCACGACGTGGCATCATAACCCGTAGTTCCTCTTGCTCTGATACGAGGGACTCGTTGAGGAAATGCGGGTTGTGACAACCCAAAAAGGGAAGTCCAGACCTCCGCAGCTGACCGACATCCACTGATGTGGTCCAAGAGCTCCGATGAGATCACCTGCTTGAGAATAGACTCCGCTTTCGCATTTGCCTCCTTCCAAGTTCTCATCGCCTCAGCATTGCCAGCAGTATCCTCTTGTCTTCCTGCTCCGCATACAACCTCCCAAAGGTCCTCGCCAAGAAGAAAGCTCTTCATACAGGACTTCCACCGTTCACAGTTCGTCTCTGTAAGGAGATCAATACCAAGACAACTTGCTTCCTCCACTGCCATGGTTCTACCACTGGTTTCCTCTTCAGAAGAGCAACTACTTCCATTGAGCACTGCTTGACCACTCCAACAACCTCGCTCTGATACCATGTTAAAATTCAACAAACCGCAGACGCCCCCTGGATACCCTGTTGAAAACTCAACAAACCGAAGGAGAATACGCACACTTATAATGTTGAAAGTTTTTCCCGGATCGTGGAGTTAGCAGGGGTTATCTCAACAAAGCCCAGTAACAACCAGCAACACATGCAACACAAGCTTCTTTATTGATCAAGAGCAAACTTCTTTACAAGGCGGAGACATACATGGCGAGACATGCTTCACCAAAACCCAACACCGGGAGAGCAGAGACAGTTACAAAGACAAGAACAAAAAACAAGCCGCGCGGACTCAATCAACAAGCCGCCGACCTACTGCTGTGGAGTCCGCTCAGTCCGCCAGGTCGCCAGACCGCAACCCAAGCCGCGCGGACTCACCCCTTATTCCAATGCTTAGCTCTTCACCGCCGATCTGCACGCCGCCAGACCGCACAAGCTGCGACACCGAATGGAACAGTCCGCCTGAAGCAGGCGACTTCCTGAACCCCGAACCAAGTCGCCAAAGAGAAGAACCGCCTGGTCGCTATCCGCGACCTGCTGTTTACCGCCTGTTGCTTAAACGCAGAGTTCGCACTGTCCCTGACCGCAATCAGAGCCAAGTCCTGCTTTCCAGCGCTATCCGCAAACCTGCACAGCACAACCAGGGGTCAACTCTCAATCCGCGCGGACACAAAGGTCCAGACCGCATCAACTTACGCGAGCTCAATTACTGTTCACTTACTTCGGTCTAGGTTCGATACTCCTGATGTGACATGAGTCCTATTTATAGGCACGATGATGAGTATGATCACCGCCCTAGCCGATAGGATCACCGCCACATCCCGCAGCAAGAACAAGTGTGTCCGCCAGCCCGCGGACACACATTCCAGTTCGCCGCTCCTGTGTAGATAGCCGGTCCGCCCCAGCTTCTCCAAGGTCGGACTCCAATATCCAGCCCGCCTTGCCGCCAGAGGCCAAGCCAGGACCACCACAGCCGGACTCCACAACAGCCGTGTCCGCCATTCTGCGGACAAGGCATCAGCCCGCAAAACCCGAGCCCGCAGCCTCGCCATCAAGGCACCTGCCGAACTCAGCGGACACCCGGCTTCCGTCCGCATATCCCAAGTCCATTGCCTCATTGCCAAGGCACTCCGGACTTAGCGGACACGCCAATCCAGTCCGCTAACAGCAGACTCCAGTCCGCAACTCCTGAGTCCATACCTCGTCACAAGGCTAAACCGGACTCAGCGGACTCCGGCTCCAGTCCGCACGCTCCTGCACAAGCAATTCTCCAGTCCGCATTTCCCCAAGCTAGCAAAACAAGGCAACAACACTTCTACTACGCTTGGCGGACTGAGAAACCAGCCCGCGCTCCACTGCGCGATCTCCCCGGACTGAGCCATCCTGGACTTGGTTCAGATCACACCAAGTCCAGTCCACTGGCCGCAAGGGCCAGTCCGCACTTACTGGCGGACACTGGATCTAGCCCGCCATACCGGGCGACCTCCAGTTTCTGTCCGCGCTGACCGGCGGTCTCCGCGGCTTCCACTTGCCGCTTCACTAGAGCAAGACCAAGGCAACTGCCAAACCGGTCTGCCGAGCTCCAGTTCTTCAGTCCGCTTCATGCCGGACTCGCGGATAACATTCATATCCGCCTGGTTACTTCCTGGGAGTCAACCGCCTGCTGAGCATACACTGGCCTGTCAGATCCCGCCGCTGTTGTCCGCGTAGTCCGCGCGAACAGACCGCCAGGCCGCCACAGAGCAAAACCGCCTGCAACATCCCTGCGACCTAGCAGTCCGCCAACCTGTCCGCGTAGTCCGCGCGGATAGGTTTCCCAAGCCTTCCATTCACCCACTTTCACTTCACAGAATTCAACAATTACCAGCCTCTTTAGGTAGAACAAATCCATAATTCGTTCTCTCTCTCTCTCTCTCTCTCTCTCTCTCTCTCTATATATATATATATATATATATATATATATATATATATATATATATCTATCTATCTATCTATCTATTATAAAGAACTATCGGAATCAGATCACGACCGTTGAATATAAATCAAACATTTGATCGCAATCGTTTGATCACAACAACGAATCATGACAATTCATATATTTTTTAGGTCTCTTAAACTTATATAGGGCGTATTAATCCTATATATATATTTTTGGGCACCATACAACCCGCCATCTCATTACAATCTGCGGGCCATATTAAACCCAAATATTTGATAAACAAGCCCGCCAGCAGACCCTATGAAATTTCAGGCCAACTAGAGTTTCAAGCTCACCATCATAACTTCATTTTAAAAGGGAACAAAAGCATATATATACCCGAAAAAAAACCCTGCGCAGGCGGTGTGGGACTAAATCCCGCCTAGGATTAATACAATCCCAGGCGGGATTAATTAGGCATCATTAATCCTGCCCAGGCGGAATTTAATTCCGCATGGGTGGCGAGATTTAATCCCGCCCAGGCGGGATTAATTCCAGCCTACTAATGTCGTCTAAGTGCGGGATTATAAGCCGGGCCACGCACGCCCGCCGGGGCTGGCCAGCCCGCGGGGTGGCCGCACCACCGCCAGGAAGCGGGCGGGGCCCTCGCGGTGGGGCTGAAGGGCGGGCGCAGCCCGCCGGGCCTAAGAGGGGGATTAAATCCAGCCAGGGGCTTGCACCACCCGCCGGGAGGCGGGCGGAGCCCTCTCGATGCGGCCAAGCCCGCGGGGGGGGGGGCGGGCGCAGCCCGCCATCACGGATCAGGTACTGTAGCGCGCCCGCCCGACGGGGGGGTGGGGGGGGGGGGGGCTGCCGGGGGGGCGCGTGGCGGACCGGATACTGTGGCGCGTAGTCATAGGGGGAAGCCCCGTGTTAGGCACTCTTGTGAATGTTAGCATTAGACAAATAATATATACACAAAATAACATATATAAACTCAAGCTTTTTTAATCCAAAAAAACTTGAGCTGATTCTTTCACAATACATGTCAAAATTAAACAATTAATATATACATTTTATAGGCAAGGACGGGATCTAAAACTTTCATGTTAAACATTCTTTTAAAATTTGCGCGATTTGCCTGGAATCTCTCCCGAAAAGTTGTTGGCTCGCATGAATATAATAATAATAATAAATTTCAAAATTTGAGTCAGCAACTTTCAGGCCAGATTCCGGCTAAATCGTGCAAATTTTGGAAAAATGTTCAACATGAAGTTGTAGTTCTCGTTCTTGGCTATAAATGCATATATTATTTGTCTAATTCTGATATGTATTATTGGAGAACCAGCTCAAGATTTTTAGGCATCGCTGCGGGCTCCGTCCGTTCTCGATTTATGGCTGCGGGCTTCGCCTCCCCTTCCCCACCCCCCCCCCCCCCCCCCCGGGCAGGCCGACGGCGGCAGAGAAGATGCGGTATGAGCTTGCGGAAGGAGTGGGGGGGGGGGGGGGGGGGGGTGGGGGGGGGTGGGTTATCGGGATTCCTGAGATGGGAGCAAAATGTTTTTTGAAGATTTGGCTAATGGCAGACCGGGTTTTTTAGATCAATGGCGGATGAGAATTTCTGGAGATTAGACGGTTCTAATACGTTAACGATTTGTTTTAATATGACTATTGAGTATATAATAAAGATATATATATATATATACTTATATAAATGTGTATAAACTATCTTGTTTGTTCTCCAACCATATATATTTAGTGAGCCCAATTCGAACATAAGTTCACAAATATTTCCGGGACTGCAATGCAACCATCTCCTCTTTGATACATGTCCTGTAGTCCACAACTAATGGTCATTCCTTACAAAGTATGGCAGTTGTGTAATATGAGATAAATTTGCTCCTATGTGAATAATAGACAATAATTAGTCATTTATCCGCAATAATTGGCGACAA